>JAWWNJ010000027.1:0-1200000 GCA_037176885.1 Favolaschia claudopus | reverse complement strand
ATACTAGTTTTGCTGTCGCATGGCCAACCACGCACTTTCTTGGCGCATCGAGAGCGGCCACATGAAATTTCTTCCATCCTGTTCGGCGTAGGGAGACGAATCTGGATAGATATAAAAGCCTCCTCACCTCGAACTGCGATGTCCCGACTTCTCAGCCAGCTTCTTCGTCGTCTTTCAAATGGCCCCAGCTCTCCGTCCCAGCCGTCGCTCTGTGTCTGAAGGCGACCAGTCCGACCCCACGACCAATTTCGCTATTTTGCGCCACAAAGCCTTCCTCAAAAATCAGCAACGCGCCGCCAAAAAACCTTACCACTGCAGTCTTGAAGGACGGAGTGAGTCGGACTTACCCTCATTGCTCGAGCATCGCAAACTCTGAAATACCTGAATGGCCCAGACCGCTTCTTGATCCGCTACCACCACCTCAAACAATTTTCCCACGCTCAAAAAGTGGTTCGGACTGGAGGCTTTGGGACCGGCTTCGGCACTAGAGACGATAGATAGAGTACCTAAGACAAAGAGACAGCAGAAGCAGAATGTCTACCTCCCGGGGATCACCCCCAAAACCAGTACCTCTGGACGCAGCGACAGCGAATGAGCTACAGACTAGAATTGGAGCCTACATGACTAGGCCGCAGATCGTAGAGGCCAACGACAAGTTGAAAACCAACAACAATATTGTCGACGGACAAACAGCGCGAGAATATCTGGAGGAAAGCAAATGGATTAGCAAGGGCGCAATTTTTACGCGCTTCGAATTGTTCGCGACGTTGATGAAGGTGGCGCTGCTGCCGCAGACGATGATGAAGAGCATGGGGCATACGGTGCGGGCGCTGGCCTTCATGGCTGAAGAAATTGACAAGGAGGTGGCGGGAGACACGGCGGCGGCGTGCGGAGAAGCAATTGGGAAGGCGGTTTCGACTGCCATGGAAGAATTGAAGACATCCATCGGGGAGATCTTAGGTGTGTCATCAGGTGCAGCAAAATTGGTGGAGGAGACGAGAGGGGGAGTGAAGGAATTAGAGGCGGAAGTAGGGGCGCTGAAGGTGGCGGTAGAGGCGATGAAAGAGGGGAGCGGGAATGCGGCGGCGACCGGATTGGTGCCAACAGCGCCTCGGTCATACGCGACGGTAGCGGGGACGACGATGACGGCGGAGCAGGCAAATGTGTTGGCGCGGGGTGCGCGTATGCGCCGCCAGATTTTATTGGACAGAGCACCAGACATGGCAGTGGATGCTATGGCTTCTCTCAGCGAGCTGGAAATGAAGGCGAAGGTGAACCTTTCACTCACGTTGATGACGGACAAGTTGGAGGGAGCGGTGTTCGTCGGGGCACGGCGGCTCCAGAACGGGGGGGTGATTGTGGACTGCAAGGACGATAAGACAGCGGAACGGGTGAAGAAACCAGAAGTGATGAAACAGTTTCTCGAGGCGCTTGGGTCTACGTGCGTTTACAAGCCGCGTTACATCGATCTGGTGGCGGAGAGGATACCGGTGGAGACGGACGTGGCGGATACGGGGACGTGGCGCGTGGTGGAAGCAGATAGCGGGATTTCAGCGGGCGGGATAGCAGGAGAGCGGTGGATTAAGGCGCAGAATCGAAGAATGACAGGACAAACAGTGGCTCACATTATGCTGAGTTTCACGGATGCCGATGCTGCTAACCATGCCATAGACAACGGGATCTTCCTCAAAGGGAGGCACTATCAAGTCAGGAAGTCGCAGGAGGAGGCGCGTCGATGCGCAAAGTGCCAGAAGTACGACGGGCACTTGGCTTTCAATTGCAAGTCAGCAGAGGATGTCTGCGGGCGGTGCGCGGAAAACCACCGCACGCAAGACTGCACGGCGACGCAATTCAAGTGCTCCAATTGTGGAACAGATGGGCACGGAGCGGTAAGCAGGGAGTGCCCCGTATTTGTGGTGGAACAGCAGAGACGGCAGGGAAGGGATCCGACAGCGGGATACCGCTACATCCCGACACGGGATCCTCGGACGTGGGTGAGGTATGAAAACATAGGTACGGGAGAGATGCATGGAGCACGGGAGTGGATTCCCGCCGGTGTAGGGCAGGGCAGGTTGGCGGGGGGTGATACGGGACAGGGAGGTGCTCGCATGCCGGTTGATAGCGGATGGGAGGGACGGCGACAGCAGCAGATATCTGGGAATATGGCGGGCAATGGATGGGCGAGTGACGGCCTGCGGCAGCTAACGATAGCTGACACACGGTGGACAACGCGAAGCAGCAACCAGGGAAGCATTACTCAGGTCCCGGCCGGAACCGTGGACGGGGCCAATGTCTGAATGCCCGCCACAAGCGCAGGGCCCGAGGAAGCTGACAATTTGGCAGCAGAACCTAGATGGCGGGTTGGACAATCAACAGGAGATGCTACAGGCGATGGGAAAGGATCGATACCATTTTGCGGCTCTACAAGAACCATACATTGACTTCAATGGTAAGACGCGGGCAAATAGTTGGTGGATTGCGGTCTATCCTTCGGTGCATGGGCAGCCGGGCATGCGGACAAGGGCTGTGATGTTGGTGAGTACGACGTTACCGACCGATACGTGGTCGCAGATACACATACCTTCGCCGGATGTGGTGGGCATCGAATTCCGATGCGCAATCGGGACGATACGTCTGATCAACGTGTACAACGACTGTGATCACGATGACAGCATGAAGGCGCTGCGCGACTACATGCGCAGTCCTGGGGCCAGACGGCATCCTCCAGGTCGGGTTTATTATATCTGGCTAGGAGACTTCAATCGACACAGCCCATTGTGGGACGAGGATCGGAATGCGCACCTTTTCACCAGGGCAGCCGAGGATGCGGTGGCGTTGTTACTACACCTGCTGGGATACTACCGGATGAAGATGCCGCTACCAAAGGACACCCCGACACTATGTGCCAAGGCGACGAAGAACCTGACACGTCCGGATAACGTCTTCTGCAGCGAGGAGCTACTCCCACGCCCACCTCTTGAGCCATGGTACAGTGCCACTCATCACCTCTCGACTACCATATAAGGGTGTGGGAAAGTAAAATTTGTAATCCTTTCTCGGGCCGCAAAAAAAGGCCGATTTCCTCGGAAACTGCGGCAAACGACTCAGTTTGATTGCAGCTATCAGGCTTGTAAACGGCTAAGCTGTAGCATCAAATTTCAGTTTTCGGACCCAAAAAAAAATGACCGATTGCACAGCCACACACTGTTTACCGGTGCATAGAGCCTCGGACCGAGGCAGAATGTCTATTTCTTGTGCTTTCACGGTAAGTAGATCAAGGTTTAGACCGCCAGGAGCGGAGAAAAGGGCAAAAAAAATCTAGGAAATTTTGGTTCAACAGCCGAAAAAATGACCGATTACGTAAGAAAATGAGGTCTTAACGTGAATCGCATTCTTTTCATCGGTTTCCTTCCAAAAACTTTGGTTTTGAGCTCTAATTCTCAGCCGATCACTCACGGCACGTGTGCCGAAAAGGTGGCGGTTGGCACTGTACGGTTATTAGTCTCGGATACCCAGACGTTCCTCCGCAGTCCGAGAGATTAGATATATCGGAGCTACTTCCTAATCTGTAATTTCAATGACAGGTTTTGGCGTTTGATTGATTTTGAGGGTGATCGGAACAAGGGTCATTCATTCATTCATTCATTATTCCATTATAGTGCTGCGGGCCCTTCAGGGCCCATGTCGCACTCTACGATGTACAGTACTAGTGATAGCTACTGGCTGGCTTGGAGAGAGGTCTTGGAGGGATCGGGGGTCGGGTTCTATGGTGGGCTCCGAGGGTGCTTTGGATGTGTTTGTAACGTAGCGAGAATATAAGAAGATATTTATGAGAGTATCTAAGGGGAAAAGAAAAGAAAAGGAACGGTTGTAAGTAGGGGAGGGTTATATGGCGTATGTGGGTGTCCCGCACGAACGCGAGGACCGGAGCTGGATCATGTTTGGATGAGAGGAGGCGGCGGAGGGAGACACGTGCGGTGCCAAGGCGGATGAAGAGACGGAGGCGTTGAGCTCGATAGGCGGGGCAGCTGAGTAGCAGGTGGGGGACGGACTCGAGGGCGTTGCAATGCGGGCAGAAAGGAGAGGGCGCTAGGTGAAACCTAAACAAGTAGGCGTTCAGCCCGATGTGTCCTGTACGCAGCTGAGTGATGATGCTGCATTGCGGGCGGCTCAAATTCTTGTACATCCTCGAGGTAGCGTTGGAGGGGGTCGGGGAGTCGAAGGAGGCGATGCGCGTGTAACGCGGGGATGTCTTCCACTCCACGATCCACTTCTTTGCGAACACCTTGGCCCCATCCGCAATAACGGCCGCTCTGCTCGTGGTAGTCGGGACTCGAAGAGCTTTATCCGCGACTTGAGGGGCTTGGATGCGCCTTGCGCAGCCTCCTTTGCCAGGGCATCGACCAACTCGTGAGTCGTTTCCCGCAATTCCTACATGCGCGGGAACCCATCTGAGACGGATGCGGAGGGTGCGGCGGGTACGCTGAAGGCGGCCGAGGACGGCGTGGAAGGTAGTAAGGAGGTATTGGCCGGGTTGTGGTTTGGGGGAGGAATGAGCGATGATGGCGGGTTGACAGTCCAGAAAAATGTCCACATCCGTGAGGCGAGGGATGTCCGCAATGATGTCGAGAGCGAGACTCAAAGACCGTGTGCTCACCCATAGATCCCAAAAGTTTCTGCCTCCGTGTGCCTTCGCGTCTACCCGTCACCGCTACCGCCGCTGCTCCAGCGCCGTCCTCGAAGCCTGATCCATCAGTGAATATGCATGTTCCTCCTCGCGCCACCACCCTCTCCATGTCCGGACGAGCATCGTCTTTGGTCGCCGCGATGTGAGTCGAGATTATTCCAGGGCTACTTCCCCTTACCGCGCGGTCGCCCTCCGTCCCCTTCAGCCTTCCCTGCCTTCGCTGAACGACTTCACTCGTCCGACGACGACAACGACGACGTGGCAAGAACTCACAGCGGCTCGTCAAGACGGGGAGTGACTCGACTGCCAGCACATAGGATAGAGGATGGGAGGATGAGGGCGTGTTATTCCTGAGGCCAGCACAGCGTAAGCACTTCCTCCTCCCGTCGCATTCGTACTTTGCTCCTTGTTTTCTCAACCCATCTCTCCTCAGTCCTGCCCCTTTTCATGGGCGAAATGACGCTTGGAGCTGTGTATGAACTCGTGTACCCGGTGTGTTATAACAACATATTCTTCGTCTTCCGTCTTCTCTGCTGACCAGCGGCTCTGTTCTCCCTAGCCAGACAGACTGTTTCACCCGTGTCGTGCTACACGGCTTCGTTCAGTGCGGCGACTTTCGCTCCGACGACGGCACTGAGGTCGCTCTTCGTGCTGGTGTGCTGGTTCCGGATGTAGGTCTCCGCCTCCGCCCCGTCTCTACACACCTTCCACCGACACGCCTCTCTCGACCCGTTTCGTCGTCGGTATCTGGTACAGCACAGCTACCCACCGCGGCTCACCTTTGCGCGCCACCACCCACGTCTCTCGCGCCGCATCCTCCCACCGCCGGCTACGCGAGGTGAAATGCAGTGTCAAGTCGCGTCGAATACGTCGCGCGTCTTGTCTCCCTTGAGGAGCCCACCATCTCCGTTCGCCGGCGTATCATCCTCATCCCCGGCCCGTGCTGCGTGCTGCGTAGATATCGTCGAGAGAGGGGGCATCGTCGGAGGCGCGCTCCACTTCCTCTGGATGGACCTTCTTTCGGTTTCCGCTGCCCCTGCGCATGCCCTCCCCGCTGCTCTTTTCCGCGCGTCGACGCCGTGGATGCGGTCATTCACAGACTTGTCGAGGAAGCCTCCGTGTGGCAGTGCTCCGCGCTTCTCACTCGTTTGCTCGATATCTTCTCCACGACATCGCTCTAGGTTGGCGGAGCGGGTGTGTGTGGTGCTTCTGCTCCTCATACCTCGAGGTTGCTGTCTGAGCTTCAGGCGTCCGCCTACGCGGAGTCAGTCGGCCGTCGAGTCTTCGCGCCGCCCCTCCCGATAAATCTTCTCGAAATCCTACAAACGACATCCTTCTCGGTTTGTGGTGTGGATGCGCATCCTCTTCGCACTGCTCGTACTCCATTGTCAAGGTTATGCATGTAGCATTTGCATGCTTATCGACGAAGCCTCCGCCTGGCAGCACCGCCACTCCCGACTCGTTTGTTCGCTATTTTCGCAACGGCATCCGTCTTCGTTGGCGCTGTGTGAGCGCATACCGTTTGCGCCGCTTCTACCCCACCGCCGATATTCTGGATGCGTTCGCCCACTCACTGCTGCTGTCCCCGTCGTCGGCATAGATAATGTCTAAATGGGGATATTCGCGATGCGGCTCTTGCGATGCGTAAACAGCTTTTCTCTTTCCCTGCGATGGTGGTTCCGGGGGAGGCGTTGAGGATGCAGAGGGTGTCACGGTGGTGGCTTTGGCGGTGGCGGCAGGGGCCGCGGGCGTGGATGACCTCATTGGCGACGGCGTAGGTCGGGAGGTGGTTTATGATGAGCATGTTTGAGCCTGTAGTGCGAGTGTCGGAGAGACAAGCAATCCTTTTGTCCGCCGCCGCTTTCCGCAGCGGAAACCACGAGACCGATGAGGCCGCACAGAGTATTCGAAGCCAATCATCATCGAGCTGAGCTGATGTGTAGTTTCTACAAAGACCGCGCAGGATACAAATCCCGTTGTCGTTTCTCATTGGCACTGTGATTTGAATCTCGGGATTCTGAACTCGCACTATCTCGTTATTTCGCCTAGGGACATCCATAAATACAAAACTGTGGTCCGCTCCTCGCCACCTCGATTGTGAGTGTGGCAATACATTGTTCTGTTACTTCAGTATTCAATCAGCCGCATCCGTTTCGCCCTGTCAGCAGACTCGTACTCCCAGTCATCGTCCTCCGCACGCCGCTTTCGCGAATCGGAGGTAACTTCATTGCCAGCATCGCCTGTGACATTTAAGGGCAATGTTTGGAAGCTGGGTCCGTTGCTGTCCCAGGTTGGAACCTGTGGGAGTGGTGTGTCGTATAAACCAAAGCTCCGAATTTGGTCGCCCCGATTGAAACCGGTGGTTGGCGAGAACATATCCCATGCAGAGCAGCTCTGTGATGAAAACGTCATCGAAAACTCTTCCAGCCCAGTGTCAGCCGGGTGATAAAAAGCGGGCCAGAGCAAAGTATCAACCAGAGGAACGAATGACGCAGATGTCGAAGCTTGCCCGGTGTATTCGCCGGTTTCATTGAATGATGTGAACTCGATATTGGAAGTGATATCTGTACGATTATTCAATTCACGTCAGGAAATTTGAGTACATACTTTGATCCTACCTTCACTCTCATTCGAGTCCAACACATCGCTCATGTCATGCCCGTCTTCGCTGGTAATATTATCTTCAGACTCGGATCCCGAGTCATAGTCGAATTTTTCAAAAGCGTCTGACAGGGAATTACCGGTATCGTAATCGAAAGGGATCTCTGTTGCTGCATTCAGAAAAAAGGAACAGAGGGGCACCAATCGGTTCGGACTCACCTTCCACAATGAGAGGCTCCTCATCCGAACATAATTCAAACAGTGGCTCTTTCAGCTCGATTGCCACATCCTGACTATATGGATCGAGTCCTTTGCCTTCGTGAAACTGGATCAAACCGTTGTATGCAAATCTTCTCCATTTCTTTGCCCAAATTGTGATGTCAGGCTGGATGGTCGGGAATCCGAGTTCATTGGCTTTCTCTTCGTTCAATTTTTCCACACCGTAGGGATCGAGGGACCAATACCAAGGGCGCTCGGGAATTTTAACAGAGGCTGGTCCGGCCACAAGGTATTCTGATGGGCACAAGAACAAGTAGCCTTCCGGGGAAGTGTTGCAACGTTTTTTGCGCCGCCGTAGCTTGATTGTGAGATCAATCTCCTCCACAACAACAACTGGAAAGAAGATCAGAAAATTAGCTACTGTCCGAAGCGCGACATACCGTATCTGTCACAATCAGATGGTAGGACATCCAGACGCTCAAAGATGTGATTTGCTTGACTTATCCAAGCCATTGACGCGGAAGGATCTCTGAAATTATATCTGAAACAGATACCGTCCCCCGGATTCACTTCAGAGTATGAAATTCTACCAAGTATATTTGACAATGAGTGTGCAGCCACTAGGGTAAAAGACATTCTTACCGCCTCCAACCACAAGCATCAGAGCTTGAGTTCAGATAAGGTTTGGGGGAACGACTGTACAACAGACTGGTAGTCTCGTGATCAGATTGAAGCTGCCGCAACGCCACCAATTGAAGTGAGCTATGATCATCAGTAGCATAATAAAGACCACCCAAGTGCAGTGTGTCGGTGGAAGAAAGCAGCCTATACTTTGTCCACCGAGACATACATGCGCAGTTGATTTCATGGTATTGATCCAATGTCAAAGTTTCCACGATGTAGGTGAGTTTTGATGGAGACAGGATCTCCATGGGAGATAGTGGCTGAGCTAGGTTCCAGTAAGGTACGCCCATAAACCGTGTGTAGTAGTCGATGCCAACGTCATGATCACTTTCGAGGTCAATGCAGGGGCGGCCATTAGAAGGATTTATCAGCACAGTACAACATGCCTAGTGCACCAGACTCGGGTGTGAATTAACGAGATCAGCTGCATAGCTCACTCACCGTTTCACGGCCAAAGGTGGAACGAAGATAACGGTCAGCTGACTGAGCCAGCCTCAGCGTGACCCTAAACTGCGCAAATGGGCCCTTACATCGTGAACATGAATCTGGGGTAAGTTAGAATTTGTGCTATATAACGAGGCAGCACCTACTACGTATCCAAAAACATAACATGTTAATATCGGAGAGTACAAATAATCGGCCATAAATTTATTGAATCGAATCAAATCTGGATCCATGTTCAAGACCATCCAATAGTTTACTGGATTGGATCCAGTGTACGCACCCACACCGTGAAAAACGGCGCCCCAGAGATTTCTGCACCGCACAATTCCGTAGAGCTGGAGGATGCTTTCGTGCCTATTCAACATTCAAACCTTGCCCATGACGGTAAATTGGGGTTTGAGATACCGAATATCCATATATCGCTCGACATCTTCTTTCCATTCCTAAAAACGTCCATCACGAATCAGGCTTAACCCGAGGGATTGAACTTGCCCTTTCTGCGTTGTCGCCTTGGTACATTGCCACAGTGAACTCGCGGCTGGCGACTTTCGCAGAACGAACAATTCGAACGCTGGATCGTTTCCGACGAAAAGAGGCTCGATCGGTTTCTGGGCCGTCCAAATATAATTGACGCTCTAGATTTATATCTCCCAACGGAATGCGTCGAAAATCTTCAACGAATTTCATCTCCAGCGCACAATGTGATAGTAAAAAAACGCACTGGAATCGAGCAGTGATTCCCAAGTGCTCGAATCATTCACCCGCAAGCCTTCTTAATATCAGATTCATGTCAGTGACGATCGTGAACGCAACTAGCACCGCACTGACCTGCACGAACATTGACGATGGTGCTTTTGCTTGAAAGATACACACGAGGGCCCTCGCCGTTGCCGCCTGTACCGCCGCGCTGGGCAGCTCTTCCGCCGGGGCCACCTCTTCCTCCTGTGACTATACACGTACTATTAGGAAGGTCGAATATCGGCTGGGGGATACTGGTATGTGCACCATTGACCACTGTGGTAAGACTCCCAGAGAGTGTGCTATCAAGAGCTTCGTATTCGCTATCGTCGGAGTCCATGGTGGTGAGGCAGTGGGGGGAGAGGGAGAGGAGCAAGAGAGGCGCTGGCGGACCCCTGGCATTTAAGACGCCGGTTTAAAATAACGAGTACCCGACATCCTGCTTCAGTGCCTCGGGAATCGGCGTGCCGTAGTTGTCCGAATCGACACCATCTTGAGGAGCAGGTAATTCGGGAAGTGTTGCGAGAGCGGCTTTGACAGCAATATTGACGACATGCGGAAAACAGCTGAACACGGTTAGCCCTCAGACTCGGGAATAAATCATTAAAACTCACCGAATTCTGTTCCCTTCCGCATCGAAAGGAATTCCGAGCACGGCGAGCTCTTGCGCAATATACACCATGCATGTGTTATTGTTGCTAGCATTGTCGCATGTAATCATTCCGAGCTGAGTTATCATCAGCAAGCCGTTCAATTCACAACTCTATGTGACTTACTTTGTGCAAACAACCAATCTCCTTCAAAACTTGTACAAAGATTTTGGCGATATTTTGACCGGTGTGTCTCCCGTCCAATCGACGAAAAGCAACGAGCCGAGTTTTAAGTACAAGGTGCCCATTGAGCTCGGGACAGTCCACCACGTCCAGAGACTAAACAAATATATTAGAATCGCAAGAAACAATGATGAGATAGCACCAACCTGATCATCAACAGCGATCCACTTAACCAATTGTTCGTAGAATCCGGGAATAGAAAATTCCTCTCGCTCTCCCGGAGTCTTCGGCGCCTTTGCGAGAATATCCCAATTCTTGAGCCCCTTCAGGATGACCATATCCTTCCAAACTTTGCCATGTTCTCCCTCAAGATGATTTCGGATGGTCTTGGTTTGTCCAGGACCATTCTTCCATGCCTTCCATTTCGGAAATCTAACGATGGAAGGGTTCAGATAGCGAAAACAAAAACAGAACACACTTGAACACTCACGGACAGAGGCGGCACGACAAATGGGAAAACACCTTTTTATCCGGTCGATCTTCCTTCATTTCCGTTGGTTCTGGTGCGACGTTTGGCGCAGAAGCGCCGTGAACGCCTCGAACAAAATACCAAACATCTGTTGCATCGTCTCCGGATGCCGAAGATTGATTGACCAAAAAGCCGAAGTTGGGGTGAGGGATCGAAGGATGGGAACCTGATTCAGAGGCAGCTGCTGCCGCTGCAACATTTGGGTCAGACGGACCGACCCCGAACACAGCCGGTTCGGAGGTGGAGTTGGGGTCGATGCGGCGACGGGTACGCGATGTAGCTGCCGAGTTAGCGTTGGGATTCGCTTTACGTTTCTTCTTGCGCTGTGGCGGAGCGAGGCCGGCATTAATCGTGTTAGTCGCGTCGACAAATGGTGCATGGGTTGCCGCAGAGGAAGGGGGAGGAATCACGGTGTTAAATAAGGCGGGGTATGTATTTTGAAAGCCGTAAGTCTGGCCGAAAGTGACGGGAGGTGGTGGAGGATACGGCGATCCGGGGATGAAAGCTTGAGGCGGGAGAGGCACGGCATGAACCTGAGAGCCAGGCCAGGAGCCAAAGACGTTGGGCGTGGGGTAGGAATGCAGCAAGTGCATGCCTGCGGGTTGCCGCATTGGCAGGACGGCGAGGCCATGGGAGTTCACAAGAGGGAGGGTTGGAATGGAGTATAATTGGGGCAATATATATAACATTTCGGAGGTATCTATTGCGCGTACCTTGGACCCTGAGTGCGCCAACGCACTATCCCGACGCGCCACCTTTGCGTCATATTTCCAGCTCTGTGTGGGGCGTTTCGCATTCTCCGTAGCAGCCAGGCGGTGACGTCGACGCCAAGCGAGGTTGAGGTGAATCATAGGAGGATTGGTTCGCGGCAGGAACGCGCTAACCGGTGAGCGGGAGGACGAGGATTGTGCTTGACGCGCCAGTCACTCAGTGACGCTGTCAAGAGTGTCACAGTGCCTGTTTTGGGGGCCGAGGCGAGGCGAGCTGGCATCACCTCGAGGTGCCGTTTATGGTAACGTGCCGAGTTGGAGCTGAACTCAGCTCGGAGCTAACTCCAGCTTCCGGCAGCACTAATAACATCACAATATACGCCAAAACGGGCAGTCCGGCAAATGCCGAGGCCCTTGATTTGCTTCTCTGTTCCTTCTTGGTTGAATTCTGCGTCTGAGCGCAGGATAAGAAACGTGATTTAGTATATCTGAGGCTCGTTGAAGATGGGGGGAATGCTCTGCAGCAGTGTGACAATTTATCCTGTATCACTGATGCAGAATTTGGTGCTGAACATTTGACTGATATTCAACGCTCAACCCTCTGCGGTAACTCCTGGCAACAGTTTTGAGAATCGAAGACTTAAGGTTTTTGAAAAATGTGGTGGTCTGGCGAAAGAATATTCTACTTTACCTAATTTCCTTTGCTGCAGTGAGACAACTGCCATCATTTTTGAATTTGCTCGCTCCTTCCGGGTTGGATTTGGTAGTCGAAATCATGTCGGGAGGATAGAATTATTTCGTACCAGGTGTGATTCAATAGCAAGGATTATCTGATTTATCGGGGAAAATTAAGAGACACTTAGGATGCAAGGCCGTATTTTTTGATCGGACATTATTGAAGCAGTATACTTGATGCATAGAGCTGCAGAAAAATTTCTCGTCTGTCACCCTACAACGTGTCCACACTGCGGTGCTCGGCCGTACTCGGCAAGGAGGCGAGCCTTGGTGTATCGGGCGAAAAACCTCGCCGTGCTAACTCCACACACAGCCTCTCTGTCTGCACACAGCCTCTTTTAAATTGTGCCTGACCCTTAAAACCCCCTTGGTCGCGCTCAATGCGATCCATAGAATAAGTGTTTGAGCAAACTGAAGCCAAAGTAAAGCATTGAGTAGCTTTATCTGCTTCGTCTCCCTCGACGCGAGTAGGGTGAGCACTGAGGACTGAGGGTGGATCATGGGGTGTAAAACGCGCATGCTGCACAACGGAGGATGCCGCGCGCTGTGTAATTGGAGTCGCAGCGGTTGAATGCGCAATGCGGGGTCGAGTGTAAGGAGTGGTTGGGTTCTTAGGTCCGCGTGGGGTCGATGCACGAGTAGGGGTCGTGGAAAGCGAATGGGAAGAAGGCTCAGATGAGGATGGAGGTTGGTACAGAGAGGAATTGCCTCGACGCCTCGGATCGGTGGTGCGTACAATTCCCGTGGGTTCAACAGTCAACAACGGCATGACTGCATCGAGGACACAGGTAGGAACAGGGTTGGACTGCTCAGCAGCTGCGTTGGACGGGAGGTATTGAAAGCGCAAGTTTAAACCATTTTCAGATTGGTCAGGCGCATCCGAGTGGCCGTACGACATTTGTTTATAGAAGTAACCAGTACCGTTATCGTTTACAACGGCAAGAGGGATGTCGGTGGTAGGATGGACTGGAGAGTCAGGGTATCCGAGTTCCTCAACCGAGTCGGCTGGAGTGGATTCACGAGAGGAAATGTAGATGGGAGAAATTAACGATAGGGAGCCTGTCTCAACAGGGGAAGACGAAGGGCGAATGTCCATGTCAGATAATGGAGGTAGAGAGTTGTATGGGATCGAAGTAAATTCGGGGAGGTTGCGAGCGAAGGTAAGGAGTGTCCGAATGAAAGATCGAGGTGAGAGGTTGTCTGAGATTGCTTCTGGCAATAAATAAGGCCGCCGAATTAATACCAATCGCAAGAGTTTGCTTTCATGGTCGGAGATATGGAATGTTGGTCTGATTGTCAGGATGTTGAATAGATATTGCAACGGATTCGTTGCCAAGCGCTTCAAATCAAGGGGATGCAACGGTCTATCCCGGTCGAGACTGTGCGCAGTAAATCCCAAGGCACCACTCGGAATGTTACTGTAATCGTGTGCATGTTCCTCAATTAGGCGGGAGATTCTTGAAATAAAAGCCGTTGGGGTGAGTTGCAATTTTTCCGCAACCCAAACCAGCTCAGGATGCATTTGCAAGAATCCTTGAAAAAAGTGAAGCAAATGTCGGGGTGCGACAAGGGACCGATCTGCGTAGAGATCACAGAACAAAAGAAGGTTTGTTCGGGCGACTCGGAATGAATAATTGAATTCCTCGTGGATTTCTTGTGCCTGAACGCGTGCAAAACCTGTGAAGAAAGCATGGACCGAGACTCCGTTGAGTTCCGGATTGAGCAAGATGTTCGGCATTCGGTCCGCTGTCAGAATAGAGTTGGCCAATAGGATAAACTCGTCTCGTTGAGTCTCCCAGTCGTGAATGCATTCAAAGGCTCCATGCATCATGAGTATCTTGCAAGAGGGGCAGATTTCGCCTCTAGGAATCTCGTTTTCAAGAGGGGGAAGGTCTTCGTCTTCAGCAAGCGAGGGAATCTCGACTTCGTGAGTATAGACAGGAAGCGTAGATTGCGAGGTAGCGCAGGAAACCACGGGACGGGCCGCATGAATGATGTGGGTCATGAATGACCCCGGCATAGGAACAAGGTTGCTTTGCATGTGCTGATCTTCTTCCTCCTCAACCAATAGTTGGAAACGATTATTTCCTGTGTCTGGGTCCCGGAAGATCAGGTACGTTCCATCTGTTCGTTCATCTATTGACACGAAGTTTCCTTTTTGCCAAGGTCGGCCGAGTAGCATATCAAAGGGGAAGGATTCTCCGACCCAAAAATTTGCGCTCGTGCTCGCACCGCCCATTGTGAGTTGTACGTCGGAAAGGTATCCCCGGAGCTCCTTTTGGCCACCATTTGCGTCCCCCATGTTCACATGCCTCGAGATATCCATGGAAACATGTGGAAGAATTTTTCGCCAGGCTCCTCGAGAGACTAAGTTCAGCATGGAACCCGTATCAATAATAGCCAGAATATTTTTCCCGTTGATAGTAACTTGGACTCGAATGAGTTTTTGACTGTCCCTGGACACGAAAGATGCTGCGGTGAAGGCAGTGTTTTCACGGGGAAGATTTGTTTGAATGGGCAGCTCGGAAAGATTTTCTGCAATGGAGTTTACTGCGTGTTGATTTCGAGGGTGATTTTTGAGTCGGATTGCTTTGCTGAGAGCGTTGGATACAGAAGAAGAGATACCGAGGATTTGACCCGCCGGTAAAGTGATTGGAGTGTTCAGTAAGGTGTTCAGAACATGGTTAGGATCAACGAAGGCAGACACTGCCGACTGCCTCGGTCCTGATTTCTTGGCCGGCTTTGGTGGATTTGTCGTTGAATTATTCGGCCTCGAAACCGCCTGTGAGTCCTCCATAATGACATCGTCTTTAGAAAAATCAATACGGGGTTCAATTGCGTCGATAGGATGCTGGATGGGGATCTGTTCTTCCCTGTGCTCGCGCTTGATTGATTGATGTTCCAAGGCAGGTTGCAAAGGAGTCCCTGAGTCCTTTACATGTGAACGAGTTTGAGGTCGTTGTTTAGGATATGGCAATGGCTTCTCGACGACTCTATCCGATGATCGGGTCACAGCAAATATTTTGGTAAGTTCTTCATCCGTTGTCGACGATTGAACAAAGACGGGCATGATAGAATCCTCAGGAATCGTCTCAAGGGTATTGCATGCCTGCACTGGTGCGCTCGAGGTGTATGTGAAATTCGCCTGAGCAGGTGGAGCAGCAGCGGGCTGTCGTTGCCGATTAAAGGCATCGATTAGGGTCTCGTTCTGTTGACCGTATCGCCGCAATAATCTTCCATCTGGCCATTCAAGAGTACCACGATCACCTCTCTTCAAATCTCCACGAGAAACAACTTCCTGAATAGCAGTACATTCCCATAATCCATGTCCATTTTTGCCGCAAGCCCAGCAGAGTCGATCTTCAGCGCGAACGGGTGGACGAGGTTGCGATTGATTTTGAGAAGCGCCAGGAGGTGAGTATTGATTGTTGCAAAAATTATTTGGTGGAAGAGGGGGTTGGCTGACTGTGAGAATAGGCACTCGAAGGCATTTAACAGCATGAGGATCGAGCTTCGTGGCCTGATAGTACAGGTAATTGTACTCAGGATCTTCAATACTCATTCTACTCATCCGCTTTATGAGTTCGGCTACTTCGTCGGTAGACTCCTGTGCGTTTTTCGAACTCGACTTGGGGGTAGAAGTGGTAGGAAGAGGTGCTGAATCTTTGGCTTTACGGGTGCGTTTCTTCGTCTTTCTTTTCGTTTTCTTGGATTTCTTTTTGCGGGGGACATCGTCTGAGTCGGTTTCAGACGAATCCGTTTCGTCCTCTGACGAGGATTCGCTATCCTCTGAATCCGATTCGGAGGAATCAAGTTCAGCGTCGAATCGATTTCGGCGAAATTTGGCTTCCACGATCTTGACAATGTCGTCTTTGGGAAATGGTTTTGACATATCCCGAGTGGGATCCGCCGCAAGAAGACGTTCCTCAACGATTTCTCGGAGGGTAGAAGGCATCCCGTGCCAGAGGTAGCGCTCGGCCTCTGCCTGGGTGATTAGTTTCTGGTTCTCCAACCAACCCGAAACTTTGGTATATGCGCGAATATAACGGCGCCATTGGGACATGGATTTAATCGGCCGTTTGCGCCATTTATTCGTGAGTTTGACGAGATCGCTGAACGTGTGCCGCTGATGGTCTTTGTCGGCGTCAAATAAGGACAGCATGTCCGTGGAAAGGTGCGCCCAATTCGGTGTGGCATAATGTTTCATTCCTTCAAGGATATGAACCACGTTCCGTGAACAATAGTCGGCCAAGCATTCGATTCGTTCCGTCTCAGAGATAACGTTGTTTTCAGCAAAAAGCTTGTCGAGGTGCGTAATGAAACGAGCGACGTCCTTGGGTCTGCCCGTAAATTTCTTTGGGGCGCCTCGAGCATTCAAAGAGGGCATATCAACCTGGCTGCGAGCCCGTGGTTGAACTTGTGTGGTTGACATGATGGTGGAGCGATCGATGTAGCGAGGGATGCGGGACGGGGTGGGACGAGAGAAGGTGATTCGGTGAGTTGAATTCAATATTGGGAAGGAAAGGGAGCTGATTGTCACTTCAAAACCCCTCGCGGTGGGCTCCAGATGTGACGTCGTATATTGAATACTCCGAAGTAACGTTTAAACCAGGCGTTAGGTTACGAAACTCGGGTGAGTGGGTTTGAAGCGCGTTCAGTCCGAATCCAACCCGAATAGGAAATGTTGTCGAGATAGATGAGGGGTCGACCCAGTGCGAAGACCTCGCTGTATTTCGATGAGACGTGGAGGGTTTTAAGGGAAGACAGTGATCTGTAGGCTGGAAGGTTAAAATAAAGTAAGGATCGATTTTACCGTTGGTTATTTAAATCCAGAGTATTTAGACGGGAGGGCGAGTGTGGCAGAAGATATGGGTTCCAAGATGTTATTCTTGCAAACCTCAAGCAAAGGAGACGGTCGGTTGGCACCAGAGGTTATGTAGAAACGGGTAGTAATTGGTACGATGCTCTCGAGCAGCAACTACGAATAAATACAAAGAGGAGTACCGGTATTCTGGGTTTTTACATGTGGTACAGAATAAATTGAGATGAGGTGTCCATGTGGCTTGCACAGCCAAATATCAAGGAACGAGGGGTCGTTTCCATAATCTGGGGATCGCTCGCATGATCGTAGTAAGGTACAGAATATCAGTTTTCACCTTGGAATGAAGTTCAACCAATAAAATTGTGTCGGAGTGAAATGTGGATAATTTCTCCACATGCAGCTCTTGGGATTGGCTGAGATCGTATGATGGAAGCAGTTGTGACCGTATGGGAAGGGTAGAGGCCGTATCTTGGATATCCAGCTTGCGAGAGAACCCCGGGATGAATATTTGAAAGTTGATGTTGGGTCAGGTGATGCGATCAAACAACTTTTCCACGGTTCAACTTGTCCGTCCCAGTTGCTCCGTGGCAGGTGAAGACGTGAAATTCGGGTGTGAGGTACAGAGAATGATAGAGATGGGAATGGGAGAATTATATCGAGAGGTTGGTATATGAAAACCCGGTGATTTATGTGTAAACAGCGTAGCCGTGTCACACTGGCATAATTATCTAAGAATACATTATACATATCACGATCGCGAACGCACCAGGATCTACAGCCGCCGTCGAGGTGAAGTGAAAGGAATTTCAGCCAGATGTCATCATGATACACAGAGTGTGTGCGTCCAGGAACAAAGTATGTCGAGGCTGACATATATGTTTTAGTTTCGAACAGCGGCGGAACGGGACGGTGGTATAATTATGAACCTAATAATGATTTCCCTATACTTGAAGAAAGTCCTATTTTAACCAACAAGGTGAGATACTTGGGGTTCATGTTTTGAGTACGGACCGTTAGATTCAACACACCTCGACGCATGGGAGAACTAAATTTAGCCCTCGAATTCGAAGAATTCGAAGACTGATTCGACGAATGCAAGGCAATGTGGGTTCATGTTGAGTCAACATATGAATTCCTAGAATCAAAGCATTCTTGGAATATTTCAAACCCGCCAGAAATGAGCATCCCGTACGCCACGATGGCAAAATTCTGTTCCGGGGCACGCGCATCACGGCAACTGAGTCGGCATGTTGCAACGAACATGTCAGGAACAAAGACTGACAGAGGCGGCGGCGGCGGCGAAGGGTCTCAGGTGATTCGATGAGCACGATCTAGAGCCTTGATGCTGTGATCATAGCTCGCTCGCTCCGACCCAGGCATTCGGCATGTTCAAAGTCGTCGCAACAAATCGCTGCAAAAATAGACATAACCATATCCTGGAGGTAGGCGGGAACGTGTCAGGAACAAATGTAGGGAGGATGGCAGTGGTACCGGCGAGAAAACGCACCGTGGACAACTTCCAGGGATCTCCGCTGATTGAACCTGAACCCAACTTTTTCCATTGAGGCAAGCGGCGCACCTTGGAGTAGACTACGAACGAGATAAAGTCAATCGAAAGAACCATCTGCTTGTTTTTTGCGCCGGATATCCATAGACAGAATGCTGGAGCCAACGGGCGATTACTTGCTTCACGTTCCTCACGGTCCGGTGAAATGATGATCACGCAAGCTCCCTGTGCAGTTCCACAATGAGGTCAGACGAATCTCCGCTCTAGGTAATTCGTCAACCTCCCTCAAATTCAAATTGCGAGTTGAAAGCAAATCACAAGACAGGCGAGAAGGTGAATCACAAAAATGAGAATTGGGGACTGGAACGTGTACACACGGAGAGGCTTTCGCCGGTGGAGGGGAGTTGAGAATGAACTTCGAATCTTCGAAAGAAGTTGATTTGCGTTTGAATCCGTTTATGGACAGTGATGTGTGGGATTATCGGTGGGCGTTCCTGGAAGAGGAAGGGCAGAAGGATTTATAAGCAGACTGCGTTTTGAGCAACAATAATTTTCCGGTGCACGGAGCGAGTGGCACTACTTGGGAGGATTTTGACTTTTTGCTTCTAGCGAATTCGACGGGAAAGCCTGAGTGAAAAGCCAGATATGACAGGGTGACAAGGAGAGACCCAAGGGCGAAAACAATTGCTGGCAAGTCCACTTCGCCCGAGGGGCTCAGAATGAGTTTCTGCTTCCAAGTGGCAACTTGAAGTCATCACAAAGAACTCATTGAGTTTGATCCGACCTTTCAAATGCGGCATCTTGCTGGATATTGAACTGAACGACATGTGGCGGGACGTCGGGGCCTGGATTGGCACTGGCGAAGCACAAGAAAACCCACTTCCTTGAGAAAATAACACGAACAAAGAGATACATATCCAACAATTACGTGAGTCGTCAGCGTGTGACCACCCCTGAATGATTCGACATTTCAACACGAAGAAAGTTACCTGAGGAAGAGCAAATATTGGGTGACTTCCCGTAAGCCTAGATACTTTTCGCGAATATTTGAGGGGTGCCAGCGATATCGGCATCGGTTCTTTGATGGCGTGAAGATTATCCTACTCTATTCCCTCAGCCTTTTTGCCGACTAGATTAAGTAGTAGAATCCAACTAAGTTTATCAGTAAATTCTCCCATGGGGCGCCAGCCTACTGCCTCGATCAAACACGGCCCCTACGTGTCTTGCATGCGACTCAACGCGTCTTGACGCGTATTTCACGAAGGATGTGCGATCGCCGATCAAAATCTTTTTGGCACAGCGGCACCTGTGGGGAGGATGCCGAGGATGACTCGGCACAATGCCGGTGACGAAACCAACGGAGGAAAGGCAGAAACCTTCCAAACCAGTTTATTCTCCACGTGAACAAAATGCAAGTCTTTCCCTCTCAGATCCCTTGAAACTTCCCGGGGACCTTCATTCACGCACTGGACTTAGAAATAATTCATCGCTAAAATTTCATCCAAGGAACATCAAATAAATTGAAACTGTTTTGTACATTTACAATACGTTTTCAGATGTTTCCCTGCAAAACAAAAGGCTCTTTGGAGCCTTCTCAGCTATTGTCAGCTTCAAGTTGGTTCAACTGGTGAGATAATGGCGAAAAGAGTGTTACATACATCAGCAATAGAGGCTTTGCGGTAGCCACTGGTGGCTATTGGTGGCTAATTTTTCTCGGGACCAGACGACAGCCTCTGGGTAGATTAGCCACCATTTGTACGTCCTATTGACAGGATGCAGTGGTGGCTACCTTGAGCCGGAGGCTCAAGAAACTATTGCACACGAGGAGCTACCAATAGCCATCGGTGGCTACCGCAAAGTCTCTAATACCTGGGCCCCCTATGTAGTGCTACGTAGCGCCTGTAGAGCCCTGTAGATGCTGTAGCAACTGTAGACAAGGGTACCCTTTCTGTAGAGCTCTGTAGAACGCCCAAATCTACGTAGCTCTCTGTAGCACGCCCGTAGAACCCCCGTAGAAGTCTATAGATTTCGCCTGCCGCACCAAAAAAAAATAACGTAAAAAAATGAAAACCATTTTGCAATGGGACACAAGAAGTTAGAGGCAAAGGATATATTACTACGGACATCAAGTACAGTGTATATAAGGGGTAGGAAGGTTTAGAGGTCATGTAGAGGGAGTCAACGGGCAGGATGGGGAGAAAAGTGTGGGTGAGACTTGAAGGGGAGGTTGCGACGTGCCGTTGAGGAAGGTTCGTTGAGTATGGATGGCCAAGATGAGCTATGTTGTGTTGCAAGCGGTGCGTATTGAAAGAGAGGCGAGCGGATGGACGGCTGGGCGGTCGGGTCAAGCGCGGGACTTAACGCGTGCGGATTGGCGGGTTTAGGCGGAGAGAAGGATGCCGGTGCTGTGGGAAAGGTAGAGAGTGAAAAAATTGCGCTGTAAAGAAAGTCGTCAGTGCAGATATCGATTCGAAAGCGGGGCGACACACCTTCACCGGCGCTAATACTTGTCCGAGGTGCGTGTCCGAGGTGTTGGAGATGAACAGCGGGTGCGTGTCGGAACGACAACGGAGGGGCCGGCGTCTGTGCAGGGGGTGACTGGTGATGACGGCGGAATTTGTCTATGGTTGTCTGTGTGGATGACGAGTCCGGGCGGGAATGGGTTGGTGAGGCAGGTTGTCGTCGGGTAAGAATGCCAGTCGAATTGCGGGCGGAATCAACGTCTTGGGTGTCAGCTGGATTCTGGGCGAACAGACAGTAAACTGAATGAAAGAGAAAAGCAAGCGCACACACCCTGATAGGGTGTCAGTGAGCGCGGACGTTTCCGTCTTAGCTGACAAGAGAGCGATGCAAGTACGATGAGTGAGTGCCAGACAGAAGCCGTCTAGCGCACCTGATAGAGACCCATAATCAGGGCGTGCGCCGATAAAGCAGCGCCGCCTCACTGAGGTCGCAGTGCGGCATGGGGAGAATAAAAAGGGAACTAAGATAGAGAGTGAGAAGACTACAATGAAGTGAGTGTACACCAAAACACGCACGGAGAGCATTGCACTAATCTGTTCACAGCGATGACTCTGCTGCCCACGGTGCCGCAAATGGACTCAGTGCGCGTATAGATGAGGAGGCGCGTCGACGCCGATGATGCCGACGAGGACGACAAGCTCAGAAAGAAAGCGGTTGACGGTGTTGTTGAGAGGGTGGTGGTGGAAGGAAGGAAAGGAAGTGAGGACGCCATTGTCGCAAATTCCGCTACTTCAGAGAATGACGACGCTCACCGGTACAAAGGGTTACAAACGTGCTCAGCGGGGAAGGCAAAGTACAGAGAAGGTGCATGCGGCTGTGGAAGGTAACGAGGAGAATGTCGTCAGTCTGAAGGGCGATTTCACTCCGTTGTATACACCCATCGCCCTTTCTTTCCGCCCCTGTCGACGTCCCATCCTTTATCTCCGTTACGCCCCCTAATACTACGACCGCCTCCGTCGACATCATGCGCCTACGTCGACATCATGTCCTTCATCGCCGTCGAGCCAGGCTTTGTCTCCCGGCCGCCGCGCCCTCCCCCACCGCCGCCGTCGACAATGCTAACGAGAAGGAGGCTGATGCTCTGGATGAAGATGAGAAGCTGCGCATGAGAAGAGCGTGGAAGTGCCGGCGGCGTTAATTACGGGGGTCGACAATGAGGAGCGTAGGGCGGAGGGACGCCGTGAGGAGTGCGGCGGGAATTGGGAAGGAGGAGAAGAAAACGGGGGTTGCCTCGCAGCTGCCGCGGTACGAGCGGGCGTACGCAAGTACACCTCCTCAGGGGGTGGGATGGGAAGCAGAGCGAGGGCGAGGGGGAGCGTGGGGTTGGGGTTGTTGAAGGTGCATGTGATGGGGATGATGAGGAGGGGGCTGTCGTACGTGAGCACGGACATGCGAATGGGCAAGGTGTATGGGGAGGCCGAAGTGCCTGCGCATGCGCATGAGAGTGGAGTGAACGATATGAAGACGGGGATGGGGAGACGAGATGATGACGATGAGTTTTTGCTTGATTCGATATTTCGACGCCCGATTGGGTTCCGCTTGTATCAGTACAGACTATCTAGAAATTCGTTCTATGTTTTCGGATTGTTTATCCAATACACACGGATGTTTCAATGTTTGCCTCGTATCTATTTTTGAGGACGGTTTTGAATCTTTTGGCTTCAATTCGGTGTATTCGAAACTGAGGCGGTTAGTCGGCATGTGCAACTTTTGCGGCAAGTCGCGTTCCGATACAAGGTAATGACGGCGACGGCGGCGTCTGGTTGTGGCGGGCGGGTCAAAGAAATAAATGCACGGCAGGCAGTCTACGGAGTACTACACAGGCACCCCATTTCTACAGAGACCTACACTGACGTTCGGCAACACCGTTCTGTTCAGGAGTACGTGGAGCGCTGGTTTTGAGCTGAATACCACGTGCCTTCAAGAACCGCTTCAGGTCTTCGTTGATAAATTCACCCCCATTATCGACGTGCCAGACCTTAAGCTTGCGACCTGTCTCACGCTCGACCATCTCCAACCACTCCTTGAATACAGCTACTGCATCACTCTTGTGACGCAGGTAAAACATCCAAATCCAGCGAGAGCAGTCATCGGTGAAAGCGAGGGCATATTTCGATCCGTTCAGAGTACGGACTGGAGCAGTCCAAAGATCTGAATGAACGTGATCGAGAATATGTTCGGCATTTTCCTCTTCCGAAGGAGGAAAAGAGGCACGAGTCATCTTGCCCTCCATGCAAGATTGACATACCGGCGGCTCAGCATTGAGTTCCGCCGTAGATAGTTTCACACCTGAAATTTAATGTGACCCGTCCGAACGAGAGCGCGCAGCGCAGGGTAGCCTAGATGCCCTAGACGCTGATGCAGCTCCTCAAGCTTTGAGGTCGGAGGTCGAGACGAGGTGGATCAGTCGTGGAGGAAACGACTCAGGTATTATATACCTGATAGAATACAGTAAGTATAAACTACCAGGAGAATCAGTAAGCTGTAAGGACAGTAGATACGAGTGCACATACCTCAGTCGTGGAGGAAACGACTGAGGAATGTGACGGTGACACAAAGCTACATAAGGAATGTGTGACGCGTAACGGAACGGATTGCGAGAAGGTATGTACGGTAAATGGAAGAGAAATAAATACTTCAACAGCCTGTACCCTTAGTACTTTGAATCCACTCTTTCACCCCCATTCTCACAATACCGGGTTTGATGAGAATTACTATAAAAGGCAAGCAAAGTGATGTTGCTGCCACTGTACAGTGCCGGACACGCAAAGTCGACAATGTTGATTGCCGGCGAACGGGAATTTTGGGGATAAATCTGACCTCAGAATCGGATTCGCCGACCCCGGAAAAGCTCAAAAAACCACCTCCGAATTTTTTCCCACGACATTTTGGCTGTGGCCAAATTTTTGGGGTCAAAAATCGAAACTCTGTGTACCTCTTTTGCGCTCCGAGCGCAAAAAATTTCATCTCTGAGTGGTGCCGGACAGAGTACGACGGTCGGGACTGCAATCTAGGCGCAAATCCGTGCAAACTTTCAACACCAACTCACGGCAGCGGAAAGGCACGGTGGACGGCAAGTGTGTTCGGTGACGGAATTGATCAACATGATGTAAAATGTCCAAATACGGTGATGTTTCCCAGGGAATTTGTGTCAAAACGGCTCGTGAAATTATTTTTATTTTATCAGGAACAGAACCAGCTGGATTAACCAAGAGGTAGGCGGCAATGTCCGATCGCACACAGACCTCATTGACAGGTCCCCCAAAAAGGTGGCGCTGATGGCGCACTTTTGACGGGGCGAAACAAAAACTTTGAGGGCTGTTTTACCCCGAATGTCCCCAATATTTCGCCTACCCTCCCATTTTTATACATATGCTCTCTATCGTTCTGTCTCTTCAGAATTATTGGTTATCTTCTCAGGCCTGTATGGTTGCGGACCGAACTTCGTGACAAGTCGCAGTCCCAATTTGGTAATTGATACTGTCACGTCAGTTTTTCATTGAGACATCGTGGGATTGTGTAAATAGCATTGCAAGAAGGTAATCTACAAACGTACTGGAGCAAAACTTCGAAAAATCGGTTTTTCGTGTTTTGCACGGCAATTTCGCGCTTTTGATTGCGGATCACTCGGACCGGTGGCTGTGCAACAGCATCAATGTCGCCTGGCCATTGCCGATTTCTTGGTAAGGATATTTCACTTTCACTGTGGGGTCCGGAAGAAGGAGTCCCGGGTTGCAGAGACAGAATGGCAGAGAAAGATTTGATTACCTGCCTCAAACTCGCGAATAGTACACACAATTTTGGTTTTTCGCTGTTCAAATTTCGCGTTTTGTAACCCTAAGATAGGAGTACCTCCGATTCCTCTGAAACAAAAATTTCACCTATAAACCATACCCTAGTTCCTGCTAAATCTCGAATCCCGAAGGATTTTGAGCAAAATTGGGACTGGTCATGAAGTTTTGGCCGCAACCATATAATGAATGGATTGATGTTTTGATGCGTGAGGCAGTCGTGTCACTGTCGTGATGACAAGGCATGGCTTTTCTTCGGCCGAAATTTACGATTCCACCGAAAATGGCCTTACAGCCGATGGGCCCGCCCATCCGCAGCGCACCGGTGATCCGGACCCTCCTCCTCCTCATATGCACAGCATGTCAAAGCTTTTGGAGGTTGATGTCGGAAACTTTTCTTGCGATTACTGTAACGGCTATGTTTCGTAATTTTCCCATCAAATTGAGGTATTCGGCCGAATTTTTGGGGGTGATTTTTTTTTTTTTTTTGATTTTGAGTTTTGAGGAAATCGGCTCGTGCAAAAACATTCTTTGGGTAGCTTTGGGTCCGTGACATCGTGTTTACACAAAGAACTAGCCGCCTAGGCATGTTTGACACCTTCCATAAATAGAAGATCAAAAGTTGTCGACTTTGCGTGTCCGGCACTGTATGAGAGAAGGCATTGGATAATAGCCTCGTGCTGGCGCTGGAGTCCCACACTGTTTTGAATTTCGTGCGTAACGGCATTTCCTCCTGGACACACTCACCGGCATCCTCTGGTCTAACCACCCGGACGACTCAGAATGCACCAGTGACCAGATTGCCTTGCAATAGTATTAGAGGGAAAAACATTTTTTCAGCTTTTCAAACTTTTGACCCGCTCGAACAAAGCTGCTGAGTATCACAAGTTAACGGAAATCTTGAATCAAATACGCTCCCGCATACGATAATTACATCATTAAAAAACTCGGCACCGAACAGTCCCCGAACCTTGCAGACTTGTTGCAGACAGCGATTGCGGCTCGGATGATCACTGCAATGAAGAGAGTGAATCCTCCATTGGGTCCTTTTCCTCGACAAGCTAAAGGAAGAGAAAAGGAAAAGAAAAGATGAGTAAAATAGCTCGAGTCCAGAACCAGAACAGACCCAATGATGCACCAGCTCCACCACTTGCCTGACACTCTCCTGCCACAACGCTCCATTGAGCAGTGCACTGGGCTCAGGAATGGAAAAGCTGTTCCCTTCGTAGCAGACACGTTCCCCAGCAGGGTTTTTCGAGAAAAGACAGAAAACCCATTTCCTTCCATCTGTCAAGCAGAATCTCACGGTTTGTGTTCTGGGAAGCCAGTGAGGTTGACGATTGGGTAGTTGCTGGCCAATATACTTGGTCACTTCACAGAGAGCAACGGCCTGAGCGATAGCTTCAGGCATAAAGTCATACAGAGGTTTGTCTTGAAGTCGTTTGGCCTCGATCAAAAATATCTTAGATTTCGCCAGTAATCGAGCGTCATCTACGTCGGCACTGAGAACTCTATCTAAAACCGCATAAGTGGGGTAAGACGTGTAACAGGAGGCACTGACCCCTTCGTAAATCTTCTTGCTCGTAGGTGCAGAGACCGTAATTAACGGAACCTGTGACCCAAAGTTCGAAGTCAGTGACTGGGTTCTTCAGCAGCACACCCTCTCCGGATGCAATTCTCATCTCTGGGAGAATGGCGACAGGAACCTTCGTGTCACCATCGGAGGAGATTTCTGCAACGGTGAGGAGAACTGCATCTAGGATCATCCGCGGCCCAGCTTCGAACTATGGCAATGTGAGATATTGATTTTTTCAGGGAATTGTTTGTTACTTGCTCGCATGCTAACATGGCGATAGATTCGCTCAATGCGGAGACAAAGTTGTTGAACGTGGCTAGTTTTTGCGACTTCGGCCTCGAGCATGGAAGCAAGCTGGGCGCTTTGCATCTGCAACAGCTTGCGCTCGATGCCAACATTCTTCAAATCAGCTTTGGATATTGAGGAGAAGGAGACTTTCTATAAGATATTCATTAAGCTACCATAAAGACGCGGAGAACCGAACAGACAGGTTTCTTAGCCGTGCCCAAGATTTGTTGAACAATGTCAATTTGCGCCATTATGGTCGTGAGTTGATCCTGGGTTTCGTCTATGCCTTCAAGCTCTCGTTGTAGGGAAAGCAGCGAGGAGCGGGCCTTTTGCATGATCGTGAGATCAACCGGCGAGTCCTGTAAACTGCGTCTTCGCTTGTGTCCCGGCGCGAACTCGTCCGACATTTGTGAGCCAAGTCGAGGTGGCAAAGCATTCAAACACGTGACTGCCACTTTTTTTTTTTTTGTCTCTGCATTTTTATACCGCAACAAGTACACGATCTACTAAGACGCGGTGCCCATAGGCAATAAATAAAGGTGTTGTTGGTGCAATGGAAGTGACCGATGGATGTGTAGTATAGTTGTGTGAGGGTGGGGATTAAGTTTGGGGTTTCGGGGGTATTAGCGGAAACATAAACCATAAGACCATAGCGCATGAGTGAAAGATATGTACACGAAAGGGAAGGGTATAGGGTGGGACGGGTGTGCTGAAACGGTGACGGGAGGGTGTTTCGGTAGTGCTGTTGAAACAGGGCTGTGTTGCGCGCGGCCCTCGCGCTCAGCCCATGTCATCTACATCCGACGCGTCGTCTGGAGGTTCCGGTTCGTCTTCGTAGATTGGGAGTTCTTGCGGCATGCGGGGTAAGCCCGTTTTCGTGAATGCTCCGGACACCTCCAAGAATTCAGCTAGTGCTGTAATTCCGTCTTTCGTGCCCAGTATTTCAGGCAGGGATATGTCCCTTGAGACTTTTTTGAGGATGTACCGTTGGTTCTCATAGCGAGGACACTCGCGAAGCAGATGTTCGCGCGACTGGAAGGGTTCTCCACAGGGGCAGTCAACGTCCTCGGATGGCACGAAGCGGCTGTAAGTAGTACTCGCCTGAGAAGCAGTGTCCGATCCGGCACTGTGTAACCCGCCCAAAGACTTCTCTCGACAACGACGTAAAATGTGGGGTCGGTTTTAGGGAAGGGGGGAAGCGGTTTGCCATGGCATAACTCCCCGTCTTCTGTGCAGACTTCCATTCCTTGACCCAGGACCGGTGTACTTTTTCTTTTGATTTCCTGAGTGCATGCGAGCGGGTTCCTCCTGGTGGCGCCGCGAGTTCCGTTCCGATTTTCGCCAGCGCGTCTGCTCGCTCGTTCCCGTCGATGTCGCAGTGGCCTGGCGACCACCCAATCTCGACTTTATGTTCTGGATCGGCGTCGAGGAAGGCACAGATTCTTTTGTGGAATATATGTGCGGAGAGTTGGCCTGCTCTGGGTTTTGGGTCGCAGATGGTGTTGATAGCGGACACGTTATCTGCGAAGAAGTGAATCTCCTTTATCTGCGGATCGGTGACGGCGATGGAGATGGCTTTTGCCGCTCCAAACAGTACTTAAGCCTGTAATTTCGCCGTCGTACACCTCGGCACGGCTGCCAATGCCGAAGCTTTTTACGTTACCCCTTCTCACTCTTTTCCACCGGTGTGTAGTTGTGTCTCGGTAACGTTTAAGGCTCTAACCATTTAGTTTTCGTTTGCGAGATCTGGCAAACTAAACGGAAATGGTTTAAAACCGTTTATAAACATTTTTCGGAGCGCAAAAATCTGGACATGCAAGGAATGCTGCGAGCTCGTGCTAAGGGAGGGAGGAAAAAGGATGGTATATTTATGATTGCGGTGAGGGTGATGTGACCTCGCAGCGAGCGCTCTCGGGCCGGAACCCAGGAAGACAAGGCAGCCCGAGGGAGGAGGGGTTGCCGGGACAGCGAGGAGGGTGAGCTGAGGCCAAGAGAGCAAGAAAAGGGGTGCGGCTAGAGGGCATCGTCGCCGCGCCAAACCAATCCCGGGGCGACAACCATGGAGGTTGGTTGAATAAGTGGGGGGTCGGAGAGAAGGCGTTTACTCAACCCCACAATGACATCAGGTGGCGTGTCAATGTATAGTTTGAAGCAGTCAGAAGTCCAACGGCCCAGGCGCTGAATGTCAAGGTCGGAGAGACCGATGAGTCGAGCCCAAGTGGCAGCGCCACGGCGGAAACTATGGCCCGAATATCCATCGCGAGTACGCCGGCCCACAAACAGCGGGTCGTCGGGCTTGCCCGGCTTATTAAGGTGGGCGCGGAGGAGGGTGTAGGCACAGGTGGGCAAGCCAGTTTTTGCGATAGTGATGCGCACCCCAGCGCGGAAGGGGTCGGTTTTTGAGGCCGGGAGGTCAACGGTGAGGTACTCGTCGTTTTGAATGATGATGTCGCGGCGCTTGAGGTTGAAAGCACCATCGAAAGAGTCGTAGGTGGTCTCGCCGCAGCGAAGAAAACCTGCGAAGGCCAGGGCGTAGGCAACTCGGAGAGTCTCGGCTAGCTCACGAGAAACACCCCGCGGAAGGGAGATAGGGTTGGAGAGGGAGGCAATAATCTGGGCTAGGACGGGCTGCGTAATAGGAAGTCGCTCCTTACGTTCTGCATCCCCGTACACCCGGCGTATACCACGAATCACACGCTCGAGAACGCGTGATTCAAAGGGGCGGGATTCGTATCCGAGGTCAGTATGGAAGGACTTGAGGGCACCAATGTAGCGCTTGATTGTTTTCGCACTGCAGCCCGGAGGGAGGGAGGCCGCCCATTCGAGAAGGTGGGCTTCTGAGGCGGGGTATGGAGAGGCACCGTCAGCACCGTATTTTCGCATGCAGAAAGACTCGAAGGAGTTGCAAGCCGTCTGGTTGACGCCGCGGGTGGAGGCAGCGAGGCCGTGCCAGAGGAAGTAGGCGACGAGCGGTGGTTGATCGACCCGTTCAGGCCATCCGGCGGGAGGTGGGGGAAGGGAGTGTGCTGTGAGGCGAAGAATTGAGGTAACAATGGGTGAAGACGTGGCATGTCAAAACGAGAGAGTGCGTCAGCAAGGTAGTTCTGTTCAGAGGAAACCCACACGCAGGAGATGGAAAAGCCGAAAGATAGCGCAAGAAGGAAGATCTCCCTCAAGAGCGCCTGTGCAGGCACCTCCCGAATAGAACCTCCATTCAAACCAGCCACGCCGCCGGTGTTGTCAACCCGAAGTAAGACCCGGGACCCGGCCCAGGCTGGAGATGCCCAAATACGAAGAGCGTGGAGCACGGCCCACAGCTCCTTGAAAAGGATAGACTTTCCCCGGTGCCGCCTGGGTACTCGCGTCGCAAAAAAATCGATAGGTGCCTCCCGGGGCCCAAGATGACCGCCAATTCCTTTCGAGGAAGACCCACTGGCGTCAGTAAAGATAACCACGCCCGGGCGGTGAGGATGTAGGGACTGGATACCGTTCCAAGTCGGAAGAAGACGAGCCCACCATTCCAAATCACGGCGTGCACCTCTCGGGATGCGACGCCGGCCAAAGGATGGGAAATGGGACAGCGCATTGTACACACGACGGATGAAAGCGCGCCCCGCAGGCAGGACCTTTGTTGCAAACTGCAGAAGGCCAGCAATGGACTGGAGGTCCAAGAGGGTAGCTGACGCTCCAACTAGAAGGGACTTGAGAGTAGCCATGGTGCGCTGCAGCTTCTCGGCAGGGAGAGCCACTGTGAAGGCAACAGTGTCGATCTCAAACCCTAGGATGACACCGCGGGTAGATGGAGGAATGTCCTTCCCTGCCTTCCCAACTGGATGGGCAGAGAAACCAGTTGCATCGCAGATTGCGCGGAAAATTGCACGGTCGCGCTCTGCAAGGTCATACTCGCCTGCTGCGCGAGCACCAAAGAAGTCGTCGAGGAAGTGGTCAAGGGGGGCGCCCATACGCTCCGAGATCCAGTGCAGGGCCTCCGCAAACAAGTTGAAAGTGAAGAGTGATGAGCGGGATCCGAATGGTAGGCGAACGTCAATGTAACCAACACCGTCGAAGTAGAAGCCATACAGCAGAGAGTCGTCTGGGCATACTACAATGTGGCGGAACGCACGCCGCAGGTCGATCTTCCAGAGGAGAGCGCCAGGACCAAGTCGGCGGAGGCGGTCAAAGAAGGTGTCAAGCGAGGTGTAGGAGAGTGTCACTGCGTCAGAGGAAATGCTATCGTTGATAGACGAGCCACGAGGATAAGAGAGGTGGTGGACAGTGCGCCAACCACCATCGGCTTTGGGGACAGTGCCCACAGGTGAGTAAACGACCCTGTGCTGCTCATGAACGGGGAGGGAGTCGACACGGCGAAGCTCACCCAGAGAAAAGTTTGCCAGAATATCTGCAGCGGTTACAGCGTGCTCGGACGGTGTGGCAGGCAGATTCCGTGAGAAGGCGCGGCCCACTCGGGGGCCGGTGTATCCAATTGACGCACCATAGGTACAGATATTATGTAGGTGTTGTACGAAGGAGGGATCAGGATAATCCTGAAGTAAGAAAGATAGCATAGCGGGATTAAGGGAGCTAGTAACACGAGGACCGGAGGTAGGGGCAACTGGGAATGTGATGTGTGTATTAGGACGGGCAGGGGGAGGAGGCATTAGATGGGCAGAGAGATGAGCAGTATGCAAGAGGGGTGATAGAGAGGGTGCGGTGCGAGGAGCCAGTGGACAAAGAGGAACCGAAGGGTTGGTCGGAGTGGGGCAGAGGCCGGACTCGGTCGGCGTGCCCCAAACATCCTACTTCCGCTTCTGAGGGCAAGCATGTGCGGGGTGGGCGCCCTGACACGCAATGCAGACGTGGCGGCGAGAGCACTTGTCGCCCATGCGACAACCAGCGGCATCCTGAAACTTGTAGCAGGTCTCATCAACCTTCGGACGGGATGCAGGGGCGCTTGGGTTCGGAAAGGCGCTCAGCGAGGTCGTGTTTGCGCTTGGAAGAGAATGGTGGGGGCAGTGGGTAGCGAACCAACCTGGTGGAGACGAGGCCCTGATCGGGCGTCACCCAGCGCGTGGGGAGAAAATTCTCCGCCATGCGCACACGAATAAATTCGTAGTGGTAACGCAAGACTGCGGACCACTCATACTGTGTGGTGAAATCCATGAGCTGGCTGGTGTAGATGGAAAGGGCGGCAGCAACACCACCGTTGGTGGTGTCAATGAGGGAGCGGATGCCGGTGTAGGTCGACCAGGCATCAAGGAGCGGGGGTAAGGAGGGGAATGCCTTGACCCATGCGCGGGGAAGACCCGCATCAAGGGCTTCCTCTGGTTGTTCCGGGGCGGCAACACCAGAAGTCGGGTGGAAGAGGATGGGCACGGGGGCAGCGGGGGCAGCGGCGGCGATGGAGGAGAGCTTGGGGAGGTCGTCGGCTTCGAAGGTGCCATTCACAATGGCGTCGATGTGCGCCAGCTTGACGCGGCGGTACCACATCGTGGGGGACCGAAAGGAGGCGGAAGCGAAATTGTCAAGCTCACCGGCGGCATTGGTAGTGGGGACCGTAACATTTCCGCTGCCGTTCGCTGCGTTCGACGAGGATGACGCGCCGGAGCCGCCCGAAGGGTTGGCGGAGCTGTCGGCAATGGCCCGGGTCACAATGGCCGTAAGTGCGGCCAGCTGAGCCTCACTGAAGGGCGAGGGGTCGTCGTTGGCCATTGGGGAAGAGAAAAGAACTAAAAAACGAGAGCACGGGCGAAGGAACGCGCCCGGTGGTGGTGGTGGAAGAAAAAGAGGCGATGAGTCACGGTGATGACTCCCACGTGCATTCCTCCGAGTGTATACACTCACTAAGACCATTCTCTCCACGTCAGTGTGAGTTGTTTACTATTCATTTTATTACTCTGTGCTTCAGGTGCTTGTTTCCGGGCCCAAGTACCTTCTCCGAAGTCAAATCTGTTTGAGTGCAGAGTTGACTTGATTTCCTTTCTGGGCAAACACTTTCGTCGTTGAAGTAAATATGCCCCAATGGCAAGGAGAACAGATCGAAAACTAACTAATAACATCGGGAAGTATTCCTGGTATGTATTCCTGGGTGAGACTGAGCCTACTTAACCTCATATATTGCGCTAGAGGCTTGCTAATTAGCACATACTAGCAAACTAGGAAGCGCCGACTCCGTCGGCAGACACCTTGCTTGAGGTCAAAGGAGCTTTGATTAGCTCGCTGCGAGCGGGCGCTTTGAAATGGGTGCTTAGACTGAGCTGCAATTTAAGCAGAGGCTGAGAGACAGTGGGCTCGGCGAGGAACCGGGCTCCTCGGAGATTCCCAGAGATGAGGTAATCTCGGGGAGAATAGGATCATCGGGTTAGTGAAATGGCGCTGCAATTATGGGGGTGGAGACTCTGGAGAGACCTTGACAAGCAAGGTAACTGTTTACAAACTGTTTTCACCCCCCCGCAAATTAAATGGAAACGGAAACGATTATTACCGTTTATAAACGTTTTCAAATGGAAATGGTTGGAGCCTTACACGTTCGAATACGAGCCTGACAACGGAGAACGGAGCGCAGAGATGTCGTATGGACTAAACGCTATCCTATACTTGAAAAGAGGGCCATACTGCGACGGAAGTGCGGAATAAATGGCTTTCCTCAATTAATTCCGCTTTGAATCGGGACAGGATTCTGACAGACAGAGCCAGGTTCGGCTCTATGGCTCTGAGTAAGAAACATAGGGCTGTGCTAGAAAGTTTTTAGCACTTGCTATGCTATGCTAAAAATGTCGACGTCCGGGGGACAATAGCTAGCACATGTTAATAGCAGCTTTATAGCAGTCTTGTTACTTGGGGGAGTGGGGCCGTCACAATCGTGCGGCAGACTTCGCACTTATGTACCCAAGTTACTACTTGTATTCCAACCCATCTATACAAAAAGTCTGAGACGCGTAAAACAATCATAATCATAATCATAAATACCTTCAATGTGTTTGCACGGGCAGAATATACAAGATTTCGCGTATTTCAACCTGCGTGGAAAAGCCACTAGGACTCCCGAAACACTAGGTTCGAGCAATGGTTTGAGTCTGCCGAAACAAAACGATTTTCGGCTGCTGTCAGTGTTTAGGCACAGCGAAAACAAATTGGTCCGGAGCTGCGCTTGCAGGGAGCTTCCAACGACCCCGAATTGATGAGAGAATGCCTTTTGAATGGCACTTGTCAATGCGCATATCAACAGTGCTACCCAGTGCCGAGGAGCCATTTGAGCTCCGCGTGTGTATCAAAATATTTGGGGATGCCGAAGAAGAATCCCAGGTAGGCAAGGAATCGGAGCAGTAACCGGATCGTCTCGGCTTTCACATAATCAGATCCTGTATCACAAGATCTGATCACTCCCGGGCAGGAACAACGCCTCCTATAAGGATCATTGGCACAAAAAAGGCTCGATCAGCAACAGGGACCGCACGAATGGTGCCTGGAAGCATTCAGAACAGGGGTGAGGAGATGGATCCTAGAACAATATCGACAGCTACTCCCTAGCGTCAAATATGATGGAATCATTTGATGTCGAGATGGGAACAATAAAGCGCCATCAAAAAAGGTCGCCTTGAAAAACTGAGGAATGAATGATGAAAGGAACGAATACATAAGTACTCGTAAAAAACAGCTATTTACTTTCTAGCATGAATAAATAGCTTGTTATATATGCTATAAATCAGTCATCGACATCCCAGTCCTCGTCTGTGGCCGGAACCGCCTCGGTTGCAGCTTGGGACGGTGCCATCTCCCCCACATCCTTCTTCTTTCCCGGCGCAATCAACTTCTTAAGTGGCTCGCTATCAAGACGAATGAAATCTTCAACTGCCCAGTGCGTTGATGACCGGATAACTGTCGCTACAGGTAGGGTGTTGGAGTTGATTGAACTGTCGACACGGTCTGTCTCGGCGAGGTCGTAGGGATCGGGTTGATTGAACAAAGCTTGTTCGAGGGCCTCGCGATCGACATCCTGAGGTGCAACGTCGTCATCGTTAAGGAGATCAAGAAGGGAAGGTGTGGAGGCCACTGTCGATGAAGAGCCCACGTCCGAAACTTTGACGTTCGCCGCTGCGCTGTGGGTGTAGTTACCTTCGGTGAGGCCGAATTTGTACCATTGAGATAGTTGAGCCGTCGCAATGAGGTGTTCCGGCGTCATCGAACTTCATCGGGCCGCGTTAATCCACCCGAGCAGCGAAGCCGTTCGTTCATCGCACAGCTCGGAAGGCATGATGGAGAAAACAATAATCGCCACAGTCTACATATTTCTTGCGTCAATATTCCACTTTGAAGAGAAAGACAGACTTACTGCCAGGATATCTGCGTTGGAATCACGCTGCAGTCCTTTCCAGTACTCGAGAGGACTGTCCCCAGCCACTGCGTACACTCGCTGATGGAATGGGGGAAGTCCGACTGCCCATCGGACAAGCTGATCCGTCATCCGTTCTGCATCGTTCTTCGATTTCTTGCCTGTCCGGATCTGCTCGCCCTTGAGGATCGCTGGCGCCGATGCCCGAAGCTTTTTGAAAAGTTCAGGATATTTCTCGGGGTCAAACTTTTCACCTTCTTTGAGTACAGGCATGACAAGCTTCAGACTGCCGTGCTGGAAGTAAACTGAGAGCAATCAGACGAATTTTTGAACACGAATTAATTTGTACTTACGTGGATGAAGAAAATATGCGAAGAGAAAGATACCGTGCGACGACTCAGTCATCATCTGATCGAAGCGGGCATTGTAGACCTCGATCACCTTCCCTCGATAGCTGACGAGGCCTGCATTCAAATCGCCCAGCAATTTATTAAGATGCCAGGCGAGGGTAACCCAAACATAAAAGACGTCTGCACAGGTCGTGTTCTGACCTTCGAGGGCAGTAATCCCATTGGCTCCGGCCTCGAACAACTTGACCATGCAGTCAAGTTGAGCGAGGAATCCATAATGCGTGGCGCCGGGTGTGAGATAAGGAATGAGTCGTTTAGTCTGAAAAGTATTAGTATAAATGAAAGGACGATGAAGGTTAATGCTTACGGCCTTGGTAGCAAAAGTAATGGTGCCGGCCGCAACACATGCCACGAGTGCGGGCATGCAAAGTTTGACTGCGAGCGCCTGGATATAAGTGGTCCCGAATCTCGTCTCGGAGGCCGACTTCATGCCCGTGGTAATACCCTGGCGTGCTCGCTCGAATGCCAGCTGAGCCGTTCCGAGATTTGATTGTCCGAAAAAATTAGAGATTGCAGAAATTATGCCGAGTTCCTTTTGAGAGAGTCAGCCGAAATGAAATCAAGGTAGACGACTCTTACAGCTTCAAAAATCTTGCCGAGATCCTTCAGAAAAAGGTTGAGGTTGTGGCATGGGTCGTAGATGTTCAGGATCCAGATATATTTAGCAGAGATAAGTCTCTTTCCAGCTCGCACATTTGCAGCCCCGTCTCCGACAACTGCCGAATAGGACACGGCAGCGAACATAGAGAAGATCCGCTTCTCAACAACCTCAAACAATGCGCCGGCAGTCACGGAAACACCCTTGAAAACGTGGCCAGCCGTAAGGAAAGAACGCCGGCTGGGGAGGGTTGTATGAAATGTATAGATCTCGTCGTGAGCTCGCGAGCTCCACCCGTCAAATGAGAGGGTTAGATGCACCCTATGGCTGAGAAATTTCTGCAGCGCAAGCATGAAAGCCGAGAGTTGCTCCGTGATGAGCCGTATGAAGAAAGCACTTCTGTCTGGGGTAACGTAGTTGGGTGCCGCAATCAAGAGGAAATTGATAAGCCAGGGATTTTCGACGAATGAGAAAGGGAGTGCTGCACAGATGACCAGCTGAAACAGGGCTAGATCGAGCAGAGCCTGGCGTGCATCGGTCATTTTGAGAGGACTGAAATACTCCTTTACAGTCGAGGATCCAGAGCCGTCGACACTTGGACGGCTTGAATCTGCACGCGGTTCATCCACTTCCATCTCGGGGAGGGAATTACCAGGAACGATACCTCCCTTCTGTTTTGTGCGAACTTTCGGCGGAGGCACAGCTCCGTTCCCTCGATCGGCATTGGCCTGGACTAATTTTGCGTAAACCGTGGGGAAAAGGCTTGCTACCTCCTGAAAAAACACAGTCGGCGTCGGGCAATAAGCAATTATAATTCATAGAGTCGATAAATTGAGGTCTGCTTACCGGGCACTGAAGAGCATGTTCCTTAATTCGTGCAGGATTGCGGTATGCGGTACGATTATCACACGCAATGCAGTATACCACTATGATCTCTTTATCTTTCTTGCCGAGTTCGGTTTCCTCGATGATCAGATCATCGACCAGAGTGTCGCGTTTCCGTCCGACCTGCTGTTTAGGCACTCGGGCTGGACCAACTTCGCCGGCTGCCGGGGCGCCCTCAAGATCTAATTTACGCTGGAAGCGGATCTGTGTATGCCGTTTCTGCTGCTCAGATTCCGCGGCCCCTGCGGCAGGGGAAGCCTTCTTCTTCTTCCCACTACCTGCCGATGCAGCTGTCGAAGTACTGCCAGGAGCCTGCCGAAGTCAAATGATAATCGATGTTGAAAAAGACCATCGGGCGCACCTCAGGAATCGGTTTATTGTCTTCCAGCGCGTCTGTCAAGGCCAGGATATGCGCGTCCCATGCAACTCGCTCTGGAGTCCCCTCGACTGTGTGAGTCTCGACAACATCCTTGAAATCTGGAATCTTGTAGGTTTCCTCTTCAATGAAAGTTTCGCGTGCAACTAAAAGTGCGCCGAGGGCACTTTCCGAGAGCGGCATCGAGGCAGGAGTACGTCGCGGACTCGAAAATTTTGCTGTCACACAGTCACATTCACTAATCCGGAACGAGATTTGATGGCGGTCATTTGGCCTCGCATTTGACAATGGCAGGGTTCTGTTGTTCGGTTTTGACACACAGAGCACCTGGGGAGTCCATCGGAGCTCATTTGTATTTCTAGCAAATAAATAGCATGGCATTTTGGCCGGTCCCCAGCCTAGCAGTTAATAACGCGTTAATAACACGTGCTATATAGCATTGTTATTAACAATCGAGTTTACAGCACAGCGCTAAAGAAACAGGTATTATACACCTGGAGCGGGTTACTTAAAGACGAGGACTCATTGCCGGATGACTGGACATATACAAGTGGGTATAGGTGGGTATACATATTACAGTCGGCCCGCTGAGCGACTAGCAAGACACCCTAGGGAATGGCATTCTGTTGTACACGAATTCAACCTTATCAACAAGATATTTACACTATGATACACTAGGTCAATCCAGCCCGAGAAAATTGGAATTGGATAAAATTCCTTACTGCTGGAGTCCCACACTGGTTTAATCGTGCGTAAGGCTCCATTCGGCTGTCGTGTCTTAGCGTCACTTGGCAACACTTAGAATGAGCTGGGACACGCACCGGACATAGCCGTTGACGTTATGTCAATGGCTGTCCAACGGTTCCCGAAGCTCCGCGGTCCGAACACGAATGATGCCTTTCGTTCTCAATCTATACTGCACCAAACAACGCCGTTAAACAACATGTAAGGTAGAGAGCAACCAAGTACGGTTGCCCCACGTGATTTAGCCTTTTTGAGAAGATGTAGTCCGTTCGTCGTATGCTAAGAGGAAAATAGAAAATCTGGCTCAACAAATCTGAAGAGTGTCCTATTTACAGTGTCCCTGAGCTTGAAATCTAGAGAAAGCTGTAAAATTGAAAGACTAGTTCTTGAATGATGCAAAAACGATGGATTTGATGGGATTTTGAGGTCTGCCATCAATCTTGGAACTAGTCCCTCGAATCTCATCTTGCATGCATAGTATTGGATTTATGGATACCTAGTATGTATGCCCACAGAACTGTAGAGCCAGATTTTTTAATCTCCCCCGAGCATAGGTGGAACGGACTACATCTTCTCAAAAAGGCTAAATCACGTGGGGCAACCGTACTTGGTTGCTCTCTACCTTATTGTACTAGGACTCGGCGGCAGTGTTTCCCGCACATTGATGCGCCGCTTTTTGAATTTCTTTCCACAAATAAGATTGTTGAGCGCTTCTCTCGTCACCTCTCGTCACTCAAGCGGCGACAATCAGCATGGGCCTCTCACGTCTTGTCTTTCGGAGATCTCGGCGTGTCCCACAAGAAAATGTGGCCTTGGATTTCCATGGGACACGCGCAAATTGGCTGGGCGCCTCTCCCACAGCGTGTCCCAGGCAAAACTGGATCCCGGCCCGTCATGGGACACGCAGAGCAGGCCGCCGCCCAACTGCATCGGGCGTAAATGTTCTCACACGTGTGCCGCGTACTTACGATATTTCCGCGGGACTTCTTTGCTATTCCCTCCCGCCTCTACCGCTTGTGATGGCGCGTCAATGGGATCATTCAAATTACGCGAAATGTACGTAAAGTTTAATAACGCGTTAATGGGCGTGTTCAATGGCCTTTCAAAAGCATTCAAAAGCATTCGGTGCCCCGGGGCCGCCCCACCCCGAGCCCGCACACAGCCAGCGTGTCCCGGGACACGCTGGCGCTGCCATTTCCCTTATTGGGCCGTGTCCCATGGAAACTAAGCATTATGAGCAATATGCATTCCTGCATACTGTCACACCGGGTGACATATGTGACATTGTCACGAATTTACTATATATGGAAGTGCGGCAGATGCCGGATTGTCCACCAGTTGTCGTAAAAGCGGTCAAAATCTTGGATTTAGCTGTAACATGTTATAAACTGGTGTTTTTGACCCCATATGCGTTAGAAGAGCGCCACAAGCGGCCAAATTGCCACCAAATTGTATCAATTTTGCGATCTCATACTGCATAATGCACTAAAAACTTGCCCCAAACCTTATGCATTAGGCAATATGAGAAAATGCATAAAACACCAGCCCACCAAGTTGGTGGACCCCAAAACACTATGCAGAATGAGGTTTATGCATTGTGAGCATATGCATTATGAGATGTTCAACTGTAGTAGGGATTTTTCAAATTTTACATTTGACAGCTTGAGTTACATGAAGGATTTTTCTCAGTTCTTTATAATTTGCAAATTCCCTACTACATCCCCGAGATATCTCAAAATAAAAATTTTCGACGCTGAGAGTTTGGTGCCGCGATGCCGCAACGATTAAATAAACGTGTTCGATGTTGCGCCGCCATCAGGCGGAGACAGTTGATTCAAATCCGCCTCCACGTGCGAACCCAATCGGGAAATATTTTACGGGCAAGGGGGCAGTGCATTTGATGCGGCGGACTCTCGGTGATTGCCGGCACGCCTTGTGGACTTGGTCGCAAACGTCGCTCTGCGAACAAAACATGCCCTTGTATCATGGAAGGTACAGTACAATAATATTCAATAGGTATACGATACAAATCAAAGCATTCTGTAGTATTATAAGGTAATAAAATCAATTTGGCGGTTGCGGCGTTGCTGTGTGATTGAAGGAATACATCGGCTGATGTCCTTGAGGCAGCGGATAGTGGAGCGGGGACGGGTAGGCTGTAGGGAATGGGGGAGCATTACACCCAGGCGGCGAACGAAGAGGTGGCCATCCGCGGGAATGGCGATGGAATAGGCTGTCGAAATCTTCATCCAGGAGTGGTACTGCGTTGAATAACATTGATAGAAGGCGTCGAGGTCGGTGAATACATCAGTCACCAGCATATGCGCGATGTCCAGCAAGCGCAGGTGAGACTTCCTGCAAATTTGCGAATCTTGAGTCGATTCGATGGAGACAGGACCATTTGTAGGCCAGAAGAAGATTGTTATGGGGCGAGACGAAGGGGCGGACGACGAGGCTGACGATGAGGCTGGGGTCGAGGACGAGGCGAGTGTCGAAGAGGACAGAAAGGAGAACCCAGAGGAGGAGGAGGAGGAAGGAAGAGAGACGAGGGCATTGTATACTGCGTCCTCGGAAGCGGTCGGCGAGGGTGGGAGGGGTGTCAGAGTGGCTAGCGCACTGAGCTCTGCCTCGCGCCGAGCACGAGCAACGCTCTCCAGGTGCAGAGGCGCTGGGAATATGTCGTTGCGGAGAGAGGATCCAAGGGTCCATGCGTATGTTGGGTCGACGGGCGGCGGTGACGGCGGGAGGGACTCGCGGTGACAAGGGCAGCCGCCATCAAGCAAGCAGTGGGTCTTACACATATGGCGAGAGCAGAAGCGGTTGATTCTCGTTTTGATACAGGACGGAGAGGCGCAGAACGCAGAATGCGGCGGGGAGGGCGGGATGTTGTTCATGTTGTTGTGTGCCTCGCCAAGAGCAAAAAAGTGCCAGAACGATGGATGAACTCTGTTGAAGCACTGGGAAGCGGTGGTAAGAATGATTGAAGAGCAGCGAGAAGCGGCGAGCTCACATTTACATAGTCGAGGCCAGAGCGCGGTCCTTTTCGGCAAGTCATGACGGTGAGAGTGCGACGACACGACTTGTGAGGGCAGCGGTAGCCGCGGGTTTCGACTTGACGGAGGCGAGAGAAGACGGGAGGCATCGCAGGGAGGAGATGGTGGTGGTAGAAGGCAAGGGTACGCGTTGTGTGACCTTGCTTGTCACTTCCTGCCAAAAGGCCGCCGCCATCAGACCGGTCGCCGAGGGACCGAGAAAAGTTTCCCGATTGGGTTGCCACGTGGAGGCGGAATTGCACAAGTGGGCGGAGACAAGCGTGACAATATGTCACAAAGGGGTAATAATGGGCTGAAAAGCCCCCTGGTGACACTCCGAGAGCATTGAGACACTGAGAAATGTAAGGTATCTCTTAAAGCCCCCTGGTGACACTCCGAGAGCATTGAGACACTGAGAAATGTAAGGTATCTCTTTATTGGGGGAGCTTGCTCCCCCTTTTATCGGAGCCGTCACCGAAAAGCAATAAGCTGTGCTAGAGAGCGTTTTGATGGCGTCACTGCCCTTGACGTGCGCACGTCAAGATTGGCATGCTCCGAGTGATACGATGTTCTTCCGAGTGATCCAGCCTGATCCCTACTGATCCAGATTGATTGCAACTGATGACGCACCCTTTCAACTGATGGTGCACGGGTGATTGATCCTGCCCAAAGCTGCTTAACGGAAGTGAAAAATACATTCCTCCTTTTCATACACGGTACAGAGGGGCAGGTTCTCGACGAGGTGTTGTTAATGGTGCCATTAGTTTTGAGAGAGACTATGGCACCAAGGGGGCACCGGCAGTCTCACCGGTGACTAAGGGCTAGTTAGTTAGTCCGGCCGCCAGGGCGGAAAAAAAAAAGTTTGACCCCCCAAAATTTGAGCGGGAATGAGCTTCTGGTAGTCTATTTGAGTGAGAAACACCGTATGCATAAGACACGCGTCGCCTGCCCATACTCTGATAGCTTGTAAATTCAAGATTCCGCTGGTGCCAGGTCTACATGTGGCTCTCTAGAAGATGTAGTGCCGCCAGTGTCAATGTGGCTTTGTTTGGCCCAAGGGGCCGCCCAGCTGTCAACCTAATGTTGCTATGTTTTGCCTTCCAAAGAAGGTTGGAAAGCATCCAACCTGCTCTGGCTACTCTTCTTAAGACAGTAGAACAACAACTGAACCTCCAATAAATTTATTCACGGGATGAACTTGAGGCCAATGCAGTCCGGCGACTTAACCGTGGGAACATATTGCCGTATATAGTGCTTACGTAGTTAGTTAGTCCAGCCCAGAGGTCGGAAAAGAAAAAAACAGCCCTATATATTTTTTTAGAATGCCGGTGCCCCCTTGTATGGCACTGAGTGGAAATTCTATCACAATGATAAGCCAGTCAAAAACTTGATTGGTGGTTCATCCTTCAAAGTTCAGAACGTCATTGCCCGGCATAAGTAAAGTTTTTTTCACAACAGTAGATAAGAGGCTTTGCGGTAGCCGCTGGTGGCTATTGGTGGCTAATTTTTCTCGGGACCGGATGACAGCCTCTGGGTGGATTAGCCACCATTTGTACGTCCCATTGACAGGATGCAGTGTTGGCTACCTTGAGCTGGAGGCAGCAGGCTCCAAAAACTATTGCACACGAGGAGCTACCGATAGCCACCGGTGGCTACCGCAAAGTCTATTATGTGCGAGAAACGAATCCGGCCGAATTATGCCCCAAACAACAGCGCAACATTGACATTGTTAATTTGAGTGCCATTCCAGTAACAATTTACACAAGCTCCCCCTGCTGTAGGCCGGTACTCCGGCATACAAATCATATTTTTATACATTGAGCACCTCATATAAATAATTTACACTCATACACCAAAAAGAGGTACGAAAAGTTGTTCGGCGCTGAATTTGGTGGCTGTACGACTGAAGGCTCCACAACCTCTGCTCCACAAAACGAGATTTTTTTAGACCCTGGGAGCGTGGGAATTTTGAATTTTTACATGTAATTTACATGTAAATTACATTTGTTCCCTGCGCCGGCTTTGTTTGTTTGTTTGTTTGTTTGTAGTTCTAGGGTTATCGTACCTGGCCCGAAGGCTACGCGATAGTACACTACGGGAGTATCTAGGGCTAGGAATCTAGGTGTAAGTAAGGGAACCGTATTTTTACGAGAGCTAAACTTACAGTAAATTACATGGCCGGGGAGCAATTTTACACAGCATAGACTAATCCCCCTAGAGGAATTTACCATGCCCTCAAAACTTACGGAATCTGCCCGATTTAGGTTCCGACTCTGGCTTCATATGCTCTGAGAGAGGTCCATGAGCTACATACTACACTAATTGTAGCGAGGGAGTACGTTTTGAGTCTGCCCCAGCCTTATTCTGCAGCAGAAAATGCAATTTAAATTTGAAATTTTTCCGCCGGTCGATTTGAGACATAATGATGGGACCTATTTGGTGGTGTTTAGGCCGTGCGCACCATACGAAATACATAAGTTGTAAGCTTACGTACACACTACACGTCATATATCCGTGACTATAGACGCGACGCGACGCGCCAAATTAGCATCAAAATACCTTGTTTAACGCTAGGAAGGTGTGATTGCCTCATAATGAGCTAGCAAAGCATTATGCTCTGTGGGTTCATAAACATCCAATGTATTTCCAGGAACTTAACACAAACAGGACACGGAATTTAGGGTCAGATGTGTATTGACATTCACATATATTTGAATGGTGAGCACAACAAAGTGGCTCCAGGGCCTCAAGCCTGGTACTTGAAAGGCCTCTTGAGTCAGTAGATCTGCAAAAAGAAAAACTCTTTGAGGTTCCGAAGGACTCAAAATCGCAAAGAGAACAAGTTGATTTTTTAAGATTTGGCGGGTGGCTGTGCTGAACGTAATCCTATACTTTAAAAGAGCACGGCACAGCCTCAGCGCCGGAAAGGGAAATTCACCCCGTGACTTTCTGTCAAAGCCTGAGAATCCCCGCGGCGACGCGCGCCGGCGAGTGCAGCGAGCGGCAGTGCGGCGCCGTCGGCCTTGAAAGCAGCAAGTGAGTGCAGGTCAAACATTGAAGGGTCCTGAGTGGCGAAGCCACGGGTCCCACAGCTCGTGCTTATATAAGGGCGCCGGATTGGCGTGACGCCTATCTTAGTACAGTAAGCTTGTCCACCGGGCCATCAGTTAGGTGATTATTGACAGTAAGTCACGGGGGGCTGTCGAGATGTTCAGACGCCGGTACACTGTACCGGCGTCTTACTACCGGCGTCTTAACATACGGGACCGTCGCGAGCGCAGCGGGGTTTCGGGCGGCCAGGACAACGGGCTATCTGCTAGTTATATTACAGCTGTTCCCGAAATCCTTGAGACTTTTCAAGAAAAAATTGCGCAAGCTCAACTTTTGATGAGAGTGATAAGGACTACTGGTTTTGGAGATACCCCCGGTCGGCTACCATGGCAAGTCGTCCAAATAAAGGAAACAGCAACTAGCAGCGATATCACACCGCGAACTAATCAAGAACTTTCTCAGATCTCTATGTCTCATATTATCCATGTTTCTTGTCGCGGCGACCAACGGCGACCGCGTCTGAGGTGCATATTCAAACGCCATCACATCCTTCAGTTCCCCCGCCCATCCCTGTTCGCCCGCCGAACTCCAGAAGCCAAGCCAACCTGAGAAAATCTTCGCAACTCGAACGGTTATCAAAGCTCACCAACCCGAACAACGAACGCATATTCCCCTTCCTCAACGCCCCATGGGAACGGACCGCGAATGCGTTTAAAGGACACCTCCGGATCTCAGGAACAGAAGGGGAGAAAAAGGAGGAAGCAGCTAAGGCACACAAGGAGAAGATACGTACCCTTTCCTCTTCCCGTGGACATTTAATCGTGTATTCGGACGGCTCCCTGCGCCCGATTCACCGTGTTCGCCGAGTAGGGGCAGGATATGTTGTTTACCACGAGGGAATTGAAGTGGCGGCTGCCAGCATCGGTCTGGGGAGCCATGCTGAAGTGTATGATGGGGAGCTGACCGGCCTCCTCTTCGGCGCTGCTCAAGCATTCAAAATCGCGAAAGACGATCCGGGAATTACTCACGTACATCTGTTCGCAGACAACACCTCCGCCATCAAGACCATCTTCTCGCCAAAACCCCGCGCCGGCCAACTCCTCGCCCACCAGTTCCACCGACTGGCATGCGCGTTCCTCGACGCCGACCCATCACACTCCATCGAGATCGCGTGGTCGCCGGGCCACGAGGACATCAAAGGGAAGGACCGCGCCGATGACCTCGCGAAACGAGGCACCGAACTACGAACCGACGCCCCAGGCACCCTATCCAACGCCCTGCGGAAATCAAAAGAGAAAACGGCTCGCACCTGGAAAAAGGAATGGAAGAACACCCCGAAAACGGGACGCTATGCCAGCGCTAATCGCATAGCCCCGGCGCTGAAACCCACCCCCCCACTTCAAGACACTCGGTCGCGAGATTTTTGGAAGGGTGACGCAATGTAGAATCGGACATGGGTACATAGGCGAGTACTACGAAAAATTCGTACCATCCGAGAACGTTGACTGCCCTTGCGGCGAACGGCTCCAGACCCGCGAGCACATACTGCGCGACTGCCCACGCTACGACGACCACCGCCACCTACTTCGAGAGGCCTCGAGGGACTTGTCCCTGCCCGAAATACTGGGCACACGTAAGGGCATTGAAGCCTTGGCCAAATTCCTTGAGGAATCCGGCGCATTCACCAAAACCGGACGACTGTACGCTAAGGCGGAGCTCCCCGCGTTCGAAGATGAACCCGACCCCTGGTTGTCAGACGACGAAGACGACGGCGGGTAGGCGCAACGCCCGCAAGATGATGCCCCCAGGACAGAAGCGTCCCCGCTATTCATTTCCCTCACCCGCCGACACCCGCGCGCCCTTGTGGCCCGGCTTCATGTTTCCTTTTCTTTCCTTCTTCTATGTAGTTTAGGCACCTTATGATCCTTGGCAATATGCATTATGCAACCGCCGCAACGCCACATAAATTCCACACTACTTACTCTACACTCCGAGACTACTTATACTCTACCACCCCCGGACGAATCCCTCCTACTTACCTCTTCCCTTATTTATCGCCCTTCGGGCACCGCGTCTTAGTAGATAGTGTACTTGTTGCGGTATAAAAATGCTGATACAAAAAAACATAGCGTCACGTGGCCCGTAACACGTCACTCCTTTACAGTCACAGTCACTACTCATGCGGCACAGGATTTTCGGTTCAGAAAAGCAGGAAAAGCGTTCGCATTGAATACAACGGCCCGTAGAGGAGCTTATAGCTACCTTAGTATGTTTTTATGTACGGAGGCGGTGACCTAATAATGTAAACAATGTAAACAAGGACTGTTTTTTGGCATTAGGGATGTCGGCTACTGCCGTTGCCTGCCACGCCACGGCATCACGGCTTTAATTCCAGAACCGGTAGTCCTTATCACTCAATCAAAAGTTGAGCTCACACATTTTTTTTTTGAAAAGTCTCAAGGATTTCGGGAACAGCTGTAAAATAAACGAATTATAAGCCTGATTTTCAAGTGTGGCAATTGCGGACTGTATGAACCGAGTTTTACAAACAGTGAACTTCTTCCGAATGGCAGTTCCTGACGAAATCGGATATCTGTAGCAAGTCATCTATCCCCTTCATGGCCAACATTTTTAATCCATCGTGAACGTCAGATGCGGCCGAACGAAGCGGGGCAACCACCACACGTCCACCATTTCCGTCGGGCACCATCAATACGTGCAGGCTCAGGCGACCACGGCTTTGCGCGGCTCGGGCAAGGAGATCTGGCCAATGAGATCCCGGTTGGCCGTTACTTGTCATGCTGATTCCATGCAACGAGACGGAGAGCTCGGAAGCCCTGTAATCAAAAATCGTCATCACCTCGGCTGCCGGATTCGCTGCCCATCTGGTAACAAGTGTTTGGCTGATTTCAGAGCGTTTGTCTTCGTAGTCTTTGTGGACCACCGCCCGCAAAAATCGTCTTTCCCTACTAGTGAAAGATAGCCGAAGATCTGTGGTATTCTCAGTGAAATGCCTTGGCTTTGCCAAAGGGGTACTTGCCACGGCCCGAGGTCCAATACAGAGCGCAATAGCGGCGATGTCCCCGTTGCCAATCTATTCGTTGACACTGGGTTGAGCAGTAAAGGACTTCCTGACACCCGGAACAACGCTTGAAAACGGATTTTGGTTGGATGTGGCTGCACTTCATCAAGATATGAGAAATGGTCTCAGAAGCGCAACAAGTCCTACTTACAAGGACATTGTCACAGGCCCACTGGCAAATTGGACCATCCGATTGCAACTCATGATATATCTAGATCTCAAGTCGGCGATGCAATATCGTACTAAAGGTTGCCCATTCCACCTGTATATTGCTCTGCAGAAGCGGGCACGACAATTGGATTCGATATTGTGTCAGACAGCACGCTGTACGCTTGCGCTATGTGCAGAAGAGACTCGAGGTACGTCGTGGCGGGGCCGATGACATGGCGGAGAAGAAAGCAAATGCCGCGGGCTCCTGCGGAGGACAGGGTATGTTGGGCGCAGATCAAGATAGCAGATAAAAGCCCGGATTGGATCGCCACGTCAAGTGCATTAAAACCTTGCGTCCACCAGATGACACTGGAGAAAATGGTTAAGCACTGTTCAACAACAGGCATGGCACGGGGGGTGTCCGCAACGGTCACAGCAGCAGCTCCGAACGCGATTGTGAGACCTCTCACTACGTCGGCTGTGAAGAAATTGGTAGACATTAGTTTCGCCGAGACTGGGTCCATGGGTCGACGATTTGGGCGTTTTTGTATGGCAATAGCGTGCCAGAAGCTGAGAACGTAGTGAAGAAGCTCAACTTGGACCTCGGATAAATGCGAGTGTGCGTCAGGTGCTTAAGCCACTAAAGAAGCAAGGTCCTCTGCTTCTTCAACAATCTCCTCTGTCGCGGAGGCTTCCAAAAGGAGAGCGAGCCCATTGTGAAGTCCAGCTTCAAGAACCGAGATGTCTTGGGTCCGCATCAACAGAACCCACGCCCGTGTCGCGATGCCGGCAAATCCAGGGGTCGATGTTATCAGATGAGTGTTCGGTGCATAGGTGCACATATCTTGAGTAAAGGAAACAGCGGCAAAAGTGCAGCTCGGAGTGCCAGTCTAAATCGAACGGCGCCAAAAACTGACCGAAGGGCTGGAAGAACTGGACCCAGACGGAAATGCGGGGCCACAAATCGCGAGCAGATCTAGGCGGAGCGTTGCAGGTGAATACAGCGTCCAGCACCAGGAGAACTAGATGGAGTAAAGGTATCGTTGTATGGATGGAGCCATCAAGCTCCCCAGCGGTAGGAATGCGAGCTGGATCCAAGAGCCGATAGTATGCTGAGAGCAACCCCGCTGAGTCGCTGTTCCTATGGTTTTGGAGCTGAAGAATGGCCCTCTTGATATCGAAAGGGGACGGATTAAGTCCGTAGACCCGAGAGAGCGCCGTCTGATAAAAATGCATGGGTCAAGAACCTGGTTTGGATGGAAAATATTCCTTACTCGCAGGATTGTGGGCAGGCGCCCGATATTCGTGGGGCGTAACGCGCAATGCATAAAAGTCGGTGACCAAGCTGGACTAAACGCAAGTTGGCAGTGTCGTTACACAACAGTGTCGCGGGCACGTGATCAATACCGGCTTGGACTCTTGGAGTCCCGTTGCGAGGAGTGGGACCCCGGTCACAGCAATGTCTGATGTTGGTCTGATGCATTGGAGCCTAAAAATTACTTCCCTGGGCAGTTTGAGCACAATTTGTCGAAAATACCCAATTTTGGAAGGAATTTTGTGATCTTTCAAGAGAATTTTGGAGCTCAAGGCATTCTGCAGCTGACAATACAGTCGGATATGGCATAAGGAATACGCTCACAATGCATAAAGCTCATTATGCATAGGGTTTGGGGGTCCACCGAGTTGGTGGCGGGCAAGTGGCGGGCGTTTTATATGCATTTTGCTCATTGCATAGGGTTTCGAGTGGATTTTTGTTGATTTATGCATTATGAGATCGTGAACTTGACAAGTTAATGCATTTTAGTCACTTTTTGAGTGATTTTGGAAGTGGTTTACAGCTGTTTGCAAAATTAATAGCACCTCTTGTTTTTTTATGAAAAGAAAGTATTTCAGAGGTCTCATGAGTCATCTTCCTGCCCTCATATCTCACTCAATTACCAACGAATTCACTGTTTCGAAGCGGTTCGGCAGGGCTTCCATTCCGAAATGTGATGACATCAGGCCGTCTATAGTCGGCATGACTGGGATGTGATTTGCTTCATTCCGGCTCAGAAAAAAAAAACGATTTAACTTAGAGTGCGTTCGGATCATCCTGCCAGCAGGATCAGGTTGCAGGAAGCAGGATCGGCAACCCGGGTAAGGCCTCGTCGGCACAACCCGGGCATGTGGTGGATGACGGCACACGTGGGAACTCGAGTATAGAAACACTGTCTTTGAGTCCCCGAACGCGTTGGGATGTTGAATTATAAAGGCACAAGTCTTCAATGATGTATTTTTGCATATGACGCGTCGAAACGCGTAAGGTAGGGGACATACAAATCCTGTGAACGTTCCAAATATGGACAAAGTCAGATCATTTGGCTATTGTATGAGCCCCGGTGAGCTTGAGGCTTATCCGTTCCATGAATCTATAGAAATAAATAGTATACATGCATTACTCGGGCAATTAGGGATTCGGGACAGAATTGGGGGAGGAGATGTGCTCGCAAGGTTCCCATCAGTATTTGCTCAAAAAACGACGCCGTCCCTTCCCACTGTAACTACATTATGCACGGGCCACCAAATATCATGGAACATAGATCGAATTGAAGCCAGGAGCCATATGTACAGTTTCATGGAACGGATAAGTCATAACAGGCCCAGGGCTTGTGCAATAACGAATTGACTTGACTTTGTCCATATTTGGAACGTTCACAGGATTTGTATGTCCCTACCTTAGAAAGACGCGAAAAGAGAAGGAAAATGTTGATTGATCACGGTACCTGTCCATCAGGCGGACCGTTGCTCCGATCAGCCATCATGCATCATCCTGCTTCCTGCTGCTGTCAGGACGATCCGAACGCACTCTTACAAAATGGTCGGAAGTGCCATTAGCTTTGCAAACAGCTGTAAACTCCTGTTCGTAGAACACGACCAAGTGTTGGTTTGCCGACTAAATCCTCGCATACCGGAAGATAGTTCCCAATTTGGATGGTTCGGCATCTGCCGGTGGTCCATATATAGCAACTGTGTGACGCCGTCACCGATATCACATTGTGTGGCTGTATGCAGAAATGCATATTGCTCGTAAGTAATGCATAGGGCTGAAGTGTCCACGGACGTTATTCATTACGTTATCCGACTGTAGCCCATACTGTACTATTTCGACCGTAGATTCAGGGTTTGAGGTGTGACACTTCATCTTCACTTTTGCCATCATTCATCAGTGATTTAATTGCCTTTTAGGGAGATTTTTCGCGTTTTGCCGATCAATTTTGATGGGAAAATGGCCTAAAACGCGCTGTGACATGTTACGAAAATAAAATAGATTCAATTCAAGACGGTGAGAGGCGTGGTCACACGGTCACGACCTGTTATAGGTCGCGCCGTGTCACACTCTAAACTACAAGTCCGTGACGCCAGATCCAACAAAATGTGCCTGCAATGCCGAGATATATGGACTTAAAGTCGGGAAAAATAGCAAAACCACAATATTGCCGGGTTATAGCGACAGAACCGAGGCATATTTTTGCCCAATTTGAAATCCCACATCCATCTATACCCATCGAGGGCTACAGGTTGGCTCATCCAGAGGGCAGCCCAAACCTGCCCTTTAGCGTTTTCGGCTCTTGTCGACATTAGTTTGGCTCCTGCCATACCAAAGGCTCCCTCTCCCAGCAACTTCGAACACTCATAATAGTCAGATACCCGGAACAGAGGGGATGGTGAGATCTGGAAATGTGGCTGGATCTGACAAGGCCGCCTCCAGGTCATTGACGTCGGAGACAAGTAAAGTTGCCCGGGTTGCAGGCAGTCTATACTCTAGCTGGATTCTAACGCACCCTTCCGAGGAAAGAGCATAGTGGGAAAGCTTTCCGCGTTGGCGACCTCGACTACTGTATCGTTTCGACCAATAGTTCACGGGCCGTTACGCGTTACCCTCAAAGTTCACCCGACAACTTGTTCACCGAGCGGCAATCACATCAAAATTGCCATATATGGTATCCCGGCACCTGTCGGCAGCTGCCAGCCGAGAAATTTTGTGATTTTTTTCGACCTTTTGGGACCCAAAACCCCACCGTTGGCTTAAACCTCTGACCTAGCAAACCTCCATAACAAGAATTTCTCGGTTTTGATTGAGATTTGGTCAAGGTTCAATGGTGCGGCAGACATTTGATGCGCTGATGGAATCGTACAGCCACCGGCTATGTCTCGGCCCGAACCAAAACCGCGAACCAAGAAATTTTGCACGTTATTTGGAAGATTATAACGGCTTATTACGGATCATAATCCTCTGCGGAGCGGCTTGTAATCCCTCACAAGCCGTGATGAGGTCACAAGCCGGCTCAATCCATTATAAGCAAAATAGCTTTTTTCCGACAAATTTGACGCGACTTGGAGAGTTGAGAGGTGCAGAAAGTTCCTAAGAACGACTCTCAGGCTCACTTCAATCAATCCGAGTGCTCTTCCCCTTATTCCCACCGCAGGTCATGACCTATCGGACTTTGGCCCAAATCCGGTAAATACTGCGTTTTTAGCTCTAATTCGTTGAATATCGCAAAACTGGTAGCTTGTACACATGTTGAGAGACCCTAAAGGTTGCCAAAAGACTCATTCTTTTGCTAAAAATCGCGTGCGGAGCTGGTGAAGTCGCACTGACCTTCCTTGAGTGGAAATGAACAGCTTTGTCAGTCAAATCTAGAGAAAATATGCAGGCAACGACGAGATTTAGAACTGGCTGACAAATCCTGTCAAACTGATGGGTCGTTCAATTGGCTCATTTGGGCGAGAATATCGTGAATTTCATTTGATAGATCGGTTGAGATATACCATAGAAGGTACTTCCCCAGCAAAAGTTTGTTTATGGAGGCTGCACGACATTGAAAGCAAGGGAGCAAGGCGTGGGAATATATTGAAACTCCGACGATTGGTAATAACACGGGCGACCGTGCAAGCGATCGCGCTCAACAACAGACTAGGTCTTCTTCGAGCTTGAGCGTTGGGTCGAGCATTTCCCTGTCTTTGTACTCAGTATATTTTGCACTGGTTGTACAGGATTCTGCTGCACCGGAGGTGGATCTGGACCTTGAGGTCTAGGTGTTGGTGATGGAGGTGGACTTTGCATATCCTGGTCTTCATTCTGTCCTGCCAAAGCGCCAGCATTCCCAGTGTTCTGTATCTCAGCAATTCGGCCAGCTGTGCGAGGTGTAAGTTGAAGTTGCTGGCCATTCCAGTTAACCTGAACAAAGTTTGGTTGCTGTAAAGGCAATCTCCGGTGTACAGGTATCCAGAGTGCGATTGACACGCTCTTGCTCCTGAGCTGCATTTCGTATGCGTGGAGGAGTAGACCTATCTAATTTAATTTTGCTTGAGAGAAAACATTGACTGATTGATCTGGCACATACATGCAGTAACAGAAGATAATGTGGAGGATGAAGTTTATCTTGAGTGCTAATGCTAACCAAGAAAAAAAAATAAGCTGCAAGCAGTAAATCAACAGTAAATGGTTAGAAGTGTAAGAAAATTTGGACCATCCTGGCATTGATTTGAGTCATCATGGAAAGATAGAAGGTCCGAATTCAGTTTTCGATGAGATGGCAGACAAATTTCCTTTCCTGGTGCTTATCAGGTCCAGCCGGCGCTTGCCGAGTGTCCCAATTAGGCTAATAGATGGAAATTTGTGTTCGGATAGGCACTCCTTGCTGTAACGACGGTCCAGGATGTTTCTAGACATATTTAATAGAGGTAGCTACCTCTTCGAGCTGAAAATTTGACGGTCCCGGGGCGGCCCGACAAGTGCACGTGACTGCTAAAAATGTGCTATCCCCTACTGTAACTCTGTTTATTTACAGAGGTAGGGTTCTGTGCTGAAGTGCAAATTCTCCCCTCACTTGCGTTTGATGGCCTCAGATTATTACGGCATCTATTACTCCACAGATCTTGTTGCTCCCACATTATGTCATTATGCCGGCTGGCGGCAAGCAAAGCGAGATCAAGCCGAAAATCTTAGATTTTCGCCTCTCATGAACCAGTTGTTTTACATGATCATTGATGCGACGATACAATAAATATGCCAAATTTACGCTATCCCAACAGCTCAAGTAAAAAACCTCGTTTGTTTTATAATGTAATGAAGTAATATTCCCTAAGAGCCAAGCGCTAGCCGATGCTAAGCCGTGTGCCGAAATGATGATCAAAAGCGGAACATCCCCACCGGCCAATGAGAGCTGGTCGGTGCGTAAGTGTCGACCGAGCGAGCGTTAGCCCGGCTGCCTTCAAGACTTTGTAACAATTATACACCGAAACATATCTCAGTTGTTACAGGCACTCTTGCCCATGAAAGCTGGCGTTTCAAAACAAACAGGGTATATTAACCTTTAGCATCAGCAATTGACCCCCCATATCCAGTTGACTAAGTAGTATGGAGAACATTTCTTTCGGCCTTTCAAGGTATTGACTGGGATCGAACATATAACATATCTAGACCAGAGTAGGGGACCGGTGCTTGCACCGCTATCAATAAATGTGTTATTAACATGTGCTAGCTATTGTCCTCTGGACCTCGACATTTTTAGCATAGCATAGCAAGTGCTAAAAACTTTCTAGCACAGGGCTATTAACCGTTCTTTAACGAGATGCCTTCTCGGCTGTGCATTATCCCCTTGCAGCTGGGTTGCGTTCGTCTTTTTCTTGCGAGGGGGCTCATAACTCTCCCACTGCGCCTTTGCCCTCCCACTGTGCACTGCGGGAGAAATCATTTGACTACTTCCTGGGCCTGAATGTGACGGATTGGGAATTCATTTCCGCATCTTCCTATGAATGTTGCGCGCTGCGTTCGAGAAAGCTGGGGCCGAACCTGGCTCATACTGTAAATACAGAGAAGAAACCGAAAATGTGTTGTTTCCACCGCTCATTCTGTCCCCTCAATCTTAACTTAGAGTGTAGAATCTCTAGGCATTAGCAATCTACAGAGAATGTCCCGGCCACATTTTTTTTTGTTTTGGCCCCATTCGAAAATCGCCTTATTGGGGGAGCTTGCTCCCCTTTGGTCTGAGGATCCCGGAAAGAGTATGGCTGTGCTGAGTTCTGGCAGCTGATCTCCCACGGCTACGCCATCAGAAATTGATGGTCTACCCGTGGGATGATGTTGCTGTCATCGCTTCGAGCCTCCGACAACGCCGATGTTGATTCAAACACTGTCCAATTGTTGTTTGGCTCACTAGCTCTTCTGCGAGTGAATAAATTGAGAGGCGCATACTCATTCCTCATAGTCAGTCTTTCCCCATGTCGATCTTATAGGCTGAAGCCCGTTTTCCGAGGCATCCACTGCAAAAGAAGCGTGAATCACTCACGCATATGCTGGATCGATGGAGTCATCGGAAATGGGAGGAAATTCGACTTTCCCGCGAATTACCGTGCTCTGTTTTCTTACCGCCGTTCATCCTCGAAACTATTCTTGATAAAGCGCACCTTTGCTTCGATCTTGCCAACCTGAAAATCATTGCACGCGACTGGGAATATTTTGACGAGTGTGGACCTTTATTGCTCAAGTTTCTAGTGGAAACTATGAGAGGCTTCGATCAGATCTACGACGAACTCGTCAATCCCGGAGAGTCGGATGACGGCGGGAAGGTTCCCAAGTCCGCAGAGGCTCGTGCGCCTGCTCGACAGGCAAATATCCCGGTTCTTAAAGAACTCTGCCGCGAGAACGGATGTAAGGTGGGAGGTAACAAGGAAGATCTGCTGGACCGGCTTTCTGGGTTTCCCTTTCACATATCCTGTATCGATCTTTCTTACTAGCATCGGAAAACCTCTCCCCGGCCGATCTGACGTGGAAAGAATCAAAAAATCACCAGCGCTGGCAAACGCCGGCAAGCCAGCCGCTCTTTCAAACAAAACTAATCTACACACCACTAAGGTTGTACTAAAAGCAGGTAATAAGCGAAAGCTTGCTGAAACAGACGGGAAAGAGAATTGATTAATTACAGCTTGCTACATTGCAGTATATATAATCGGGTACTCCCTTCTTTACTCCATTACTTTTCATGTATATAGTTTACTTCATCCACCTGTAATAAATTCTCCGACATCCAAGATTCCTTTGGACACAGTTACTGGAGCCGCTGAAAACCCTGGATCAGCAGAGAGAACAGATTCAGGCTCGTCTGCCGCAACTGATTGGCCTCCCGTTGTCCTATCAAGAAATATTTTCAGCTGGCCATTCAATAGCTTTGCGTATCCTAGACCCCATTCATTTGGCACTACATATGGTTGGTTTCGGCCGCCTTCGTATTCGAGTACATGATTTTTGCGGAAGTGATTGCCCAATTGATTGATATCGTGTATGGTCGACACATCCGTGTGCCGCTGTCCGTTCCGTTTGAGTCCAAAAAGACCGGGGAATGTCTCGCGTAATTTGCTGATGCCTGCGATGTTCAGATTAACTGCCTCTGCAAGATGCTGGCCTTCAAGATCATGACTCTTGGCATTGAATAGGCGCTTTATCCAAAAATTGAAGTGCTCTTGAAGCAGATCGAGTTCGAGCCAGTGACCAATGCGACCCGAAGGATTTGCAAGATAGTTGTTCAGTACCGCGGTCTTGAGGTCTTCCGAGAACTCATACAGAGAATTGCATGCGAGCTCGAGAAGCTCATTCCCATAGTTCGTTGAGCCGGCACCCCAAAACGAGAAGCGCAGAAGCTGTTATTACGTCAAAGAAAAATTCACGGTGCCATTTTTGAGTGTCACCTTGATAACCTCGAAGGAACGCCCAATATCACCCTTAGCAATGGATGCGCAGAGCTCCATGTACCAGAGCGTAACCCGCATGAAATTACACAATGTAACCAATGCCTGGTCACCGTTAGAGAAATTCCGTGCGGGCTGCGCTGCAGCTGTTGTTCTTGACCGCTTTTTCTTCTTTGCGAGTCGAACAGGAGCTGCTATAAATCGAAATGAGCTTTGAATTGTAATGAAGTATAATCAGACTAACGTGTAGCAGACTCAGTCTCCTCCGGGACAACCTCACCGCTCCATGGGTCACCGTAGATCGAGCTACGTTGAGTCAAATGACCGGAGGCGCTCAAACTTTTCTCGCTCAATCAAGACGATATCGTGATGCAGACCGAACGTTCCTTTCGCAAGATCAGAATGCCAGTGAAGCCGAAAGATAGCCTTCTGCCACGCCCACTTCATATGCCAGAGCTGGATGATCGGGAGGGCCCATTTGTGCTGTTCGTGAGGTGTATCACACTTTGCAGTATAGCGAATGATTTTGCGGATCCGATCGATTGTGAGCTGGTCGCCGCAAAGCATGAACATCCAATTGACGAGAGAGACAGGCGTAATGAAGAGCTGGGCCAAAAGATTCCGGAGGACACTTGCAGCACCGACTGTAGTTGACTCGTTAATATTGGTTGCCCGCAAGGTATGAATTTTGCTCTTCCGTAGGCGGAGTCGGTGTTTGTTATGCTTGACTGTGAACAATTCCTCCACAGCAGCGCGATGAGGCGATAGGGAAGGCACATATTTGAGCCATATGCGCAGGATTGTTGCCGCACCAATACCCCGGACGTGTGGCCAGTCGATATCATCATAGAGCTGTTTCACCGTCAATTTAGAACGAGCCTTCTCGGCAATGTTTTGGGCAAACGGTTCGCTAAGTAGAGCGCCTGGGGGGACGTCCTCGAGCTCTATTACAGTCGCAGCGGTACCACTCTTGAGTTCGTCTTTGTGACCGAGGGTGTGCTGCCACGCCCGTTGCATCTTATTTACATTGTCGAATAGAAAAAGAAACTGCGGGCCGAGTGTATCTGTGAACGCGCCAAGGAGTTTCAACCGTACTTCCGAGTCTGCCGCCAGGACATGAAGGTTGGCAAATGTATGGTGCGCATCACTTAGTCACCGCCTCATTTGCACTACTGCCAAATCGGCCGTAGGCCGAAATTTTAACACCCTATTGAAGCCTGGATTTCAACCAATTTGGGGACTTTTTGAGTGGATTTTTGACGCACCTACTGGTGCGATTTGGGTTTGACATAGGAGTGGTGTTTGATATCCCTCGTATTGAGGGTTCTGGAGGCTATGTCGCAAATTTATTTATTGTGTTACCGGGCCCGGTCGTGCCCGGTCGGTTGTTATCGGGGGGTGTCGGGCTATCGGCCCGACAGCTGCGTCATAGGGTGGACTCGGGGACTATCGGTCACTATCGTGCCCGACGACCCGACAGGCCCTATAACCCACTATCGGGCACGGTCTCGAAAGCCTACCAAATAATGAAAATGCAAAATAATTATTTGTATTGCCTTGACTGGTCTCTCTAATGCTACCAGTCAATGTCTCTAACACAATGTTCCTTCAAATGTACTAGGTGTTATTGTGAAAGTCTAATGAGACAGTAATGAGTAATTCGTGAGCTACTGGAATTGAACCGAGGTCAATATTGTTAAATCTAAGGGTCCTTACCACTCCCCCACACGCGCATTGAGAGAAAGCACCACCCAGTTCAATATATGGAGTCGGCTCCACCGCCAAGCAGGGCCAAACAAATGACACTCGTCTGACGATTGTCATGCCCCACTCACCTCTTCCACTACCGTGCCTCCACGACGTCCTCTCGTGCGCCGCTCGAGCTCAAACATCACCCATGTATCGGACTCTGAGCCTGAATACCAGGCCTTTACTTGAAAGAAATCATCTTCCATCGCATCCCCTAAAAGCTCTCGCGTCCGCCGACCTCTTACTTCACTCTTTGCACCGCCGTCTCAGGCCAGAGGCTTTCCCAGAGGAATTTGGGAGGACAAAGAATAGACTTTTCAGGGTGCTGGGGTGTTGAGTTCTTCGGGTGCGTCTGGAACGGCTTCTCTTCTCATTTCTACAGTCTGATTCATTGCAGCTGCTCTGGCTAATGCTACGACGCGGCGCGCATCCTCCAGCTCACCGCACACCACCTCGACGCAAAAAACGCCGTCTCATCCACGACGCATGTCTTTGGGAGCGACTCTTCCATTGGCCGGCTCGACTCGCCCCGCATCCTTCGAAGCTCCCTTCTTCTGCCTACTCCCGAAAGGGAGGAAATGACCCGGGAGATGGGCAAACACCGCCGCCAGCTCTTTGACGACCACCTCCAACAACTTCGTCAACGGGGAGATGCCGAACGTACGTCGACACCTCGCGCTCGGAGGTCGACAGCTCTGATACTCTTCCACTACCCGCGGCAATTCCTTCGGCTCCGACTCGTTGGACATCGTCCAGGCCATGCTTCACCTTCCCCCACTACTCATGGGCTCGCTTCCATCGCGCTGTCCTCGCTTCCACCGCCGAGTCCCATACTCTGTCAATCCTACCTCCTTGCCGCATCCGCACATCGACAGTCACTCGCGCCTTCGTCGCAGATGGTAGCCTGCCTGATCTCAACCTCAATCGAGCGCTACCCTCCACCGCATCAGCTTCGACACCAACCTCTATCGTTTTCTGACGCCTCCCCTGCAAGCCCAGTGAACTCTAGCACGAAAACATGTTGTCCTACCCCTAAGAATTCTCTCGCGACATCACGTACTTACTAGATGCTCGTAGTAGAACCAATAGACAGATTTGGACGAGAACAGCTCACTGCGTGTGCGTGTGACTCAAACAGGTTGAGTTGAAACCACGAAGCCGAAGATGAGCGGGTCGACACAAGATGTAATTTCACACCTCGTAAGAGCCTACTAAGTAACAGGAAACCACCAGCATGCTTTGGAAAAGAATCCATTCATATTTAACCAGAAATCATGTCCGATGTGCGAAGAGAACTCTAGAACAGCAATGCACTCAGCATTGCAGGCAGTGTATGCTCCTCAGAAAGTTTTCAAGTGGATTGCAACCTAGACGGCCGGTTCTTATTACTTATGTAGAGGAAAGCCTCATCGTACCCCATCGTACCCGATAGTCACGAAGCCATCCCGATAGTGTCCCGATCGGGCACTATCGGGAGGTCATCGGGCAATATAGGGCTGTTATCGGTTGGTTATCGTGCCCGATCGGGCTGTCGGGCCCGATAACAAAATAAATAAATTTGCGACATAACAAGATCGAAATTGGTGTATACTGCCCAATTACGTCGACTCGGGCAGAGTTCCCGATGCCGCAACCAAGCCCTGTCCGTGCGATAACCAACGCAATGCGCATCCAGCCTCCCACCCGCTTCGACTTGTCCCCTTCCAATGTGGTGAGTACGTCGGGGCTACCCGACACACCAGCCGACTCACCCTCCCGCCGACGGAGACGAGAAGAGTGGGACGAGAACATCGACCCTGAGCTCTGGTCACCTTCGAAAAAAATGCGAACATTGTAATCGCACCTTGGAGCCACCTCCCGCGGCTCTCTCCTCCTTGGATCCCCCAAAATCAGATCCTACTCCACCGCAATTGTCCCACCCGTTATCCAACATGTTCCTCAGTCCATCCCGATGCCAGACCGGTCCCTCTCCACCGCCGAGCGCAGCGATGAAGCTTACAAGCCAAGGGGTCAGCTTGAAAACGATATTCTCGAGCTGAGACAACAGCTTGCACTCGCTCACCAGAATGTGGCTGTCAGGGACAATATTATCGAGGAGGGGAACGCAACAATGATAACTGCTCCGTTTTGCGTTCCATTCTGCGTCCCTGATAGACGCGCAACTTCACATCCTCTGGCAGCTGCCACAAGCAACTGTCTCACTACATTGAATGGTTTCTTCCCGGCCGTCAGCATCGTTTTTATGCCGACAAACCACGATATACAAGAGAACATCGTTTTCCCAATTAGCTTAGTTTCTATGGGACACGGCCCAATAAGGGAAATGGCAGCGCCAGCGTGTCCCGGGACACGCTGGCTGTGTGCGGGCTCGGGGTGGGGCGGCCCCGGGGCACCGAATGCTTTTGAATGCTTTTGAAAGGCCATTGAACACGCCCATTAACGCGTTATTAAACTTTACGTACATTTCGCGTAATTTGAATGATCCCATTGACGCGCCATCACAAGCGGTAGAGGCGGGAGGGAATAGCAAAGAAGTCCCGCGGAAATATCGTAAGTACGCGGCACACGTGTGAGAACATTTACGCCCGATGCAGTTGGGCGGCGGCCTGCTCTGCGTGTCCCATGACGGGCCGGGATCCAGTTTTGCCTGGGACACGCTGTGGGAGAGGCGCCCAGCCAATTTGCGCGTGTCCCATGGAAATCCAAGGCCACATTTTCTTGTGGGACACGCCGAGATCTCCGAAAGACAAGACGTGAGAGGCCCATGCTGATTGTCGCCGCTTGAGTGACGAGAGGTGACGAGAGAAGCGCTCAACAATCTTATTTGTGGAAAGAAATTCAAAAAGCGGCGCATCAATGTGCGGGAAACACTGCCGCCGAGTCCTAGTACAATAAGGTAGAGAGCAACCAAGTACGGTTGCCCCACGTGATTTAGCCTTTTTGAGAAGATGTAGTCCGTTCCACCTATGCTCGGGGGAGATTAAAAAATCTGGCTCTACAGTTCTGTGGGCATACATACTAGGTATCCATAAATCCAATACTATGCATGCAAGATGAGATTCGAGGGACTAGTTCCAAGATTGATGGCAGACCTCAAAATCCCATCAAATCCATCGTTTTTGCATCATTCAAGAACTAGTCTTTCAATTTTACAGCTTTCTCTAGATTTCAAGCTCAGGGACACTGTAAATAGGACACTCTTCAGATTTGTTGAGCCAGATTTTCTATTTTCCTCTTAGCATACGACGAACGGACTACATCTTCTCAAAAAGGCTAAATCACGTGGGGCAACCGTACTTGGTTGCTCTCTACCTTACATGTTGTTTAACGGCGTTGTTTGGTGCAGTATAGATTGAGAACGAAAGGCATCATTCGTGTTCGGACCGCGGAGCTTCGGGAACCGTTGGACAGCCATTGACATAACGTCAACGGCTATGTCCGGTGCGTGTCCCAGCTCATTCTAAGTGTTGCTTTTTTATGAGTAGACATGGAATAGTTTACAGCAGTTTGCAGATGTAATGACACCACGTCGCATCACATGGGAAGAAAGCACAAAAAACACGTCTTCTTCTCTCCTTCGTATCTCTCTCGTTTCGACGACAAATAGCATAATTTTGGTATCGGAGGACTCGCCGTAATCCGGGCTTCAAAACGACTCTCTTTTATCGCCGAAATCCTGACTTCATTTTGGCCGACATCCACCTTGCTCGTCATCGTCATCGCCGTCTTGGACGCAATTCTGGAGAGAATGCCTCGTGTGTAGGCGCGTTAGGAAGGCAGTTCTAGTCGCTTTCAATCTACATATATGCATTTGTAGCGCGGATTCCGGTTAGATAACTTATTGTTCTCGTGTCTCTTCTCTACTTCCACCGTGATCACTTCACAGTTTCGTTCTCTGGTTTTGTTCCTTCTCAGGCGCGGGTCACAATTCCCTGCCGTGCGGTGTATAGCACCAGTGGGGTGCGTCTTCAAAAGGAAAGGACGCTAATTTTTCGCTAAATTTCGCTGTGGCGTATTCTATTTTTCTCGTTTGCCACTGGAGTCTGCGTGGCTTACTTACTATTAGCCACTTTGTACCACACATACACTACTAAGCATGCCAGATGACTATTTTCTGGAGATCTCAAGACTCATTCTGTGTGCATAACCCTGCTAGGAGCGCGACAACGTTGGAGAAGCTGGATGTCAAGTGGATGTCGACCAAAATCAAAGTCGGAATTTTGACAATAAAATACCAGCGTCTTGAGGCCCGGATTAAGGCGACCTCATACATACAAGAATAGTCGATATTGGGCAAGAAACGAGCAAGAACGAGGCGATACAAGAAGACGTATTTTTCGTGCTTTCTTTACATGTGATGCGACGTGGTGTCATTACATCTGCAAACTGCTGTAATTCAGAACTCTCTCACAGGTTGAAAACCCTTAGGTAGGCCTGCATGAGCCTCTTCCGTCCCCTCTGCGTGTCTCGACGCGTTTGCGACGCGTCAAGACGCGTATTCACTGCGTTTAGCCGGTACGTCCACGGCACTTGGCCGACTTTGTCCGATCATGGCAGATCCCCGTCGGCAGGCCTGTAGACGTGGGATCGATCAAAATCTGCGGATTTCGGGCGATCATTGGCCGATCTTGAGCGCCAGTCAAACGCCGGCAAGGCTCTCCCAGCCGTATGACCGCCGAGAAACCGATGTCTGGGGTTTTTCAGGCCGTAGAGAAGCCCTGGACAAAAATTGGAGCCTATAGAATGAGGCAAGAGTCTGATATACCCTTCACAAATTTCGGTATGTGGACGGGGGTCGCACAATATTGTGCAGACGACCCACTTAAACGCAGTGATTTGGTGGCGGCTATCAAACGGGCCAATTTTCCACCCGGCATCACCACCAGTTGTGGATCCCGACGGTTGCCGACGAAAGGGCAAGCGGGAACAACCGAGCATCCGAGAGCGGCAGAAGGTCCAGACTTGCCAAATTCATCTATTCAGTGGGCAGACTTCTTAAATCTGAACGGGGGGTCCCTACCCCCCGACCAGATTTACCATTTAACAAGGTTTACAGTGTTGTACCACCTCTTGGGATGGTCAAATCAAAAATATGATTTGTATGCCGCAGTACCGGCCTACAGAAGGGCGAGCTTGTGCAAATCCGCATCAGCGGCACATTTGTAATTTCACGTTAAAAAACCTAAAAGCCAGCTCGATTGGATTTTCTGAGAAGATTACATCCTTCAAAACTTCAGCAGTGGGCAAACTGATCACAGTGAAAGCCAGCCAGTCGCCATCCAGGCGACATCGGCAACTTGAACAGAAAGCAAGACCACAGAATGCGCGGATATTCACATGAGCACTTTTTTTAATTGTGCCGAACACTGTTCCTCTAAATTTTTGTGCGTTAAAACTCAACCTCCGTGCCTCAGTTTGTTAATTTGAATTCTTATGTGCAGTCCCTTCACAATCTATTGCTTAGTCGTGGTGTTGATAAAATAAGTACAACACTGTCTTTTCATGTTCGAATTTGCGTGTTATGTTGATGCCGAGCTGTTCCCGAGCCTTCCCAGACTCAACATCAGCTTGAACAGCTCTGCGATCAGGCGGAGCAATTTGAGAGATGACGGGATCAACGGGACCCGACGCGGATCCCAGATAATCGGTGATGCAATCGGTTGTTGATGACAGCTGTCAAGTCCACGTCAAGCTCACAGCACAGCTTATTGCTTTTTGGTGACGGCTCTGATAAAGGGGGAGCAAGCTCCCCCAATCAGTTTCGGACGAATACATATGCCCGTTTATAGTAAATCAGAGTTAGCCGATCATATCTTTGGTACAAAATCTTCATCTGCGCCGTGTTCCGGGACTTATCGGTCAGAAGTGAGCTATATCGAGTAGGATCAAGGCAAAATCTTGTTATCAGCAATTTACGGCCATTTGGGACGCGTCACAATCAGCCCGGTGACAGCGGCTAAAATGCTTCCGTCATCTAATCTTCACCATCGTCGCTTCCGTTCCCCGAGCCCTCGTCGCCATTCTCCTCATCGTCCTCCTCCTCAACGACCTTCTTAGGCCTCGGCAGCAGTGACTCCACCCCATAGTCGGCGAGTTTTGGTTTCACCCACCCCGGCCGCCTTTTTGCCGCCTTCGCCGCGGCTTTTTCGACCTCCCACGCTGCGACACCTGCCGCGTGTTCCTCCCTTCTCGTCTTGTTCCTCTCTCAAATCGCCTCATTCGCCTTCTGCCATTCTGCCAGCTCAACAGCACGGGCCTCCCTCTGCTCCTGCCTCTTTTCCTTCTCCACAGCCTCCTCCTCCCGTCTCCGGTCGTCCTCCTCAACAAGCTTGAAGAAATCATCCCCCGAGAAGTACTTCGCGTTTCCATCCCCCATCTTCCTCTTCCCGCCTTTTTTCTTCTTCTGCTCCTCGGATGCCTGCAGCTGCGTCTGGGCACGGTTGTTGTACATGCCGGCAAGGATGGTGGTAGCTTGCATTTGCATCATCGCATTTTTCTGCACGGTGTTGCGAGCCTCGCTCTCTTGCAGTGCAAGCATGAGCTGCGCTTCGGCGGCGGTCTGTGGTGGTTTATGGAGGATGTCGGAGTAGCGGGAGTTGTGTTTGATGGGTGAGATGGTGTAGGGTTTGAACGCGGGAGGGGCAGAACTCGATTTTAGAGGGGATGCATGGGTCAGGAAGGATGCGGAAGTGGTGGAGAGGCTTTCAAGGGCCGTGCGCATGAAGAGAGGGGGGGCAGGGGCAGGGGAAGGTGTGGAAGGGTCCACAGACGGTGTGTCGATATTCATTGGTGTGGTCTGGAGGTGCTGATAATCAACGTAGTCGCGAATCATGTCGGTCATAAGCCTGACCGGACTTGACTGCTGGATAGGTAAAGTACCCCGCGACGACGACTCAAGACTCGGCGCCATCATATCCTCTGTAACGACATCACGATTGAGCGGAATGACACCTGTTTTGCGAAATGCGGCCTTGATATTTGCCGGCGTGAGTGTCTTTTCTTGAGCGGCTGCATAAACCGACAAGAAATTCGATTTTGACACCTTCTCCCCCCGACGCTCGTAAGTGTCGCGGACGTCGCTCCAATTGGCTTTGAATTTGGCGAAGATGACAACGTCAAGTCCTTGATAAATGTGAGTGCTGTGCGACGGATACCCTATCACTTCGATGTTATGCTCGCGCGCAAATTTGAGGAAAGCTCTTGTATAATGCGACGCGTGCCCATCAACAAGCAGAAGTCGACGGCGGCCAGCAGCCTTCACGCGAGTATAAGCTTCGAAATCTTTGAGCCATGGTACACTGATTTCGCCATCGATGTAGCCTTTTTTTGAGTACCCGAGCCTAATTTCGGTGAGCATCTTAATGTACGAGGTCTTCTGGTGAACTCACGAGGCATTTAACGGGTTGTCCTGCTTCCAGCTCGCCTGAAAAGCCTCGCCTTTGTAGATGACGAGCGGCGGTGTCGACGTCCCATCCCCGCAGATGGTGACGAGTACGGTGATATTTTCCCTGTCCCCGCTACGCTGCTGATGCTGCCGCTTTTTTCCCTTCCCCGCAATCACGCGCTCCTTCTGCCCAATCCCTTTTTGAAACCCAGACTCGTCGGCACCATAAATCAGCTCGTCCGGAATGCGATCATCACCGCCCTTTCCCTCGATGACCTTCTCCAGCAGGTCGAAGTACCCCTTCTTTGTCAACGGGTTCACGGCGCGTGCCCGGGACTTGTCCAGAGGAGCCGACCAATAGGTACTCAGCTCGGCATGGTCTGACACGAAACGACGCGTCCACTGCTGCCCGACACCACCCTCTGGAAATGTATCCCCCCACCGTGCCCGCGCTATCTCGTCAACGTGCTCCTTCAGCCGACGGTGGCTGACGGGGAAGCCGCGGTTTGCACAGTCAATGGCGTAGTTGATCACGACGCGTTCTTCTTCTGGAGAGAGCCATTTTTGGTCCGCATGTGCCTCGTGAGTACTCCTCCCACCCTTGATGCGTCGGTCGAGAGATGAGGTTGAGAGAGTGACAATCTTCTTCTTCTCCGCCAGGCACTCCGCTTCCGCCATCCTACATGCCTTGTTAAGGCTCAATGCCTCCTGGGTCGAGGTCCCTGGTCCCTCTCGAGAATCGCGCCAAATGCGGATTGCACGCTGCATGTACTTCTCACGAAGCTGTGCCAGCTCCCTGTCCTTGACGCGGTCGGATTTTGCTTTGCCGACCATGTTGTTGTACGCGGATTGTGGACCTCGACGCGACGAAGAAGAAAAGCGACGAGGGCTGCGGCAAATGTCCGAATCGGGAAGGTATGATGTGACACCCCAAAATGGACTCGTCCGGACGACGATGAAGAATGCGAGGGTTTCTACATACCTGTGGCCGTCGGAATGTATGCAGAACAAATCTTAGACCTTATTAGACCCATGTACGGAAACTCCGAATGCACACAGTAAGATTTGCTTCCTGAACAGCTTGAAAACGCGCGGAAAAATTTGGGTTTTCAGCACTTTCCAGACTGATTTCACTTTCCTAACACATCGGCGGCGCCGATTGCTCTAGAAATTCAAACTAATGATCCTAGTGTGTTACATTTGGTTCTCTTTTAAACTCCGAGCCCGAAATCTAGCTGAAGGCCTCGTAAAACGGCATCATCCCATCTGATGATACTATCCCAAGAGGTGGTACAACACTGTAGTACGGGCTAAGAACAGGTGAAATGAGATCTGAGCCCGATGGGGTCCCCCGGCATCTCCTCCGGAAAAGCAAATATATTCCAAAAAAAATATTTACCACTATGGGAAGTCATCCAGTACTTGAGTATCGTAAAAATTTCTATTTTATGATTTTGAAGTGCAGAGCTCACTAAGTGATCTTCACTCTTCAATTAATTAATAATTTCCTATCCTTAGTCCTATACTTGAAAAGAGGGCCAGGCCATCAGTCGTGTGACTTTTGACAGAGTCTTTGTGGAGATGTTGAGATCGTACGAGACGTCGCGAGCGCAGCGGGGTTTGGGGCGGCCAGCCCCAACAAGCTGTGTGACCGAACGGAGGGAGGTCGGCGAGCGCAGCGAGTCGGCCCTGCCGGAGGCAGGGAGCTAAAGCTTGTCTATGATATCCTAAACTTGAAAAACCCCTTCGCCTCCCCCAGTCTGACATTACGGCATGGTTTCCCACCACCTGTCAGGCTTACGTTTGTCAGTCTGACCGCGTCTTAGACGCGTTTTTCAAGTTCAAATGGTGGGACTGAAGGCGCTTTGAAAAGCATATTACTATCGCGGAGCAACAATTTGGTCCACACCTTCACACTGAAGTCTGAAAGGCATTTCTGTCCAAAAAAGGAAATTTTCGTACTTTCATCGAATGTTTTGACGTTTGAGGAGACTGAGTTATTCCAAATGGAGCCCTGGGGTATTCCTTGAGGTCAAGATGATAGACTGGGATGATTATAATGAATGCTCATCTTGTTTCTCAAGAAGAGCTCGATAAACTGACTAGTGTGTGGTAGTTTTGATGATGTGCTGCTTTGTAGAGAACAAGAAAAGGTGCCAAACACATCCTATTCAGGTGAGGAAACAAGGGACTCGCCGGGGAAAAAGTACGGTGTACCAAAAAGAAAAATTAAACACGTTGAGGGGGTGAAAAATTTGAAAGTGTGCCCTCGGGTTCGAACCCATGACCTCTGCACACCACCCACATCGAGGGGTGCATACTACATACATACCCATTGACGAGAGTAACTACATCAAAGCATGCCAATAGGAAATATTCTGCAAAAAACTAGACACTTAAATATCCTACCTGCACCTTTGCTGCTTTGGCATCGTCTGCAACTGAGAAATCAATACTGATTCAACAATTCATGTCGTACCTTTCCCCTGTACCTTCTCCAACAAGGCCTTAGAAGACAGCTGGCTCCAAGGCCGACCATTGGATGGACATAGCCCATGCTTTCAGCATTTGAGTCGGCCCCGCCTGGGTGGATTCACAGTGGTTGGTGGCATAAATGATTTGAGACTTGAGGGGTATTGCTAAGGAATAGGACGCGTTTTTTTCGTGTTTTAGCGTGGCAGAACGTGTCAAGCACAGGTAGATAACCACCAGTAGAAGATCGAGCTCTAAGTAATACAATGTGTGTGACGCGCGCGAAGGACAAGGCGGCGAGTAAGCACATAATGTGACGTGACAGTCACATCAGTGCACATAACTTTTGGCGGGCAACTTCAAATCTTACTACACTTCCGCAATATAAGAGAGTTCCCCGTTTTTTTGAGACAAAGATGATCTATGCTATTCCAACTGACTTCGCAAATATTTCTACGGTTTAAAGTTGTGCAGAAATGCAAAATCTACTGCCTCGGATTACTATGTGCTCGGGAACTCGGCCATTTCGGCCGTTAACCCAAAATCACGCCGTGACAATGGCAGTCATCAACACTCAATGTGGGCAGCATCAAGACCATCCCGCCCTTCATCCCGCCCCTCCCGCACTTTGCTCTATCTCTCTCCGTGAATTGGGGAAAAAGAGTTTTCTTGGACAAGAATTCAAAACAAATACATATATTCTTATCTATTCACGCGCGCCGGCAAAGAAGTAAAAAATGAGGCTAAAACAAGGTCCTCGTCGTCGAGGGCGGGGAGCAGACAGCGCCGACGATGACTTGATGTTGCCAGCTCACGATAGCAACGGTGTTGCGTTATGGTGACTGATGTGACCTCCCTACCTACCATACCGTGCGGTAATTTAGATCGCGGGCCCGATCAGGCCCTTAGCCTGTGAAAAGGACCAATCAATTTATAGTCCGCCGTATCTTGTCCGTATCTGCTACAGTTTGGGTATAGAATCGTAGATACGATCCTCAACTATCTCATGAGAATTACTTTCAGCCATAACACGGTAAAAGGAGACGAGAAGTGGACAAAAGAAAAGTGATCATTGCCGAATTAGGCAGCTGATGCACATTAAATAGTGTCTTGCTCGTACCACAGACACACAGGTGGGCTCAAACTTTTTGAGACTGCACATAGGCTCCATATCATTAGGCTGAGCAAAAAGAATCCAATTACAAGCTGTTGTGGATAGCCAGAAAACAAAAATAATCAAGGAACCCTCCCTATCCAAGGAACCCTACTACACTGTATGTCTTTATCTCCGAAAGATAGGTTTGAAATCAAAGGATTTTCCACGGAACGGGCGATAGTCAAATCAAACAGAAAAACACATCGTTTTGAGCGTTAGAGGAAGCTTTGAGCTACAAAACGAGGTACGAGAGCTCCCATTAAATCATTGAATGTCCCTCTCTTTTTCCCTCTTTTTCTCTTTTTTCGTTTTGAAAAAAACGCGATTTGTTCCCTCCCATCCACAGACATAAGGTAGGCGTCAGTCACTTACAACGAGCGGTCACATGACCAAAGTGTGACAGCCATTAAGCACTGGCCCCAAAACATTAGGGTAAAAAGTGGGACCTAGAAATGGTGTATTTGAGCAAATGCAAGACATCCCTGGTCTCAGAATTCAAAAATACTGTCTTATGATGGAGCAGTAGAACATTCTTCCGACCCATTTTTTTTGATGCAGAAATGAGTTTTTTGGCGATTGGAGCCATCTGGTTCGGGACGATGGCGAAATTTGCCGCTTATGTGATGCTCTCACGCACCACATAGGGGAGGATCCCATCAATTACCGGTAACCCACCAGCACAACAGCATACACACTATACCGTGAACATTGACTGCAGTGCGCCACATCTTGGGACATCATACAACGGTGACTAGAGATTTCAGAAAACATATTCCTATCTCCAGTCATAATGACCAAAATTTTTTGAACCTCGAAATCGTTGAAATTGAGCTAAATCCAGCAGGTGTTGTTTTCGTGTCGAAATTTTTGCCGCGTGACGCGTGACATGACACGTCATGTGACCGCTCGTTGTAAGTGACTGACGCCTACCTTAGTCGAGGATTGCCAACAGTTGCCGAAATTGCCCACCCAAAAGATGGCAATTCTGGGCAACTGTCGGCGGCAAAATGAGCCTATGGCAATTCACCATTGTGGCGCCAGTTGCCCAGAGTTGCCAAATTTATGCTCAGGTTTGTCGTCCGTTGCTCACAGTTGCCCCGCCATTTCATTTGTTTGTTTGAATGAAAATCGTATAATTCACTACTACTCTTACAAAATCACAAAACTACTAAGTCCACCATGCGCGTCCCTACCTGGCCCCACCGTTCACAACACGATAGCGAGTTGCTGGCGGCCTCAGGAAAGAGAAATATCAGTTAGCCGACGCAATCACTGTGAAAGAAGCTTACCTACGTCGACGACCTCCGCTTCCGCCCTGTATTCCAAGAAGAAACAGCACGCTAAACAATACAAATGAGCGACACGCGCATCCATAGCAATGTGAAGCTCACCTGTACGTCTGCGTAGGACCCCGGTTTATCCCTATGAAGGCCAGATCCCAAATCTGCCGAAACACCCAATTTTTGTCCGAACCGTTTTGAGGGCGGATCGGCGTACTGTGCCGTTTTCGAGAATGCGTGGAATAGTCTGTGTGATGTTAGTTTGGAGAAAGCGGACGATATTAAAGGACTCACGCGTGCTGCAGGAGGACTACTACCGTATCACAATGATCTAGGGCCAAGACTGAGAACAGGTAAGTAGAGGAGATTGACAGACGTACGATGGCACACGTTGACGAGCGAGACGAAAAGCTTGAAAACGATGAGACAACGGCTATTGTTAACATGAAAGAAAACATACCTGCGACGAGGCGGCGGGGATAGTCGATATGAAGAAGACGCAACGGCTCCACCTACTGTGCATGATGGGACGATTGAGAGAAAGCAGAAGCACGATTCGCGCGCCTGGTAGTCCACGTTCTACTTGGAGCTGGACGATTGTGATCAGCGAGAACTTGCTGGGCTTCGTCAACACAATGAGGCTCTACGACATTGCTCTCTGCTTGCCTTCGACGCCAGCGGGATTGCTGAAATCGAGTCGCAGTTCAATTGAATGAAGAGCTTGTTGAGTCCAAATCTGAGCGATTTCGAATGTATCCGCTGGCATCGCGTCCAGATCGAGTCGTCGCAAAGTCGTCGTGTCGTCGCGCGTCGACTTAAAGTATGGCGATTTCTTCAACGATTGGAGGGTGGTTGCGGCGAGGGCTAGAGGAACGGCAAAGAGCATGGAGAAGAATGAGGAGGGAGACAACAGGACTGGGGAGGGCGAGAGTGAGGAGGGATGGTGGAGGTCGAGAGCAAGAGGCGTTTTAAAACTCCGACACCGTGCGGCGTCGTCGATGACGTCGACACGGACTTGTGGTTTTTTTTGCGAAGACTTGTCGACGACTTGACTCAATTTTGAGGACATTTGAGAGGCTTTCACATGTTTTCTGGGTTATGGCAAGTGAGAGCAATTTTGGGCAATTGTGAGTCTGGTCGCGGCAATTTTGGGCAACTGTCGGCAATCCTCGGCATACGGGATTTTCACTGGGCGCGTGACCCCTTGGTGGTTCCGGTCAAGAGAGACTCCACGTGGTTTCTGCCACGTATGAACGCACCTCATCCATGGCTGGCGGCGTCCCAGAATTTACAAGCTCCACTGGTTGTAAATCGGGCGAACGTCTCTGACATTTCGTCCAATGTGAGCACCTGCTCCTCGCTCCGTCCTCGAGACGTTTTGATTTCTCTTCCTAGTCCGCGAATGACGGTCACCATTATATCGCAGAGCTCAGCGCGCGCTTCATCTGCCACCTGTTTTGCTGTGTCGCAGCCCGCACCAAAACCGATATGCCCCTGCCCAGTTTCATAAGTGCAGTGTTGCAGCGTATCCGCGTGCACTCCAATGTTCCCTACGTAGCCTTGGTTTTGCTCCAACGTTTAAAAGCACGATTCCCCCAAGCTCGCGGATCGTCCGGTCATCGACTCTTTCTTTCTACGCTCATGATTGCATCCAAGATGGTATGCGATGCTAGCTTCTCTAATCTTTCATGGAGTATTGCCGCCCAAAACATATTCCCTCTCCGGGAGATCAATGCAATGGAACGTCATATGTGTAATCTGTTGGACTGGGAACTCAACGTTGACAGCCGCATTTTGCGCAATTTTCAGGCTATGGTTCGACAGGATTTTTCGTCTTGGTCGAAAAGACCATACCCTACGTATTCTCTTGCCACCGTTTCGAGGCGGGCCGCTCCCGCGGACGCCTCGCGTTTCCTTCCCCCGGGCCTGGTTTCCAATATGATCAGGCTTGCGGACGGGCTACCGCATGGGCCGATTTTGGTCGTCCCCCCGTACCGTGGCAGTCCTGCGCCGCCGGCACCCACCCCGTCAGCATCGTCATCTCCGGCAGCGTCGACTTCGAGTACATGCGCAGAAAGCTCACCCTCATCTGCGTCGCCTCAGACTCCTCACGAATCATCTGGGTCCCACCATCAGGACTGTTGTATTGGTCTGTTGGCAAGTCCCTCGACCCGCACAACCGGTTTGTATGCAAAGGCTGTTCCTGCTCTATGGTGAGGGCTTTGAACCCCCCGTGCCACAGTATCATACGTACAGTTCCGGACAATCAAAACTCGACAAATTTTTCCCATCCCGATATGTATCGGAATGAGTTCAGGCACCTGCTAAATTTTTTGGGTGATAATCAGAATCGAGATATCCGCTATTCTTAGTGGTTGGTGGGCAAAATTTTGGCCGAAATCACGAAATATTGATTTGAGCTCTTTTTGTCACGAATGAATAGCGATCTTAGATGATCGGTATTGACAAACATTGATTATCATTGAATCATCACACGTACGTATGGTTGCGGACCTAACTTCGTGACAAGTCGCAGTCCCAATTTGGTAATTGATACTGTCACGTCAGTTTTCATTGAGACATCCTGGGATTGTGTAAATAACATTGCAAGAAGGTAATCTACAAACGTACTGGAGCAAAACTTCGAAAAATCGGTTTTCCGTGTTTTGCACGGCAATTTCGCGCTTTTGATTGCGGATCACTCGGACCGGTGGCTGTGCAACAGCATCAATGGATATTTCACTTTCACTGTGGGGTCCGGAAGAAGGAGCCCGGGGTTGCAGAGGCGGAATGGCAGAGAAAGACTTGATTACCTGCCTCTGAAAACTCGCGAGTTTAGTACACACAATTTTGGTTTTTCGCTGTTCAAATTTGGCGTTTTGTAACCCTAAGTTAGGAGTACCTCCGATTCCTCTGAAACAAAAATTTCACCTATAAACCATACCCTAGTTCCCTGCTAAATCTCGAATCCCGAAGGATTTTGAGCAAAATTGGGACTGGTCATGAAGTTTTGGCCGCAACCATACTACTGTAGATAGGGCGAAGCACTTCCGAAATCTGCAAAGTTGAAACGGTTTTGTTGAACTTTGGAGGTCGTAACATCTTCGGGGTTCATGCTACATAATGGATAACGGAAGAAATATCCTCGTTGCGCGCCGCAGTCAACTACTAATCATACTACCGATTGAATCAACCGCCCAATGCACGTCTTATACTGTAGGACTTTGTATGGGGGAAACAGACCCTCGAGCGTGACTGGAAACGCTACGCATGGAAACCAGAAACGGCCTCAGCGTTATGCGTGACATCATAGAATTTTGGAAACGGGCGGGCAAACACCGATAAAATCTATTTAAACGGATTCTGGGCAATTTTTAGCTCTCGTTTATGCTTTCTTTGTATCCATAGCCCTTTGTGATTGCATTTCTCCTGTTACGGGCTCCGTAATACACCTATTTTTTTTTTTTTTCATGAACACTGCGCCGTGGCGCACACTCAGACACCTAAACCAGCGACGGGTCCACCACAAGCCCTCTTCGAGCGACTAGTTAAACTACCTCGGCCAGCTTCTGGTACACCTTCCCAGCACCTTGCCCGTGGTCTCCGATGCACCGTACCGGTTCTATCTTGACGAAGATTGTAGAGAGTGATTGAGTGCAGTGAGGAGGAGGAGGGTTATAGCCAAGTTATAGCAGTAGATTCAGCTAGATCTTAAAGCCACAAACATGATAATTCGACATCTTTGTATGTCACGCAGTCCTCAGGGAAACCACCCGGCCGTTATGCGTTACCGTTGAAACGAAACAGGGCGGGCGTTACGCGTTACGTTTCACCCATACAAAGTGCTACAGTACTCATGTCTACCAATTGCATCCCAAAGGTTCGAGAGTCGACTCTTCATGATCTCGAACCCTTCAGTTCGACTAGCACCTGCATGTATACATTCAACTTTTGTTGTGGAACCGTCGATTCAACATGAAAACACGACAACCACAGATCTCTTACTCTTAGTAAGTATAAAGATGTTCATCCTCTCTTGGGCTTGACTCAAAAGTAATGGGCGCAGGAGTAAATCTGCAATCCGAGTCTATTTGGAGAGTGGTCTTTTGGTCGAGGTAAGCTATCTTGTCTCTGCTCACCCATACACATAGCTCAACAACTTTACCGGAAAAATGATCATGAGGTTGTTGCCATTGCAGCTCTCGATGAAAATACGCCCTCTGTGACTAGTGTATGTTATGCTGCCTTCTGTCTTCCTCATCTCCGAGTTCCAGGTTCACATGTCTATCATGCCCATGAGCAATGCTCGCCGTATGTAATGCCTCTATTCATACGTCTATCCTCAGCTCTGACATCCACCAACAGACTTGGTCGCACCTTTGCTCGGTCGTTGCTGTCCCTTCTCACTTTGACACCACTCGTCGGCACGCAGGTGATTTTTAAAAGTTCAGGAACGCAGCACGCAATTGTCCTAGTCTCTCGTAGACAGACGCTCTATATAATCCAGCTCGGTGCCCTCGCTATATAGAGTCTGTTAGTTACCGCGCCCCTCGGACCGCGTCAGAATCTTATTAGCTAATCTTATATAAGCCGGGAATCGCCGGTTTCTGTTTTCCCCCTTGCATTGTCGTTTTTTGATGCTATTTCTACGTCCAAGGTACTCCAAGCTCAAGTCTTACCCTTTGTGCGCTCTTTCTCAAATTTTCTGAGGCATTTTGGGCTCAAGTTGAATGCATTTTAGAGCTCGGCCGAGAAGCCCGATTCCCACGTGATGCAAACGCGCTACCTTTTCCTGCAGCACGTCGTCATGTTATCGAAGATCTGAGGAGACAGAAAGGTAGCTTCAGGTATTATAGCGAGCATGTTCTGAGAAAATGAAGAAAGAACACGATTTTCGAGGGAGATATACGCGACGTGAAATCTGCTTATATAATATTAGCTAATAACATTCTGACGCGGTTGGAGGGGCGCGGTAACCATAAGACTACAATTGTCCCGTCTCCGTTACGCAAGGTCATCGATGATCGATACCTCCATTGTCGACGCTGCTCCCGGGGCACCTTCCGTCGCCGTCAGTATTAATATATTGCCGCCGCCCTCCGTAGCGCTTGCGCGGCGTGCGCCAGCTGTTTTAAGGACATCGCATTAATCCTTGCCGACACCGATGACGAGGAGTTTTCCGACACCATCACCGACCTTGACACCAGCACCGCACCCGTACCCGTGCCCAGCTTCGGCTTCGACATCCCCAACCGTCGTCTCGCGCTCCTCGGGGAACCTGGCAGCGCTTGGTCGAGGCTACAGTGTGTGTATGGCTCAAGATATAGATGACTAAGTACTAAGAATAGACTCGCAAAAACAAATTTGAACCAGTCTTACCAGCCGCCAAACGAGCCGCCAGGCAGCATAGCCGCTCCAATCCGCATGCCATTAGAGCCGCCAGGTGGCCCATTAGAGAGTTTGCGGTGAGCCGCCAGAAGCCACCTGGCGGCTCTAATGGCATGCGGATTGGAGCGGCTATGCTGCCTGGCGGCTCGTTTGGCGGCTGGTAAGACTGGTTCAAATTTGTTTTTGCGAGTCTATTCTTAGTACTTAGTCATCTATATCTTGAGCCATACACACACACGAAGAAAATTGGACCCGAAAATCTGACGCTATCGCGCATTCGAGCCGAAGACTTCGGTTGACGCTGGAAATTGCTTCAATTCAAAACAATTATGCACGTTTGGACAACGAACTCTCATTGACTGAAGGTATAGTCAAGTATGCAAGGTACACAACCACTACCCAACCGCTAAGGACCGCGCGCGACGAGCCGCTGAACGAGCCGCCACATGACGTAGCCGCTCCAATCCGCATGCCGTTAGAGCCGCCAGGTGGCTTCTGGCGGCTCACCGCAAACTCTCTATTAGAGCCGCCAGGTGGCTTCTGGTGGCTCACCGCAAACTCTCTAATGCTGCTGGGTCTGCAATGGAGCGCTTTTGAGATCCAACAAGGAGGCTGAAATGTCCCCATCAACACTCTCAGCCCACTAGAACCGAAGTACGGACAAAACAAAGTAATTTGAGTCACAGACTTACGCTTTCTGAGTCGATTTGGAGTCGATATACAACTCCAAAGCCATGAATCCACCCTTCCTCTTGTGCAATGCTGCCAATGATTTCCAAGCCGATGGTACATTTTCAGCTCTGCGTTTGTGTGGCTCACTTTGACTGGATAATTGGGATGAGTAGTAAATAAGACGAAAACACTATGTTGAACTACGGCAGACCCATGCCATCACGACGCCGTCCGAACCTATTTTGTGGGATGCTGGCAGAAATGCTGCGATGGCCGTCGCGACAAAATTTGCAGGTAAATGAGTCAACAACTGTTTGGGAGGGAGGAACTTGAAGAGGGGTTTGTTTTCGAACTCGCCGATTGCCGGATCACTGATCTGAGGTCTTCAAACCTTCAGAGTCCCCAAATTGGCACAGGTAATGCATCAGCGGGGAAGGCACTGTCTCCGTTCGGCACGGTTGCAAACAGTCGCTCTTGGTTGGTTAAGGGAATGTTTCTGGTATTTACTCAATGTGTCGTACAATGACCGCATGTGTCTCCCTTTCAATCAATGTTTCTGTCTCTCTATGTATGTTTCTCCCGGACTTCGTGCATCCCGCAAAATGCCGATTCGATGGTGTCTTTGCTGATGATGATTGTGAGTCTCACTATCTGACTGGGTAGCAACTTGTTCACATAAAACTCATTTACAGGAACGTGCTAGCCACATCTTTAGCGATTCCGGCACACCCGATCCCATCAGCTCCCACAGCTGCCGTACTGATGCGCACCCGTTCCGGTTGGAAAGTCGTTGAACAGCGATGCAAATGAATGTTATTCAATGCGGAAATTTTGGCAGCCTTGGATAATCTAACTCATTGCACTACTATACATCGAGTTGCATTACAGGTAGTGTTGCCGCGGCTCGGCTTCGGCTAGCTCGGCTAGGCTTTTGATGGCTCCAGAGCCATCACCGCAAAAAGCCGAGCCGAGCTATTTTTGACGGCTGGCTTACGTGGCTTGCGGCTCATCCACGGCTCCGCAACGGCTCAGCAAGCTTTTCACAAAGGTGCAATTTCAGCACTGTATATCGACCGCACAACATAGGAATAGCATACAGACACCCTTTCTAAGGTAGACGACACGCAAATACGGACAACCCTCCAAATCGGGACATAAACCGATGATGTGGTCCTTTTCCCCCCATTTTGCGCAGATATGCCAAATCGGCTCCCAACATTTTGTGCAGAAGTCTCTTGATTGCGATAAGAACCATGTCCAAACTGTGTTGCGGGGCAGGGGAAAAAGTTATATCCAAATCTTGTGTCAGGATCAGTCTTGATGTGTCAAGTTTCACACGACTACTTGCCACTTCCAGCGGTGAATAACTTTGTCAATTCTGAAGCTGAAGTAAAATGGTTTGGTAGTAACATATACAGGATGGGTCTCTACAATATGTTGGGAGCCGATTTTGTAAATTGTCCCTTAAATCTGGGAAAAGGACGGGTTTGAAAATCTTGTCCAATCTTCCGGATTTGGAGGGTTGTCCGTATTTGCGTGTCGTCTACCTTAGTCTTTTAAGAATACTCACAGGCTCTCTTGACGCTGTCGACACTGGCGAGCCACGTTGCTCGCTAAATCTTTATTAAATTTATTTTCACATAAATACATTTTCTCATGGTGACGAAAACACTACGAATGACAGCGCAGACGTGAAATATGAAGGTCAAGGGCATTGGGGGACTGCAAATGTGTATTTAAACAGGATTTGTACCCCTTGGGCAACGGGTGCGCAGGCTGAGCAAAATTGTGGTCGAGCTGCGGCTTAGCCGGGCTCAAGCCGGCTTGAGCCTGAGCCGAGCCACGTGGAGCCGCCCTAGTAACGGCTGGCTCAGCTCAGCTTAAAATAGCTCAGCTCAGTCGGCTGGCCGGAGCCGAGCCGAGCCGCGGCAACACTAATTACAGGCATGTGATCTTCACTGCATTGACTTTTTACTCACTTTGCACCGATCTGCATCGCTTGTCATTAATTTGCATCGAACTGCACTGGTTTGCACCAATCTGCAGTCGGTGCACTATGCCTACTTCGTCGAAACGGTTGATACTTTTAGCGCCGTGGTGGAGCCATTCGCCGGGCAAACCCGTCCTCCGGATCATGCGTTTTGAGATATCCTCTCATTTTTCCATTGGTTTGCGACACCGTGCAAGGAGCTGATCAAGGCATCCTTTGATCGCGAGCTCAAGTCTCCCTTCGAGATAGGCTTCTCCATCGGAGGTCACCCATCTTGAGCCTGTTTTTGGGTTCGTACGCAGGATGGCAACTTTTACGCAATAGTTTCGTTTCTGTTTGGTGTAACTAGTGTTTACTCCGAGGGGCTTTCTGAATATACCTCGGAGCTTCTGTTTTCGGTCCCATTGTTGACAAAGAAGCAGAGCCAAATCATGTCAAAAGGGCTTCCATTGTTGCTTCCCATTGCTTATGTGTCAACAATCCCCGTTTTATAAAAGGAATACACAGATCGAGACTGCGCCGATATCCTTTTCTTGCCACCATGAGTGCTAGGAGCGATTTCATAGAAGCTGCTTGGTCGCCTGTCAGTGCGGAGACTTACCGTACGCATCATTGAAAGACTTAAATTTGCGATGTAATACTAACATGCACATGCAGTCCCCGCCGATGAACATTGCTGTAGGAGTCCCATTGATTTTGAAGGCATAAGCTACAGCGCATCTATTTGACAGCTTGGACAGAGTTGTTACAGACTAATGACTATTCCTGGGGGACTATTGACATGCCCTGCGATGTCCAATACGATAGCGGACTCCGAGCCTGCATCGTCAGCCTCTAACTCAGACGCTTGGTGTTCAGTGGGAGGAAATTCGCAGGTCCCGGGTATGTAAATACATAATCCCAATCCACCCAACTTGTGCTAATTATTTACCACAGAGGACTGGCTTTTCAGATTGTTCTCGGAGCCTTTGCCAAGCTACGGCACTCGTGCCATTGAAGAAGCGACGCCGGTCTGTTATTCCAACCGTTCATCGCTCGCTGTTGCAGTTTGGAGGGGAAACATGGAATCGAAATGCAGTAATTTGCAGCTGGATCTCACAACCAACATCAAACTTTGCGCCCCGTTGACACGTGGGCTATGGTATACACAACCTTTAAATTTGTCCTAACATTGCCACCGCTTACAGTATCCAGGGCATTGTTAGATCCTGAGGGCCCAACCTTCAGAAAACCGGCAATATGGACATGGCCATTCCTCCTGAAACTTGTCCTTTTGGACGAGCGCCTAAGCATCCAAGAAATCATTGCTGAGTTCTCCAAGAGGTTCACGTGGTGCAGAGGGTCGGACTGGGCTTGGAAGGTGCGGCGATTGTTTCAGCGAAGCCTCTGAATTTGCGCCAAAAGTCAAGAACTGCAGAAGTCTATTCGAAGCTGTCTCACTCGAAAATCGTGCTTTGTGAGCATCCAGAGACGTTGCGCGGTAGGAAGGGCAGGTAAATGGGAATGGCGACCAGAGTCATAGAGCTCTCCAGTTCCATGTTACAACACGGCTTGTATTGATTGAAGCTACAACGGCTTCTCATGAATGACCACACTATTCTTCTGTCATTCTTGGCTGCTTCGAGCACTACCTGGTTGACTGAGTACTCCTCTAGTGTTGACTGCCTCCAAAATACGGCAACCCGTCAGGCCAGGCTAAGGTACCTATTCAGTCGTCTATTTGTGGGGTGACATTAATATTGTCATGTCCTGATCACCTATCTATTTATGGGTCCGCGTTGAAGAGTTCCAAATAAGTAGATCTTGTTTCAAATTGTGAGCAGGCTCACTGTGTGTGATACACACATATTTTCTTGCTGAATAGTACTTACGCGGCCCGTGGCCACTACTTTACTCAAATATCTTTTATCTCAAATCTTACTTATCTCACATCTCTGTATGGTGCGGTTAACTTAGTGACCACCAAAGTTGCCCTACTCTCAAATCCACAGGAGCCAAAAATGTTGCTGGGATGTACCTCGCCGGTCACAACATGCCCCCCAAACGGAACAAAAACGGCAAATTTTGTGTGCCAGGAGTCTCAAAATATTCCATGTTTGGTGCTGGAGTTCATTATTTGGATACTCACGAGAGTACATGAAGACGTGAACAAGCCTGTATGCACCCATGTGGTGGTTATGTGGCAGGGAGTCCCAATTTGGTTGACTGAGTATTGAATTACTCCCCCATTTTTGCACCAAATATTAATTGGTCTTGGGAAAAGTTTCCTCTCACTGAACAGAGCGTTTTTACAAGAGGAATAGAAAATCTGGGTTTTTTTGGGTGAGGAGTAACGGTTGTCAGCAATTGGTAGTGACTAAGTTAACCGCACCATAAGTAGATAGATTAGATGTACATTACATGATCTTCATCTTAGATTGCAAAGTAACTTATCATGATGTGTGAAGGCTGTCTCCCGAACGGCGATCCACCGACCCGCGTTACCTGCTTGCCTGAGCATGCGTACAACTGCTCCACGGCCCCGGTGTTGCAGGGGTTCCTGTCCAGGATCACACGACCCCTCGCCGATGGGAGACAAGCGCAAGAGCAATTTGATGTTGGCGTGCGAAGTCAGTCATCGCTCACTGATCTCTAGCAACTCGCGGCGTATTGGCAGCGAGAACTGCGTCTGCGGCACACCGAGCTGATAATATAGAGTTTGTGCGAGCGACCCAGGTCGCTTTTCGATCGCTCAGATCTCTGCAAGAACAGATACCAGGTGCGGACTCTAAGCGACCTAGAAGAGTATTGCCCTAGGGCATTGCTAGGTCGCTGAGACTTCACACCTGAGACTGCTCGTTGTCGAGATCTGAGCGGTCCCAAAGCGACCCGGGTCGCTTCGCACAAACCCGCTAATGGAAGTTCAATGCATTTGGTGACCCTCAAGAGGATCGATTGCAGTTTTTTTTCGTTCCTTTGTATGAGGTCCTAATAATAGAATCATGACTGTCTGAATTGCTCATCAAAAGCACAGAGCCAGTTGGGCACTCAGACAACTCCTGAGCCCAATATCTACCCATTAGCAACCTCGGCGGACACCAGAACTCCGCAGAAAGAGCGATCCATTTGAGGCGGTGGTTGATGGCAACTGATGATCATTGCCTTTTCTGGGGGGGCGGGGCGGTTTTCCGCTCATACTACTGGGTGTCCAAAAGGGGAAAAACGCGGAAAAAATGCGAAAAAAGAAAGGGAAAAGGGAGAGCTCAGGAGAGCTTCAATGTGAGTGCACAAAGAGACATAGAAGGATCAAACAATTCTATCAAGGCTCAAATTTGGGGTAATTTATTTGAGTAGTAAGTACATCGTAACTTCACATTCTTGTCTACAAAACATCGAAAACCTTTGAGAACACAAGTACGAAATGCGGACAGCTGCTCTGTGTGCTTGAGCGGTGGCGAGAATGATGTGCTGGATGGTTCTCACGCAACGGGTTGCTCCGGTCAGAATCGGTGAACCCTGACATCGTTAATGGGGCGCGGTTCCACAAAGTGCAAGGCATGGAGTAGGTGTAGCTGTTAGAAATTAGATACATGCTAGAAAAGGATGCGAAGGAACACACCACATAGCTGCAATAGCAATGAGTCACGCTCGGGAATGAAGAACAAATCAATCAATCAATATGGAGAGGTAGACTTATGCCGGATGTAGGCCCAGAGCGCCATAGAAAGGTCAAGAGAGTTGGTGGGATATATCTGATTGTCGTCCAAGAACATCCTGCAATCTTACTGCACCTGGAGGCTGAAAAAATGAATCCACGAGAAATATTTTGAAAAAAAGGGCTGATTCCGCCCAGGAAAAAATGTTCTTTCAAGCCAGAGGTAGTTTGAGAAGCTTGAGACGTTTAAGAATTATAAATACATGTTTTTGAGATTCCGCAGGCGCAGGAAGTACACATTTCAGTCCAAGAGAGGCAAGGCATAGTAGCTCCAGAAAATCAAAATTTCGGTGGTTTGATGAGGTAGAAAGTGAGCTACAGTGCATCCAGACACAGTGTACATTCATGCAGAGGCGGTCGAGCAATTTACAAGCCAGAATTGTTGGAAAACAAGACGCAGACTGTTAAGTGTTACACTTGTGACATTGTCACACTTGACGCGGCGGCTGAGTTGGCGGTGTGTGAATGTGGCTGTGAGACTTGACATGTTAAGTGGAATGCTGCAAGCTCGTGCTAAGGGAGGGAGGAAAAAGGATGGTATATTTATGATTGCGGTGAGGGTGATGTGACCTCGCAGCGAGCGCTCTCGGGCCGGAACCCAGGAAGACAAGGCAGCCCGAGGGAGGAAGGGTTGCCGGGACAGCGAGGAGGGTGAGCTGAGGCCAAGAGAGCAAGAAAAGGGGTGCGGCCAGAGGGCATCGTCGCCGCGCCAAACCAATCCTGGGGCGACAACCATGGAGGTTGGTTGAATAAGTGGGGGGTCGGAGAGAAGGCGTTTACTCAACCCCACAATGACATCAGGTGGCGTGTCAATGTATAGTTTGAAGCAGTCAGAAGTCCAACGGCCCAGGCGCTGAATGTCAAGGTCGGAGAGACCGATGAGTCGAGCCCAAGTGGCAGCGCCACGGCGGAAACTATGGCCCGAATATCCTGACGATGAAATCCCGACATGAGTGAGACAGGCCTTCAAACAGTCGATGAAAAGCTTCCGCGAGAAAGCTCCATAGCCTGTACCATCGCGAGTACGCCGGCCCACAAACAGCGGGTCGTCGGGCTTGCCCGGCTTATTAAGGTGGGCGCGGAGGAGGGTGTAGGCACAGGTGGGCAAGCCAGTTTTGCGATAGTGATGCGCACCCCAGCGCGGAAGGGGTCGGTTTTTGAGGCCGGGAGGTCAACGGTGAGGTACTCGTCGTTTTGAATGATGATGTCGCGGCGCTTGAGGTTGAAAGCGCCATCGAAAGAGTCGTAGGTGATTTCGCCGCAGCGAAGAAAACCTGCAAAGGCCAGGGCGTAGGCAACTCGGAGAGTCTCGGCTAGCTCACGAGAAACACCCCGCGGAAGGGAGATAGGGTTGGAGAGGGAGGCAATAATCTGGGCTAGGACGGGCTGCGTAATAGGAAGTCGCTCCTTACGTTCTGCATCTCCGTACACCCGGAGTATACCACGAATCACACGCTCGAGAACGCGTGATTCAAAGGGGCGGGATTCGTACCAAAAGATAGCGGAAGAAGGAAGATCTCCCTCAAGAGCGCCTGTGCAGGCACCTCCCGAATAGAACCTCCATTCAAACCAACCACGCCGCCGGTGTTGTCAACCCGAAGTAAGACCCGGGACCCGGCCCAGGCTGGAGATGCCCAGATACGAAGAGCGTGGAGCACGGCCCACAGCTCCTTGAAAAGGATAGACTTTCCCCGGTGCCGCCTGGGTACTCGCATCGCAAAAAAATCGATAGGTGCCTCCCGAGGCCCAAGATGACCGCCAATTCCTTTCGAGGAAGACCCACTGGCGTCAGTAAAGATAACCACGCCCGGGCGGTGAGGATGTAGGGACTGGATACCGTTCCAAGTCGGAAGAAGACGAGCCCACCATTCCAAATCACGGCGTGCACCTCTCGGGATGCGACGCCCGCCAAAGGATGGGAAATGGGACAGCGCATCGTACACACGACGGATAAACGCGCGCCCCGCAGGCAGGACCTTTGTTGCAAACTGCAGAAGGCCAGCAATGGACTGGAGGTCCAAGAGGGTAGCTGATGCTCCGGCTAGAAGGGACTTGAGAGTAGCCATGGTCGCTGCAGCTTCTCGGCAGGGAGGGCCACTGTGAAGGCAACAGTGTCGATCTCAATCCCTAGGATAACACCGCGGGTAGATGGAGGAATGTCCTTCCCTGCCTTCCCAACTGGATGGGCAGAGAAACCAGTTGCGTCGCAGATTGCGCGGGAAATTGCACGGTCGCGCTCTGCAAGGTCATACTCGCCTGCTGCGCGAGCACCAAAGAAGTCGTCGAGGAAGTGGTCAAGGGGGGCGCCCATACGCTCCGAGATCCAGTGCAGGGCCTCCGCAAACAAGTTGAAAGTGAAGGGTGATGAGCGGGATCCGAATGGTAGGCGAACGTCAATGTAACCAACACCGTCGAAGTAGAAGCCATACAGCAGAGAGTCGTCTGGGCATACTACAATGTGGCGGAACGCACGCCGCAGGTCGATCTTCCAGAGGAGAGCGCCAGGACCAAGTCGGCGGAGGCGGTCAAAGAAGGTGTCAAGCGAGGTGTAGGAGAGTGTCACTGCGTCAGAGGAAATGCTATCGTTGATATACGAGCCACGAGGATAAGAGAGGTGGTGGACAGTGCGCCAACCACCATCGGCTTTGGGGACAGTGCCCACAGGTGAGTAAACGACCCGGTGCTGCTCATGAACGGGGAGGGAGTCGACACGGCGAAGCTCACCCAGAGAGAAATTTGCCAGAATATCTGCAGCGCTTACAGCGTGCTCGGACGGTGTAGCAGGCAGATTTCGTGAGAAGGCACGGCCCACTCGGGGGCCGGTGTATCCAATTGACGCACCATAGGTACACATATTATGTAGGTGTTGTACGAAGGAGGGATCAGGATAATCCTGAAGTAAGAAAGATAGCAAAGCGGGATTAAGGGAGCTAGTAACACGAGGACCGGAGGTAGGGGCAACTGGGAATGTGATGTGTGTATTAGGACGGGCAGGGGGAGGAGGCATTAGATGGGCAGAGAGATGAGCAGTATGCAAGAGGGGTGATAGAGAGGGTGCGGTGCGAGGAGCCAGTGGACAAAGAGGAACCGAAGGGTTGGTCGGAGTGGGGCAGAGGCCGGACTCGGTCGGCGTGCCCCAAACATCCTACTTCCGCTTCTGAGGGCAAGCATGTGCGGGGTGGGCGCCCTGACACGCAATGCAGACGTGGCGGCGAGAGCACTTGTCGCCCATGCGACAACCAGCGGCATCCTGAAACTTGTAGCAGGTCTCATCAACCTTCGGACGGGATGCAGGGGCGCTGGGTTCGGAAAGGCGCTCAGTGAGGTCGTGTTTGCGCTTGGAGGAGAATGGTGGGGGCAGTGGGTAGCGAACCAACCTGGTGGAGACGAGGCCCTGATCGGGCGTCACCCAGCGCGTGGGGAGAAAATTCTCCGCCATGCGCACACGAATAAATTCGTAGTGGTAACGCAAGACTGCGGACCACTCATACTGTGTGGTGAAATCCATGAGCTGGCTGGTGTAGATGGAAAGGGCGGCAGCAACACCACCGTTGGTGGTGTCAATGAGGGAGCGGATGCCGGTGTAGGTCGACCAGGCATCAAGGAGCGGGGGTAAGGAGGGGAATGCCTTGACCCATGCGCGGGGAAGACCCGCATCAAGGGCTTCCTCTGGTTGTTCCGGGGCGGCAACACCAGAAGTCGGGTGGAAGAGGATGGGCACGGGGGCAGCGGGGGCAGCGGCGGCGATGGAGGAGAGCTTGGGGAGGTCGTCGGCTTCGAAGGTGCCATTCACAATGGCGTCGATGTGCGCCAGCTTGACGCGGCGGTACCACATCGTGGGGGACCGAAAGGAGGCGGAAGCGAAATTGTCAAGCTCACCGGCGGCATTGGTAGTGGGGACCGTAACATTTCCGCTGCCGTTCGCTGCGTTCGACGAGGATGACGCGCCGGAGCCGCCCGAAGGGTTGGCGGAGCTGTCGGCAATGGCCCGGGTCACAATGGCCGTAAGTGCGGCCAGCTCTCACTAAGGGCGAGGGGTCGTCGTTGGCCATTGGGGAAGAGAAAAGAACTAAAAAACGAGAGCACGGGCGAAGGAACGCGCCCGGTGGTGGTGGTGGAAGAAAAAGAGGCGATGAGTCACGGTGATGACTCCCACGTGCATTCCTCCGAGTGACACTCACTAGGACCCAGCTGATCGGCCGGTTAACCGGCGGGGCACCGTGCGGCTCCACAAGTCTCCACAACTGCCGCCGTGAGCTTGTCGGTTTAAACAACTGGGCTCAAGCACGCATTTGAGCCCTGCTGGAGGACAGATTGGAGCTCTGATGTATTCACAAAGGTTCAGGGGGAGCCTCACCAACTCACTCTCTGGCAAGAAAGAGACGAATAGCTGTTTCGGCAAGGGTGGAGCCGAGAACGCGGGACCAAACACAGGTAAGCAGATTTAGAAAAAAAAAAAAAAATCAATCAAAACCCGCATTCTTTTTCCGAAACGGCTGTAATTAGAGACTTTGCGCAGAGCCACCGGGAGCCACCCGGTGGCTCTCACGGCATGCGCTGTGGAGCGGCTACGCGCTATGGTGGCTCATTCGGTGGCTGGAAGAACAACTTGAAATTCATTTTCTTCGGCATTTTTTCATCCCCCTGGATGACCTCGAAGCGCTAGGCTTCAAACCACCAGGAAGCACACCAAGGTTCTAAGCCAACCGTCGGTTTTGCAAGAACCGGCCAAAAACGCACCAAACAAAGCGGAAACTGGTAACCTAACCACGACACCTTAACCACGTGTACATTGAGGTATAGTCACAGAGGTACCATGTAGATACTTGAAGAAGCCCCACCTGCAACGCGGGCGACGAGCCACCATATGCTGTAGCCGCTCCACAGCGCATGCCGTGAGAGCCACTGGGTGGCTACCGGTGGCTCTGGAGTCTGCGCAAAGTCTCTATTACCGATTTGGAAACATATCCGATTGTGCAAAACTACGCCTACAAGGACTACGTAGGAAGGTCTGGGTTTCCGCGACTACTCGAATGAGACTGTTGCTCGTAGGCAGGGCCCAAACAGAGCTTCGGAGAAATTAGGTCGTGCGCGTATCGACTGCAAAAAAATCGAGAAAGGACCGACGTGGCCGCAGCACGATCTTCTGTCGGCGAATAGGGGTGAGCTCAATTCTTAGGTCGACCTGGGTCAGGTCACTTTTGAATAAAAGATATTGTGCTGTCAATCAATTGATGAATTGGGGGACGTAGGAAACTTTAATTGGGAGACCTACCATAACCCCCAAAGCACGGAAAACACGCATTCTTTTGCCTCCCAAGGCCACAATGTCCACCGTCGACACGAACACAAGCTCTGAAAGCTTCCCGCAAGCCGCCACTAGGCCAGGTCTCCTCTCAACTTGATCAGCCGCGACGAGCCCGTTCTGGAGGTATCGAGCAACAGCAAAATTCATGAGCCGTCACTCGGCCTCGACGATGACGATGAGCTCGATCTTCCTGAGCTCGACTCGGATGATGACAACCTCGGGGGGGACATCGACACGGACTCGGACTCGGAGCTCAGTCAATCGCGCAGCCCATCACCAACTCCATCCATTGACGGTGATGAAGAACTTGACGCCGATGAGCTGAATGCTGCCACTGCCGATGCCGCCGAGTCTCCCCATGTTCTTCGTACGCGAACCTTGCGGCAAAAACTGGAAAAGCTATCTGAAGATGGGATGAAGCGCCGTGTATTTATGATTCTTAAACGTCTCAAGCTTCTCAAACTACCTCTGGCTTGAAAGAACATTTTTTCCTGCGCGGAATCAGCCCTTTTTTTCGAAATATTTCTCGTGGATTCATTTTTTCAGCCTCCAGGTGCAGTAAGATTGCAGGATGTTCTTGGACGACAATCAGATATATCCCACCGACTCTCTTGACTTTTCCATGGCACTCTGGGCCTACATCCGGCATAAGTCTACCTCTCCATATTGATTGATTGATTTGTTCTTCATTCCCGAGCGCGACTCATTGCTATTGCAGCTATGTGGTGTGTTCCTTCGCATCTTTTTCTAGCATGTATCTAATTTCTAACAGCTACACCTACTCCATGCCTTGCACTTTGTGGAACCGCGCCCCATTAACGATGTCAGGGTTCACCGATTCTGACCGGAGCAACCCGTTGCGTGAGAACCATCCAGCACATCATTCTCGCCACCGCTCGGGCACACAGAGCAGCTGTCCGCATTTAGTACTTGTGTTCTCAAAGGTTTTCGATGTTTTGTAGACAAGAATGTGAAGTTACGATGTACTTACTACTCAAATAAATTACCCCAAATTTGAGCCTTGATAGAATTGTTTGATCCTTCTATGTCTCTTTGTGCACTCACATTGAAGCTCTCCTGAGTTCTCCCTTTTCCCTTTCTTTTTTCGCATTTTTTCGCGTTTTTCCCCTTTTGGACACCCAGTAGTATGAGCGGAAAACCGATTTATTCGATGTACTGGGTCCCGTGACCAGAAAACGCGAAAAAGAATTGCGAAAAGAGAGAGAAAGGGAAAGATTCACAATAATCAGGGAAGCTACTGTACAATTTCATTCAAATCGAAAGTCACGCGTCACGCACCCCTCCGTCGATTCGAACTTTGGGGTGCGGTAACGCGTCACGACGGCCTTTGTCGAACGTCTAAAATGTCACGCTCGGCCGCTAGGCAGCCAAAACGTGCAAAAAAGTCAACATTTTGCGTGTCGAAAATTTTTTTCGCCGAAATTTCGCGGGGTGTCACGCAAAATTCTTCTCGTGTCGAATTGTCGAACTGCCACTGGTTCAAGGGGGTCACGCGTCACCCCCCCTGTCGATTTGAATGAAATTGCACGGTATTCTTAACTTACCAGAGGCTGATAGAGGCTCAAACTTTTCGCTTTTACCACCATATGTTTAATTTTTTATGTGTTGTTCCCAAAAATTTACAAATGGGTAAAAGGAATTGTACGCATTGAAGAATAGATATACAATACAAAATGGGACAAGTAATATGTATCTACTTACGAAGGTCATCTCAATTGTGCGGCGCCGCCGAAGCGCCCGGCAATTCCGAGCTGTAACATCCTAGTGGTGTAACCGGAGCAGCGAGCAAAATTGACAGGCTGCGAGGGCGGCTGAACAGTTAGCTATACCAATGGAATATAGGTTTTCTTGAATAAGACCCGACTGACGATAAAGAACAAGCAAGGGGGCATGATGGAGGAGTGGTCTATCATGCGGCGTTTCAACACGTCAGCCCCAGCGAAAACCCCGTCTTGGGATATCTTGGGATATCCTGGGATATCTTGCATCTTGATATTTTTTCTTGCCATCATCTTGGCTCATCTTGCTCCGTCTCAAATTGTTGTTTTCATATCGCAAAATTCATGCATTTCAATATTGTTTTTGGCACTTTGAAAAATCGAGAACACCATGTAGACCAATATGGAGTTCAACTGCAGACAGCTAGAGAGCAGAGGGAGCGTGAAATGCGCATTTAAAATTTCGAGGGGTGGCAAATAAGATAAAACAAGGCGGCAATTGCGTTCGGCAAGGCCTCGGACCAGACTAGGACATATGTTCGACACGTACTTTCAGCCTTCTGTGGTCTAACGGTTGTGAATATGGTGAAAGGTTCTCTGACGAGGGCGTGTCGGGTTCAATTCCGGACCCAAGCCTCTCTTTTTCGCCTCCCTACCGTACAAATATACACCAGAATGCTAAATTGAAAACGAAATCAAAATCCAAGATGTCCCAAGATATCCCAAGATATATGGCACGATTTCTCTTGGGATATCTTGGGATATCTTGGATCCTCATAAAATGCGCAAATCCAAGATATCCCAGGATATCCCAAGACGGGGTTTTCGCTGGGTCAGCTGCTGGCGGAGTTTTTGGGCAGCAGTTCGAACCCCCCACCCCCCGGCGAGAAAACACTTTTGACACTCGCCGGCTTCCCCACCACCGATTTTCCGGCATTGGTGATCATTGATCCGACTTTGTCACTGCCAGTCCACTTCCATCACAGTTTCACTTCCCACCATCATCCAATCACCCGGCGGCCAGCACATTCCAGTATCACAGTATTTGCGGTCATACTCAAACCTGCTCGGACTTCGCCCACCCGGGCCGCGGTTTATCCCAGTGGAGGTTGCCTGGGAGTTTCAATGGGGGGCCGGGGCCACGAAAAAGAACCGACACATCACTGCACTGTGCCGAAAAAGGGAATTCTATCAGTCTGGGTTCAGATCGGGTGATGGGGAACAAGGGATGTTTGCTGTGGTGTTGTCGGCCGGCAGGAAGCCAGATTACGCATCCATCAAGATGGAATGATTTACAGGACCTGGGAATCTTACCCACTACTGTAAATACTTGTACCGAGGCAACCGTCACGGTCACGGTGGGGTCCGTTGCGTTGCCCAAACCGCGGCGGGTCACGGTCACGGGCGGTCTGGTTGCCTCCAAAAAATCGTGACAGTTGAGAAAATATTCATTTTTCGCCCTATTTTGGTGCCATTTTTGCTTAAATCCTCGGAATTGTCGATATTCCAGCTATTTCTGTCGCAGTCAGACTGCTCAAAGTCTGAATTTGCCCCAGATCATAGCAAATTTTCGCGTTCTCGGTTGCCCAAAATCCAACCGTCACGCTCATGGCCGCTCTGGTTGCGTTGCCGAAGGCGGGTCACGGTGTCACGGTGCCGGGGTCGGTTGCCTCGGTACAAGTATCTACAGTACTTCATTGTGGCATTGCCACAGGACTGGGTTGCAATCACTCAGTCATTGTGTTAGAGTCTGCTTACATCACGAGACAGAATTATGGAATATGCGTTAGTAAAAATAGTTGACAGTTTGTATCTCTATCATATGCCGTAGGCACACCGGAGAATAAACGGGATTCTAAAAAAAAAAAAAAAAAAAAAAAAAAAAACAAGCAAGAACTCACCAGTATTTGCTGAGCGCCGCGCATCCTGAATCCTGAATTCCGGATATAACCCATTTACCAGCATCAATAAAGGTCCAATATGCAAGCAGATGACACACGAAGTATTCATCTCAAGCACTTATTCTTTGTACCCCGAGCGCGGTATCGTTGCCGAATCCCGATCCATTCTTGTGCTTTTGCTTGAAGCTCGGAGAGACGGCTAGACCGGTGACCGATCTCTCGTGTGGAGACAAATCGTTCACAGAGAGACCGGTCGATCTGAGTTTGAATTCCCTTGAGGAGCCATCAAAATAAAAATGGCGTCATTTGACGTGTGCAAGTCACGTTTGATGCCCCATCAGGGCCCAAACAACACCATCGGAGGCAGCAAAACCTTGCTCTCTGCACCTTTACTGATGCTGGTAAATGGGTTATATCCGGAATTCAGGATGCGCGGCGCTCAGCAAATACTCTCTCTGTGAACGATTTGTCTTCACACGAGAGATCGGTATTTTCCTTACAAGATACCAAATTTCCATTTCCTTTCTGTTTACCTCAATCGTCCCGTAACCTACCAGTGATCATGTAACCTTAACCTCCCCTCTTGTACTGCCGCATAGCCTCACTACTGGCCAGGTACGGCATATAATAGAACTTCAAGTCAAGTCAAGTCAAGTCACCGGTCTAAGAGACGGCAGGTAGTGGTGAGGCGTCCCTGGAGAATAGCTGGCCCAGTAGAATCTTCAAATCAGCCAACGATTCCTGATACCGACAGAAGAAATCAAGGAGAAACGGTGACGCCGCGACCATTTTGAATGCATCATTGCACTGGATGTAGTCGAGAAATTGAAGGGTTTGGGACACATTATGCAATGTAGAGAAGCCAAGACAAAGGCAAAGAACGAGTAAATGGCCACGGGAGAGGGAATCGGAGCAGCCAGCGAGCGGCGGCGGTGGAAGAGGAAGAGAAGAGACGAGTCACACTGTGACTATGTTATCTGCCCATCGCGATGTTATCTGCCATCGTGCGTATCTTGGGATCTCCGCAACAGTTTTGGGCCAGGTAAAGTGCTAGAGTTCATTCAATACCTAACTAGTGCATGCTCAATTATTTTCAAGAATTTTCGGAGGCATGCAGAGGCATGTGCAGCTGAGAAGTGCGAGGATGTTATCTACCACCACAGCCACTGGCAGCCAGTGGCAGATAACACCCAGCTGATCGGAACATCAACCGAAAATGGTATTCCGTCCATTCCACTGGGTGTTTTTCCCGGAGAAAAACGGAAAAAGAAATAGAAAAAGGAGAATTTCGGAAAGTCTCCGAGAAGCACGGACAAACCTCAGCGCTCAACAAACTCACAATCTCTCGGTTAAATAGCATAGGCTTCCTGCTGGGTGACTTGATGCTTCCAAGTATATTCTTGAAACCGGTGCAACTGATTACTGATGTATTCTTTCCTTCCTGCAAAAATCAAACAGAAGCCTCTGTTAATGCTCACTGGTATACTCAGCTGCTAGCATGTTTCCGTGCTGAATTTACAATTGATTCCAAATTGATTCATTCAAATTGAAGGATCAGAAAGTTAAACCACTCACTCATTCGAATTCATGGTAAAATTGGTTCGGAAGCACTCCCTGGACATTGATATTTGAGAATTATCCGTTTTCCTCTACCCAATGTACAAACCCGCCTTCACCGAATACCGTAGTGCAAATTGAAAGTATATGCCAAAAGGATGGGAGTGGGACTCGGCTATTTAAGCGAGTCCCACTGTTGATGTCTTTTGCATCACAAGCAATCAACGTTGGATCAAGGCATCAACGTCGCATCAATCCTCGGCATTTAGAGCCGAAACTTGTATTTATTGTGTTTAATCACTTTCTGAGTGTATTTCTAAGCTAAAAAAATTTTGGTGGGAATGTAGTTCCCCCCAGACCCCCCTCCTTGAGCCTGACGGCGTATTAATGCTGCTTCACTCAGTATCTCGAGTTTTTTCGCTGTTCATTCTTAAAATTCAATTCATGTAGCGCGGGGGAGACCCCCGCGGACCCCCCTTGACGCTCGCCGCTAGGCCCACTGCGTGGTGCTGTCGCTCGCCGCTGGGCCCACTGCGTGGTGCTACCGCTCGCCGCGGAGGCCCACTGCGTGGGGCCAGGAATATTTTAAAGGGTCGGGGCGTGTTTTTTCTCCTAAGTAAGTGCCATTGATCTAAATCATTTCTACTGATGTGCCGTCAAGCCGAGTCCCACTATCAGACCTCAAATCTCCCTTTCCGAGCATCCGAGTCCCACTATCAGGCTTTATCCGGGGTTTACCCGAGTCCCACTCCCATCCTTTTGGCCATTCCTCGCAAATTGAGCGTAAGTAAATGAAAATTTCGGACAAGACATGGAGAACTTTGAATCACGCCGCGGGAGCAGTACATACAGCTGAGGCGATTGGTTATAGCAGCTCTGAGTCTGACTCAATCCTGGTACTTAATCATGGCCGCCCAAAAGGTCATGGAAGGCCAAGAATTTCAAGTTCGATAAACTGACCTTTTGAACGAGTCCCGGGAAATGCCGGTCAGCGCGCCAAGAGTCACATCTGACAGCTGACTGTGACAGAATTATCTGGCATGTCACACGATTATCTGCCGGAATTGAGCTGCGCGGTCCTTATGACATTTTTACTAGGATTTATGGACACAGAATGAGTGTAGGGTTGCTTGGGTGCTGCACCAAGTAATCTCATGAATTTACATTGACTTGGCGTTGAGTTACAGGACCCTGCCAGATAATTACACAGCCACACGGCAGATAATTGCCCAGCTGATCGGGCGTTTAACCACTTTAATTGGAGCACCTCACTGTGAAGATCGGGGGACCTGAAAATCATGTACCTTGGTACACCGATTTTCATGCCCCCATAACCTGAATATCAGTCACTGGCCCCGGATTTTCATGTACCTAGCGCCGAAACAAAATCATACTCTTTTTTGACGTTTTCATGTGCCAAATTCATGTGCCGATCCAATGAAAATCAGGCTCAAATCCCAAAGCCTCCCTGCACATGCGTGAAATCATGGAATGAGACCATTAAAATAATGCGATGCGGAGCGAAATTCGGGTACAAATGAAATGATATTGTGCTCTGTGTACCAATACATGAATACATGCAATATCTACGCGAATCCGCTCGGCGCCGTGAAAACTACGACTCTGCTATGAATTCTCCCGGTTAGTGTCAAATTTGAGTCCTGGGTTTCGGGCTATGGATGCCGGACGAAGGATGGGAGCGGGGGTGACGTCGGCTCGATGCTTGGGCGTAAGTTTGATTCGACGAAGACGAGGGCGAATGATCGAGAAGAGTTGCGTTGGAGTCGGATTCGGGGCGATAGAATAGAGCAGCGTGCTAGAGAGAAGTGGTTAGTGGAAGTTTGAGGGGACGATGGGCAGTCAGCGCACCTGTTACCATGCTCTCGTTGCAATCCATTGCCATGCGAATCACTCAGCGAGCGATTGCACTAATGGCGACGCCGGGGACGGGGGAGGAGCCAAGCGCTTGGAGGTCATTGAGGTGGTGTAAATGGGAGGGAGCCTGTTGGTCAGTCGACTCATTTTGCAGTCACTTTGAAAGAGCGAGGGAGCCCAAAAAGAGCGGCGGTGACGATGACGGCCACAGAAACACAGACGGCGGCGACGGCGACAGTGTCGACGGCGTCGAGGAGAGAGCTGGCGGCATGGTGGTGGTGGTGGGAGTTAGTAAAAATATTAGATAGCTTCATTTCTACCATATGCCGTAGGCACAACAAGTAGTCTCGGATACCCAGACGTATACAAGCAATTCGAGTCGTAGGACACCTTTCGGAGGTGTTTTCATGTAGTAGTACTAACGGCGTGGGGGTCACCGCAGGTTACTGATGGTGACCTGTCACGTTTCCGCAAGTGGTCCAAAGGTGCGCGGAATTATCCCACCCCTGCCATTAATAATAATAACCGCAGGAATGGTCAATCTCCCGCGGTGTCCCATCACGACAAATGCGAAGCACTGCGGGATGAGCTCTTCCAGCCGCCGCCACGCCTCGACACCGAATTCGCCCCAGACGTTACGAACCGCCACGCTGACGACTTCGAATTCACCGACATCACCATGACCGAAGTACGCGAGGCCATTTGGGGTTCCAGCACAAACACCACACCCGGCGACAGCGATGTATCCTACAAGGTCATACGCTGGGCCTGGGTGGACGCCCATCCGGAGATCTACATGCTTCTTAAAAGATGCCTTCGTAACGGATTCCACCCGCGGGAATGGCGGAAGGCCATTGCGATAGCACTCAGAAAGCCTCGAAAACCCGATTACTCCAACCCCAGAGCGTATCGACTCATCCAGCTACTGGAGTGCATGGGGAAAGTCCTGGAGAAGATTGTTGCGCGCCGTCTCTCCTTCTTGGCTGGCAAACACAATCTTATTCCAGGTACACAATTCGGCGGCTGTGCAAACACGTCCACCTCAGATGCAATTTTAACGTTTACCAACGACGTGCAAGCGGCGTGGAACAACGGTAAAGTTCTGTCGGCCTTAACTTTCGATATAAAAGGATACTTTGATTTTGTGAACCACCAGCGCCTGCTGTGTGAACTCCAACGCAAGGGCATTCCGCTCGAATATGTACAATGGGTCGCCTCATTTCTCGAAGACCGCCAGGCGGCAGTCTGCATTGACGGAAAGCGCGGGGAGATGAAACGAGTGGTAAATGGGATCCCGCAAGGCTCTCCAGTGTCCCCAATCCTCGCTGCGTTCTACAGCGCAGAATTGCTGGAGATGTTCAAGCCAAAACGGGACCCGGCGAGTGCTTTTCCTGCCCCCGATGATCATACTGAAGTTGCCTTGATTATGTACGTAGACGACGGGAAAATTTACGTCGCCTCCGAATCACTGGAAACAAATGTACGACTACTACGGAAGGCCTATATCAAAATTCGCACAACTCTGGGCAAGTGGGGACTTGCAATCGATGACGCCAAACGCGAATTGATGCACTACACGGGCCGCAAGAAGGGAAAAAACAAGACACCCTTTGCGAATCCCGCTATCCGCCTTCTGGACGCCGACGGCTCCGAGTCCACCATCGTCGCGTTCGACACAATTAAATGGCTCGGCATACACCTCGATAAACAACTCAACTTCAATCACCACGTAAAGACGATGGTAGCCCGGGCTGAAAACACAGTGAATGGGATCTCGAGGCTTTCAAACACAGTCAGAGGCCTTTCGCAAGCCCACCTACGTCATCTATACAAGGCATGTGTCGTTCCCGTTTTATCTTACGCTGGCGCAGCATGGTGGACCGGAAAGAAAGACCACGAGAAACAACTAGAAATGGTGCAACGTCGAGCATTGCGGCTCATTTGCGCAGCGTTCAGGACCTCGCCGATCAACGCATTGGAGATTGAAGCGTCGATCCCACCCATACGCCTGGCGATAGATGAAGGGAATAGATGGGCGGCAATCCGCTTTAACAAGCTGAGTAAAAATAGCCCTGTCATGCAACGACTACCTGATGTCTGGCGGGGAGGACGAGCCCCTTCCGTCCCACCACCACTCCCAGTACGACCGAGAAACTCAAAGAGCAAAGTGAACATGCGCAAGTCCACGCAACTTCAAAGAGTGGCCGAATCAACATCAGCAAATGATGAACGCATCTTCCCGTACCTCACGGAACCATGGCGGCGCACGAAGGAGGACTTTGGGGGTCGATTGCGCGTGTCAGGAACGGCGGGGGAGGAGAAAGAGGAAGCGGCAAAAGCACACAAACAAAAGATAAGTAAATTCAGCTCTTCCCCGCACCACCTTCTGGTCTATTCCGACGGCTCGCAACGCGCCGTACACCGTGTGCGTAGGGTGGGAGCAGGAGCCGTCATCTACCATGAAAATAAAGAAGTCTTTGCAAAAAGCTTTGGCCTTGGCAGCCGAGCCGAGGTGTACGACGGCGAAATTACAGGCTTGCTGTTTGGAGCGGCAAAAGCCATCTCCATTGCCGCCGCCAACCCGCAGATAAAAGAGATTCACTTCTTCGCAGATAATGTGTCTGCTATCAACACCATCTGCGACCCAAAACCCAGAGCGGGCCAACTCTCTGCACATGTATTCCACAAAAGAATCTGTGCCTTCCTCGACGCCGACCCAGAACATAAAGTCGAGATTGGGTGGTCGCCAGGCCACTGCGACATCGTTGGGAACGAACGTGCAGACGCGCTGGCGAAAACCGGAACGGAACTCGCGGCGCCACCTGGAGGAACCCGCTCGCACGCACTCAGGAAATCGAAAGAGAAAGTCCACCGGTCCTGGGTCAAGGAATGGAAGTCCGCACAGAAGACGGGGAGCTATGCCATGGCAAACCGCTTCGCCCCTTCCCTAAAACCGACCCCGCATTTTACGGCGTTGTCGAGAGAAGTCTTTGGGCGGGTTACACAGTGTCGGATCGGACACTGCTTCTCAGGCGAGTACTACAGCCGCTTTGTGCCATCCGAGAACGTTGACTGCCCCTGTGGAGAACCCTTCCAGTCGCGCGAACATCTGCTTCGCGAGTGTCCTCGCTATGAGGACCAACGGCACATCCTCAAAAAAGTCTCTAGGAACATATCCCTGCCCGAAATACTAAAGACGGAATTTCAGCACTAGCTGAGTTCTTAGAGGTGTCCGGAGCATTCACAAAAACGGGTCTACCCCGTATGCCGCAAGAACTCCCAATTTACGAAGACGAACCGGAACCTCCAGACGATTTGTCTGATGTAGAGGAAATGGGCTGAGCGCAAGGGTCGTGCGCACACAGACCTGTCCAACAGTGGCATCGAAACACCATCCCGACACCATTTCGGCACACCCGTCCCACCCTATACCCTTCCCTTTCATGTACATTTCCTTTCACTCATGCGCTATGGTCTTATGGTTTATGTTTCCGCTAATACCCTCGAAACCCCAAACTTGACTCCCACCCTCACACGACTATACTACACATCCTTCGGACACTTCCATCGCACTAACAACACCTTTATTTATCGCCTCCGGGCACCGCGTCTTAGTAGATCGTGTACTTGTTGCGGTATAAAAATGCAGAGACAAAAAAATAAATGTCACCTGTTAGCGCTTGGACCACGCCTCAAGCTGCAATTATTTTTGGAAGAAAAACCTTTGAAAACACAGCAGAATCAACATTCAGACGAAATGAACCGCTGTTCAGCACCTTAGCTACTCGTCATCACAGAAAGTAACCGGAAATTGTGCTATTTTGACGCGGTCACGTGTTTTTCTCACGGAACTTGTATCCTATATGGCCCAAACCGATCAAATTTCCGGTTACTTTCTGTGATGACGAGTAGTGCCACTCACCCCGCTCGCTGCCTCTGTTGACTGGAGCAAAGACATGTGACTTTATAGCCCTCTTTAAGGCCTTCAGACTTGTTCGACGAATGCTATAGGCCTCACTTATAGGGCTATAGCTTTTAAGGCCTTTGCCCTTCGGCCGGTCACTGCTTAACCGTAGATTGACAGACGGAAATTTCAAACTCCGACTATACCTTATTAGGAAACATCTCCGGGCTCAAGCTGCTCAGTTTGTGCCCATATTCGCTCGGAGGTTGCTGGAAACTCACCAAACGAGACACTCGGAGGAGAATTTGGCCAGCACAGCCACATGATAGTAATCTCGGCACGCTTCGGCAGCTCGTTTGAGGGTGGGGACCTGTTAACCTGTTGGGCGTGATTGGTGACGGGACCTCCCTTGCAGTTTGGAAGGTGCTTTTCAAAGCGAAACCCAAAATTTCAGTGCCAAAACAGCGAGAATGTCTTCTGAGTCTGTAGGTCAGCCCCTCTGCAGGCCGGACAAACCATGAAATTTTTTTGCGCACCTGGGCATTTGGCCGTGGGAAGCATTACATAACATCCTTAAGTAAGGTGCCGGGATCCCACGCTCTCTATCTTACTCGTCATTCCCAAAAGTAACCGGAATCTTGCTTTTAGCACGCAGATTTTGTGACTTAGACCACTTTGAGCAACATAGATCTTCTTTACAGTGGTGTTTGCTACAACTTACATGATATGAGTCGGGCATCAAATTTATTCCAGCAAACATAGAGATCGATTTTCAAAATTCAGCCAATTCAGTGATTTTTGCGTTTTTCGGCAATAGGTCAGCAGTATTTCTGGTCAGTGAGCATTTGAAAAATAGCTTTCCTATCTTATGTGGCCGTATATAACAGCTCAGGGCTTCACAGAAAGTTTTCATGCTTCAATAAGACCTGAAAAACAACGTACCACATTCTCACCATGAGTTATAAGTATAAAAAGAGGATCAAATATCAATGCCCAATTGATTCAGGTCAGTTTTAGCGGTGAGCTTTACCATCGAGCTCAATGCGAGCACGCAATGCTTTGGTGTGTGATGGCCATCGTAGCGACTTTCCTAGAATGGATGCCGTGATCAAGCCGAGCCATCAATTGTCGCTTCTCAGCCGACCCCCCTCATACGTCCAAGACTTTATATACGTTTGAACGACTATCTTCAAAAAAGTTTATAAAGTCTTGTTTACGAGACTACAACATTGATATCATTTATTTTCATCGCCTAAGCTTTACAGCAACTTTCTGGAAAACTAATGGCGCCAGAACCTGCCTCTCTACCGTGTATGAGATAGGGAACTGTATTTTCCCTTCCGTTAAGCAGCCTCGGGCAGGGTCAAGGACGGGTGCACCATCACTTGAAAAGGATGCGCCATCACGCTGCAATCAGTCTGGATCAGTAGGGATCAGGATGGATCACTCGGAAGAACATCGTATCACTCGGAGCATGCCAATCTTGACGTGCGCACGTCAAGTGCAGTGACGCCATCAAAAAGCCGTCTAGCACAGCTTAATGCTTTTCGGTGACGGCTCTGATAAAGGGGGAGCAAGCTCCCCCAATAACGGCTGGTATCGAGCCTACATAGCCCTCGGTACTGTACTACTCTATTTGACCTGTGACCACTTAACTCCACTTTTTCACTAACTAGCAGTTACCCGTGCTACGCTACGGTGTAATCCGGGTACAAAGGAAAGGCCCGACCCAGAGCACGACATACATAATGGAGAAGATTTTTTGCTTGCAATTTTGTTACAAATACATCGGAGTTCAAGTCTACTTTATTCAATGATGTCTACCATTGCGACGACCACTCGAAGTCCCTTCCCCCCTTTCCTCCTGCTCGTTTCCGTGGTAATCAAGCTTGCGCTTCTTCGAATTCAGCTCGGAAGAGTCAGTGCTGGACTGCCCTCCAAAAAACGCCCGTGAACTTGAGGCGTGCCGGAGTACCCTTGCTAACAGCTAACTACAATTGCTTTGAGATTTGAGTAATTGAAACAGAGAACAAAACAAACTAATTTTAGTAGTGCTCTCCTCTGTTTTTGGCGCCGTCGAGAAGGCCTTACCAAGGAATGTCACCTTCTCAACTTCACCGAGCGGTCATGGTTTAGCTCAAGAGCTGTAAAGAACCCTGCCACCGACACACTCTTTAAATTTCCCTTGCCCGGAATGAATTTACGTTCCAAGTTCTCCCACCTCGGCATCGCAGGGAATACACAATGAATGGGGAAACATTATTCGAAGTTCTGGTTGCGGAAAGATTGAGCCAAATTTTCCTTATTGATGTTGCTTGGAATACCGCAGACGTTGACGGTCGCGTGTGTGCGGAGGCTGATGCTGTCTAGAGGTCCAAGAGGAATCATCTTTTTTGTGAACTGAGCGCGGAGTGCGATGGAAGTGAACAAGATAAGTTGATAATATTCAGGTAAGTAGGTAAGGTTTTTATACAAGTAGAGAAGTGAGACAAAGGGGATAATGTAGGTACTGAGGGTCAGGTCTAGGGAGTCGGAAGAACAAGGAAATGGAGAGTAAGAATGTATCAGTAAGTGTAATGTACAGGGAGAATGGAAGGAATAACAATGAAGACAACAATCTTGAACGTGGGGTCAGCTCAAAGAGGTGTGAAAATGGATAGAAAACAATACGCAGAGACAATATCGCCCAACAGATGATAATCGAGAGGAGCAAGCTCCTGAGAGTACACTTCACGCGCGGGCCGAAAACATCAATGAAGGCGCGCAAATAAGCAAAGGGCTTCTTATACACACATGAATAACCGTGCGATAGCAGCCAATGTGGGGAAACTCCAAGTTTTCGACATTAAAACAGCAGAGAGACGCGATGGTTGCGGCGACAGAGGATCCCAAGTAGATTTGACCGCCAATAAAGCCATAACGCACCGACATCCATCCCTGTAGCTTTATCGGCACGCTCTCGTTCCCTGCTTGCCCTCTGTGCCAGCGATCGTTTGGAAGGTGCTTGCGTTAGAGGCTGAGGTTGACGATTTTCACGGGCTCTTAACGTCTTCTGTTGGTCTCATCTGAGTTGACCAAGAGATCGCGGAGAAATCACATGGAAGCGTTAAAGAAATACGTTTATTGAAGGCGAGGCTACGGTGTACAGTACAATTTGAATAGATTGCGACTGGGGCGTGTCTGAAACCTTGTGGAGCGGAGGTTGAGCGGAGGTCAGAAGACGCGAGACGGCAGCGGAGTTGTAGTGAGCTGTTTGGCTGGGGACAGATGACGTTGGTGGGGCCCTCGGGTGTTCCCGGAACCACTTGATTGACGTTTGTCCAGCGTCAACCCTCGATTGTAATATAGATTCAAATTGCGTTTTCCGGGCTGTTTTTGATGGGAAAACGGGCCAAAACTGCCCTGTGACCTGGGACATGAAGTTGTGCTCGAAATAGTACAGTAGAGCCAAAAAGCTATGGGATATGACAGATTTATGGGTTATCCCAGCCAAAAACCGGTCAAAAACCCCCAAAAATGTATGGGTTAAGGGAGATTATGGGTTATGGGAGCTATGGGTTATGACAGCTTCGACTGTATTTTACATGTATATAGTACACCTCATTACTAAGTATTTGTTTGGGTACATAAAAACTCGAAAAGCCTCCTATGTAGCGCGCGAGCAACATCTTTCTCACGAGTGACGTGATCCGATATTATTTCCGAGTCAGTGTAAGATGGTGTGCCTTATCTATTGAGGCAAAAAGTCTGCAGCTTCTGGAGAAGGTTCAACTGAAATTTTTGCGCCGAATGCTCGGAATTGGCTCGCGCTCGATGAAGGCCGTTCTCTTTTCCGAAACGGGGATTTGGCCGATTTGTTACCGCCGCATCTATCTTGCCCTCAAAAATCTGTGCTACTGGGTTCAGTTGGATGAAGATCGACCGGCATGGAACGCGCTGCAAGAATCTATCAACCTGGCTCGTCAGCGCAATATCTCTTGGATAAATGATTTGCGAATTGTCCTTTCAAAATTGTACATCCCCGTGACACTGGATATCTCTGGTCCTTTGGAGGTTGCTGCAGTGAAAGAAGCCATGAATCAGGTCAAGCTCTCGATGGAGGCGTGGATTGACCATGAAATCTCGAATTCCTCCCGAACAAAAGACATCTTAGTAGGCAGGCTTGAAATGGACAAGGACACGGGAAAATTGGTCAAAAAATCCTTGGACTTTCGACACTAGTACTACCTGCGCGTCAAAACACCTGGGCATCGACTTGCCCTCACGCGCATTGTTCTATCTAGTCACAGTCTCGCCGTGGAGCGCCGCAGGTGGAAGGAGCGAGGGAAAGATGTTGTCCCAAAGGAATGGCGCAAATGCTGATTCTGCCTTGAGGCCGTGGAGGACGAAGCTCATGCCATGTTCATTTGTCCTCATCCGGACCTCATGCAAGTTCGAGAGGAATTTCTCACAGGATTGTACGCGACCGTACCGGATTTTAAGAACCCTTTTACCGACATAATAGCCTGTTTGCGATGCAGCCATTGAATGGCTAATGGCTACGTAAGTGTCCAAATTCCGGCGTATTGACGAAAGCTACCCCCGGCCTGAGCATTCAAATTTCATTCCAACCAGCTCTTCTTAACTTCGACACAAAAATTTAGTCCATCAAACTTTCCCAATACGGAAATCGGTAGCCATTCAATGGCTCCAATGGCTTTTCGCAAACCCTCTAATGAACTTCTACCGCGCCGTCCTCGCGAAAAGGGAAGTCACACCGATTCTGGCGAAATTGGCCTTCAAAACCCTTCAAATTTACGACGCAGTGCCTATGCTGCTGGTTTATCCGCCCCCGTCGACTGCGTAGGGTCGCAACTTACCACCCTAAAGTCCTTGGGCTCGCTTTGGCGAGTGGTGTGCATGCGTCGGCAAAGGGAAAGACGTTCAATTGCGTCAGGTTACTGGTGGATACTGGGGATTTATACCTGGTGGGAGAGAACTCCCCACAGATCCTACGGGTTTTAACCAGAGGTCCTGCCATACAAGCGGCCGGCCAGTTCCCTGATTGCGTTACGCGATTGACCCCCTGGAAAGACGTTGTGCTCGGTTGACATCTTGTAGAATTCTGTGAGGATAACCACCCGTACAGTACTACATGTATGTCTTCCGTAAACTCGCAGTTCAGACTGTGGACCGCGCGAGTATAATACATCCCCCCCCCCTATCAAAAGCTGAGCTCGCGCAATTTTCTTTATTGCGGGGTAAAATCGAGTGATGTTGACATGATGTTTCGGCTTACATAACCACGTGCCGGATCGGGGTGACGTCTATGAAAGAAATGAAATGAAAAATGAGATCAAAATGGCTGAAAATGACGCACCGGACGGAGCGTTCACGATAGCCTTTTTGAGCTCCATTTGGGGCGCCATTTTTTCTACTATTTTGGCTAAAACTCGCCGTTGGACTCCGTTCTTTTTGCCAATACACCCTTTTTGACATTATAAATGAAAAAGGGAAAAAAAAAACTCGAAGAAAAACGAAGAGAAACCCAAAAAGGACGAAAAAGGAGAACAAAAAGGAATCAAAAAGGAGCGGAAAAGGGCTATCGTGGACGACCCTAATTGCCCTCAAAACATTATTATTCACGCGACTCGCAAAGATTCCGCGGCCTCTGTCGATGCCGGAGACGACGAAGAAGGAAAGGTTTGGGTGTACAAGAGGAGACGTCGGAAGAAGGGATGATCGGAATTCCCGAGGTGGGCATGCGGCAATTTCTTTTTGGAAACAGGGCTCTCATTCCAAACAACATTAGTCGCACGGAATTATTCTGGATCCTTCATCTCCGCCTCCGACATTCATTTCTTCGAGGATCACAGGTTCAAGCATGCACCGGTGGGTTTCCGGGAGTGGGCTGTTACTGGATGGAGTCCGTCCGTTTTGCAATGTGCGTATCTATTTCAATTGACCCTTTTTCTCTGTCCCGCTGAGTTTTGTGCTGTGTGTATAGGGATAACTATAGGTCGTGTAATCATCAAATCATAAATTAAGATGGTTTACGGTTGCCATCAAGTCCACGCATTGAACTGTTTGCGCAGATGTCAAAAAACGCGTGTTAGGATTCTCAGAGTCGGATTTGCAGGTAGTCCAGTGCTTTGTGGGTACTGTATATGTCGTATTATATATTACTGACTTGTGCTACCGTCCGTACACGTACCCTGTAGTAGACGCGTCAACGCTTCAACCCGCACGTCGGCAACGAGCATGAGTGATGCCGAGTCGGCATTGGCCGAGCCTTCCTCCTGTAGACCACCATGTCGTCAAAGAAAAAGAAAAGAGTGGCCGGCTCAGACGAGGACACGACAGACGAGGATGATTTGCGTCCAACCAAACGAAATGCGCGAAACCCGTCGGGAAAGAATCAATATGCTGCTGTTCGTAAGTTATCTCACACAAAATACCGTATAAAGTCGCGTCTTAATGCTGAACGGTGAAACCCTAGCGCCATTGGATGAGATCACCGACATTTTACGAAAATATCATTCCGACAACCCAACTTTCAAATATGTAGACTATATCGAGGCTCTTCAGACAGACCATAACATCAGAATCGGGTTTGGTTTCTTTATGTACCAGAGTTCGACTACCAGACTCACGAAATTCACGGCCAGCCGTTCAAAGATTGCCAAATACCTCAGTCAACTTGGATTGTCAACGTCGTCCCGCGGGAATCGTATGCCAGATGGTGAACAGACACAATTGATTCTGGACGAGCTCGCAAACGATCCACGGCAAACACGGGGTCCACGGGTTGTGAAGGAGGCTCTCAATCTGGCTGGCCACAAAATTGGACGGTAAGTATGTTCAGTCAATGACAATACTCGAGCTAGGCATCTGTAACAACTCTCGCATGTCCAGAAACAAAATTTCCGATGTCATGCATACATTTGAAGAAGAGGGTTTTGAAAAGCGTGATCCCAAGGCCCAGAAGAAGACTGTGAAGCGCACGCCACTCACAGCTGTAGGTCCGCATGAAGAATGGTCGATGGACGGCCACGACAAAATGAACGAGGCTGGGTTTGGTATTTACGGAATTCGCGATAAATGGGGAGGCAAGTTTCTTCACTATCGGACACTTCCGTCAAACAGGTTTGCGGATGTGATCGGTGTCGTCTTCCTTGAATGTGCCAAAAAATACGGAGGTAATGAATACTTTCATCGCACTGAGACTAGGTTGTTGAACCTGTTCTTCTTTTTGACTACAGGTATTCCTATCCAAGGATCAAGCGACCATGGCTCTGAGGTCCGTGATGCACATGCGGCTCAGAAAACATTGCGGTATGTCAGCTCGCACGAGCGATGGAATACTATTCATCAACCATCAATAGAGAGCAATTTTGGGATGACGAGAGAGCAGCAGCAGTTCCTGCATGGGCGTTTCTCGAGAGTACCCACAATATAACGGTCGAATCTGTTTGTATTACACATGGGGCGTCAACGTGCTTGACTTCTTCTATGCCGGGATTAATAGAGAGTTTGCGGTGAGCCGCCAGAAGCCACCTGGCGGCTCTAATGGCATGCGGATTGGAGCGGCTATGCTGTCTGGCGGCTCGTTTGGTGGCTGGTAAGACTGGTTTAAATTTGGTTTTGCAAGTCTATTCTTAGTACTTAGTCATCTATATCTTGAGCCATACACACACGAACAAAATCCGACCCGAAAATCTGACGCCATCGCACATTTGAGCCGAAGACTTCGGTTGACGCTGGAAATTGCTTCAATTCAAAACAATTATGCACCTTTGGACAACGAACTCTCATTGGCTGAAGGTATAGTCAAATATACAAGGTAACCAACCTCGAAATCGTGCTAAGGACCGCGCGCGACGAGCCGTAATCTCGGCTCCAGATCTTTTCGGGGTGATGGCCGGGGCACTGTGATCACAAAATCACAGTACACCATCACCCCTCAGGCGAGGCAGGAAACATTTTATTGCACCAATTATTAGCATTGTGGATAATGTAAATAGAGAACGTAGAGGGTATAATCACGATGGAACTACCTATGCGAAATTTGAGTGAGTGTAGGAGAGGTACGTGGTTTCTACTGGAAGGGTTCGAGGCCAAACTTGACGCAAAATTCATTGCAAATATGTCCGCTCTTGAAATCATTGATAGCTTGTGGTCCGCCATCGTTCATGCCGGACTCGCCAACCATACTGCTATACATGAGCAACATACGACTGGAAAATGAGAACGTGATGCTTACCTGTGCGTGACAGGGGCAAAGATGCTCGTGGCGCCTTCAGAAGAGGCAACTGTAAATGGTGAGGCTGATGCAAGACAAGTCAGATAAAGTTGTCGTACCTTTGAATTTAGCGAATAACATTGAGCCTTTGTTCTGCGTCAAGGAGAAGTGCGAGATGGCATTCAAAAGATCAAGTTCCGGTTGGACGACCTTGCTAAAGGGGATTGCTGGGATTGGTTGGCAGACAAGATGACCAAGAACCGTCTCATTGTCAAGAATAGTTGCGATGAAGAGCTCCGGGGTTGAGCATTCTGTATTTATATTGGGGACTACATGAAGATCCATGGGAATGACTCACCCGCAAGGCTCGAATTAAGCATCCCGTGTTCTTCAATCAGGATTTGGAGCAGGTCTCTGAGCTGCTGGCCACGAAGCAGTTCAGCACGAGCAGCATCTAGCTCGAGGGCGACGTTGAATCGGAATTGTTCGTCCTCGAGACGTCGAGCAAGATAATGATCATTGCCGCAGGAAAGCTGAGATGGAGATTGGATGAGAGTAAACGGTACGAAGAAAGAATAAGCATACCTGGAAGTGGATTCCAAGCGACGGCGTGCTCTTCGGTACGATATCACGCACGCCATGATATAGCTCAGATATCTGCGGACGATCCAGCGTGTTGCTTAGATATTCCTTTCGAAAGGTGACCGCACTGTTGAGCCGGAATTTGGCAGTGACTGGTTGTTGCGTATGTCGTCAATTGAAATAAACTGAACGAGCGGTATGCTATTACACACCCGGCTTCACAGACCCAGAAGGTCCGACCTTGAGCTCAGTTGGTTCGGCTTTGATGCGCGATGGAAAGTCGTAGTCCGATATGTCTTCTTTCTTGATTCTGAGCTTTTTACCGGGACGTGCTTTTGTCGCGGATTTGCTTCGGGATTTGCGACGTTTCTTATTGGCAAGGACCTCTTCAAATTCATCATTGTCGTCATCCGACTCAGAGATATCGAGCTGTAGTACGATCAGAAGGGAAGGGTATGCAACGGATAAGAAACACACCGTCAGCTCGTAAGGTACATACATTGCCATCTCCGCCGTAAAGTTTGTGATGGCAGATTTTTTGAAATACTGCCCCTCGTGCTTGGAGAACTGAGTCCAGAAAGAAGCAACTGTGCAGTCGCTAGTATATTCTGAAGGAATGTCCGTTCCGTTGGCAAAAGTAAAATAAACGTCCTCCCTGGAACAGATGTGAGACGGGGTTGGGGTTCATGACTGCTGATTTACCTCGCAAAGCTTTTTCCCGGATAGTTTGCTTCCCACCGGCCCTTGGGTTCCTGGAACGTATCCACCACAGCATAGAACACATGTTCCATAGTCTACCTAATGGTCAAGGGGCGAAAGGCTGAGAGCATGTCACTCACATCATCGAGGGGGAAACCACGCGATTGAGGTGGTACGCATGTACCGAGCTTTTGCCCAGTTGGCTTCTGCAGGAAAAGATTAATCTTGAATAGAATTTGTGCTCCCTTGCTTGAATCCTTGCGCTTTCGGGCGGTCTCACGCATCTTTAGAAAGGCCAATGTGCGACCCGGCCCCGGGGTTTCTTCCTTGACTTTACCGGGTGTCCTAAGCCGTAAACTAGAAGAAGCTTTCTTGTTCTGTGCCAGTTTGAGCTTCAGTTCCGCCATCTCAGTGGCATTAAGTTCTTCAACGTTGTCACCGTCATCACTGTCGAGGCTGATAACCGAGTGCGATTGCTGGAGATTTGCGCTTTTTCCAGATATATTTTCTTTACCCTGAGCGGGTTTCGTCGCTATATGCATGTCATATGTATGCATGTGGTGCTGATAGGATGAAGGACTTACGCTTGGTATCCGATTCCCGAGCCTCACACTGTTTGCACGACGAGGTAGTGAGATGCCTGATAACCAGCCCGCAGTCCCGACACTGCTTCATTTTCTGTGTGGCGTCATTGAATGCTAGCCAGACAACGATTGGCAACCCACTTCGACAGGGGCGACCTCAGTTTCGTTGCCATTGCATTTGTCGAGCTTCTCGCACTTGAAACAAATGGTCCGCGAAGGCTCAAGGTACTTGAAACCCTGCCCGCAGATTTGGCACCAGATCGTCATTGGGGGAGTAGAAAGAGTAGAGAGAAAGAAAGAGAGTGGTAGAGAAAGAGTGAGAAAGGAAAATGTTGACAGGTAGTATGTCGGCGGTGAACTCAGATCGTGCAACAAGGTTTCAAGAATTTGCGGCTAAGCGAAAGAATAGTGGGAGATAAATATATGTTTTGGCAAGCCAAAAGTCAGATTGGGATAGGAGTAGCAGGCGGGGATATCAAAAATGGTCGGCAGGGACGGCTTCCTTGTGTCATGAATTGAGGTCGCCGTCTTCGTTGGTACAAGAGCGAGAATTTTGAATAAAGAGATAACATTTCTTTGCTGTAGGTCCAGATATATGGAAGTTATAGGATGCCAGTGAAGAAGCAGGAGATACTTAGTAAGTATTTAACGATAGGATAATTGGGTCTCAATTGCCTGCCCGATTCACCTCTGTGCACTTGAATGCGAGGTAGACGGTACATAGTTGGAGCTTGCGCATGGCGAAGGTATGTAAAAGTTGCGTGAATAGGCGGCCAGTCCTGACCATACACCTTCAGGCTTCGACGACTTGACTCGCACAATTGCAGCGCGTAGACAAAGAAAAACTAAGGAGGAGGAGGGCAGCGAAGGCGGGGAGAAAGCGAGTGTGGTGGGAGGAAGCAAAAAGGATGAGATGACGAGGAGGGGATGACGTGATCTTAGCCAATCCCCTTGGTCTCTCCAGACCATCCATTACGTCACGGTATAGTACACACCGACGCTGCCGCGCGCGCAGCGTCGTCCGAAGCCCAGGGTCTGTCGAGTGTTGTACCTGTGCTGTGGGTGTACATCGGCGAGAGGAGGTGGGGAGCACGTATGCAGATAAGAGAAGGTGGACTTGAGGTGGGCAAAAAGTGCGTGTGCAAAATCCTTCGGCCGAATCCAAAGCGTGGACTTGATGTGGTTGGGGGCAAAAGCTGGCGGTTGGCGGTGTACGGTAAATCATATAGCAATTTTACTGTAATGTCAATTGACGACTCTATACTATTCAGGGTTTAAATAAGCCCTCAATGGCTTCTTGTTCGCCGCAAGCCCTCCATCTGTTATAAAGCAGAAAGGACAGACCCATGTATTATGGCCCCCACGGCTATGCGCCACAAAGCTATAGATAAGGTGGGATTGAGGAACCGATCTGTAAATTGCTCTTCCGCACCATGCTTTCGGTGTCAAGTCAACTTTCATTCCCAAACCTTATGTGATTGCGGGTCGTTTCGCTGTCCGTGGTACGTTACTGGCTCTACAATATGCACCCTCTCTCATGATACTTCAGTCCGGACGTCCGGTTTATCTGCGAGACAGAGGTTAAGAATGCTGGTGATCGCGGAAAGGGGCTTTTTGCCTGGAGTCGTATTTTACAGTATGCATGACGTCAGCTCATGGCAGCCTCTTCAATTCTGTCTTCGTATAGGGGCAGCTACATTGTGGAGTACGCTGGTTCCCGGATTGGGAGCGTCAGAAAAAGGGAGCTGGTGGCCAAGGGCTGTGTTTATATTCTACAGGCGACATCAAATGTGCGCCTATAATGCAGGGGCTTTCATTGGGGACTGACATCACTGTCCCAGGTTTTTGTCGACGCAAGCAAGGATACCCCAACCAATATTGCGCGCTACATCAATCATTGTTGCGCACCTAACGCTAGGGTAGAAATCTGGGAGGACATTGCAGGTCAAGCCCGAGCTCTTGTCATAGCTAGCAGGCGTATCGGTGCGGGAGAGGAGATCACTATTGACTATGGAAGGTGCAGCTGCCCAACAAACTACTTGCCCGATTACTGACAGAGTCGTAACAGAGAACTTAAGCCGTCCCCGTGCCTGTGTTCGGAATGTATCGGTCACTCAGAGATGGTCGTCGATTTTCCATCTGTTGAAGTGTCCGACTTGCCTTCCTATGCACAGCCATTAATGTGCATTCAGGCAAGGGAATCTGAAATGGCCGTGCAGTCTATCATTCTCGGAAAACACCCCGAAGGAATAGAATGGCGATATCGTTCAGCATCCCGACGGTCTCCCTGCGATTTTATGAGTAAACACGGATGACATAGAGAGACACGGAGGGACGGTCAAAAAGTTTCTCATGAGGGATCTTAAATTCCTGTGCTGAAGTAGGTGTTCTATTCACAGTGGAACCAGCTGCTCGCATTGCTAAGACCCAAAATTTACGAGGAAGTCGTGAGGCAATCAACATAGTTGTAGCTCTGGAAACAACTGGAAACAAGTGTTTGATTCATTCGCTCTGCCACTCCGTTTTGCTCTGGAGTGTAAAGGTGCTGTTGTTTCATGGATGATGGCTAGACGTTTGAATTCTGTTTCCATTTGATGAGACGTGAATTCACTGTGCGAAAGAATTGAGTCCAGCCACAGAATTCCCAATTAGCGATTTCAGCACGAAAATGTGCCTCAGTAGATTTTCGCCATTCTTTGAGTTTCGAATAGACTTGGGATTTCTTTTGGGCAAATAGAATCCACACCTCAGAGGAATGATGATCTATAAGGACCACCCAGTAGCGTATTCCACCTGGGCCTTCAGGCGTTACTGGACCACCAACATGATGGCAACATCAGATGATACAATATCTAAAGGACCACGAGCTTTGGTTTGACTTTTGGAGAATGGTAATTTCTTCATTTTCCCAAGAACACAGGGTTCACAGAATTTGGGGATTCCTGTCAAGGATGTAATTTCACCAAGTCGGCCTTTAGCAACAGATTTCTGTAATAGTTGGAAATTTGTATGACCAGATATTCGATGAAGATGATTGATATCCATAGCAAATAGTGCATGTGGATCTTCACTCAAAGGAGTATAGACAATGTGGTACAGTCCCTTCCCATTCTTTGCCCTTTTGGGTTTCGAACAATGCAGACATCTGCTTCAAACATGCAATTGTATCCCTTTTTAGCCATTTGTTGCACTGAGACAAGTGTGATACCAAATGTAATGCACGTAAAGAGACATCAGACATCCCTCGCTTTGTTTTGCAAGATAGACGGATGGTTCCAGTTCCAACTGCATCACAATATGTGTCATTACCAAGCCTCACCCTTTTTGGTGGAGTGAGTACTTTATAAGAACCTGTCTCAAACCATGCCTTGTTTGGTGTCATGGTAGTGGAAGCCCCAGAGTCAATTACCACAGCTTTGGATGAAGGGTTTGCATCACTCAAAAGATAAGCAGACATAGCAGCATAAGATTTCTGGGAAACAACAGGTACAGCTAAATGTCCATGATTCAGAATCTGTAGTAGCAGAGGCATTTGCCTTGTCACGGCGCTTCTAGGTCTCGCTTTTTCAGACTTCTGCTTGTCATTCTTCTTGGAGTCCTTTGATCCCTGCACTAGATTCTTCAACTGATAGCAGTTATCGGAAGTATGGGAGTTGTTTTGTCCATGTATAAGGCAATGTTTATCACCTTTGGCAGATGGCTTTCCTTTGCCAGGGTTTGTGGATTTAGCAGCTAGAGCAGTGTCGTCACTGTTCTCACTCTTTGGCAGTATACCAAGAGTAACCAGGCGAGCACGAGCTTTATCCCAAGTTATGCCTGTACCAAGAGAGGACACAATGTGTGACGGGTCTATATAAGTAATATTTACTTACTTACACGCTTGCTACCTTATATTCCGCATGTATATATTACATAATATTATCTAGCTTAACCAACACACTCATGTACGGTTAAGAGCAGGGGGCGACCACTAAAATTAATCTCAAGACCCAGAGGTACTGTGGTCTACTGTTTGGCAATTGATGCCAATCAACGGCACCCCATTCTGGACACGTTCAAGCAGCTGAGTATCTTGCGGGATTTCCCTACATTGGGCTGGTGGGCATAGGAGCTGCATCGAATGCATGCCAGTGTGTTTTTTGACAGAAATGGGATGAAAACCCTCGTAGCGAAACCCAAGGACCAAGGTCGCTGATGGTCATCCATCAAACACCAAACAGTAGACCACAGTACCAGTGGATCTCAAGAATTATTTTAGTGGTTGCCCCCTGGTTAAGAGCGATCTCAACGAGCGGCGGCGCTACCGCCGAAGACTACAATCCAGGACCCGTTGCTAGCCTGAGCATGCGTATAACTTGAAAGGCATCTTGAATTTCATGATGTGGTTCATTACAAAACATCAGGAATCTTGAAATTCCTCATTATTGTTTTGAATTTCATGATAAATACTTCGCACAGTGGTATGAGGACCTTGGTCCGGGGCAAACGGGGAGCTAGGGACTCGGCGGTACCGGATCAAGAGGCATAGATTAGCAGTCACATTCATTGATCACATCATGTGATTCACATGCCAGCTCTGAGTCACCACGTCATTGTCAATGTTTTCCTGTCCATTGCTCCTGCGCTGCCAGGGCTTTCTGTCCGAGAATGGCGTCCTCTTGTATTATTGCGACGAATTCCACAATGAACCTCGTCCTATGATGCTCCCCGCCGCTGACTCGTTCCATCCCCGGGATGCAGAGGATTTTGTGCACAAGGCAGATGTGTCAGAAGCAGTGAAGAAGAAGAAAGATTTCACGCACCTGAAGTGAGCGGGGTGTTTCCACCACCTGATGTTAGCTGGGGTGAGGAAGGATCAAGATTTTCTTCACGGCGTTGTAACGGCGTCAAGACACGACGACTACGCTGAACATCGGAGCGGGCAGAGTTCGGCGCCCGCCTGGGGGTGCGTGGCGCTGTCGGGGCGATTAGTCAGTGCCCGACGACGGGGCAGAAAAAATACCCACAGATCGGTGAGTATCTCGAACGTTTGCGGGCTTGTTCCTGGAGTTGGTCGTAGATGGAGGCGAGAGGATGGTGCTCGTAGTTCTCACTAGCAGCCTGCAGTTGCTTAGGCCAGTCGTGTAGTAAAAGCGGGAGGTCACACTCCTCGACGTCGAAGTGAAGTCGGACAGGCGGCATTGAGGGTGGGGACGCGCTGGGTAGGTCGGCGAGATTCAGCGAGATTCAGAGAAATTCGGCCTCGAGGTTGGTGACAAGTAACACCGAGCGTTACTGAGCACTCGCTGTGACGACTCGCGTCCTGGCCACAGGAAGGACGCGGGTGTCACAAGCGTGTGGTCGTCTTTGAGTTGGGAGGTCACAGACAGAGGGATGAAACGCGTTGTGAAATGATGAGGATACAGCCAAACAAACTGCGACTCTTTCCTCTTAATAACGACGACGACGGCTTGACGACAACACCGACGACCACCAACAACGATAGGGCCGACCTCGTACTCCACCATATTCGCCTGGACGACTGTATAGAGGGTTTTGAAAGAGTTGAGCGGGGCCACAGAGAGACTGGTTTGAAGGTGTGTAATTTTACTTCTCTCTACACACGCGCTACCTTGCCTCTCTCTCGGCGACGCGTCTCTACCCTCCACTTTGTGCGACTTCGTTCACATCAACCTCTCCGGCCAGCCCACCATCGACTTTGTGTCCACCACCTTCTGCTCGAGAACAACGAAGAACGGTACGTTTTTCTCGTTCAGCCGTGCCAATCCCACTTTCTGAAAAGGACTTCATCCTGAAACCAGAGTTGCCGCATTTGCAACGTTTCAAGAACTCTCTCGAGCCCTGGCTGAGAAGATTCAATAACACGGTGCCAACAGTGTTCTACCGTTTATGAACCGAACAACAAGAAAGCGTTAATTCGAAGTTGAATTGAAGGCCAAGTCGACGACGCGTGCATCATTACATACGCATCCACCGAGTCCCTGCCTCCCCGCCGCCGCCGTGCTTCGCGCAGTCGGCACTAAGTAATCAGTACAAACCTATAGAGAAGTAAATACACGGTGCGTCCCGCCCTTTCTTCTCCTTCCCGCACCTCACTAACGATATCCCCACCTTTTCCAGCTCGACCCTCTTCCTCTGTCTCCTACCTCACCGCCGCTCCACCCGACCCGACCCGCCGTCACGCTGCCGCGCCCACGTTCCTCGCCCCCGCACGACGCCCTCGTTTCTCCTCCCAAATGCACCCTCTCTACGTCCCAACTCCTCCCCCAACGCCACTCCCACGCCGCGGCCGCAGCCTTCGTTAACAACGGAACAACGCACTCAACGCCGGCGCCGTCGTTTCGCCGCGCTGACTCGCTCGAGAATGCGCTAAAAAATGAAATCTATGTAAGTCCTTTCAATTCTGACAACGAGAATAAACGGAATTACTCACCTTTGTTAACAGATCACCCCATCGCCTGATACGCCGACTCGGACTCGCGGTTCGGACAAGAAGACGGGACGCAGCATACGAAGTTGGTTGTTGCCCGCCGAATACCTCCTCTTCTACACACGCGCCACCGCTTGCCTCTCACTCGGCGACACGTCTCTACCGTCGACTTTGCGTGAGCGCAACTTTCAAGTTCCCTGAGAACTTTCATGAGCTTTGGCCGAGAAGATTGAACTAAACAAAACTCCGGCTTTACCTTCTACCTTCCCGCTCGACACTCCTGCTATCAACCTTTTATCTTATTATCTGGGTGCTCTGGCTTGTCTTTAGACTCGTTCGGCATCACGCCGCGATCGTCAAGGTACGTCTTTCTTTCGTCGCTCGTCCCCTCTTCCACTAACCCCGCCTCTCAGCTCTCTTCCCGCCTTCACGCGCCGAACGCGCCCTCTCACCACGACCCCCTCGCTCTCACTCTTTCTGGCCCGACGCCGCGTGTTCCCACCACAAGACATAGCGTCGTTACGACGCGTCGCCCCTTGTCTCCTCCACCAACTCCATCTTGTACACCCAGCGCTGACCTGCAGCAGCCGCCTCCCCGCCAAACGCGTCAAACCCCTTTCGCTCACACCCTCAACCCCACCCGCCTTCATTCACCACCACCACCTGCATCACCCGACGCCTCTTGTGTCGGACGTACAGCGGGATGCAGCCAAACAAACCACCACTCCTTTCTCTCAACAACGACGGCGACGGCCTTGACAACGCGACACCGACGACCTCGAACCCGCCAATACCACAGAGTATAAGGACTTGGAAGGTGCGTAACTCCCTGTTCTCGGTGATTTTGCTGCATGGTTAACATGCCTTCTTTGAATTTTCCAGCTTTACGACGTGATCGTCGCCGCCCCAACTCCCTTATCTTCTACAAACGCGCTCACACACCCTCCCTCGATGACACGCTCTGGCGACATCAAAGCGGGTTGACGCGGACGGACGAGGCGACGCCTTTGGTACTTCACTTCAAACGCGCCAGTTTCTCCTCGAAGCCACGCCGCCTCGCTTTCTCCACCTCCCCAGCAGCACCTTCGTCCACTCGCAAGTAATAATCAAGTACCGCTTATCTCGTCAAAAATCTACCCATACCGCCAATGTGCAACGAAGGTAAGTTTGAAACGAGAATTAGGGAATGTTAACTCACTTTGACATCCCAGCGTCGAGTCGCCCCTCTCCCTCCGCCCAGAGTACGAACGGCGGCGCCGCGGCCCGATTAAGACGAGGAGCGACGTGCTGAGATTAAGGGTGGATTTGGGAGCGTTGGTGCGGCGTCGCGCGAACGGTGTGGCGCACTTGCATCCTCATTTTAACTCTTTCTAACTGACTTGTTTTGCATCTCGTTCTAGCCGCTGACACTGCTTCCAAACCTCCACACCCGCCGCCGCGTGATCCACTGGCGCCGTGTCCCCTTGCCGCTCCCCCAACTCCGCCGGTCTATCTACCCCGATACAAGCCGGACTATGGACACCCGTTCAGCCCTCGGCTCCGTCGGACGCCGTGAGATGGATACGACTGATGGTCCCACTCCAGCCCCGCGCAACGATATCGCCATGTTGTATTCCTTCATTGGACTCTTGTATTCCGCTCTTCCCCCGGAACGCGCGCTCCAGTTTTGGGGCTCCAACCCTGTTGGCGATTCACTCACGTACCTCGAATACTTGGAGTCGACTATGGGCAGGCTTCCTGCTTTCCTCCAGTGGGCGGTGTGGTCTACGCAAGTGACCGATATCTCTATGTCGACGGCCCTATACAGCATGTTGGCCGGCCTCGCCAATGGTCAGCAGTGCAGCGAGTTGGCGTACAACTTCATGGCTCGCGGAGGCGGTGAGGTAATCCCCGGGGGCTCATTGCCTTCATCATGCGCCGCTGGTCCATCAGTTTCGTGGAGCGTAGTGTTCGGTTTATTAGATCAATGGGCTGCCAGCAATCAACATGGCACTCGTACAGCCCCACGATCCCAAGGGTTTGGAGGCAGTCTGGGAATGTCTGCATTCAATAATCCTCCGCCGCAACCACAGCCGCAAAATCCTCCGATTGGTCCCAAGGAGGTCCTCCTTGCGCAGGCATTCCTTAAGCTGCTCTCGAATGTCGTCTCGAACTCTGTTACCGTCCGGATAGCTGTCGCCGGCCACGCACATTTCCGGGCTATTCCTACCCTCGTGTCTTTGATCCGTCTTGGAATTCCCCTCAAGGCTCGGAGATATGCAAGGCCGTGTGGACTCTGATGGAACGCCTGGAAGTCATCAATGTTCTCGTCGGGACGTCGACTGGGTTTTCGGTCAATCTGCCTCCCGTCAAAGGAGTGGAAATGGAGTTGGACGAGGTCGAGGCGTTGCATCGGATGTATCCTTCCACCATCCCGTTCTTGCGGTTGCTCAGTACTCTCATCCACACGCCCAAGCGGATCACACTAAAAGATCGGGTGGTGGATCCAGGCATCATCAACACCATCACCGAGTCGCTCGGTCAACCGTATCGCTTGCCCGGTATCGGCCCCTTCATTGTATTTGTCATTGATAACGTGTTTGCGAACATTGCCAACCGGGAATACCTCCACAAGTTTCGACCTGGAGTCTCTTGTAAGGGCTTCAGATGACTCTCAGCTGAAAATGGAGTCTGTCGTGGCGCTTCTCATTCACCCCGGATACGAAGTGATCAAACGCCTTCCTTGCGGATGAGGAACCTTATTTCGGCAGCACCATTGTGCGCGTTCTTCGAATCATCTTCCGTGTATTGGAGATACAAGACATTTTCCTTGACGTTCTGCTACCCCTCTTGCACGAGTTCTATAGCGCTCCGTTGATTGGGACGGTTCACCCCCGCTCTTATTTCACCAAATTCGATCAGGCTCTTTCATACAATGAATCCGCCAACTCACCCGCCTTCCAAACGCATCAAACGCGTCGTTTCACTTCCAAACCGCTGCCTTTCCCTCTCCTCACCTCCCCACCACCACCTCCGTCTTCTGGTGCCTCGGCGGCGACGTCAATGTCAACAAGGTGTGTCACTGCTGTTGTTTTGAGTACCCACACTAACGAGATCTCTTAGATCTTTTCAGCCACGGCCACCTCCTCTTTCCCGCTACAACCCACCACAACACCCTCGCGCATCTCTGCCCTGCACCACTTCAACAATCCGCAGCTTTGCCCCGCCTCCTCGGAGCCGCCGTTCGCGAAGCCGACTCGTACCTACTTACAGAAACAAACAGAAGGTTTGAGGTACGTCCAGCCCTTCCTCCTCTTTTCCGCGCCGTATTAATGACATCTCCGTCTCCCCCAGCGCAACGCCTTCCCCTCTCGACCCGTACCCACCACCAGCGCTCCATCCCGAGTGCCCGACCGGGATGGAGCGCCCGACCGCCGCCACCACGCCGACGTCAAACCCTTCGCTCTTTCCCTTCGAATCTCGACCCGCACCTTGCCGCCGTTCAAGAGATTGTTTCGGCAGAAAAGACCCCGACACTCTCCTTGGTTCTCCCGATATATGAGAACCCTCTCCTAATACTTCGCAGCCCTATGATTGCGCAAGAGCCTGAGAAAATCAACATTGCTATCAATGCTGCTCCTCGCAAGATCGAGGAATACCTCAATTTGTCTCGCGGCACAAAGATCTACAGTCTGGCAATGAGTATGTTTTCTTCTGTTGTCAGTCGGCTTATACAATTCCAGTCCTCGATCCCACTATCAAGCTGAAGTAGTTGCGAGAACACTGGTATACGGAAGAGTTTGATGCTGCAAATACAGCTATTCGCGATGTGGTAAGGTTTTCCTTATATTTCACCGCACAATCTTAGGCTCTGGTTTTTGGTACAGATGTTGGAGTTTCGAAAGGAAGCGCGGCTTCGTCAGCCTTCAGTCCCTGTTGGGACTCAAACAGTGGCTGTTTCCGTGTCCTCACACGCTGCTCGAGCACAGCGCAAGGGGTTATCACGCTTCAATGAGTTCATGAAGTCGATGTCCAGCTCTGCCAGTGATCTCGAGTCATCTGGCAGCGACAACACTGCCCAGCCTACGCCCGAGGAACGAGCTGAGGCAGAGCGCCGTGCTATTGCTGAGGATCAACGTATCATCAACGCTGAACTGTCTCGCTATGAGGCCGAAGTCATCACACCGGCTGAGGAGGAAGACTTTGATTTAGTGCGCTACTGGCAGGTGAGATCTCTCTTGTTTGTCTTGCTTGTTTTTTTTCAAATGTGACCTATGGCAGCGGCGTCAATTTGACTACGTCTACCTCTTCCGTGTCGCCCTCGATGTTCTTCCGGCTCAGGCCTCGGCTGTTCCGTGTGAACGGGTTTTCTCCTCGAGTAAAGAAACCGACTCTTCCCGTCGGGTGACCGGTGAGCACTGGCAGATTTCGAAAACGAAAAACCATTAAAACCCGCGTTCTTTTTCAAAACGGCTGTATAGTATGACCTCATTTTTCATTAAATATTCGAGCTTTGATCTGTAGTTTGCAGCCGGAAGTTGAGCGGTATGAAGAGCATGAAGATTTCGACTCCAACTTCATACTTGAAGTACAGTACCGGTCGAAGTTATGGGGTGCGCACTTGAAGTTCAACTTCGTTCGCATGATGTCAATCATTTGATGGCCTCCGGTTGCCATCATTTCATCAGTGATGGAGCCGGGCCGGATCCCCTTTTTTTGTTCATTTCTGCTTGTCATAAGACACAGAAACCTCTTGTGTAAGGCTGGGATGTATGTCTCTAGGCAAGCTGAAATGTATGTTCTTGCAGGGTTCATGATTACTTCTAACAATTTCTCGCGCAGGGAAGAAGTTAACATTGATGAAGTATACTCTTTCTCAACTATGCTTATATTGGATTGAATTCAAAGGGACTAAATTCTGCGCAGGTACATTTCCTAATCTACTTCAAAGAATATATTACCTTTGACATGTCTCAAGTTCAATTTGTGCGCTATTCTGCCTATTCAGCACAGAGTGAAGGCGGCCGACAACCTCAATTTTGTACTTCCAAGACTCTCCCCGAGTCCGCTAGTGGTTCTACTTACAGCTTACCAGAACCCTATTGAATATGCTTCTATCTCGCACTTTGCCCAACGAATCTATTTCCCCGCAACTCTGCTCCTATGAAACTTCTGCTTTTTCAAGTCTTTGCCTTCTCATATTTCCGTTGACTAAACTATCTCATATTGAAGAAGTCGTCTTGTTTGCGTTTCTTCCTCTCTTTTGCTCCTTGTGCTCCTGACTTTTTTTCTAGGCCGCTGGTTGACTCTGTAAGCAGTTAGAATATTTTCGTCATTTGATCAGTGAGAATCAAGTAAATCTTCATATGATTGATGCCAAACTTCATTCAAGTTCAACTTCAACTACAAGTTCAACTTCCGCTTCAATTGCCATTTTTGGCCTTGAGGAAGAGAATTTTGAACCCTTCAGTCTACCGGTCCTTCAACTTTCCAAGTCAGCGCTGACCTGAAAACTGGGGGCACTGAAGGGTAAAAACGAGCATAAAAGCTCACGAGCAGCGCGCGTTGAAGACGTTTCAGACGATGAAGACGAACCTTATACCCAATTGCATCCTCTTTCCTCGCACCGAATTCTTGAACCTAATGAAGATTATACTGTACCATTTCATTCAATTCGTATGTCACGCGTCACAGGGCCGATTTTTTACGAATATTTTCGTACCTGTCACGGGTCACCGAGGCCTCTTATGAATGTCCCAAACAAGTCACAAAATCGGCGAAAATTGCCCCAAAATCGAATTTTTCGCTCACACGGGCTTTTTATCCATCAAATGGTTCCCCGGAGTTTATTTTGATGTTCGAGTCTTGAAAATGGCTCAGATAGCGCTAATTTCGCCTCATTTTAGCTCATTTTTCGTCTATTTGACAGGCGAACCCACCTGAAATCAACCGGATTCTGCTCAGACCCAATTTTCTTCGTTTCTTGATCTCCACTGGGTTGTAGATGCTCCGGGGATAGTGGTCAAGCCAAGCAGCGTGTTCTGAGCCATTTACGAATTTTTTTTAGGTGTCACGGTCCTCCAGAGGCATTTAAGAAAGCGAAAGTTCGAATATTTGGGTCACGCGTCACAGGCAGGGAGAATTGATCGAAATGGTACAGTACATGTCATGGAGGAGGGAAAGGAAAGAGAGAGCACATCCATTGAGCAACTACACATACTATAGGTAGGGCATGTCCATACATCCAGGTTGAAGCAAGGTTGAAGCGGCAAAGAGCAAGCAAAGAGGAGTCAAAGAGGCAATTTTGTTTCGGCGCGAATGCCAAGGTCACGTGACACTGACAGTTGCATGACCGTCGGCCGTTTCCGAAGTCCGAGGCCACGGAGTCAGAACTCCAGGAAATGCTTACAAACCACCTGGACGGAGATTTGTAAGCATCTGCATTCTGGTCCTTTCTGGAGCCCTATACCGATGAATGGGGAACCAAGCTTCCCCATTAAGCTCAGCCGATAACGCCTCAGCCTGTACATATCTCGGCACAGGTTCTGCCGATGTTCCCTAAGTGACGTTGCTCCAAGTAAGTTAGAACCCTTTCGAGGTGGTACAGATAAGTACATGCTAATTCTAGGTCTGGCTAGGTTACCTCGAAGACCTATACTCACTCGGCCCAGATTTGTCCAAAATGCAGTGCTAGTACTAGTGTCAGTCACCCAGATTCATGGGGTTCGTTGTGGCCTGCAGAACCAGGTATGTGAAAAGTCAAATAGGTGAATCTGAATCGACTTGAAAATTCAGTGAATCGTGGAATTCATGCATAGGCTATGTGAAATTCACGGGGTTTGACGACCGCAGTGCACAAGGCAAAGTACACTTACTTCGATATTCAGAGGCACCGATCAGTATTTTTATTTTTTTACGCAGAGATCTAGACAGAGTTGCTGCTGCCTTTTCCCCACAAATTGTCTCAAGCGTTATCCCAATACTAGTGTAGATCTATCCCTTTCGGGCCTCTCTGTCAAGGAAAAATGACGCGATGGCCCGATCTGTTGCCCGCGGCAGTATTTGGGGATCGAATCGCGGTCAGCAGTGTAACTGGCTATTCCCCATTTGAGCTTTTGCATGCCACTCAGCCCCTATTGCCCATGGACTTGACTGAAGCCACATTTCTGGTGGAAGGATTTTATTCTGGCATGAGCACCGCCGAATTGTTGGCACGCATTCGCCAGCTACAGTACACATGCACCCTGCCGACATAGAACGAGCAGCAGAAACGTTGCGAAAGTCTAGATTCGCTTCTAAAGCACAATTCGAGCAACGTTTCAAGCGAAGATTGGTAAAGGCAGATTATGCATCAGGAGACCTGGTGCTAGCATCACACACAAAACAGACGACCGATATGAGGTACACCGGAAGACCAAAGGTGGCGCTTATACTTCAAAAGAATTGGATGGCACCCTATTCAAACGTAACCCCGCCGCTTCTTCCGTTCATCACTCGAGACCACTAGTTCAAAGATGGGGTACATGGGAAACGACGATGATGAAGCAGCCACCGAGGAATCTGAAACATCATCCAGCTCTGAGTCAGAAAACTCTGCGGACACCACGAAAGACGAGGGAATGTAAGAGCTATTCCAGGATCCACAACAGCTTAGATCGCGCTGCCTCTCCCTGCTATAAAAACTTCCAGAATCAGAACGCTCCCAGCCATGGATCTCCTTGACCACGAACCTTTCGCAACCCTGCAGTTACCATCTGCTCCCAACACTGGCCTAGAAGCCCCATCGCCCCAGCCGAGCCCTGAAGACAATGCGCATCTACCGGCAGCATTGCGCAGACATGTCAATAATGATCCTGTGTTTGCTCTCCGACTATCCTCCCAAGTTAAAGGTCGAATGGTGTCCGACGCTGAAGATCCACCGGCAACCCCGCCCTCTGTCCCGACTGGCATTAGCGCTGCGGACTTTCTCGACCAGTGGCCCCTGCAGCACCAGGGGGTGCTTATTCCTGAGCCCGAGCGCCACACCGACACCACAGATCCGGCAAATATATTCCACTTCTGCCCAGATTCAGACACTAATATCCATATAGAATAGTGACTCTGACACCGATGGGGAGTATGAGTCTTGTAGCGAGAGTTGCGATGGCGAATGCGACATGGACTTGGAAAGCAACGTAGAAGCCAGCCCTGCTATCACCTCTCTCAACGGCGACACACCCTACCACCCAGTCCATACTCATCCTCTCGAAATCCACTCTCCCCCACCTGGGCACCAGATCCCTCATCCCGACCACGTCTTAGCCCAGCACTGGGCCGACATTCAGCCAGTCGATTCTACTCCGATCGAGATAAGCATTCGCCTTCTGTGTGGCAGTCTCTACAGTTATGTCGCGCCCTTCGACTTTCGGCGTCCTATTTCTGTAGGAGCAAAGTTCGCCTTCACTCGTGCGCTTGTGGGTGAATGGGTGGCATTACGCTGGCTCTGGTCGTGGGATGGATTCGCTCTTCTCCTGTTCCGCGAGAGCATTCATCAGGACCCATGCACAGTGGCGTTCCCAGCCTTCTGTGTCGACATGCCGCCACCTAGCCTGGACGTGCAGTTCTTGACCACGCAGCTGGTGGAAGGGTCCGCAAAATCTTACTTCCAGGAGGATATAGCGGACGTTTACGAGGAGGAGGAGGGAATCTATTACGAGCCCGTTGATTACTCCCAGATGGCATACTACGCCTAGAAACGGCCATTTACTCGCTACGACCAGTCGATACTTAACAACGTGACCTACGAAATCATATTTCTTCCCATGCAAATTTCCATTGTCCCCGTCTCTTCCTAAATCCTTCGGTATTAAACATCAGAACGAGGCATCAAAGCGGAGACTTCTAGAATAGTACTCGGGAATGATTAAACTATGTATTGTAATGCCGGTGCCCGGCTTACAGAAAAGGGGGAGCTTGCGCTAATTCCGTCCAGCCTGAACAGAAAAGATCTTGTGAGAGGCAAAGGCAAAGTTTCGTCTTTAAATCAGCCTTACATACACAACTCAAGCCATACTTACTTCTTGTCTTAGTGCCGCAGTCCCGGTAAAACCTGCTACCATAGAGCTGAATTCAAGAATCTGTGCAATTTTGACTGCTGCCCAGGCTAATGGTTCTGATTTTGTTTGGGGGGGAATGGAATTGATGGACTCGGAACCGTGTGAACTGAAGCTGATGGTATTCCTGCCTTTGTGGTTTCTTCGAAAGAAAGTCGGGAGTAATTTCCTATTTGCGAGCCCTTGGCTGAGAGTATTTCTTTATTGCACTTTCCCCTGATTGCGCCGCTGTATAGTAGGCCACTTGTCTCTAAGGCTCTGTTTAACATCACGTTTGATGGCGTACCCGTGGGAGATCACAGCTGATGGCGTACCCGTGGGAGAGTAGGCACATTGCACAGCCATCCACTTTTCGGGAACCTCAGACAAAAGGGGGGAGCAAGCTCCCCCAATGATTACCCAACCCGCACCACCGAGAATCTCAAATCTGTCAGGAGAGGATCGCCTGAGCAAAACCAAAACGACAGAATGCAGGGAAATGTCAGCAGCCTGTCCGACAACCAACCCATAAGCGACATGCGAATTGTGGCACCTTCACCAGGATGGCAGACCAACAGAGACCAACGCTCTCCGAACCCTTCCCAACACCCACGTTCGCACCCTGTTCACTCTGACACCTGTCACAGTGTTCGTCCGGGGATCATTTTTCTCCCCTGGCCGGCCAGCATCATCCCCAACCGAAATTATCCCTTTCTGGCAATTGAACTCTCAAGTTTGTTGAGGATCACTCAGTGTCAGAGTCAGTAGTTTTGTTGACTTTCCAGCTGAGCTAACTAACCGTTAGTTAGCTGAGCTGGAAAGTAAGTATTAACTCAGTCGTGGAGGAAACGACTCCGTTCCTGGGATTCCCCATAGCCTTTCCTCTATGATCGCTGGCAATTTACCCCACTGGCAGGCTGATCTGATGCCATTCACATATATGCAAGGGGTGAGCGATCTCTGGATCACCCAATATATCCCACGACCCCCCGCACAAAAAAAATGCACAGCTCATGATATTGCGCACAACCCTGATTCTTCTCTGTTTTTTGCACATTGCCATTAAACACAGGTAGAAATGCACACCCAGGTTCCAGCCAAAAAAAAAAGCACAGGCACAGCTCCAATTCTCGCAAAAATAAACGCATACCCTTCGAGTTCGAACATTTTAACCCACACCTATCCCATCAGGCCGCGTGATGCCGTCAAGATGCCGTGATATAACAGCAGATTGACTTGACCCGACTCGGATCTCTGTACGATGTTTTTGCGATAAAATGTCTACGGCTCAATGGTGGATTAATCTACTGGGAAACCCGGTTTCCCTTGAATTAGAGAAACTCCTATTGAGAAACCTCGCGAACAAATATTTTACGCCGTCGGGATTCCTGCCGAATATTGATGACGGACTTGATGAATCAACAGGCCTTCCTCCAGTTCTCATGCTCCACGTCGCGCTCACTCGGGTCGGCCTTACTGGTTAGTTGCTGGTGTTGCTGCTCAATATTGCTCTTTGTCTTTCAACCCATAATCAAAAATATGAATTGTATGCCGGAGTTCCGGCCTACAGAAGGGGGAGCTTGCGTTAATTCCGTATCAATATTACAATGTACATTGCAGTAAAGCAAGTTGAACAAGAAATTATAAACTATGTTCAAGTAGATTAGATTTCAGAAAAATACATATTCACTAAGGTCCATTCCTTGGCTGTCTAGAGTAAATGTAAGTTGATCTCTCCGTTGTGTATCAGTCTCAAGCATCCGCATTGAATCTGTTACATTAGCTTTTTCAGTCCGAATCAGTCGTCCCAGTGAAAACTCGTTCGACATGCAATTCCAGCCAAAGTATTAGTATTAAAAGTATTGAAGCTTGACACGTGAAAATGGCCACAAAATGAAAGCATGGACGTGTCTGTCAAAACGGTGTTCCCATCACCAACCATCACTCGGGATCAAGCGGACTTTCTCTGGATCAAGCGGAAATTTCTCGCATCACTCGGATTCGCCATCTATCAAAGATCTATCGATTACATCAAAAAGCCCTCTAGCACAGCTTATTGCTTTTCGGTGACGGCTCTGATAAAGGGGGAGCAAGCTCCCCCAATGAAGACTCACCGATGTGCGCGAAGGTCATTCCGGCGGAAAACATGGATCCGCTGCAGCGAGAACTGCTCGCGAAGCTTCGGATCTATGATCCGAGACAGTGTCAGCAGAAATTAGTTAAGCAGGCAATTCCAAACTCAATCATTTCGAGGTCATTTGCTTAGATTTTGGTATCAGAAGATGCCTTATAGTTAGGTGAAGCTACAGGTCAGATTTCTTCCACTTTGGCCCCAAATTGAACGAGTTTGAGTGGATTTTCTTATTTCTAAAAACCTGTCAGCCACCGTATGTACACTGTGTTTATTGCATACTGCAGCCCCCAGCCGGTCACGTAAAGGGTAGATTTGCTCGCTTCGCTCGCAATAAACGCCCTCGAGCAGCTCCTCCACCTTCCGATAGTGTGGCTGTTATTCCTTTTCAGTCAAAGGCTGGCCGCCGTTACAAATATACAATTTGTCACGTCGTGCTATCTACGGGTATGCTTACAATAAATCAGACTTACCTCGTTGGCGTGCGGGAGAACGCGAGGAAGAGCAGTAATCAAGTCATGTGACCCCAACGAAGTCAGCGATCGAATATATTTTTCGGAGAACAATCTTGGGTGAAGTAGGGTATATAATAACTGTGTAAGTGACTCAAACTTCAGCATCACTATGCCCATGGCAATTCGGCGCTTGGTTTTCCACTCAGCTGCAATCGCACAACTGTGAAACCACCCGGCATCGTGAAATGATCCTACATCAGTTCCCATACTTGTCCACATTCCGCCGCTGATGTGACACCTGGAAAAGTAAATTTGACGGGGGCAGTGCTTGACCGCCAACTTTGATGGTTTGATGGCATCAACCCGAGCTTTCGAGGCGCAAACGAGTGCAGCAAATAATTTGTAGAGATGAACAGGTACTCGAGTATTCACTGTGTGACAAAACTAATACATATGGTTTACAAAATACAGTATTCAGGATTGAGGTGGATGTGGAGGGGGATAGCCGGGATATGTTACATATGGATAGTAGTACGGGGCGAGAGGCTGATAAAATAACGGTGCGGATCCTGGGTACATGTGGGGCGGGGTTGGGAGATAGTTTTGGACGACAGGAGCTGCGGGGGCCATATATGTGGGGGTTGTAGTAGGTGTTTCAGGGAGAGGTGTTGCGGGGAGAGGTTGAGTCGAAGTTTCCGCCGCATTCTGTGTGTGCACAACGGGCGCAGGAGTTCTAAATTACCGTTAGCGATAGACGTTAATGAAAATCGACTGAATAGATGGACGTACTTCGTCTTCCTTGCACGCTTGACCTTGCCTCCGCTGGTTACGCCTCCGCCATAATGAGGATCTCCCGCTGGACGTGCTCTTGTTTTAGGCCTCGGTAGTATTCCCATAGCTCCTTGAGTGAGTCGCCAACCATTGCTGTTTGGTGGTACACGTTGACTTGCAGGAAGAACATCGTTGTCGGAAGTTGATATCATCATGGCGTCCAACACCCGGTTAAGCTCGGCAAGAGCAGGAAGATCCGATTCTTTCGTGCGCGGCCGCCGCAGACGAGCCGCCAGCGTTTCCAGTCGCCTCGCTACGTCCGTCAATGGTTGGGGCTCTGGTAATTTCAGATGGGGAACAGCTGGCGAATCCTGAGAGTCTGAAGTTGAGTCTTCGGAGTCATTGTCCTCTGGCTCGGCGGCATCGAGTACTGATTCGCTGTTGACCTCAGTCGAGACGGACGGGACCAAAGAATTTGCCTCGTTATCGACAACCGTATGAAGCTCCTTCTCAAACAAGATTTGGACGGCGGAGATGTGCTTGCAGAACTCGATGAGCGGGAAGTCGAGGCATTCACACGTGTATGTGTCAATGTCGACTCGGTAAACGCGGGAGCCATCTGACTGCGAACGCACGAGAAATTGCTCTCGTTCGGTATGCTAGCAATGGGAGTCATTCGGTAGATGTAATTGAGTCAAGCAATAAATTTGTCGCACCTCAATCTCCTCCCTCGTGTAGGTTTTGCTACGTTCAATGATGTCCTTACGCTTCTTGACCTCGATATCCACTCCTTCAAATCCAAATACCTGTCGCCGCTGCTTTAATGCGTAGTAGGGGACTACCTCGGTGATGAGCTTGCTGAGGAGATGGTCAATTCGACGGTTCCGTTTATTTTCCAAGAACTTCGACTTGAGAACGTGGTGCCATCTGAGTAGATACTTAATTAGCAAAAGAAATCAGTAGAAGAGAATTGGAGCTACGCCTCTATCAGCATATTGGTATCACAGTCTTGAAAAATGTTCCGCGTTGTCCGATGAACCCCCGACCACATGCGAATAATTGATTCGGCCATCCAAGTATGTGTGAGATATTCGACGAATCGGGGAGGAGCTTCGGCTTGGATTTGAATCCATATGGCGTCGAACTCCGCTTGGCTAGTCACCCGGATCCATTTCTTGAGTAACTCCCATAGCGCAGGATAGGTTGGAATGTGAAGGTACTGCTGCCATGCATGAAGAACATGCCACCAGCATAGGAGGACTATTGTGCGATAGACGTCGAAACAAGCGTTGATTTGCGCACGATCAAAATCAGACATCATGATTTGAGGAGTAATCTCGGGATTGTGAGCGCGGATGAGCTTGAGAAAGAAGTGGATGGTGGCCTGGGTACCGCTCGAGCTGAGCATCCAAGAGACAGGTATCCCGTGCGCATAGCGATCGCGTACAACCAGAGAGAAGAGAAGTAGATTTTCGTAAATTGTGGTATTGTGGGTAGCGTCGACGCAAACCAGATGCTTGCCGTATTCTTGGAATTGTTTTTGTTGCCACCGCGTTTGAAGTATGAGTACAAATAAGTCTTGATCAAGACCTGAGCCTGGCGGTGGAGGATCCGATTTTGATTTAAATGCAAGCACGGCGCCTTGAGATCGAAGTCGTTCCACCCATTTAAGCGTAGACTGTCCGTCGTCCGGGTGAAGGCGAACTGATTCTGCTTCAATTCCTTTCTGAATCCGCCTAATGTCGGAAAGCTGAATAAAATCGTTTCTTGACGCGACGGGACCATCGGGACCATCGTTGAGATTGTTGTCTACGTCGTATTGACCGTTATGAACAAGATTGAGCTAAATAGAGTTTACTCAGTGCAGGTTTTTGACGCGTCATGGAGAAATATAAATACTATGTGTTCGGGGGATACTTTCAGTCGAAGTAACCCCGCAATGTACTCCCGGGTCGCAGACGGCATGCGAGTGAACTGTAGATTGGCGTTACCGATATCGTGATTATGTGTTGACTCGTAGAAGCCGAGAATAATTGACGCGTTCGGGTATTGTTTGACAGTCAGAGTACAGCCGCAGTCCGTCCTCTTTGTTTCATGCTTGCGAGTCCAGTCAGGCTTGGTCTTTGTGTAGTTCTTCACACCCCCAGTCCCTTTGCGAGAGCAAACAAATCGATGTTTATATTCGTAAGAATCTGCATGGTGACCATAGAAAGTGTTGTGATAGGTCTTGACTCGCCGAAGTTCTATTCCTTGCGAGGATTCCTCTTGCTTGAGCCAAGATTCGAATTCTGACCAGGAGTTCCACAGATGATTGTATTCAGAAGCATTTAGGTCCCATTCCAGCGATCCAGAAAGCGGCGAGGGTGGCGTTGGGTCAGGATGTATGCGGAAGGAAAATTCGTAAATTGAAGCATTGTTTTCACTAGGCGGGAGACTGTTCGTGCAGAAAGCAGAGTTTTTGGCGAGTCTGAACCGTCCCGTAGACATTCGAAGGCACACCGAGGCAGCGAGTACCTTGTCGAGCAAAGAGTAAAGAGCAGAAGCAGCTTTGTGCCAAAAAAGGAAATCAATGTGCTAAAACGGGACATTGCTCATGGCGTCGCGATTCTTCGGGCACTCTATTACATTGAGAAATAAGCTCGAACCATTGTGCCATTGAACAAGTACAAAAGGATACAGAAGAATGTTTACAAAACTACACTCTGTGTTACAAATCCAGTCCATGATAATAAAACTACATAATGCATATGCGACGCAAATCAAAAGCGCCATGGTAGCATCTCGAGTGGGGTTGGGAAGGGAGACGATGAGCTCGGGGAGTAGGTAGCTGTACGGCGGGGAGGGGTTTTCGGCTCCTTCTTGATAGCAATCACCTCGCTAACCACCTCAACGTCGCTGTCGCTGTCTTCCTCGATAGTGATAGCCTTCGACCGTGCCGGCAGAGAGGGAGTGCAAGGCGTGGAGGAGGAGGCAGCGCGAGACGACCCAAAGCTTGTTGAGGCTGCAAGGGAGGGAACAGTGGAGAAAGAAGAAGAAGCTGCGAGCGAGGATGTGCTCGCACGGGTAGCAGTTGCGGCGGTGGCGGCGGCAGCGGCGGATGTCGAAGCTCGGAAGGGGAGGTCGTTGTCGCTGTCCCTGTTTCGTTCTTCGGCAGCCAGCATTGCGATGTGATGCTCTTCGTCACTTCCAACAACACCGCGGGCCTTGATGAGAAGACGGCAGTGAGGGTGAAGCTGATGAGGGTACCCAGGCTTGACCTGCATCCAGCGAGCGAATTCCGTCGAATAACATTCGTAAGGCTGAGAGCCTGGGCGTATCCACTTCCGAGAGGTCTGCTCGAACACGAAGACAGTTCCGGGCTCCCGGTCCTTGGCAAAATCCACCACAGTTACCAAGAGCGGAGAGGGCTGGGTACCCAGGACAGCGCGAGGTGGCGAAGGCGAGGGTTCTTGAAACCAGTGGGGGAATTCGCGGCGATAATGAGCTTCCCGCGGGTCGATATAGGGAGCTGGGGGTAGAGGCTGGGACGCGTAAGCAAGGAGATTGAGGCCGTCCAGAAAAGAGGGTGCAGGAGGGGGCAGTGGGCGAGAGTAGGGAGCGGGGCGATGTCCAGCAACGTCACAGCCGCCAGAAGAGAGGCAGTGGGCTTTGCATTTTCGCTTTGAGCAGCACTTATTGACCTTGGTGCTGGAGCAGTTGACCTCTTCACACCTACGCGAGACGGAGTGGGAGGCGGGAGCGGTTTCACGAGTCGAAGAAGCAATAGCAAGGCGTTGAGGCTGGGCGGAGCGCTTGACAGCATAGCGCCAAAAGACGCTGTGTAACTTGCTCTTGCACTGGGATCTGTGAGCATTGGGCGAGGTGGCGATGGGACAGAGTACGCACACAGACATAATCGCGCCCTCGATTGGTGCCATTCACACATGTCTTGACCTCTAGAGGGCGTCCACAGAAGGTATAAGGGCATTGAATTTCGGTGTTGTTGTCGTAGAAGACTATGGCGGGGAGCGGGCGTGTGGAGGTCATTGTGGAAGGAAGCAGGTGGCGCGTTTGTTTGTCCCTGTTGCTTGGGACGGCCAAAGAGACGGCCGAGTTGACGCCATCAAAATCACATCAAAACCTTGCCAACACTGCCCCCGTCAAATTTCCTTTTTGGATGTCACATCAGCGGCGGAATGTCAAGAGTGAGTTCCCATCACCCATGCCGACGAGTCGGCAACACGGGGTTTCTGGGGAAATCCGGGTGCCGAATAATTTTCGCAATTACGGCAGGGATTTCTCCGGAAGCCGGGTTTCTCAATAGATTAATCCGGGATCCCTCAATGGTCACCCAGTTTCTTCCGACTGGGTCAACTCAGTTGTAAGTTCTTCGGTCACCCACTTGCATCATCTCGGTCCGAGGATTCATATATTATAATTCAACCCAAGAAGTGACTTCTTTGTTGTATTGGAGTGCCAACACAAAGTATTTCTTGCCGTAGAGCTGTCCCTATAGGCGTGTGCCGGCGATTAGTGGATCTTCTGATGCACCACTCGACTTCCGTCCAAACTCCTGCACTTCGCTCTGTCGGCAACAATGTCACTGGCGACGACCTGGATAGATTGTTGTCTCCCCCGACTGACTTGATTTTCTTCAGCACAAGTTCAACTACTTGAGTTCTTGGGTCGGTGGTGGACTCCTTTTATCGAATTTCTGACACTAATTTCAGCTTGCTTAGAGTCAGAGGTTGAGTCGGCGAACTCAGACTTTGCGCAGAGCCACCGGTAGCCACCCAGTGGCTCTCACGGCATGCGCTGTGGAGCGGCTACGGCATATGGTGGCTCGTTTGGTGGCTGGAAGAACAACTTGAAATAAGATGAGGGAAGAATGAATCGCCGGCCGAGTTCATTCAAATCCACTGTCGTCGCGATTGGAGATGGCATCCTCCAGACCACTGTAGAGAGACGCACACAGATTCTTACAGACGCAAGGAAACGAAAGCGAAATGAAACCGCGGGAAAGCCAATTGATGCCATCAATTTTGTGCTTATTGTGGTAAGCCGACGTCTCGGCGGAAAATCTTGAATTTCATTGGCCAGATCCCATGTCCATTTGGGGAATTCGCTCGAAAAGGGCATGGGTCTTGAAATCACTGATTTTCCTTAAACGGTCTTGGGATTCAAGTGCCAAAAACCTTCGCAGCGTCATGAATAACATTGTATTACAATCAGAAAGGGGTGCAGTGGAGAGACTAAATCAAGTTGAATCTCTCCCTCTTTTCTCTTCTTTTTCTCTCTTTTTTCAACTTGAATAACTTGATTTCTTCGGCCCGTCCACCGACATAGGACATGGGCCCAAACTAGGTCTATTTTTCAAGTATTGATATTACGATTATTTTCATTGGATCGGCCGGAATGTTCGGCACCCAAGCCAACGACTTCAGGGGGCGTATGTCGTTGTATTCGCATTCAGTCATGTTGCAAGCCCCTCACATATCTACATCCCGCTTGACAGCCTCTGTCGAAAGGAGTCGTCTACATCGCTACCGGTCCGTTCCTTTTTTGAGTATTACATACTGCTGCTCCATTGCTCAACCATGATAAGGGACATGCTGCGAGAGCCCATCGCTGAATTTTTGGGCGTTGCAATCCTGGTCATATTTGGATGTGGGTTCAACTGCTCGGTTCTTCTCTCCTCTGCTCCCGGCATCTCCTCCTACCCTAAAGGTGTATGTATTAGCACTAGCCGCAGGGCTGCGTGCCCAGCTCATCTAATTTTTGTCCTAGGACTATCTCGCTGGCTGTTTTGGATGGGCGGTAAGGCTCCATTGTGTTCTAGTGTTTTCTCTTCCCATCGACAATAATGTTCAGATTGGCCTATGTCTCGGCGTTTGGGTCGCCGGTGGGGTCTCACCCGCTCACATCAATCCCGCGGTGCGTCGGCGCCACTTTGCCCATTCATTCAAAATGCTGGCTGAGCGCGTGGTTAGGTCACATTGGCTATGGCCACTTGGCGTGGATTTGCTTGGAAAAAAGTACCGGTCAGTGGGCTCATAAGCCCTTCGTTCAGAGTAGTAGCTCAGATTCCTCTAGGTTTTTATTTTCGCTCAACTTCTCGGCGGATTTGTCGGTGCAGCTCTTGTCTACGGCACTTATTTCCATGCCATCGATACCTTCGAGGGTGGGGTTGGTATACGTACCTTAAGAACTGCAGGCCTCTTTAGCGCATACTCGGTATGGCATACGTTGTGGAACTCTATACAGTAGCACCTCGCAATTGACCAATTATCTTAGATTGGCTACATGACTAACGTATCGGCATTTTTTACTGAACTGCTCGCGACGGCCATTCTGGTGCTCGTCATTGTTGCCCTCACCAACACTAACAATACTGCCCCACCAGCACTCTTTCCCCTCGCAATATTCATCGACATGCTTGGTATAGGCGTCTCCCTAGGGATGCAAACCGGCGAGCATTACTCCTTCCAATTGAGATAAGTACAAGGATTGGAATAATTTCCTTCTCAGGTTTTGCCATGAATCCTGCGCGAGACTTTGGACCCCGGCTCTTGACAGCTGCTGTTGGTTATCCCGGGTCTGTCTTTAGCTTTCGGCATCAATACTGGCTCTGGAATGGAATAATTGCGCCAATCGTCGGCGCACAACTTGCCGTGGCGTTGTATGACATTTTTCTCTGTCAGGAGGAGGACAGTCTCGTTCTCAAAAAGCTGTAAGAGTCGTCTTAACCGCTAATTGTCCAACCACTCAGTTGGTGTAGGTCAAAGGTATATGCTGAATACTAATTAGGTGTGGGTAGTCAATGTCGCAACTTTCTTTTTTTCGCGATCGGGCTCAATCGGGCCCGAATGCACTCCGAGCCCCTTCAATAACAACTCCGCCACCTTATAACACAAAACATGTAGCATTCAAATGAGCAGGAGGATTTGGTGGGATGGCTGTGGGGCACTATCGAAGATCGATATCTATATCGGGCTCGATCGGGAAAAAAAGAAATTTGCGACAAAGCTGGGTCGTAATCGAGTGATTTATGGCGCTAGCAAGAGGGAGAGAGAATTAGAGAAATAAGAGCTATAGTGTACTCGTCATGACCAAAAGTGACCGGAATTAGAAAAATGTGTATTTGCAACGAGTTTGTATGGGTGACCGCTGGGTAAATTGGTCCTATAGGAAGTGTATTACCATACATCACTGCATATAAACCAGGTAAAAGGGAATGTGGTCCTTTCGTGCTATCTCTCTATGTTCTTTTATCTATGCTTGAAGATGAGAATTTGGTATGCTGAGTTGCCGCTCTCATTGAACCACGAGAAAATTCCGGTAACCTTAGATATCTCATCTACAAACCTTTAGGATGCTTAAGACTGTTTTCAATTACTCACTGACCTGAAATTCTGGTATCTGTGCTGCAGAATGGCCAAATATTGCCAAATTGGTACAATTTGGAAGATTAATCTATTGACTCAAAACCAAATATCATATGCCATCCCCATAGTATGAAAGTCGTAGAAAGCATGATATAGAGGAAGCCTATGTTGCTCAAAGCTGTCTGACTACCAGAAATTCACTCTAAAAAGCCAAATTCCGGTCACTTTTGGTCATGACGAGTACAGCCTCTGCCTTCTTCAAGAGTAATAGGAACAAACTGCATGAAGCAATATCTATCTTATAACTGGAAGCTCGTTCTCCAAGTCTGCGCTTTGAAGAGCCAAATGTTTTGCGCTCAGAAATTGTGGACTCGGATTTGAGTCTGATCATCGGAGGCTGAATCAGTGAATGGCATAATGTGTGTGACTGCCTAGACTCGACACCAGACGTCAATAACGACTGGAGCTTACGGTAGCTAAGGCGGAACAGATTTTCTCCCACGATTCTCAAAGACTTCGCTAGCATCTTGTACAAGTTTTTTGTATCGAAAATCTGAGTGCACAGTTTTGTAGCCCTTGAAAATCTAAGACTTCGGACGTTCTTCGTTTTTTTTTTAATCGAAAAATTGGTTTCACAAATCGCAATACTAATTTGGCATGTACCAAATAGGGGACTGACACAGTGCTTGCGTCCACACCACTCGACATGAAGAAAAAGGCAAGAACGACGACATGCACAAGTCACCTATTCAGGAGAGGAGGACAGACGACTAGAGACAGCTGAAAGGTCTTCCTCTAAGTCTTGAAGCCTCGATGCACCCCTCGGCCAGGCCACATATACAGATATGATATTGACTTGAGCCAAAGACTCCGTTCGACGACTTGAGGCGGAAGGAGAGCCTGAGGGATTGAGCGAAAGAGAAGGCACAGGAGTGGGGGGAAAGGCAGAAAGAAAAGTTACGACATCTACGTGGCAAGTGCGGTTGTTTGGTTACCGTCGGAGTTTGAATGACTTGTTACAGCTGTTCCGGAATACCTTGGCATGTTCACATTTTTTTGCACACTTTGCACTTTTTGATCGAGGTGATATGATGCACCATTTATGGAGATTTGGGCCGAATGCCGCTGTTCCCGCTTTCTGTCATCTCTTCACATTTTCCGAGGACTTCTCCCCGTTTCATAGCCGGTGCGTAGCCGCTGAGCTGCCGCTGCCAGGCGTCGCTAGCCGAGGTGATCCTTTCCTTTAAAGGTGCATCATATCAGTCCATCAAATGTGCGAGTTTCGTGCAAAAAAATGTGAACATGCCAAAGTATTCCGGAACAGCTGTAATTTCTCGCGTTGCTTTTGGTCTCAGCGAACTCGACAATGTCAGTGTTTCCCCGCTGGTCTCGAATTGCTCCGCCGTTTGTGCTGCACACCAATATGTTATTCCTCATGATAATCAAATGATAACACGGCTTTTGCAGGCGCTTGAAAACTGATGCAAGTGCAGTAGGCGGCAAGGCGGGCGACACATAATCATTCTAGATCGAAGGGGGAGGGAAAATCGGTCGTAAACCTTTTGAGTATGTACGGGCATATAGACAGTCTTATATATGAAGTGCTTATGTAAAGCGCATCATGTTCAAAAAAGTCTCCATCATAGCTGAGGCTCGCTTATAGATAATCTCGGCTCCAGATCTTTCGGGTTGATGGCCGGGGCACTGTGATCAAAAAATCACACTCGCACATCAACCCTATAAGATCTGGTGCAGTTTGACCGCGGAGACTGCGCTCGGTGACATTCGTCACAAACATAACGCCCATAACACTTGTGACCCACCACCAGTGATTACCTCGCAGAATGCAGCTTTGAGCACAGAATATTCGGAAAAGTACCTCAAAGCTTTTCTCAAGTCAGTGCTACCCCCCTGGCTTTTTTTTCGGCACAGTTTTAGGTCAGTTGAGAGGCTTTCCAATGGGAAACTTGGTAAAAACCTCCAAGTTTGACATTATCTGTGGAGGGACGCAAAGGGTAATTATTGCCCTCATATACAGCCCATTAGATATCCCAATCTGTTGCAGGATCCCTGCGGTATGTGGAAAGTTCAAATGTCACGCTTTTGGCGGGGAGAACTGACAGCGTGACACGAGCGCAGTGTCCGCGGTCAAACTGCACCAGACGTTATAGCGCACTCACCCGCGATCAAATTTCTCCATCATTCTGCCTCGCTGGCATTTCAACATCCTAACATTTCCCTTTTAGGGTGAATCCGCGAGCGCAGCGAGCGGTGCGGGTGCAAGTGCGCTCATAACGGATGGGAACGAGACTAGCGCACTCACCCGCGATCAAATTTCTCCATCATTCTGCCTCGCTGGCATTTCAACATCCTAACATTTCCCTTTTAGGGTGAATCCGCGAGCGCAGCGAGCGGTGCGGGTGCAAGTGCGCTCATAACGGATGGGAACGAGACTAGCTTATAGAGGCAAATTGAGCCTTTGGAGTCTCCAGACAAAACTTACAGCAAGCCCATTGGATTCCAGTGAGGCGTACATTCATTTGAATCATGTATGCGATTGATTGAAAGCCGAGTGAAAAATCATTGGATTCCTGTAGGTGTCAATCCCTATCAAATTCCGGTGTCGGGCGGGATAGCCGTGTACTTGGTAAATATCCTATACTTTAAAAGAGCACGGCACAGCCTCAGCTCCCGGAAAGGGAAATTCACCCCGTGACTTTCTGTCAAAGCCCGAGAATTCCCGCGGCGACGCGGCGCCGCCGGCCTACAGTGCCGGACACGCAAAGTCGACAATGTTGATTGCCGGCGAACGGGAATTTTGGGGATAAATCTGACTCCAGATTCGGATTCGCCGACCCCTGAAAAGCTCAAAAAACCACCGCCGAAGTTTTTCCCACGACATTTTGGCTGTGGCCAAATTTTTGAGGTCAAAAATCGAAACTGTGTGTACCCCTTTTGAGCTCCGAGCTCAAAATTACTGATCCTTGGCAGGTGTAAGTGGAAGGGTGACGGCCTGAACTGCGGTAATCCGTGCGGATTTTCAGCATCAACCCACGGCAGCGGCACGGCATGGTGGTCGGCAAGCATCTTGACACATGGTCTGTGATAGAATTGATGAACATGATGTAAGTTGTCCAAATACGGCGATGTTTCTCAAGGAATTTGTGCCAAAACGGCTCGTGAAATTGTTTTGATTTTGCCAGGGACAGAACCAGCTCAATTAACGGAGTCGATTGCGCCATGTTTCGTAATTTTCCCATGAAATCTCGGTGTCCGGCCAAAATTTTGGGGTCAGATTTTTTGATTTTGAGTTTTGGGGAAATCGGCTCGTGCAAAACCGTTGTTTGGGTCTATAACATCATATTTACACAGAAAACTAGCCGCCGGAGCATGTGTCAAACCTTCCATAAATGGAAGATCAAAGTTGCCGACTTTGCGTGTCCGGCACTGTAGAGGTGCAGGAAGGTGCCGAGTGCGGTAGCCTGCGTGGCGAAGGCACGAGTCGCATAGCTCGTAACACTGACAGTTGGGTTCCGGTAAGTGTTTCACATGACATCGAACCTTGTTCAGGAACGCCCCTGATCTGATCAAGGCATTCCAAATGAAGCAGAATAGTCATCAGGAAAAACCAAAATTGTGTTATAGTACTATGTACAAACCGGCCTACTACAGTTGTGGACACACGAGATCGACAAAAAGAATTGTTTTTCCCCTGAAAGTGTGCCAATCGACAGATCTCATCGAGAGCTCTCTGTCCATGTATAAATCATCCAATTCTATCGAGCCGTTGGCCCCAAACAAGTTACGGAACACTCAAAATTTTGGCCGCCGCTTACAAGTCAAGATAAATTAATGAAAAAAATATGGAATAGACGCGGATTACCATATGATTACTGTTAATCTCGTGACCAGACTCTTATCATCCCAAAGGGAACCCTGTCATAAGAGTCTGGAACAATCAGCGGCCACATAACCGTACCATGGCTCTATCAAAATTGATGGAGTTTTTCAGTATGTGGACTTTACCTCCTCTCATTCTGCTTGCTTCTACAGCGGAACTTGACAACATTTGGGCAGAGTCTATCTCTATAATGCAGTTCAAGTCTATCTGTGCAGTTCAAGCCACATTTCTGCGTCGAATATCAGTGCTTTAAGAGGTTTGAGTATACTGCGTAATAAGGATGACTGTTACGTCCCAAAATGGGTTGAGGGCCTCGTAGCTCATCTTGAATCTTCTGCAGACTATTAGGTGGTAAATTTAGTAGATCTAATCTCTTTGAGCTCCTGTATGTCGAGAAACTTAGCCCTTTGCGCACTTTCAGCAAACTTTTGACAAGTTAGACCGTTTTGGGAAGTGCTGTCAGCAGAATTACGCACAGGCTGAATATCGTGCAGCTACGACCATGGTTAAGAAAAAAACTTGTTTGGAAGGCTCAATAGACTTTGAGCAGCTAAATAGCCCTAATATGCACCAATTCTATGTCATGAAAAGGAAGAAGTGAGCAAAACGAGGGGTAGTAAGTAAAGTCCACATACTGTTACCTTGCTTGACAAGGTCTCTCCAACCTCATAATTAGCTAAGCAGCACATCGGATGCAACCCATTGATGCCCGTCTTCGTCCGATGCACAGCTTCGTAAATATTGACAATCAAGTCTGCAGCTCTGGTCCTCATCGATCTCTTTCGATAACTAATCTACATCCATCTCTGTCTCTCTACTACGCATCTTGGTCCACCATTCCGCAGTCGAATGGTTTCCCTTCCAGAACTCCTCGCGAGAGCAACATAGAGGTTGAATAAGTTCAGTCCTCCGGATGGCGGCTTTGCGATGTCCACAAGTACATGCCGCAGTGTTTGGCCTTGAGATCGATAATCTGTAAACGCATATGCTCCAGTGAGGGGGAACTGACATCGTTTGACTGTTTTTTGCATGACTTTTCCTTCGCTGGATTGAACTTTCATGCGGTAGGTGGTCCTTGCTGGTTCAATGGGTATCACACCCTCCTCCAGGCCACTCAGCTGGCTTGCTCGTGTACGAGGTAGCCTCACGAGCACATACGCTTACGGCATCCTCTTCAACTGCACGATGGCTTCGTCTCCCACTGCCGGTTCGTCCGGGTCCAAGATTATATCAACGATCTCCCCTCTCGCGCCGTTGGTCAAGTCATGATCTGTTTCAATGTTATTCGTGACCATGACCTTCATGCCGATGGCCAATTCGATTTCGTTCGGCAAATCTTTCTGCATATTCTTCTGTTTTCTCCTTGATTTCTTGCAGAGATGTGCAGCTAAGTCATGACGTTCTACCATGGTCAACGCACGGCCTTTATATGTGTCTTGTGCTCGGCAAATATAAAGCTGTTTCCTCTCTGTCTTGCACATTTTTCGGCCGGCCACCTCATTCCATTGAGTTCGTACTGCATGCCGCGGGGTGACCAACGAGGCGGAGTTCCAGGGAGCCGAATCGAAGTCGATCTCCGTGTTGCCTTCGCGTCCGACTATCAGAGTCCGCAACATCGCGACATGGTGTTCCTGCACATTCCCAACGCGCAGATGCCGCAGAAAATCCAACCATACTGCATCTGTCACTCGCATTTGCTGCTTTAGAAGAACCACAGTGGTGAGTTCTTCATAAATCACCCTCCCCACTTTTGAATCAATGGAGTCGTTGATAGCGTCGATTGGATAATATAAGGCTTCCGATGGTCCTGTCGCAACGGGTGGGAACTGATGAAAATCTCCGCATACTATCAAGTTAACCCCGCCAAAGGATTGGTCTGTTCCCCTTCCCTTGGCAATGCTGATGTTTCGCGACAGTAACGCAAGAAATTTTTTTGCGAGCATAGAGACTTCGTCCAAAACAAGATATTCAATAGATCTCCAGATGTAGCGTACGCTCTTTTTACTTTATCTTATCTTCTCTTTATCTTCTTACCTCATCACACTCCTTCCGTCCCCGATATCTTACCGATCCGACTCTCGATGCCGCGCATCTCTTGTCGTACCAACGATCATTCCGTTTATTCCCATTTGCTACTTACTATATATACTGGCTCTGTACGTAGATAGTTCTTTGGTCAAATCTATCGTTACGCCACTTACCTCGCTGGTCCCGACCACCCCAGCAACCTCTTACTTGTGCCGAAACTAGCTGTCGCCTCGTAGTCGACTGCTCTTCGTCACATCTTTTTAAGTGTCCGATCTCTCGTCGCTGCTCTGCTTGGTTCCCTTGAGGCCTGATCATCCTTGACTACCACTTCGCTGTCGACATTCTACAAAAATCCAAAGAACTATGGCTACAGACTCTGCTAGTCAATACCACACCCGCGCGGCTACCCTCGCCGGTGTGTTCCCTCCCCCTCCGCCTCTTTTCAGTCCCACTAGTCAATCTATGAGCTTTGGGTCTATTGAAGCTGGAGAACTGGACGTCGATTCCACCGCTGTTGCGGTGAGACCTTCCGCTGCTGCTGCAGCGAGACCATCTTTCGCTCCGGCGTCGGGAACCGTCACTCCTGTGGCGAGACCTCCCAGCGCTGCTGGAGAAATATCCTCTGAGTTGCCGTCGCTCTTGGACAGCAATGTGGATTTTGCGGTGCGGGGAGAGATGCCCGTGCCAAGAGGTGGCGTTGATGATGGGGGCTGGACTCCTGTCACTCGCAAATCCTCTCGTTCTCATCGTAGTGATTCTGTTGGAAGTAAAGACAGTAATATTATTTCTGAACACACCGCTACTAAGTCGGGAACTGAGTCCACTCTTGCTCAAGCTGCGAACAACATGAGCAAGGACGAGCTTTTGCTTCTTGCAAACCGCTATGCAGCTTTGGCTTCGCAATTGCGGGGTCAAGCGGAACAAGATCAGGAGATCAAGATGGTCGTGAAGGAGGACGTACCTCGGGTCTTGGCTGAAGGCCAAGCCCACCTGCATTCAGACAAACGGTCTGAAATGCCCGCACCGACGGAGGTGCGCCAAGACGTTGCGCCTCCGACGGAGAGCCGCCACCGCGTCACTGTTGAAGAGATTGAGGATGAAGATGCACCTATCATTCATCCCGGTCCATCCCGCGACAAGGGCAAAGGCCCTGATGTTCGGAACTGGGGTGACATCAGTTCACTTCAGAACTTCTCGGAAGAAGATCTGAGAAAGCAACGCGACGCGTTAGCTTCTTATGCGGAAGTAAACCGTGTAATTAAGCAGGAGGAGTTTACTCCCCACCTTGAATTCTCTGAGGAGATATCCCGTCGGCCGTCTTCACCTCCGGTTAAACCGGGAAGACGCGCAAAAAGTCCTAAATAAAGTCATTACCTTGATAAGTTCCCTGGATATCCACCAGTTCAACCTGCGGAAACGCCGCGTGAAATTAAGATTGTTGGACCTAAAAAGATTCAAGAGATTCCCGTTGTTTCTGACCGCGATGCGACCAACGATCGCGAGTCAAAGAAGTCCGGACCTTCTATTGAAGAAATGATTGCTCAATTATCTAAAAAGATTGATGAGCTTCAAGAAAAACAACAAACGGAATCGGCCTCGGAAAGAAAACTTCCGAAGTCTTTGAGAAAATCTGAGACTCCTCGCGCTTCAAAAGCGCCAGGAAATCCTCTTCCGCAGGATAGAGAATCACTCTCCCATCCCGCGAGAACCGCCGCTGAGAACTTCTTTGACAGAGCTCTGCGCGATACTCCCTCGGACAAGCCTAAGTCGAAACCGCCGCCATCTGAGCCATCGGATGACTCCAGTTCGAGCTCGGACGAAAGTTCCAGCTCTTCTGACTCTGATGGACATGGACATCACCGGCGCCGCTCGCCTAGTCCGCGCTTGTCTTCAAAACGCAAGCGAGGGCATGTTCGCAAAGAGAAGATGCTTCTCAAGCCGATCCCGCCTTCGCGTTATAATGGTGAACCGGATGCGAACGCAATTCAAAGATTTGCACGCGAAGCGAAAGCTTACGTGGAAATGGGTCGTGTTCCCGAAGATCGACAAGTCTTCTTTGTTTCTTATTACTTGGATAAGAAGGCTTTGGACTTCTATAATCAAGTCGTCGTTCCAGACGAAGAAACTTGGACTTTGAAGAGATTCTTCGTTGAATTGTTCGAGTTTTGTTTCCCGGTTGATTACCGTAACAGCCAAAGGCGTCGGTTGAACCATTGCTTTCAAGGCGCGAAGGAAGTTGCCGCACACGTTGCGGAATGGTCTGAAATATACAATACTATTGGTATTGAAGACACACAGGAGAAAAATGTTAAGCTGTTCAACAGCTTTAAGTTCGCGATTCAAACGGAAATATACCGTAAGGGCCTTGACCCCGAGCTCGCTACTTGGGATGAAATCGTTAAGGCAGCCGAGAAGGCTGAGATCTTGCTGAAAATTGAAGCAAAGAATCAGAATCGCGACGCTGGAAATTCATCAACACGGAATAACCAGCAACAATCGAAGTCAAACTCGCACCGGTCACATAATTCCAACCAGCCTTCGCGCGGAGGCTTCCGTGGGCGTGGACGCGGTCGTGGAGGGCGCTTCAATTCGTCAAGACCTCGAGACGAGGTCATGCGAACTTCTTCTGTTCACATCTCTGCAAAGAATGACAAGTCAGAGCCGAAACAAATGTCTGCGCAGAAGCGCAATGAGTTACTTGCTAAAGGGTTGTGCTTCATCTGTGAAGAGCCCAACCATATCGCTCGCAACTGCCCTAAGGCGCAGTCTATGTCGTCTAAAAAGAAAGGTCAACCCCCGGGAATTAATGCCCATTTTGCTTATATACCCACCGCGTCGAGTTCACGCAACGCGCTATACGAGAGCACCGAGGTGCTTGATACAATGGCGCTTCATTTTGATCTTGATGAAGTCGCGGAGGGCGGGGAACCCCTACAAACTTTTGAAGACATTAGCGACGACTTTGAGCATGTTTCTGACATGAGTTCAATTTTTGAACCTGAACATACGAACGATAACGCACCGACTCATCGAATTGGAGACTTACATGCGCTTCAAATGGTCATGAAGCTTCAAGAAGCTCAACCATACCCTGGGGACTTGATAAATCGCACCCCCGACGAATGCTATGATGAAGTCAGATTCAATGTTTATCGTACTTCGGAAAACGAGTACCTTGTGACCGACAACGAATGCGACGTTGAAGTCGTCATCGAGGACTATTTGCTGCGTGATTCTGGCTTCATGCCCGGGTTTTGGTACGCTCAATTGCGTTCAGTTATGCGGGGCTTCGACCCCGATAATGTCGTGAATGAGGAGAGATATCTTCAACCCCTGGGTGATGCTCAAGTTAGCATGGTTCAAACTATGCTTGATGATAACGAATGGATCGAGGCAACTGACCCTGCACAATCGGCACGATTTGAGATTGTTCCAGAGGGTGATAACCTCGTCATTTCGGATCGCTTGATGGCTGCATGCTTCACGTTGAACAGGGAGGTTCTAATGAACCAAGAATTCGACTTGATAGCCTGGTATAAAAGTCAGATTCTAAGCCTCGAGTCTAACCAAGAGTCCAACACAGACTCATACGATTTATTCGAGACTTCTATTAGCTCCGAATCCGACCTGGTCTTTGACACGGCGAGCGAAGATGTTCGTTCTCGGCCTCCGCTGCAAGTCGCTAACTCTGAATACTCTGATTCAGAAATGGATGACTTACCTAGTTTGAAAACAGCAAGCGACTCTTCAGTTGAAGAATCTGATGATTCAGACGACAACAATTCGTCGAATGGTAGCATGCCAGACTTAGAAGAATTTAGCCGACTCCCGAGCGACGATTCAGATGACGATGAACCCATGCCGATTCTGGTCACCGACTCCGGGGATAGCTATGAAGATCGTCTTGAACGATGGGCTTGCGCGGTAGAATTGTATGGAATACCACATACCCGTGAATTATCGCCTCGAGCGCGACAGCTCGGGGATATTGTTGGTAACACAGTTTCTGCGCTGTTAGAATTCTTCCAGCCTTATCCAGGCGATGAACTGACTCCCTGGTCCGATGACAAGAGAGAATCAGTTCGTTTTCGGGTTCTGAGGCCTACAACGGACGTTTACCATCGAGGATTCGTACTCGGATGTTGTAGTGCCTTTACCTGTTGATCATATTCGTCATCCTTCGTTCCATCTCGTTGAATGGTATGCGCGTCAACGCGCGCTGTTTCTGGGCTTTAAATATCAGCAAATCTTACCGATTCACGCCTTTCCCATCGAAGACCTGCTAGCCGATGCAATTCAGCAATATTTTCGAGACGTCAGTCGAGAAATACCTGTCTTTGAGCATGTCACGATTGCACGAGTGCCTCAAGAGCCAGATGAATATGAGTTACCTGAGTGGTATGTGATCTCGATTCCACTCGGAGATCAAGAGCTTGCGGTGCAGATATCAGAGGATATGCTGCTGAACCCGCGGCTCGACTTGGTTGGATGGGTGCTGAAGAAGCACATTCAGCATCTACGCCATGAAAACGACTCGAAACGGGGTTGGAAAGGGACTCATCGGTTCAATTACCTTGGTTCTTTATTTGACGAACCTGACTTTGCCGTGGAGGGCGAGTTCATTTTGAACTGCCATGGAGTTCAGATTCCAGCGGATAGCATGAAGGGAATCGCACGCACCGCTTCCACGCCGAAAATTGCCAACAGAGTTGTGGCGCGACCTCTGGTTATTGTTGTTCGAGTGAACGGCGAGCCGGTTCGCGCTCTCGTTGACTCAGGATCCCTTGGGGATTTAATTTCGACAACTCTTGTGGATCAGCTCAAAATCAAGCGGAAAGAATTGGATGATCCAATTACCTTGCAGCTTGCAGTTCAAGGATCACGATCGAAAATCAATCACTCTGTGAGACTGAAGTTCAGCTATCAGGACATCACAGAGGAACGGAGTTTTTTCGTTGCGAACCTTAGCGGATACGACATGATATTGGGAACGGCTTGGTTGTTTCAACACAAGGTGAGCATAGGCTTTAATCCGGCTCGCGTTTGCATCGGAAGCGCTAATTCGTTGCCTCTTGAAGGGATCGCTACCGCTCGGGTTTTTTCGGGCGCGGTTGAGTTGAACGAGATGAATCTGCAAACGGCACGCGATGAGCTAATGGAATATGCTAAACCGATATGTAAATCTGCCGAAGAGACGGGCTTACCTCGTCTTCGCGCAATAAATCATACCATTCCACTCATCGATGAGAACAAAGTTCTTCCTTGGAGACCTTCTCGCTGTCCCGAAGCGTTAAGAAATTTATGGGACGAGAAACGTCGAATTTACCTGAAGAATGGCCGTTGGCAAATTACCAGCGCAAGTAACACCGCGCCGATGTTATTGATTCCAAAAGTCAAGAGTGACTCGCTAAAACTACGAGTCGTCGTTGACTTGCGCGCGCGCAATGCAAATACAAAGAAGATGACCTCACCTTTGCCTGACATGGAAGGCATCTTGCGGCGTGCCTCGCGTTGCAAATTCCGATCCTTAATTGACGGTCAAGACGCTTACGAGCAAATCAGGATTGAACCTGAACATGTCGCCCGTTCTGCGATGAGCACTCCAGACGGCAACATGGTTAGTCTTGTTCTTCAACAGGGAGATTGCAACGCACCTGCAACTTATCAGACGCTCATGAATTACTTATTCGGCGATTATATTGGGCGTTTCATGGACGTGTATTTGGATGATATTATTATCTATTCAAATACACTCGAGGAGCATGTCGAACATGTAAAGAAAGTGATTGACATACTTAAGCGCGAGGAATTATACCTCAGCGCGCACAAGTTGCAGCTCCTAAGGTCCGAATTGAGTATATTGGGTCGGGTCGTTGATGACGAGGGCATCCGGATGGATCCCCACAAAGTCGACACCGTGTTGAACTGGAAAACACCGACGAATCGCGATTTGCTTCGTGGATTCCTCGGTTCGTGCGGATACCTAGCGGATGACGTGCCGTCAGTACGAATTCCTATGGGTATATTGCATAGTTTGACGAGTGACTCCGTTCCCTTTCGATGGGGATACACTCAACAGCGAGCATTCGAAGATATCAAGCGCGATATATCGGGTGCGCGCGATCATCATCGCAAGGCATTAAATTATGAAAACGGCGCACCTCCGATCTGGCTCGTAACCGACGGTTGCGGTAGTGGGATAGCGGGTGTCGTATGCCAAGGCGAAGACTGGGAGAATGCGAATGTTGCGGCATTCTTCTCTGCGAAGCTAAATTCAGCTCAGCAGAACTACCCGGTACACGAGATTGAGATGCTCGCCGGTGTAGAGGCGATGCTCAGGCATCGAGACATCCTACAGGGATGTAAGTTCACCTGGGTAACTGATCATAAGGGATTAATTCACCTTTTGAATCAAAAGAACTTGTCGGGACGACAAGCACGCTGGATTGAAAAGATTTCCAGCTTTGACTTCGAGGTAAAATACGTACCTGGAACAGAAAATGTTCTAGCTGATGCTCTATCTCGAATATACTCCAACGAGGCCCCTGGGACCGTCCGAGCGCGGTCGGAATACACCTATCATGATGTTATTGACAACAGTGAACTGGAAATTGAATCGATTTCCATGCCTGTGCTTGCCGGGATGGAAGCTATGGCCATGTCTACTGATAGGGTGACGCGCTCGATGACCCGTGCCGCGAAGGAGGCCGACTCGAAGTCAAGACCAGCGACCGACGCGAAGTCGAAGTCGTTTGGGACCGACGCGAAGTCTGATCCCTCCGGTACGCTCCCAAAGGAGGGCGGGAGTACAAGAGCAAAATCCAATTTAAAATCCAAGAAGAACGCGATGTTCTCGGCGTTAGACACCAAGCAAACCGCAGAGTCGTCGCGCGATGGTGAAGGAAAAGAGCAAGTCGCCGTTGACAGCTCGGAACGTCCTACCGTGACAGCTGATCGCCGCGGCAATGCCGGCAAACTCAACTCTGCCAGCGACTCTCATGTTGCTGAGTCTTCGTCTCGTCTACCGGACGAGTCTGTTTCAGGCTTCGAGCTTGAAAGTGAATTGGAAACTTTGGATGACTCTCTTCTGGCTGTTGTCAATTCTGGTTGGCAAGGACTGGATTTTTCGGCGCTCATTGCTGGAAACTACGGCGACGATTCTTTCTTCAAGAAAATCTTGGAATCTCCTGCGGACTTTCGGAACTTCGAGATTGAAAAGGGACTTATTTATCTCAAAGACTCAGACCACCGAGTTCTCTGTGTCCCTAAGCTGACTTATCAAAACCACAATGTTCGCGAGATTGTCATTTCGGAAGCACACTCCTTACTTGCTCATCTTGGAGTGAAGAAAACTCTGGACTATTTGCGCGATCACTTCTGGTGGAAAGACATGGTTGAAGATGTGCGCAGTTTTTGCGAATCTTGTCAGACATGCCGACGAAGCAAACCAAGCAATCAAAAACCTTACGGCCTTCTTCACTCGTTGAACCCGCCAACAGAACCATGGGAGTCTATCGGCGTGGATTTTGTAGGGACATTACCTGAGTCAAAGAACCGGGACGGTGTTTTTAATTCAATTGCTGTCGTGATTTGTCTTTTGACAGGTATGGTTCATTTGATTCCTTCTCGAATCAATTACACAGCTCGTCAAATGGCCGAACTTATGTTCGAGCACATTTACAGGCTGCACGGGCTGCCGAAATCAATCGTGAGTGACCGCGACTCGTTATTTACGAGCGTGTTCTGGAAACGGCTTCATGAGCTGATTGGAGTTAAACTCCATATGTCGAGTGCTTACCATCCGGAGTCGGATGGAGGCACGGAGCGAGCGAATCGAACTGTGACGCAAATGCTGCGTCAGTGTATCAATCCCAAGCAGAAGGATTGGGTTAACAAACTCCCGGCTGTGGAGTTTGCCATGAATTCGGCTCGTTCGGATACGACGGGATATTCCCCGTTTTTCCTGAATACAGGCAGAATGCCCCGCTCCTTGCTATGGAACGCAGATCGTTCCCAGGAGTACCGTGGAGTTGCTAATTTTGCGCTCCAACGGCGGCTTGCGATCATGGCTGCCCATGATAGCATGATTGCCGCCCGAGTCAAACAAACTCGAGCTGCTAATCGCAAGCGCCAGCCCGCACCTTTTGAAGAGGGAGATTTGGTCTATCTCTCTTCAAAGAATCTCACATTCGCGAAAGGACTCGCTCGCAAATTAATTCCTAAGTTCATCGGCCCGTATGCGATTACTCGTGACTTTGGAAATAATTCCTTTCAGTTAGACTTACCTGCTGATATGAAGCGGCGTGGTATTCATGACGTATTTCATGCCTCTCTTCTGAGGATCCACGTCCCGAATGATGACCGTCGTTTCCCTGGACGGCTTGAGTGCCAACTTGGGATCTCTCTGGACGACGAAACCAACGAGTGGGCTGTTGAAAAAATTGTCAACCACTATGGACGTCGTTCTAAAGCTTTGTTTGAAGTGCTCTGGAAATCGGGTGATAAGAGCTGGATGCCTTATCATCAGGCCAAGAAATTACAGGCCTTAAGCGATTATCTGGAGGCTGTGGGCTCCACCGAGATCAAGGATTTGCCATATGGTACGGGCAAACCTGACCGCGAAGAGCAGCTCTTTGCTGGTTCAGTTATGACGTATTGGTGGGCATTAAAAGAAGACGAGCGCATCGGGGAATTCATACCCAAAGCTACGTCTCCCACAATGGCTAACATCTTCGAACCCGGCTTTATTCTTCCCGAGCTCTCTCCCGAACTCGCGGCCTGGAACCGCGAGCACTACGCTTTCTATCGTGCCAATTGGTCTCACGGCATCGTCGAATTCAATGGCAATCCTCCCTACGTTGTCTCTGCTCCCCAGCTCCGGGACTACGCCGACTACAACGTCTCCCTTTGCACCGGCGAAGGTGCCACCATTCCGCAGTATGTTCCTGTTGGCTACAACAAGTTCGCCAAGGACATGACTGGCCATGATAACTCCGGCTTCGGTTGGGCCTACATCGAAGACGGAATCCTCATTTTTGAGGACACTCTCACCCCCGCGACTCCCGAGTCCTTCCTCGTCCTCGACCACCAAATCACCGACCGCTACGTCGGCCCCTCGGACGTCATTGTCACGGGCCAGTGGTACGAGAATGCCGAGCGCCTCGTTCGTCTCGACCAACTTCGTGAGACGAAGTATTATCATCAGCGCCAGGCCAAGAAGAACAAGCGTCCTTCTGGCCCCGACGTCGCCTCCGCCTCCGCGAAGGCAGCCCTCGCGAAGAAGCAAAAGGCCTTGCGTGATGCCGTTGCGGCTAGGCAGGCAAGAACCGGTGGTGATGTAGCTCCGCCGCCGGCTGATGGTCCTGTTGCAAGCGGCTCGGGCACTCAGATGCAGGACGTGGAGACTGTTTGAATGGATGGGTCGATTTTAGCTCGCCATAGCTGGCGACCTGGAGGGCGGATGTAGCGTACGCTCTTTTTACTTTATCTTATCTTCTCTTTATCTTCTTACCTCATCACACTCCTTCCGTCCCCGATATCTTACCGATCCGACTCTCGATGCCGCGCATCTCTTGTCGTACCAACGATCATTCCGTTTATTCCCATTTGCTACTTACTATATATACTGGCTCTGTACGTAGATAGTTCTTTGGTCAAATCTATCGTTACGCCACTTACCTCGCTGGTCCCGACCACCCCAGCAACCTCTTACTTGTGCCGAAACTAGCTGTCGCCTCGTAGTCGACTGCTCTTCGTCACACCAGAATCCCTAAAATAAATTGGTTTGTGATACGAGAATCTCGATGAATAGATGACTGACTTGCAACTTTTCTCTAGCTTCGTCACTCATAGATTGGCCATTCACAGAGATTCCGCCAATTACATGTGTAGTCTTGCCGTCGATCACAGATGCTGCTATTCCCGTGTATGCCGCTTTCAGCAGCATATGTGGGACACCGCGGTCAGCAAATGCCTTTGTCACAGTGGTTATGACCTTGGACTTCCCGGTACCACCTTCTCCATGCAACAGCATTCGCAATGGCGGAGGCTCACTTCCAGCTAGCTTATGATCCAAGTGCCACACAATGATATCGTATGCTCGTCGTTGATCTGGCTGCAATTGATTGAGATCGGCTGGCTGAAGAGTCTCCGAGTCAATTGTCGAATTCAATACCGGAAGCATGTCAACCGTGTGTTCTGACGCTGTCTCGGTCTGAAAGAGAGCATCCGACGCCACAACATCCCCTCTCTCCTCAGTGTCTGGGCCGTGAGTATACTGCGGCGGCACATTGAGCTGCTGTACATCGTGGTCCATTTGTTCTCTCCACTTAATCAGGTTGGACAAGTCAGCTCCAGTTGCGCACGCTACTGACAGTCCGGGCGTCACGTCCCAATAAGAACAGTCGTTGGGGAAAAATTTTGCCATCCGTGCGATCTCCACTGCCATTCGTCCGTGCTGGAATTCCCGCAGGGAAACTCGTGATGCCTCCAAAGCCGCGATACTTTCTTCTGTGATTCCTGCTACCAATTCCGAATCCACGTCTTCCTCCAGCTCATTGTCGGGCTCCCGAGCGCCACTCCGGTGATCCAATTCATCATCATCCTTCTCCCGACTTGCGAGTGCGGCTGACTGACAGTTATGAAAGTACTGAATACCCGCCAAAATGTCATGAATTCGGGAGGTAGCGGAGCTCAGAAAAGCATTAAATGCCTCTGACCAGCTTTGATCAACACTTTTTAGATCCGTTCGGAGATTCCGCCAAGGTTTCAACAGAACCAGCATACACGCGAAATAAGATTCCTTGTTGTCTGGATCATCGCGCCGCGGAAAATATTTGCTGATGAAATTGGGGAGATTATTGTGACCGTGTGACCGCACCGCGCGCTGTTTGTGTTTGTGCGACGGATGATTTGCTTTATACCTGGATCGCACACCCTTGGGACGGCCGGGCCGTCTTTTTTCATCTCCGATTGGAGTTTCACTATGGTCTTCCGACTCTGTTGTAGCCGAGGCATCGCCAGATAAACGGTCTTTTGTGGCTAATCTCAACTTCATACGTGTCGAGAAAGAAATCAACGAGATTATATCCCAGGTAATCAGTTACTTGACACTTTGCAAAAAGTTGCCCTGTTGAATCAACACCAAGGGTAACAATGTCGTTCCCATCCTATGACAACTTGAGAAACAGATTGGTTGCACAAGATCTAAAGGGTTACAGCCGTTTTGGAAACATTATACGGGTTTTGATCAACTGGTGCTCACTCGTTTGTGCTTACCTTTGTTTTGCCTCCCATCACCAGCTCCACTTCAGGAATTTGAGTTTTACTTCCGCCACCCAGAGAACACCAGGGAAAAACAGGTGGTTCACAGAAGTTAGGATTAAGACTCAACTGCTACTTGCCCAGAGCTCGACACGGCCATGACTTGCGAGCAAGGGCCAAAATAAGGGATCAGCCGCACTTGATGTGGTACGGCAGCGCCCCACAATTGGTGCTCCCGACTTTGCCGATGACAGAATCGTCAACAAACGTAAGCACAAACGAACGAGCACCACTCAATCTGAGTCAATCAAAACCCGTATATTGTTTCCAAAACGGCTGTACCTCCGCCTGCTGAGCCTCGGTCTTTCTTGCACAGTTTCTGTCATCATTTGACTCCGAATCATTCTGAGATGCATCACGTGGATTTGTAGTTTGACATAAGGTACTCCCCATCCACCTTCGACGAACATCACATGACGTGACGGTCACACTTCCACTTAGGGACACGTTGAGAGAGAAAGATAATATTGGGACAACTAGGTACTGCGAGGCGATTTCCCTCGACCAAATCCAAGATAAGTAACTATACAAGCTGTAGCGAAAAAAACTAGAGCCCTAAGGCTTTTCTGTATGAGTGAATTACAAGATCTTTGCCCAAATTGGCTTGTTTCGGTGATTAGTGGATGCCTGCCTCGTCAAGTTCTTCTAAAATAGTGGCTGGGTATGTTCTATGTCCGTGGTATTTCTTTGCAGCCCACGCTGCTTGCCTTCCGGTGAGTTTATGATTCAGATATCCATCACCGAAGCGATGACAACGGTTGACGAATCTACCAAAGCATTCAGCGTAAATACAGATTATACAGTCAATTGCCTACCGTCGCATACTCAGTAGCGGAACTTCCTCCAATGAATCCATCGTATTCTTCTCCAACTGATCCTCACGAGATGACTCCGGCTTCAAGCGATAAACCCGCTTAGCATATCCCCACACCATTTCGATGGGATTCAGCTCGCAGTGGAATTTCGGAAGAAATAAAATCTCAACTCCCTCCCGTTCAGATTGTTCTTCAAGCACAGATTTTGCAGCCGCAAAGTCGGGGAGATTGTAGAGGACGCGCCTGCAGCAACACTTGGCAGTGTCACTTTGATCCGCGCATTTGAATGAAGGGCATTCCTTCTTCAGCTGGGCCTCGGCGTGCATGCCGCGCTCTTCGAGAATCTGCTTCATGCCTTTGAATTTGCCGGGATGGCGAGGATGGTTGTCGGGGAAATAGAGATCCTGGGATTTACCGTCAAAATGTGCGCCAGTCATTTTAATCTTCTCCTTGACCAGATTCCGCTTGGAGTCGTAGACCAGTTTTCCTTCGGCATCCCGTTTGTTAACCTCAACGAGGAAATTCGCCGACTCGTGGTTTTGACGGAGATTTGATAATTCCTGGACCAATTCGAAGGATTTGATTCTACCAGAATTTACGACAGTAGATAGACTAATTTTAAAGGTTTTGGTCGAAGGATTTGAGCTAATATGACGAGAGCATAATTCTACAGATTTTTGTATCGGGTCTGTCCGAAAAAGGAAGTTGTCACACTTGACCACGTGATGTTCGTCGAAGGTGGATGGGGAGTACCTTAGTTTAAGTTACGACGTGTTTGTATTGGTTTCTATAGATCACTCTTGCCCTCCGCCTCCATCTTCTCGCTCCCTGCCTCCGTCGTAGCAGTGGACTCAGGCCCCAGCCCACGAGCAGCTTAGGACCCACTCGCACACACCACCTTGTGTTGCTTTCCACGCCCGGAGGCTTCGCAGGTCCATCATTTTGGGGCCCACCGCGAGGGGTTTCAAGGTTTTGTCTTGTGTTTCTGTGGCCCACCGTGGTATCGTGCATTCAGTCGTGTTCGTTTCGGGTGTCTACGTTGACGCCAACGCCACCTCCGCCTTCGCATTCTACGTACCTCGCCGCTGTCGCCTTCGTCGTGCGCAGCTCCTTTCTCCCCCGTCCCAGACATCGCCGATTCACCCCGATCTCATTATGACTCACGTTCCCGACTCGCCCCCGACGCTCGCCAAGCTCTTATCGAAGCTTATCGAGCTCATCTCTGCGTCGTTCCGCACTCCTGCTCCCGCACCACCGCCACGCCGTCCCGTTGCGTGCAGTTACTGCAATAGCTCCCGCCATCTTATCCGTCACTGCCCCCGCGTACTCGCCGACATTCGCAGCGGATTATGCAAGCGTAATGCCCTTGGACGCGTTGTCCTTCCGTCTGGTTTATACGTCCCGCATAGTGTTGTTGGGCCCAATCTCCGTGCTCGTCTCCTAGCATATACGCGTACACAGCAGCTCCTGACGCCCTCGGTTGTGCGCCGCTCCGTTGCCGCTGTTGCTCCACTACCGGTTTCCCCGTCCATGACTCCCGCTTCCTTCACACCGCCTCCAACGTATCGCGTGCCCATTGTATCACATGATTCCATTCCTGGTTATGCGCCTCCCACCCGTTACGTTGTCGGTGGACTTCCTGACCCTTCATTTCGTATTACCGTGACCAACGTCCCTACCGCTCTCGAAGCTCCCACGCATCTGCCGACAGCTACCAGCATCGAGGTGTTTCCGACCGCTCCGTCGCCACCGGTACCACCATCAGATCCGCTCGACGATCTCTTCCGCGAGCTTGCTCTGCTCCATCTTCACCCCGATCCGTTGCGCCTTTCAGCTCTCGAGTGTCGTATGGCCGAGCTCCGAGATTCGAGTTGATTCATTCTGCTTTTCCTTCTCTTCCTGCTACTGTAGTCGTCCAGTGACCCTGCACTCTCCTCCTACTGCCTTGGTTGTCTAGTGACCAGGGACGGTCGAGAACCGGCCAAAAACACACCAAATAAAGCGGGAAACCGGTAACCTAACCATAATTTGTGGGAAAAACCCCCGAATTCGGTTACAGTGGCGGCAAAATCTGATGTCGCCCCCAAAAAAGGGAAATTCTCATCAAACCTCCTCTAATCTGCCCTTGCCATCACCGTCTGGAGGCGACAAGGGCACAGATCCATTGCACGGCAAATACAATGCCTGTGGAAGCAAGATTGAGAAAGATAGGTACATTCATTGAGGAGGACTGGGCCAAAGATGGTTGGAAAGTCTTGCCCAAAAAGTGTCAATTTTTATCCTAAGATGGAAAAGGGGTGCATGTGTTTTAAATCTATGTCTTGAATGCACTGTGAAAGGTCAGACCACAGAAAACAGGGCACAGAAAAGAAAACGAGTTGAATTGATGAGAATTTCCTTTTTTGGGGGTGACATCAGATTTTGCCGCCACTGTATGTACTTTTGGTGATTGCGAGTATCTCATACCTGAGTAGCAGTGCGATGCTCAACTTGAAGGGAAACTTGAACTTGAATTTGTTCGAAGTGAACCAAGCAAGACATCATTCCTGGAGCTCTGTGTAAAGAGCAAATCAAGGGTGAGGTGGGTGGGCAAATGAAAGATCTTGATACTCGTACGAGAGGAAGTCGACTGAAAGACCTTGAATGTCGGACATGGAAGTCAGGAGGAAGAGAGTCATATCACCCGTCACTCAGCTAGTCACAAGATCATGCACTCCTTTCGCAGGCTCAGGAGCAACTCAGGAGTGCCCCCAAATTGATTACAGTTCTTTCTTTCCGTTCCATACTTAGTGATATGCCAGTGCTCACTATTTTGTAGACATTGCATTTGCGGAGACTTTTTTGGCCATTGAGGCATGAGAAGTCTGTTCGCAGTTGGGCGAGGATGGATGATTCGGCTCTGGAGATACTTAGAAGATCTGTATGGGACCCGGAGGAGAAGCGAGGGCGGCGAGTCGTCAATTTCATGAAGCCCGCGGCCCGTGGTAGCAACTTTCCATTGTGCATGCCAGAGGGAGAGAATGCGCAGGTTGATAGCACGTTTGCAGGACGTCAATGAAACGGGAGTACTGGGAGGCGGTTGGAGAAGGGTTGCAGCTTTAGCGGCGTCATCAGCGAGCTCATTGCCGTGAGTACCGATATGTGCGGGAGTCCAGAAGCCCATTTGGAGTCCAAAGCGGTCCGGGGCCTTCCACGGGGGGACATGATGACTGCGTCGACTTCCGCATCGGTGACGGCAACGAAGGGTCGTTCGTCGATTATTTGGATGGAACGCGCGCGGGTAAGGGGGTCAGTGAGAGTGTCAAAGGAGGCAGGCAAGAACTACACGCTGCTGCTGCCAGCTCCCTTATTGGGCCGTGTCCCATAAAAACTAAGCCCAATTAATTCAAACTCCGTTGTTGCACCGTAGACAGGCTGGTCACGAGTAGTGCGGTCCATAATTATATTACGAAATGTTATAATATTATTATATCATGGATAATACGGATATAATACGGCCCCAGAGGGAGCAAAAAATTAATATTATCTTGGGATATAATACGATATGATATGATTATAATACGATATGCTGGAGGCGCATCATCCGTATTATTTTCGTATTATATTGGTGCTGAGGTTGGGGGAGCAGGCTCAACAGTGGAATTTTTCCAACCCCAAACCAGTCCGAAAGGTTGGAATACTCCTTGAACACAACTCAACAAGAGATTCACATGACAGCAAGTCATGTAGGCTACCGAGGATGTTGTATTAGCCTGGGACAGAGGGTGCTGGCTGGGCAAAGCTGTATTAAAACTATAATAAAAATATAATCAGAATAAAGGCCATTTAATTATTATATTACGATAATATTAATCCGAACTTTTGACCAGGCCTACCAGAAGATCGTCGAAAAATAGCGAAAAACCCCCAAAAATCGTATTTTCACTACCACGCTGTAATGTGCTCTGGGAAACAGTCGATTCTTGGCCATCAGTGTCTTCTTTCTCCCCTTCGGCCGTTTGCTTCTCTTTGCCTCGTCCACCCTTCTTCCCGGCCCCGAGTGCTTTAACTGCGGCAACGATGTTCTGCAAATTACCATTGACTCTCGTGTACAGTTCGCTGTCAGCTGCTGAGAGCTTGATCATGACACCCTCGTTTATTAGCTCAGGTGAGCGGCTGAGCAGACGCAAGAAGGAACTGGATGAGACCAGTGCAAACTGTGGTACATGGAGCTCGCGCAATGCTTGCGGAACAGCTCGGAATTGGCGACCGCCACTCATGTGCTCGTAAACTTGCGTAGGAATGTTTGATGCAGCTGCAATATTGGAACAGTCAGAAACCGGAAAGGTATCCCGCGGCTGCATCTGCCGCAGGGAGGGCAGGCCGTTTCTTGTTAACCCACTCTTCTGCTGCTTTCCAATGATCTTGGGCTTCAGTCATCTCAACGAGCCATCGCGACGCCGCAATAATCCAGAGTGAGAACCGTATATTGGGATAGCGAGAGTCCTGGACTGATAACTTCCCGTCTAGTATCGCTTGTCGGGCTTCTTTGTTCAGCTGCTCTATGTATTTCTTCGGGGGTAACTGCCGCGTATTCAAATGCTCAATTGTTTGAACAATACTATCGTGCCAAATAGGTCTGGATTTTCACAATGGGTCTGGATTTTCGATTTTCCTCTTCTCCCTTTTCGATTTGGACCTCCGGACTTTTCGGAATCTGTTTGTATGCTATTGGGCTATACATCCTGCAAGTTTCGTAGCGATACGGCCAAAGGAAGGCAGTAAGAAAAACGGGCTTTCATCAAGGTATTTTGATGGATTGACAGGACAGATCAAAAACCTCGAGAAAACGGCCAACGTTTCTTGACATTGGACTTGCATGAAATCGTGAGGATTTTAGCTCTACCCATAGTGAATTGGTACCGGAATAAATGCCGAAAAATCCGGAGACCCAAAGTGCAAAGGGAGGAGAGGAAAATCGAAAATCCAGACCCATTGTGAAAATCCAGACCTATTTGGCACGATAGTATCCGGCATCGAGGGGGAGAAGCAAGCGCTCGCGACAGGAAATCCCAATGCGTGTGATTTAGCAGGTAACCCGACGCGCAAGAAGGCCGTGACATTGAGGGTAGTCTTTGGAAATGCGCTCTTGATTTCCCTTGGAATGCGCAGCTGACGCGTGCAATACGCGTCAAGTTCGGGTGGCGCATAAGTGGGATATGTTTTGTTGTTTCTCAAAACCGCGGAGGTTATTGAAAGTGTGTAAAAGGAAGAATGCACTGGTCGAGGATCGAACTCGAGACCTCCCGCATATATAGTGGTGGCTCTACCAACTGAGCTACCAGTCCGTTAATTTGGGACCGGATCCAAACATGTTGGACTAAGCATAATAGAGCTGTTGTTGTTCACTAACACGACGCTGAGCTAATCGTGTATTCTGTCTAGGACGGACGTCCGGTTTTGAGAGGTTACGGGCCCTCGTAGGACGCCAGTTTCACTGCGCAACGCTAGCCGGACGCTACACAGCTCAACAACAAAACCAACTAGCCGCAGGAGTCTGCAAACGCTCGCAACTCCAGGCCACGTCATCCGCCAGACATGGCGACTACATCTGAACCCACCACTCCGGTGCTGGTCGGGGCAGAAAACTATCCAATCTGGAAGATTCGAATGGAGGGAGAGTTTGCCCGAGAGAAGGTTGGCCTCATCATCTCTGGGGAGGACAACGCGGCGACTCAGGCGGCCGCAGAAACTGCAGCCGCATCTGCTAGCACTGTCTCTGCCATCTATGGTGTCGTAACTACTTCCACTAGCGCTATCCGCGACTCTTTCCGTGTACGCGATGCCCGAGCTCGTGGTATCATCCACAAGTTCATCTCCAACCCCATTCTCATATCCGTCGCTCATCTCTCTGGCGCAAAGGAAACATGGGATGCCATTGTCAAGGAGTACGAGAAGGTCAACGTTGGTGCCACCGCGTTCTTCACCCTGGTCCAAATGCTAGAGGCCAAGTGGGACCCTTCCACCAAGCTCGACGACCACCTCACCAAACTTCGATCGGGCAGCCTGACACTGACAAGTATGTCCCGGCCGGTCGACGATGAGTTCATGGCATAGATCCTGCTTAAATCACTGCCAGACACAACTGGGTGGAGACTGTTCGTCTCCCAGACCGTCAACAGTGTTCCCCAGGGCGGAAAGCTCAAGTTCTCCGAAGCTGAGCAGCGCATCAGAGCCGAGTTGGGAAACCCCATCATCACTGGCCCACAGGAGTCCGCGCTCGCAGCTGCAGTGCCGTCTTCGTCGACGAACTACAAAGGGAAGAAAACCGGTGGCCCCACAAAGAAGTGCCAAGTCCACGGCCTTTGCTATCATGACACCAAAGACTGCCGTGACCTCAAGAAGAAGGCGGAGGAGGATGGGGCGAAGGCGCTAAATGCAGGGGACGATGAGAGCGGACATTATGTTACTGCATTCGGAAACTCTGTATCGAAGGACCTTGCAAAACGCATTGGAGCTTATGCTGCGAGTGAAACGACACCTGCCCTCGTCTACACAACAGTCCTTGACACCGGCGCGTCAACACACATGGTACCGGTCCTGGAGTGGTTCATAGCTAAGACCTTTCAGCAGCTTGACCCCCCGAGAAAAGTACGCTTTGGGGATGAGTCGTTCGCTGACGCCACTGGGATTGGGGAAATTCAGCTCCTCAGCACTGTCAAAGGCAAACAGACACTCCTCACCCTCTCGAACGTCCTATACCTCCCCTCATTCCAGATCTCCCTCATTTCCGTACAGAAGCTAGCCCAACAGGGTAACCTGACTTCAATCTTTGGGAGGACAGGTGGTCATGTTCTCGACCGCAATGGCGATGTCGTTCTCGAGGTCAACCATGACCAAGGGCTATACCATTTGACTGCAGAGCCGGTGGTCCAAGAGTAATGTGCACTTGCCGCCGTCGACATTAACGTCCTCCACCGCCGCATGGCACATGTGGGAATAGACAGCCTTGAGCGTATGGTCAGGAAGGGACACCTGAAGGGTGTGGAGCGCACCACCGGTACCCCTAAATTCTGCCACGCCTGCGCTCAGGGAAAGATGCGCAAGCAGCCGTTCCCAACTGAGGGACGTCAGCGGGCAACACGCCCACTACAGATTATACATAGTGACGTCGGCGGACCGGTCAGCCCACAGTCTCGAGACGGGTATCGTTACTGGATTACCTTCTTCGACGATCACAGTGGCTTTGATTGGGTACTCTACCTCAAGAAGAAGAGCGACGTGCATGCTGCCTTCAAGCACTGGAAGGCGGACGTGAAAGCCTTCTTTGAGGAAGAGATTGAGGAGATCATATTCTCCGAAAACTTCATTGACTTCTGGCGCACCGACAACGGGGGGGAGTTCACCTCTAACGAACTGGAGGCAGAATTGAAAGCCAGCGGAATCATCCATCACACAACCGCCGCAGACACGCCCGAGCAGAATGGTGTAGCTGAACGAGCAAATCAGACGCTCGTTTCCACCGCCCTCACCATGCTCATCGATTCAGGCCTTCCACAAAACTTCTGGAAGGAGGCCATGAGCTGTGCCTCCTACGTTCTTGGACGCCGGCCATACTCCTCCAACAACGGTGTACCACCATACGAGACCCTGTTCAAGCGAAAGGTTGACCCCATTCAGTTCCGACCGTTTGGCTGCACGGGATATGCTTTGATACCAAAGGACAAGCGCGTCGGGAAGTTCTCCAACCGTGGCCGCCAGTGCATCATGCTTGGCTATGGTAATGGTGATGTGGGGGATGGGAAGAAGGCGTATCGCCTCCTGGATGTAAAGACCAAGGCCATCTTCCACAGCCGACATGTCCGCTTCGATGAGACAGGGGAAACAGACACCTCTGTCCTACGAAGGAACATCATCCTTCTGTAGCTCTGCTAGTCCGCCCTGGCCGCCAGCTGAAGATAGGCATCTGGCTATCTCCCAGATGCCATTGCGGCAGCCAATAATGCAGAGAATCACTGCCGCATTCTCCAATAAAGCTGGCCAACTTTTTTTCCTCCTTGATGGGAATCTCTGCATCCTAGGGATGCAGAATTTGGGGGGCCATTGTGATGCTATCCTGGGATGAGCATATTTAATTTCTGCTTCATGGCAGGCACCAACCGTGTGGGGGGCTCTGTGACGGGTATATATTATTTACTTACTTACACGGCTGATACCTTACATTACGCTCGTCATCATTACATAAGAATATCTTGCTTAACTTTGACCACCATGTCCTACGGTTAAGAGGGATCTCAACGAGCGGCGGCGCTACCGCCGAAGGCTAACCACCCAGGACCCGTTGCTAGCCTGAGCATGCGTATAACTGCTCCCCGTGCCTCCTAGGTCACAGGAGCCCGACTGAGGGTCAACCAGCCCCTTGTCGATGGGTTACAACGGCTGACGAGACACGACTACTACCGCCAGCGCCCAGAGCTCTGGCGCTCTTATCTCTATTCTTGTTCCTTCCCATTCCCAAGAAGCCGCCGAACCGACTCGCATCACAGGGAGCCCTCAGACAGTGGGAGCGTGATTGACGATGTCGAGCCAGTGGGAGCACCAGGGACTTCTTCCATTCGGCAAGGGGGGGAGACAGACACAGAGACTATCAGCACAGTAAAACGCGAAACACCCTCTCGCATTCCTGTCCCAGTAAACCCCACTTCCATCTCTGAGCACATTGCCCGCAGGAAAAATCCCATTGCGTCACCACGTCCACTACCCACCGTCGTCGCACCACCAGTACCGGTCCCAGCTCTGCCAAAGCCTGAGGAGCCCATGCTCCGACGAGGAGAACGTGCCAGAAAACCAGCAGATCGAAACCGAAACCTTCTACAGAAGTCAGATGGCCCTCAGCAGCTCCGGAAACCCGAACTGCTGCCTCAGCCGGCCGAGCCAGAATCCCCTCCCCTCCAAGTCGCTGACCTTCCACAAATCATTGAGGAAGAACCTGAAGTCGAGCTCATTGACATTGACGATGCCTTCTTCGCTGGCATAGCCAATAGCGGCCCAAGTGAAATTCCCACTCCCGCTACACTCACTGAGGCATTCAGCGGACCAGACGCTGATAAGTGGAGGGTGGCACTTGCGGAGGAGATGGGAAACTTAGCTGGTAACGATGTCTATGAGATCGTCCCCACACCCGCTGGAGTCAAACCAATCAGCACCAAACCAGTCATGCGCATAAAGCTGGACAGCAAGGGGAACATCGAACGATACAAGCTCCGTATCGTGGCCCGGGATCTTGGACAGCAGGGTGGAAACCTCAAGGAGACCTTTGCCCCCGTTGCGAACCTTGAGTCGAGCCGCATCATCTGCTTGCTGGCTGCCAAGTACGACCTGGAGCTGGACCAGATGGACGTATCCACCGCATAGCTCAATGGTGTTATCGAGGACGCCATCTACGTCTCACCGCCGGAGGGAGTGGATATTCCAGAGGGGTTCTGTTGGCGACTCAAACGTTCCCTCTATGGTCTGAAGGACGCCGGTCGCGTGTGGAATGTCACTCTCGACGCAAAACTGCTGGAGCTTGGTGCATACCGGCTGGACGCAGAGACATGCCTGTACGTCTTCAAGGGAAAGAAAGGAGAGATATGTATACCTGGTGGTCTACGTTGACGACCTACTGCTTGCAGCCTCATCCCGTCCATACATGGACAAGATAAAAGCTCTCCTCGCATCCACATTCAAGATGCGGGACCTTGGAGCTGCTTCGTTCATCCTCGGGATCGAGATCAAACGGGACCGACAGCGACGCACTATCTCTCTTTCCCAAACGAAGTACATTGACGCTGTCCTTAAGCGTTGCGGTATGGCAGACTGTAACCCGTCAAAGACTCCAATGGCTACGCCTCCTCGCCTCACTGCTGAAGACCCCGTCGACAACACCACACTGCTCCAACAGACCATAAACGGAAAGACAGTGTCATATGCTACTGTGGTTGGCTCAATTCAGTATGCTGTCCAGGGGACACGACCTGATCTGGCATACCTTGTTGGCGTGCTTGGACGGTACAGTGCAAACCCCAAAGCATGCCACTGGGAAGCTGCAAAGCGCGGCCTGCGCTACATGAAGTATACTCGTAACCTTGAGTTGTGCTTCGACGGCTCGGACATTGCTGGGGATCTTGACTTCCACGGGTTCTCTGACGCCGACTGGTCTGGTGACGACGAGACTTCTCGATCCACCTCCGGATACGCATTCATATCTGGTCGAGGAGCATTGGGCTGGTCCAGCAAACGGCAAGGCATGGTTGCCCTATCCTCAACTGAGTCAGAATACATTGGACTGTCAAACGCCGGGCAGCACCTAGCCTGGTTGCGCACCTTCTTTGCAGAAGTCGGCCACGAGCAGCGCGGACCCACAGAACTCTTCTGTGATAATCAAGCAGCTATCATCCTCTGTCGGGACCCACAATTTCGAGCACGCACCAAACACATACAGCGCAAATACCACTTCATTCGCGACGACATTGTGGCAAAAGGCGAGGCCGTCATTCGCTACGTGTCTACCCACGACATGGTGGCCGACATCCTTACTAAGCCTCTTTCCCGTTGGAAGTTCGCAAGAGCCTTGGGATTACGGTTTACCTCGAGTGGGAGTGTCTAAACCAACGGGAAGCGAGCGAGCCAAACCTAAAATCTATCTTTAGGCAACTATGACGCAAGTGGATTTCAGGCTCCCCAACTCTGAATCCAACTGCGTCATCGCTAGCGGTGACATGTCACGTCACGTCACGCTCCAAGCTTTTCCTCAGCTGTTGTTGTTAACTAACAAGCTTAAGCACCCCGCCTTCGGCAGGGCCGGCTCGCTGCGCTCACGTCCCTACCTACGGCTTGACAGCTATCTACAAAACACTGGAGCGCTCCGAAAAAAAGTTCCCATTGATGCGATGACGTCAATTACCATATGAGGTAGGCACTGCCGGATCCATTGCGTCGACGGCTGGCTCGTCAGGGCGGGGCGACCTCGTGTTGCAGCCTAGGCGGCCATGGTAATCAGGAGCCGCTTGTGTGCAGGAGGGATGTAGCGGAAGGTATTGTAGGAAGGAGAGACGTTCCAGGAGCAGTGACGAAAGGGCGAGTGTCGTTGGAGAAAGTGGAGCGGGCTGGCCGAATTAGGCAGGAGCTGTCAAAACCGTTGTGTGAACTTTTTTTCGGAGCGCTCCAGTGTTTTGTAGATAGCTGGAAGTTGTGCACAGCTTGTCGGGGCTCCGCCCCAAACCCCGCGTGTTTTTTTTTTTGCTGGATTCCGTGCCCGCGGCGCCGCACTGCCGCTCGCTGCACTCGCCGGCGCGCGGCGCCGGGGAAAGCGTGTGAAAAGTCACCTGCTTTTTCACGTGAATTATCACGGGACCTGCGGTCCCGTAGTGTCTTTTATTATAGACACGACGCTGAGGTGAGGCCTCTATTATTCTGTACCCAGGAATACATTACTTACAGTATTCCCTAGCTAATCGTGTATTCTGTCTAGGTGCATAATAGAGCTGTTGTTGTTAACTAACACGACGCTGAGCTAATCGTGTATTCTGTCTAGGACGGACGTCCGGTTTTGAGATTGTTCCCGATCCACTCGCGGGCATCGAAAGGCGGCAGCTGGTCTTCGTCATCTGAGTCGAGGACCTCAACGAGGCCTGCCATGATGCGCGAGCTTCGAGAAAATCGTCGTAGAAGTGATGCGGAGCGGGACTTGGAAAAACGCAAACAAAAGACTTGCATTATTCAACCTGTCCTTCAAGCTTTTAGACGCCAGCCAAACGCCGGCAGAGTCGATGTAATACATGTTCATATTTATACCAAAGCTCGTACAATCCGTCCACGGCAGCTGCGGCCAACTCTAAATTTTATCCGAACCTGAACCAGACCTAGCTGCCGACCCCGCCATTTTATCCGAATTTTCGGCCAGCCCTAGCTGTCCTAGAGCCGATTTTTTATCCGAATCCGGGGAGGCGCTTGTTTTATCCGATTTTTTTTTTTTTTCGCGGGCAGGCATCATAGTTGGTTGCCGGGGGTCCTACAAGAGACCAGCGGCACTTGATGTGGTATGGCAACACCCCACAAAGTAGTGCTGCCGCGAGGTGGAGGCCCTCGGAGGTGAGGTGACCTTGGCCTTAAACTGTTGCCATTTATGGTAGTCGAGGTGATGGCGCCTTGAGACTGTTTTCGGAAATAATATTTAGAAACAGTTGTTAACACCAGATAAACATGATAGGTGCTCATGAGTGGGCCACTGTAGGCTAGCTGAACTTTTTTCGCGGCTCAGGGAATGAAAATGAAGTGAAGAGAGTGAATTTCGAGGTGGACCGCTGAGGTGACGTCATCTCAAGGTGGGTTCAAGGTTGATGGGCCATCACCTCAAGGTACCTCGACCTCGCCTCGCGGCAGCACTACCACAAAGTGGTGCTCCCGGCTTTGCCGATGACAGAATCGTCAACAAACGTAAGCACAAATGAACAAGCACCACTCAATCAAAACCCGTAATTGTTTCCAAAACGGCTGTAATGAGCCTTACGTGGCCTGATACTGTAAGGTACACGTCCAACAATTAATAAAACAAACGCTGACCAAGTAACTTCGGTAAAATGTAATTTAATCCGGGTATCGGCCCCTTGTGAACGGAACAATATGGAACGGCGTAACGCGTAACAGCAACTTTTCTCGGCCCAAAATGGCGAAGGAAGCGTCAACATTTCCCGTCCGGCGTTTGCCGGACTACCATATCGGGTAGTTTTGGCTTGATATGTATCAAATCGCTCAACAACAAAAAAACAAATTTCCAGTCATATTAGAGCGTATTAGAGCCTGTTCGGATGCACAATGAATTAAATCCTATTGCTATTGTATTGCCTTTTACAGTAATTTTATTGTCCGCACTTGTCCGCGGAATTGTCTGGAATTGTCGTGACGGAACTCATCACCTGTGACCCGACCTGTGATTTGATGCGTAGTTCCCGCCGACTTCAAGCGCGTTGGCCGAGTTCTGGGTCTGTCGGTGGCGCGTAAAATCTGGCAGACTTTGTATTGTTCACTTTACTGATGCCTCTGTTTCTAAGACTCGTCCATGTAGCAAGAATGTCCACCCACGCGCCGAGCAGTTCGGCATCAAGTGACGAGTGACAGTATCCATCACGACAATTCTCAACAATTCGATTGCTGTAAAAGGAAGAACAATAGCAATAGGATTCCTATCGTGCATCCGAACAGGCTCTTAGTTGCGCTCTCCGCCCATATTAACAACCTTGCTATCAAAATCCAGGGGAGCACACCTTTCAGTCGGGATTCAGCCTGTGGCTCCACCTTGAAAATATTGTGTGGAGCCCCGTTTTACATTAGGATTTTGTTTTTGTACCCCCAACTACGCTCTGTTAGAGCATGTTGGCAACTGAAAAAAAAACCCCCCATTTTTACCAGTCTGTGATTGGACTTCCCTGGCCTTTGATTGGTGGATTGCTGGAATATTTCCGGGTGGCCAATATGCCCCACTCACGTCATCAGTCCGTTGCCAAACAACTAACGACAACTCCGCTGCTGCTGCCTCTCCCGTTCACCAGTCTCCGCTCCACACCGCTCCGCATCTGACCATGTAGCTGTACACCCGTAGCGTCCCGTTCAATAAACATTTTTCCTCTACCTTTCTGTTAACAGAATCTGAAAATGCGCGGAAGGCGCATTAACTACACAATGAGTAAGTAAATACAAGTAGGTAGATCTATATTACAATCGAGGGTTGACTCTGGACAAACGTCAATCAAGTGGTTCCGGGAACACCCGAAGGCCCCACCAACGTCATCTGTCCCCAGCCAAACAGCTCACCACAACTCCGCTGCCGTCTCGCGTCTTCCAACCTCCGCTCCACAATGCTGCAGACCAACTCCACACACCCCCGTAGCCTCGCCTATTTCTTTAACGCTTCCGTGTGATCTCTCCGCGATCTCTTGGTCAACTCAGAAGACCAACAGAAGACATTTTTTAAAGAGCCCGTGAAAATCGTCAACCTCAGACTCTAACGCAAGCACCTTCCAAACGATGGCTGGCACAGAGGGCGAGAAGGGAACGAGAGCGTGCCGAAAAAGCTACAGGGATGGATGTCGGTGCGTTATGGCTTTATTGACGGTCAAATCTACTTACTTGGGATCCTCTGTCGCCGCAACCATCGCGTCTCTCTGCTGTTTTAATGCTGAGTAGAAGATAGAGCGACCATGGATTGCCGACGGCTAGACCATCCGATTGCTCCAGAGTTGACAATGAACACATAACCAGAAGTAGAACGAGATGTATCTCTGTCTCCATTCCAATTGACATCACTGTATCCCAGAAATTGCATGTCCATGCTGATGTCAGCCCCGTTGTATACAATTTCCCAATGACGGGTGCCTTTGAGGTATCGAAGAAGTCGTTTTGCTGCTGCCCAATGAATTCTCTTTGGCTTTGCACTAAATCGACCAAGCACTCCTACACTCTATGCAAGATCTGGTCGAGTACCTAGCATGGCATACATAGCAGACCCGATTACACTTTGATATGGAACAATAGATCCACCTTCGACAATAGCCATATGGGTAATGATACTGTCGTCATCAGGGTCATTCTCTGTGAGCGGGATTCCAGTAGACATAGGCGTGAATACAGGTTTGCAGTCTGTCATGCCATAGCGAGAAAGGACTTTGTCAATATACTGACGCTGGTTCAGTGCAATGGTGCGCTTCTTACGGTTTCGAACGATCTCGATCCCAAGGAGGTATTTGGCTAGACCTACGCATCTTAAAAGTAGATGAAAGCATTCTTTTGACTTTGGAAGAGAATTCTTTAGAAGTTGCAGCAACAAGAAGATCATCAACATAGACCACAACAAAACAAGCCTGCTTGCCTTCTTATCAACATAAAGGCAGGTAATTCAAGCGATGGAATCCGAGTTTTAGAATCTCTGTGTCAAAAGTCCTGTTCCAAGTTCTCCCAGCTTCAAGCTGGGAGAACTGAAACTGCGCCAAAGACCGCCAGAGACCGCTATAGCACCCCATAGACGTCAAAGACGTCATAGCCGAGGACCGAGCTACATAGAAACCTGGGTGCACCGTCGTCAGATTCATAGACACCCAAAGTTGGTCAAAGTAGCCATAGTCATAGCTCTTATAGTGCTCAAAGTCGTCAAAGTGGCTCAAAGTACGCACAATAAATATGTGAAACAAATCATATTTTGCGACAAGAATAAGCACTACATGTATATAACCGGCAGTCCGACACCAGCCAAGGATGAGTCGATATTGCGGCAGATAGGAAGAGCGGGGGAAGGAGGCAAAAGGGCCGGGAACGGATTGGGAATAAAGCACGGTACTTGATTCGGAGATTGATGTTGCAGAGGTCGAAGAAGCGTTGCTTGTCACACGCATATCAAGAAATTTTGAGGGGAGTGTATTGAGCGTCGCGGTGTCTTTAGCTGAAAGCATGGCAGAGCCGACAGAACACTTGAAGAGATGAATTTGATACACCTGGATTATGGGTCGCGAGGAGGATAAGAGGCGGAGGGGGTAAAGTGGCGCTGAATCAGGTTGCTGAGTTGATGGAACATTGATTCAAACAAGAACAGCTGGATTGTAATCGCCGGGAGTGCGCCAATACGCGATGAACGCCAAAATTGAAAAAGAACTTGAAGCTTTGAAGGAGCACTTGTAAAATTCATAGCATTCGTCGAAAGCCGACCAACAGTTCTTGCTGTCACGAAGTGTCCGCATCAACAGATGCTGAGACAAACCCAGCTGAAGTGCATACTCGGAAATTGAGGAGGGAGACGAGCATACGGCAGCCCGTGAAGAGTGTTTTCGAATTTCCGAATGTGATGGACCATGCTTGTCGCCAGGGTGATGGCAAGTGGCGACGGCGGCGCGTACACGTTGCCGCCCGTGGAGCATCCATCGTACGGCTGCGCGGTAGGGTGCGGGACGCCGGTGGAAACAATGCGTGGGCCGGAGATGCGTAGACTGTTGGTGCAGACGATGATGGAAGCGGGGTTGCGCCATGGGCAGGAGGGACGAGGACGGCGGTACAACGAGCGGGGGACCTTGAAGGCGGGAGGTATCCGGATATTTGAGGCAAGGATTGGATTGTGAGGGGGAACAGTTTGAAGTCATGGAAGAGGTGAGGCCAAGTGCGGAAAATGGCGGAGGAGATAAGGGTGTAAAGGGACGCTGAACGCCCGTCGAATTAGCCAGTGTAGCGTTGACTGGAGGGTAAAACACACACCGGAGGTGTATGGACCCCGAATTACTACTAGCTAGGAACCGTTTCGAGGACGTGCGCGACGCCTTTCACTGCTCGAGGCTGGTTGATGCTGCCTCTGACAAGGACAAGTTGAAGAGATTTGAAGAGGTCGAAGGATCATAATAGCATGCAAGCTGGGTGAGGTGCAATGGCGGTGGGGGCTGAGGATGCATGAAGTGGTGACAGACGAAGAAAAGTCGTACGATGTTTGATCAAAACGAACCAGATCCCACGCACACGCCCACGTGACCATTCGGACTTGTCTTTTTCTCGACCTCCGACTTCGCGAGTTTCAACTTTCTGCCCAGCTTCGTTTCTGTTGTAAGTTGCCAGCCCTTAGTATTGCGGTCTACATTCAATATCATCTAAAAGCCATTTTTGAACCTTCTTTGAAAAGCCGCACTGGACCTCATAGAGCGTCATAGCACTTGATAGACACTCATAGTGGAGGGGCGCAATCTAAAGTGCGCCATAGTGTCCCAGAGTGACTCATAGCCTCCCATAGTAGGCCGTTCTCTATGGAGGTCTATGGCTCAAAATCGGATTTTCCTGATGTTGTTTAAGACCACACAATGAACGCTTGAGTCGCCAGCAGTGACCTTCTGGAATTTCAACACCATCTGGAGGCATCATGTAGATTTCTTCCTCCAGTTTACCATTGAGGTAGGCTTGCAAACATCCAGCTGATCCAGTTCTATGTCAGCGTAATTTGCTGTTCGGTATCGCCCGTATCGAGTGGTCAAGACGAGAAGTCGAAAGAAACTGCGTTTGTGTAGAGAACGTCGTGGTCTCGGTTACAAACGCATAAAGACTACGTAATCGCTTACGAGAGCACAGTATGCTGTAAAGTAAAGAGTGGTAAATAATTACCGCTAACAAGTACAGTATGCTGGAAAGTAAACAGTGGTAAATAAGTACCGCTAACATTCTAAGTAGCAAGAGCACAAATGATGCGAACAGACTCAAGATTGGCAGTGGGCGCAAAAACTTCTTTGTAGTCAACACCTTCTTTCTGAGTATCTCCTCTGGCAACGATTCGGACTTTTGTAACGAGCAATTTTGCCTGTTTCATCCACTTTGACTTTGGGAACCACTTTTGATTTAATAGGCTTGACACCGTCTGGTATAGGAACAACATCATAGACATCATTTGCTCGGAAACCAGCAAGTTCCTCTTCAAGTCCAGCTTTCCAATGTTCAGCATTAGGACCCTGCAATGCTTCTTGCCAACTAGAAGGGTCAAGAGGGTTCTGAGCTAAAAAGGCTTCTTCAATAGCGTCATCTAGAGAAGCAAGCAAGACTGCCTCTGGAGCATCAGGGACTTCAATGTCTGGTTCGACAGAAGCTTCATTTTCTTTTGCCTGTTTACGTGCTGCATTCTCTGCATCACGCTGAGCTTTTGACTGATGCTGTGGTCCTTCAGCTATTCTGTCGTACTCAGCACTGGGATGTTGTGCCCTTGCGTGTGGACGTGTTGACCGCCTAGTAGGTTCCTGTCGTACACCTGCGACCTTGCGCAATGGTGGAGCTTCCCTATTTGATGGATGGACGATAGACGGCGGATCAACCTGACTTAGATTAAGTATCCCCCACTGAACCTGGTATCGGGTGAGGCAAAGTGTCCAGTTCACCATCATCGTCATCATCACCATAATATGGGGTAGACCTCTTCCGCAGTGTCTGAGCAAAATCCTCATATTCTTTCCTAGATGTAGCAGGTGCCTCAAGCTTTGGTTCTATAGGTGAATCAAGTTCCTGGTCATCAAACCGAACATGCCTAGATGTGATGGTTTCACCATAAGAACCATCTTTGTTGATTAGTAGCAAGTCATACGCTTTACTGTTTTCATGGTAGCCAACAAAAATGCAACGCTTTGCTTTATCGCCAAATTTCTGCTCGTGACGCTTTTCTTTAGGAATCAGAGGATAAGCTCTACAGCCAAAGGGATGCAGGTGTCGTATGTTTATTGGACGGTCAAAAAGTTTCTCATGAGGGATCTCAAATTCCTGTGCTGAAGTAGGTGTTCTATTCACAGTATAACCAGCTGCGCTCGCATTGCTAAGACCCAAAATTTACGAGGAAGGCGTGAGGTAATCAACATAGTTGTAGCTCTGGAAACAAGTGTTTGATTCATTCGCTCTGCTACTCCGTTTTGCTCTGGAGTGTAAGGTGCTGTTGTTTCATGGATGATGCCTAGACGTTTGAATTCTGTTTCCATTTGATGAGACGTGAATTCACCACCCCCATCCGTGCGAAAGAATCCCTCACAGAATTCCCAATGAGCAATTTGAGCACCAAAATGAGCCTCAGTAGATTTTCGCCATTCTTTGAGTTTCGAATAGACTTGGGATTTCTTTTGGGCAAATAGAATCCACACCTCAGAGGAATGATGATCTATAAGGACCACCCAGTAGCGTATTCCACCTGGGCCTTCAGGCGTTACTGGACCACCAACATCAGATGATACAATATCTAAAGGACCACGAGCTTTGGTTTGACTTTTGGAAAATGGTAATTTCTTCATTTTCCCAAGAACACAGGGTTCACAGAATTTGGGGATTCCTGTCAAGGATGTAATTTCACCAAGTCGGCCTTTAGCAACAGATTTCTGTAAAAGTTGGAAATTTGTATGACCAGATATTCGATGAAGATGATTGATATCCATAGCAAATAGTGCATGTGGATCTTCACTCAAAGGAGTATAGACAATGTGGTACAGTCCCTTCCGATGCTTGGCTTCAATCATTCTTTGCCCTTTTAGATTTCGAACAATGCAGACATCTGCTTCGAACATGCACCTGTATCCCTTTTTAGCCATTTGTTGCACTGAGACAAGTGTGATACCAAAGGATGGGACATGTAATGCACGTAGAGAGACATCAGACATCCCTCGCTTTGTTTTGCAAGATAGACGGAGCCTCACCCTTTTTGGTGGAGTGGGTACTTTATTAGAACCTGTCTCAAACCATGCCTCGTTTGGTGTCATGGTAGTAGAAGCCCCAGAGTCAATTACCACAGCTTTGGATGAAGGGTTTGCATCACTCAAAAGATAAGCAGACATAGCAGCATAAGATTTCTGGGACACAACAGATACAGCTAAATGTTCATGTTCAGAGTCATCGGAATCAGATTCAGAATCTGTAGTAGCAGAGGCATTTGCCTTGTCACGGCGCTTTCTAGGTCTCGCTTTCTCAGACTTCTGCTTGTCATTCTTCTTAGAGTCCTTTGATCCCTGCACTAGATTCTTCAACTGATAGCAGTTATCGGAAGTATGGGATTTGTTTTGTCCATGTATAAGGCAATGTTTATCACCTTTGGCAGATGGCTTTCCTTTGCTAGGGTTTGTGGATTTAGCAGCTAGAGCAGTGTTATCGCTGTTCTCACTCTTTGGCAGTTTACCAAGAGTAATCAGGCGAGCACAAGCTTTATCCCAAGTGATGCCTGTACCCAGAGAGGATACAATGTTCCCTTTGATGCCTGTCCAGTAGCTATCATCTGGTAGAGTGCTGAGCAGAATGAGAGGCTGAAGCTCTGGGGGAAATGGAAATTCCAGGCTTGCAAGCCTATCAAAGCAGGTCTTGATAGCAGCTACATGAGAAAGAATCTTGTTGCGATCCATGAGCTCTGGTTCGCCTTCAATAACGAGCTTGGTGCTAAAAAGTTCTGCTAGAACACCCATTGCAGAATCGGCATGATTTTCTGCTTCGAAGCGCTGGCGCAGTTTGGCCCAGAGAATTCCAGCATTAGATTCGTTGACATACTCTGTGCGCAGTTCTGCTGAAAGAAGCTTCTGAATGACACCTAAAGCACGGCTATTACGTTCGCCAGGCGTATCCTTGAAAGCTACTCCAGCAACAGGAGCTGTGGCAGGCAGAGGAGTAACGGCAGCAGCAGCAACAGAGGCATCAGCCGCATTTGCAGCGAGGATAACAGATTCAAGCAGAGTGTAGACTCCCTGTAGGCGCAGTTCCACTGTAGCATTAACATGAAAAATCGGCCAGTCTTCTGCTCCGGAAAGCTCGGAAGAAGCCGAGTTTGCCGCAGTTGACATTGTGTGAGAAGTCCGAGGTGAGATAACCAGAGTCCGAGGGAATTTCGGCAACAGGTCGTGTGATTGATTGATTGATACAAGTCTGTGCTGAGCGAGCAGGTGAGTCTTCCAATAGGTATGTCTTCAGAGAGCTAGCGCTCGGTGGCCCATAACCTAACAGAATCTGAAAATGCGCGGAAGGCGCAATAACCTCAGTCTCCCGCAATGTGGGATGAAAGACTGTATATTAAATACCTGAAAATGCGCGGAAGGCGCAATAACTACACAATGAGTAAGTAAATACAAGTAGGTAGATAGATAGAGAACTCACCCTCAGTCTCCCGCAATGTGGGATGAAAGACTGAGGGTGGTGGACAGACGAGCACGGTTTATATGTAAGAACAAGGCTATATGATAAGTATCAGATAACACTCTTCGATTGTCCTTCACTTTGGGAATCCAGCTGCTGCCAACCTCGCTATCTCTCAGCGCCTGGCGCTTCACGGACACCTCCATCGTACTGAAAGGTACTCACCACAACCCTTACAGTGCTTCAACTGTTACTCGTTTGGCCATATTGCGTCTCAATGCAAGCGTCCCGCTATCTGCGGCATCTGCGCTTCCGATCATCCAACTTCCAACTGCCAATGCCCGCACTCTACTCCATGCCAACCCCTCGCCAAATGTACTCTTCTACCAGTCAAATGTGGTCTGCGCGGCTGTGGCGGCCCTCACCGGGCGACTGACTTGTCATGCCCTATCCGCCAAGTCATTCTGCTCCGTATTTCTGCAGAACATGCAGCCGCTGGTCCTCTCTTCAAGGTCCCTCCAGATCTTTGAAAATTCTTTCCCTTATTTCTCGCCATACGAAACCGAAACCCTGCTCTGAACCCATCAACAGATTCATCTCAATATCTACCGTCTACTTCATCCACTGTGCCCTATTCAATGGGTAATTTCCCGGAGTTTGTCGCCCGCTTCACCTGCTCTGCATGTATTACGGTCTACGATGGACATACGTTCAGAAATAGTTGGAAAGTAGTAAAGTAGCAAAGTATCGTGTACCATAGCCGCTTACAGCGGCTCGAGCACGTTAATGGATTTCATCATCATCAGATATCTATCAAGGGCCGGAGCGGCGGGGCGGCTACCCGGAATAATTCATATTCTGACAAAAGCTGCACCCCGAGGCTTGGGCGCACGCCCTCATTGATTACCCAGATCGGGTGTTTGCTGAGACCCTCGTCTCTGCCATCCGCCATGGTGTCCTTCTAGGTGTGGATCCTGCAAGTATACCTCCTCCCTCCTCCTCTGCCCATGCCCCTCTTCCTTCTGCACTTGCATTTCCCGAGACAGTAGATAAAGACATTGCTCACGAGATTTCTCTGGGGCGTATTGTCTCGAAACCGTAAGAAGCGCACCATTGCACTGAACCAGCGTCAGTATATTGACAAAGTCCTTTCTCGCTATGGCATGACAGACTGCAAACCTGTATTCACACCTATGTCTACTGGAACCCCGCTCACAGAGAATGACCCTGATGACGACAGTATCATTACCCATATGGCTATTGTCGAAGGTGGATCTATTGTTCCATATCAAAGTGTAATCAGGTCTGCTATGTATGCCATGCTAGGTACTCGACCAGATCTTGCATACAGTGTAGGAGTACTTGGTCGATTTAGTGCAAAGCCAAAGAGAATTCATTGGGCAGCAGCAAAACGACTTCAATACTTCAAAGGCACCCGTCATTGGGAACTTGTATAGTACATAATTCATTGACATAAGCCGAGAAGTGTCATCGTGAGATTGCCATTGTCACCGCGTGACAGGCGGAATTGAATTCCTCCATGTCCTCCCCACCCACCCAGACTGTCAGCGATCTCTTCACTTGTGTGTTCCTGCCTACAATTAGTATATGTGGATGTCTGAGGCTTCTATCCCATAGCGGCTGCGGCTTCCCTTATCATATATGACCATCTCCTCACGTTAGGGGACGAAATCAAACTCGTTTGGCCGCACCGAACACGTCTCCCAAAGCTGCTGTTTTTTCTCAGCCGCTACATGATCCCAGCTATAGAATTGTGAGTGACATGAAGCGGACGGCTGTAAAGTGTTTACTGACTCAATAACCCCAAATCCAGCTGCATGTGGCTGAGTTCTGATGCAGTGAGTCTTCAGCCATGCACTCCTTGTCAATGACCAACCTGACGAGCACAAAGATATGTGGGTATTGGCATGTTGCTCCACTGTACATTGCAATGGCCGCCGCCGAGGCACTTATGTGTGTGCGAGTGCATGCGCTTTGTAAGCACAGTTTCTGCTCTCAATGTAAGACTGTAACAAAGGGAATAGATGAACGGTCACAATGGATGTGGTGGGCACTAGTGCTCATGTACTCGGGTGAGCACCATGCATGAACAATTACTTTTGATCTGATTATCTGACTTCCACTTAGCAAACTTGATCACTGTGACATTCTGTGTTTCTGAGGTTATTCCAGCTGCTGGTAGCGGGAAAGATAGTTGTGTCTTACCTGAAAAACCGTACGTGGGACTAGCAAGTGGGGCTTGGTTGGTTGCACGTCCTCAAAGGTTATGAGACTACTAACCAGATGTCAGGATTAGTCAAGTCTTGTTTCAAGGTATACAGATGTGCTTTAAGGACAACAGAGGAGATGTTTGATTGTGAACAGTGGCTATTATGGCTTTCAGCGCCTTGAAGCTATACACTGCCAGCAATACACCGCGCATTACCACCGGCAGAAGCCGCTTCAGCATTCTTGTGCGAGACTCACTAATTTACTTCGCTATTATCTTTGGTAATCTCCACTTTCACTTCATTGGATGAGCATTTACACGTGGTAGCTTTCACCGTGGCAAATGCTGCAATATATAGTCATACCGACATGTCGAAGTATCATGTTCTCATTGGGTAAGGGATAGTTGTGCCACAAAAACAAAAGTCATGAGTAATACCTTGCTACAGCCTGACTGCGGCTATCCCGTGCGTTGCGGTGAGGCATCTCAGCTTGGCTGTAACAATGAGAGCAAAGCAAACTGATGAGAACTTACCAGGTTTCTCGAATGACAATCAATCTTCTGGATCGAGAAGAGTATATTGACACTGCTCCTGAGGAAGTTTCAACCGTTGTATTCGAATATGATTGAGTGGTGAGTGGAACCCTCGCAAAAATAAAAGGAGAAAAGTTTCACGAAGCTGTTTCTGTGCCCAGAAATCACGGTAACATACTGAGGCTGTCCATACATCCACACCGGCGACGGAAAGATGTGCACGCGATGTTTCTCATGCGCTTCTGGGCCGAGTGACCTCGAAAAAAATGTCGACGTCAAAATTGAACATTCTTTGGGATATACAGTAAATAGAGTAGACTTAGGGTAACCAGCCCGCTCTGCTTATCTTGCTGGTGACCCCCGCTTAGCTTAACCGAGGTAACCACCGGAATACACGACTGTACTCTCTGGTGATCGCGCCAGCACCAAGGCGGCGTATGGGAAATTCTTGATTTATCTGGCCTAAAGCCAAGGGTGGCAGAGACTGTGGTCTCTCCAGACCATCCAGGATTGGCGCTAGTCACTGAGAGAGAGAGAGATGCGTGAGAAATATGATTTTTGTCTACTTTTGGGCAGATGACTCGGCTCTCGAGTCCGCAATACCTCTACAGCAAGGGAGGGCCTCGGCAGCCCAAGAACAAAGCTCTGCGCAAGCGACCAGCCAAAGGTGGGGGAGGAAGAGCGCAGAAGCCAGAGGCACTCCACAAACAGTATGCTAGTGCCAGCCAGTCTCACGTCGCCGCGCAAACTGTGCTTGACGGGAGACAGCAGCAGTACGTGTGGGTCCGGTGCGAGGAGGCTTTGGCGCCCTCAAGGGACGGGGGAGCGAGGCTGGCAAGGATGGAGGGGGGACAGATGGAGGCACGCGTTTCGAAGAAGACCGTTTTGCAGTAGAGGGGGCAGGGGGAGCGGATGGAGGGGGGACAGATGCGGCTGCACGTCTCGAAGAAGGGTGTTTAGAGGGGGCAGGGGGAGCGGATGGAGGGGGGACAGATGCGGCTGCACGTCTCGAAGAAGGGTGTTTAGAAGTGGAGAGAACCAGGGGGGTGGGTGGAGGGGGGAGAGGTGGAGGCGCGCGCTTCGAGGAAGACCGCTTGGAAGCAGGGAGGGAAGGGGGAGGGGGTGGAGGGGGGAGAGGTGTGGGACGGGCTGGAATCCGGATGAAGAGACGGGGAGGGGTAGCGGGGGCAACAGGGGGTGTGGAGGCAGGACGGGAGCGATAGACGGCAGAGGTGGAGTGGAGTTTGGAGGACAACTCACGTAGCATGGAGAGGGGGCAGTCAACATAGAGCTTCCACGCGTCTGACTTCCAGCGGCCCAGGAGCTTGATCTGCTCCTGAGTGTACCCCGCCTCTGCAGCAGCGAAGGCAGCTCCACGGCGGAAACTGTGGCCTGTGAACTCACCCGAGCTATACCCAGCCCTTCGAAGGCAGTCGTCAAGTGCGGAGAGGGCAAAAGAGCGTGAGAGGGGTGCACCCGTGAAGGTGACGAACAGCGGAGCATATGGGGAGACAGCTGGACGACACTCACGGTACGCTCTGAACCTGGCAACAGGACAGGTTGGGGCACCAACAGCGGCCCCACAAAGGACCTGAGCCCCTCGCCGTCCAGGGTCTAGGTCTGGGTGGCCATTGGGGCAGCGGCGATCTGTTCTTCACTGAGCCTGTACCAGTGAAGTATGCACGTCATCCGATCCATTGGAAGGAAATGTGTGCTGTGTTGAGGGCTGCAGAGCTCTGGGGCCACTGTTGGGCTGGGTTGGAGGTGGTGTTTCGTATTGATAACGAGGCCATCTCAACCTGCTTGCAGTCTGGCTCTATTGACCATCCGCCTACGCAAGCTCTCTTCCGCCAGTTCGCTCTCCTGGCCGTTCAACAGGACTTCACTTTTCGCCCGGTTTGGATCTCAACGGACGAGAATTCTGTTGCTGATGCACTTTCCCGCTTCCGCTGGCTCACACTTTCAAAGTTGTATCCACACTGGCCCCTCCCCAAGTCTGGTACCCGTCCTGCCCACGTCGCTGTCTCTCTCCCCTCTGTCGACATTGTGTGTTCCTAACACCCCTTCCTCCCCCTCCCCCTCCCTCCCCTCTCACCTCCCCATTGCTGTCCGTCTCCTCCCTGTTTTTGTGGAGCCTGTGGTGCTTCCCCCTGTATTTCGCCCACCTTTGGCTGCTTCAGGGTGAGCTGTTGGTTTTGGGCTGCCTCGGCTCCTTCGTCTTCGGGCGGAGTGCACAATATATCAATGGCTTGCTTACACATCTCTCCCTCTCGAGAACTCAGGCCAATCCTAGGTGGTCTGGACAGACCGAAGGGATTGGCTAAAGCGATCACCCATCAGTCACGTGTCTCCTCATTTTTTTCGTCTCGCCCGCCTCCGCATCGCGCCTTTGGCTCGGTGACTCCGTCTCTTTGAGACCTTCTCTTCTCCAGCCCCTCCCCCTCCATGACCTCGAGTCTCCTTCCCCGCTTCTAGTCTTGTCCCCCCGTCGCCGTCATACCCCTCTTTTTTCGTGACCACCCACCCATCCCTAGTTAGTTTTGCTATTTCCTGCGCACTCACGTAGCTACGGATTTGTTCTGTATTCTTTAGTTGCGTAGGGGCTGCCTCGGCTCCTTCGTCTTCGGGCGGAGTGCAGCGAGCTCCATTTCGGAGTTCACGCCCAATATATCAATGGCTTGCTTACACATCTCTCCCTCTCGAGAACTCAGGCCAATCCCTGGATTGATGGACCATGACTACCCACTGGTAGTAGTCGATCTAGTATCCGGGATCCGCGAAAAGAGGTTTTGGTGGTCATTTTCACGAAGTTCTTGAAAATCTCATTAGTGCCCACTGGTTCTACTGGTATAAAGCACACCATGTGGTAATCGACCTGTGAGTACAACGTAGACACTTGGATTCGAGCGTACTTCTCACTCGTGAGTAGCGGTAGACTCCACGAGTGTTTCTAGGTTGACTGAGTCTGCCTCTTGCATCCTATTTCTGACGCCTAGCTTACTTAGGATGGATTTCACGGCCCCAAAACTGGCGTGAGTCTTTAACCTCTTGATTGGCCTCCCCAGGGGTACTCACTTGCGTCCAGTGTCCACTGACCGCGTAGTGAAAAAATCGAAAGACTTGTGAGCCTGTTTCGTCTTCATATTTTGCGCCTCGTGGTTACTCGGAACCACCATTTTTCAAGGCTGAGCGGATGAAAGATATTCTTCCCGTGGTCAAGACTTAGACAACACGGCAACACATTGCAGACAAGATACGTCTTCAAGCACTTCAGCTGGCTAACGCAGGCGATCAGGTAGGCTCCTAATTTTATCTTCCTTTACCTTCCGTTAACATCCTGAATAGCGACTGTTTATCGCGAATCCCGGCAGCTCTGCCGCAAGCGGCTCAAGCGCCGCTCTCCCACTCGGACTGCAGGCATCCATTGAATCACTATCTACTATGTAGTAGATCTGCTACGCACAACAGTATGCAGGAATCGTGGGTTTCCGGTGCAACCCAAGGAACACCGTGTAAACACGTCGGTGATAGCATTAAGGAGTAGTCTTGTGTTTATCGCTATAACGATCTGTTTACGAGATGGTTGCCAAATAAGCCCGTGCTGCAGGGGGTTGCTCAACAGAATTATCCATTTCCGACCTCACAAAAATGGTTTTCTAACCATCATGAGAGCAGTCTTAATATTCATGATGGGCTTCACGACGAAACGTCATGCATGACAAATGGTTTTGAAATTCATGACAATCACTCTGCACAGTGTATCCGCGGCACTTGCGCTTCCAACCATTCAACCGCTGATTGCCGTTGCCTCCACCTGCCCCCAAACCCCATACCAAATGCCCTCAATAAGTGTGCTCTTCAAGTTCCTGGTTGCGGTGGCTCTCACCGAGCCAAAGATTTGGCGGCCGCGTGTCCATTCCATTCTGCACCGGATTGCTACAGAGCACGCAATGACCGATCCCCTCTTTCTGGTCCCACCGGACCCGTGAAGGAACCCGTTGCTTCATTCATCAAGATTTAAAATTCACCTCAGTACTCACTTCCTGGTCCATTTGACATTGGTCGCCTCCCGGAGTCTATTGCCTGCCCAACCTGCTTAGAGTGTCATTCATCAAGATTTAAAATTCACCTCAGTACTCACTTCCTGGTCCATTTGACATTGGTCGCCTCCCGGAGTCTATTGCCTGCCCAACCTGCTTAGAGTGCGGCGCAGATAACGATGGGCATACGTTCAGAAGTAGTTGGAGAAGTCTTGAAGTACTAGTAGTAATTATAGAAACGAGGCGGCGAAGCTCTAGGCAATTAGCATGGTCTCGAATCGAATGGTCTCAATATTCTAGAGCACAGAATGTCAAGCCTTGACAGTCAAGGCCCATCCGTGCTCGAGCACGAGTAAACAGAAACGAGCCTTCGATGGCCTACTACGAGAGACATGGAGAAAATTGGCGGCGTTGGCACCATGGTATGCGCAACAAGATACCACAGAGCAGATATAATGACGAAGGAAACCTTACCTTAACCATATACACCGCCAAAATTGCACGACCCTTTCCAATATTGGCAGAGTCAGAGCTAGGTTTCGATAGCCTTGCTAAATGACCGGTGATTGAGCAACAATCCTTCGAGAACACATAGACATCAAATGAGTCAGGAAAAGAGGTTCGACCATGTCCTAGTAGTGCCAGCATTGGGATTCAGATGCACAGAGAGAATGTGCTTCGAGGAAGCTAAATGCCTCCGATGGCAAGTCGCAGGCGAAAAAGGAGGTCAACTCGTAGTGAGTTATAGCCTTTGATGGCGAAGGACAACAACAATGTTAGCAGTCGATGCTGAAATGAAGCGACATAAAAATAATGTCAAGTTCTCGATGACTTGCACTTGGCAAAAATTTGACAGTCTTGCATGATGAAATTCATGACGTTTTGTCATGAATTCATATGCTCAACAACTGTTGTAAAAATGGGTTTCTGAGCATCATGAAAGGCATCTTGAACTTCATGATGTGGTTCATGACAAAACATCAGGAATCTTGAAATTCCTCATTATTGTTTTGGTTTTCATGACAAATACTTCGCACAGTGCTTGCGAAGATTTTCTGGGACTCGGATTTGAGTCTAGTCTGTTGATTGTCAAGACATTGGATGTCAGTCCCAAAAGTCATTGAAGCGTGAAAAGCTGTTGAAGAGGCTCCCAGATTTTGGCCTTCAAAAAATGAAGTCCGAGTTCAAAGTGAATTCAATAGAGCTTATTAGCAGCGACCTGAAAACATATTTCAGAGCCCCGAAATTTAGATTGAACCTGTAATTCACCTTCTTTAATCAAGCGAGGAATTGATGGACGCGGTGGGGCCGTTTGCCGGGGTCTGGGGGGAGCACCGTTCCGCAGTCAGAAGTGTGACAGTGACGTCACACTTTCGGGTGCGGGTTGCAAGTCCCCAGCCAGGTGATAAACTATAGTCTGAGCGCAGCTATATACTTCCCTGCCGGTGGCTCGGCCTATCAGTTCAAGCTCCCATGGTTGCCATCAAGCCGTGCAACACAGCCTAAAATGTCTTTACATAAATACTGATTTTCCACCCAGCTCTCTCTTCATCTTTCATCGTCCAGATAGTCATGAAGGAACAGCATACTTCCGTTCCAGTGGTGTCACTTGATGATAAGCATTCAGAAGTCTCACTTGTGGCCGCATCTGCGAGCTGGGAGTTGGGAAGCAAAAATATTTTGGCAATACACTCACAAGGAAAGCAGGCGTGACAAATTAATCGCCTCCTCCAATTCAAAAAATTACACTCCTTGCACACCCAATCCCCCGGCTGCTGTGATGACGTGGGCAGGTTTGAAGAGATTATAAGTAACTTCCTTCGGCATACATGAATGATGGGTCCTTTATTTCCGGTGTTGCGGATAGGCCATCCCTAAAATTTGTCAGACTCTGAATCCGCAAGGATACTACGTAAATTAGAATCTCACTGCAAATACTGCACTTGAGGGATACGGTCTCACTTGACCTTTGTTGAGGGGTTGCGTTCTGGGGCGCATGCAATACGATGAGGCATGCGAGCTGGCTGCCGCGAGCTACTTATATGATCAACGATTGACTGGAGGTTGACCACTGGTCTCCACTGGTTGACCGGCGGCGACCGCTCCAATTCATGTGTTGACGCTGTGTTGACGACACACGTTGACAGAATGTTGACACAACTCTGAATGTTGACGTTGACAGAATCAGAATATTGACACAACTCGATCGATCGGTATAGAGGTAGCCGCGCGCTCTGCGAGCGCCGAAAGGGCTGTTGAGATGACAGCGAGGCAGAATGATTCAAAAATTTGATGGCGGCTACTGCTCTAAGTATAATGTCTGCTCATCAACTTGTCGGAAAATCCGGATTTACCTAGTCTCTTGTAAACAGACGGAACAACACAAGGGTCCTCGTACCTGCGGGCTCATTAACCGTGCCTGTGGTTGAGACCGTCGAGCCCGTTGGGATCAATGACTACCCGAGTGTCCACAGAGAAGTGACAGCCGGGTGGTCATCCGAGACGTGCGGGTAGATGGAGGTAGACAGTCTCCGAAGTTGATGCGAGCTCGGCGTAGATCAAAGGTGTAAGCAAACAATACCACTGTATGGGCGTGAAGTGCCCTTCACCCGTTTGTAACCCTCGTCCTCTTTGTACCTTGAATAGGAGCGGCTTTGCTTCCTGGACTTCTGGTGGTGACTATTGAGGCGGCTGATTTCTGTCTCGCCTTCAATTTCCTCTTCGCCTTGCCTTCGCAATTTCAATCAACAAAGCTCAAAGCCAGTCAGTGAAGTATGTTGGAACCGATCTTCGCGCACCTGTTTTCAGCCACGGACAGCTCTATGATGCTCTTTCCCGAGCTACGTCTCGAAATCGGGTGACAATTCTTTTGCCCCGCCGTACTGCACAAGACCGAACTATGAATATTGTGACCCTCAGATCCTACAACATATGTAATATAGTTCTTGCAATTGTCTGCCATGCCATTAAATCGAGTTTGAGACAGTTGTCGCGGCCCGCTGCTGACGGTTAAGTCATCGCTATAACTAAATCATCTGTTGACAATTGCTTTGCACTCAATCTGCTGCGCTGACCTCGGACCAGAGAATTGAAGGGATGCGACTGAGAACAAGTATTTACACACAGAGAACTCCTATGAAATCATGAATAAGTCAAGGTTTTATTTTTTTGTTGTAAAATAACAAAAAGTCCTTCCCTTCTCTACCTCTTTTTCATTCTCCGTAGTGTGTTTCCGAGCCACGCAAGCTGTTAAAGTACGGCTGATCGTGACGGTGGCGAGATTTTGAAGGTCAGAATATGATTATACTCGTAGTAGTGCAACTGTATTGTCCAGTACTTGAAATATATCCTGTTTTATACCTCTGCCATAAGGGGGAAGGCGTCGGGATAGCTGGCTAGCTTGGTGGTACTTCCGGACGAATCCTTCCGAAGATCATGACAAAATGTCATGAAAAAACGTTAGGAACGGGCCCACAGTCGTTAGGAATTTCAGGACCCCGGATCGTAACGTTTCGTCATGAAATCCGACGAAAGATCATGAAATTCAACACAAATGACGACGAAATACCTAACACAAGGTCCTGAACAACATCATGAATTTCAAAACCTTCCCTCTGCACAGTGCCCGGACAACTCCAAGAATTGAGCCAGCGCGGCTATTCCGTCCTTTGTGCCCAGTATTTCGGACGTGGGTCTAGAATTCGGTTATTATTACTTAATATCTGTACTCGCTGCGCCCTCAATTCAATGCACACGGAAGTTATATTAACGTCAATCCGCCGACAGGCGAATGGTGCTCGCGAAGCGGCGGATCTCGATGATCCGAAGTCAAGTCAGCGGCAATTGGTCAAGCGTGCAATTCCTAAGTCTGTCATTTCGGGGTCTCTTCTTCGCGAGATTTTGGTATCATTCGAGGCGCTAGAGCTAGGCGAGTATTCCATCGAAGTACCAGCTCAATCTGGGCCGAAATGAAAGAATTTGAAGCGCTTCAAGTTTTCCAGAGGGCTGTCAGCCACCGTTCAAAGACTTTGTCTTTGTTTACTGCATATTGCAGCCCTCAGCCAGTCACGTGTTGGGTAGAATTGCTCGCTTCGTTCGCAATAAGTGCTGGGTTTCTTACATGGAATCCTGAAAATAATGACAATCACAAATAAAAATATTTGCGATTCCCGAAAAGGAAATTTGGGTTCTTCCTTTTCCTTCTCCTTGTTTTTGAGCTCTCAACTCACAGCAGTCCTTCCTCTGATGTCCTGGACCATGCCTATGGTCATTCTGGAGGTCTTCGAGTTCAATCCGCCCTCACCTGTGCCTTTCTGTGCTTGCAATTCGATGCATCAACAGCAGAGTGGTGTGGACTATGCCTATGGTCATTCTGGAGGTCTTCGAGTTCAATCCGCCCTCACCTGTGCCTTTCTGTGCTTGCAATTCGATGCATCAACAGCAGAGTGATGTGGACTATCTGGTGCCCGTTGCATCGAGTTGGAGGGCCTTTCTCGCTATGAAGAAGATTAGAAGAGAATTCAGAAGATAATACTATCACTGGGGGGGCTGAATTGTCTGCAAATGTGTACTCTCTTCCAGTTCTTATTGCCCTTGTATTGCCTCAGTCAATGGGACTCGCAACAGCTTCGTTTGAGCTCTGTTTTCAACCCAAGCTTTGGGGAAGAGTATAGTACCATATTCTCTTATTGTTATATTCCACTTTTTCCCGGGTAGCTATCTATCTGGCGTTATTTTCCTGTGTAGTCGGTCCAACTAGTGAATGCATTGCTGGCTTAGCTTCCGTTGGTCTTGCCTCGAGTTTGCACCACCAAAATAGTTAGAATAGCATACTAGAAGCATTCTTACGACCTCCTGTAGTGCCTGAAAGCTTCTGTGGCCGGAAAAAGACGAGAAGGAGCGCAGCAAGCACGAATTTCCTTTTCGGGAATCGCAAATATTTTTATTGGTGATTGTCATTATTTTCAGGATTCCCTGTAATGCAGATACATTGCCAGGCAATTGATTCAAACTGATCCATTTCTTTGTCTCAATAAAGTTTGAATTCCGGACTGGTTTCTGGGAAATATAGTCCTACGAAGAAATGTAGCATTTCAAATATAACTTCCAGTAGTAGGCTCATTAGTCAAGTCTGTGGAGGATTATGTCCGGATAAGGCATACTGTGGTGATCCAATTTGATCCAATCTGTTCCGGTCAATGATGTGAATCAAAACTTGGTCAACTTCATCCTCGCACCTCATTCAAGTCGACGAGGCCATCCTAGTGAGTGTATACACTCGGAGGAATGCACGTGGGAGTCATCACTGTGACTCATCGCGTCTTTTTCCTCGACCACCACCACCGGGCGCGTTCCTTCGCCCGTGCTCTCATTTTTTAGTTCTTTTCTCTTCCCCAATGGCCAACGACGACCCCTCGCCCTTCAGTGAGGCTCAGCTGGCCGCACTTACGGCCATTGTGACCCGGGCCATTGCCGACAACTCCGCCAACCCTTCGGGCGGCTCCGCCGCGTCATCCTCGTCGAATGCAGCGAACGGCAGCGGAAATGTTACGGTCCCCACTACCAATGCCGCCGGTGAGCTTGACAATTTCGCTTCCGCCTCCTTTCGGTCCCCCACGATGTGGTACCGCCGCGTCAAGCTGGCGCACATCGACGCCATTGTGAATGGCACCTTCGAAGCCGACGACCTCCCCAAGCTCTCCTCCATCGCCGCCGCTGCCCCCGCTGCCCCCGTGCCCATCCTCTTCCACCCGACTTCTGGTGTTGCCGCCCCGGAACAACCAGAGGAACCCCTCGATGCGGGTCTTCCCCGTGCATGGGTCAAGGCATTCCCCTCCTTGCCCCCGCTCCTTGACGCCTGGTCGACTTACACCGGCATCCGCTCCCTCATTGACACCACCAATGGTGGTGTTGCTGCCGCCCTTTCCATCTACACCAGCCAGCTCATGGATTTCACCACACAGTACGAGTGGTCCGCAGTCTTGCGTTACCACTACGAATTTATTCGTGTGCGCATGGCGGAGAATTTTCTCCCCACGCGCTGGGTGACGCCCGATCAGGGCCTCGTCTCCACCAGGTTGGTTCGCTACCCACTGCCCCCGCCCTTCTCCTCCAAGCGCAAACGCGACCTCGCTGAGCGCCTTTCCGAGCCCAGCGCCCCTGCATCCCGTCCGAAGGTTGATGAGACTTGCTACAAGTTTCAGGATCCCGCTGGTTGTCGCATGGGCGACAAGTGCTCTCGCCGCCACGTCTGCATTGCGTGTCAGGGCGCCCACCCCGCACATGCTTGCCCTCAGAAGCGGAAGTAGGATGTTTGGGGCACGCCGACCGAGTCCGGCCGCTGCCCCACTCCGACCAACCCTTCGGTTCTTCTTCGTCCACTGGCTCCTTGCACCCCACCCTCTCTATCACCCCTTCTGCATACTGCTCATCTCTCTGCCCATCTAATGCCTCCTCCCCCTTCCCGTCCTAATACACACATCACATTCCCAGTTGCCCCTACCTCCGGTCCGCATGTTACTAGCTCCCTTAATCCCGCTATGCTATCTTTCTTACTTCAGGATTATCCTGATCCCTCCTTCGTACAACACCTACATAATATCTGTACCTATGGTGCGTCAATTGGATACACCGGCCCCCGAGTGGGCCGTGCCTTCTCACGGAATCTGCCTGCCACACCGTCCGAGCACGCTGTAACCGCTGCAGATATTCTGGCAAACTTTTCTCTGGGTGAGCTTCGCCGTGTCGACTCCCTCCCCATTCATGAGCAGCGCCGGGTCGTTTACTCACCTGTGGGCACTGTCCCCAAAGCAGACGGCGGGTGGCGCACTGTCCACCACCTCTCTTATCCTCGAGGCTCGTCTATCAACGATAGCATCTCCTCTGACGCAGTAACACTCTCCTACACCTCGCTTGACACCTTCTTTGACCGCCTCCGCCGACTTGGTCCTGGCGCTCTCCTCTGGAAGATCGACCTGCGGCGTGCATTTCGCCACATCGTAGTATGCCCAGACGACTCTCTGCTGTATGGCTTCTACTTCGACGGTGTCGGTTACATTGACGTTCGCCTACCATTTGGATCGCGCTCATCACCCTTCACTTTCAACTTGTTTGCGGAGGCCCTGCACTGGATCTCGGAGCGTATGGGTGCACCCCTTGACCACTTCCTCGACGACTTCTTTGGTGCTCGCGCAGCAGGCGAGTATGACCTTGCAGAGCACGACCGTGCAATCTTCCGCGCAATCTGTGACGCGACTGGTTTCTCTGCCCATCCAGTTGGGAAGGCAGGGAAGGACATTCCTCCATCTACCCGCGGTGTGATCCTGGGGATTGAGATCGACACTGTTGCCTTCACAGTGGCTCTCCCTGCCGAGAAGCTGCAGCGCACCATGGCTACTCTCAAGTCCCTTCTATCCGGGGTGTCGGCTACCCTCTTGGACCTCCAGTCCATTGCAGGCCTTCTGCAGTTTGCAACAAAGGTCCTGCCTGCGGGGCGCGCTTTCATCCGTCGTGTGTACGATGCGCTGTCCCTTTTCCCATCCTTTGGCCGGCGTCGCATCCCGAGAGGTGCACGCCGTGATTTGGAATGGTGGGCTCGTCTTCTTCCGACTTGGAACGGTATCCAGTCCCTACATCCTCACCGCCCGGGCGTGGTTATCTTTACTGACGCCAGTGGGTCTTCCTCGAAAGGAATTGGCGGTCATCTTGGGCCCCGGGAGGCACCTATCGATTTTTTTGCGATGCGAGTACCCAGGCGGCACCGGGGAAAGTCTATCCTTTTCAAGGAGCTGTGGGCCGTGCTCCACGCTCTTCGTATTTGGGCATCTCCAGCCTGGGCCGGGTCCCGGGTCTTACTTCGGGTTGACAACACCGGCGGCGTAGCTGGTTTGAATGGAGGTTCTATTCGGGAGGTGCCTGCACAGGCCCTTTTGAGGGAGATCTTCCTTCTTGCGCTATCTTTCGGCTTTTCCATCTCCTGCGTGTGGGTTTCCTCTGAACAGAACTACCTTGCTGACGCACTCTCTCGTTTTGACATGCCACGTCTTCGCCCATTGTTACCTCAATTCTTCGCCTCACAGCACACTCCCTTCCCCCACCTCCCGCCGGATGGCCTGAACGGGTCGATCAACCACCGCTCGTCGCCTACTTCCTCTGGCACGGCCTCGCTGCCTCCACCCGCGGCGTCAACCAGACGGCTTGCAACTCCTTCGAGTCCTTCTGCATGCGGAAATACGGTGCTGCCGGTGCCTCTCCATACCCAGCCTCAGAAGCACACCTTCTCGAATGGGCGGCATCCCTCCCCCCCGGGCTGCAGCGCGAAAACAATCAAGCGCTACATTGGTGCCCTCAAGTCCTTCCACACTGACCTCGGATACGAATCCCGCCCCTTTGAATCACGCGTTCTGGAGCGTGTGATTCGTGGCATACGCCGGGTGTACGGGGATGCAGAACGTAAGGAGCGACTTCCTATTACGCAGCCCGTCCTCGCCCAGATTATCGCCTCCCTCTCCAACCCTATCTCCCTTCCGCGGGGTGTTTCTCGTGAGCTAGCCGAGACTCTCCGAGTTGCCTACGCCCTGGCCTTCGCAGGCTTTCTTCGCTGCGGCGAGATCACCTACGACTCTTTCGATGGTGCTTTCAACCTCAAGCGCCGTGACATCATCATTCAGAACGACGAGTATCTTACCGTTGACCTCCCGGCCTCCAAAACCGACCCCTTCCGCGCTGGGGTGCGCATCACTATTGCAAAAACTGGCTTGCCCACCTGTGCCTACACCCTCCTCCGCGCCCACCTTAATAAGCCGGGCAAGCCCGACGACCCGCTGTTTGTGGGCCGGCGTACTCGCGATGGTACAGGCTATGGAGCTTTCTCGCGGAAGCTTTTCATCGACTGTTTGAAGTCCTGTCTCACTCATGTCGGGATTTCATCGTCAGGATATTCGGGCCATAGCTTCCGCCGTGGCGCTGCCACTTGGGCTCGACTCATCGGTCTCTCCGACCTTGACATTCAGCGCCTGGGCCGTTGGACTTCTGACTGCTTCAAACTATACATTGACACGCCACCTGATGTCATTGTGGCGTTGAGCAAACGCCTTCTCTCTGACCCCCCACTTATTCAACCAACCTCCATGGTTGTTGCCCCGGGATTGGTTTGGCGCGGCGACGATGCTCTCTAGCCGCACCCTTCTTCTTGCTCTCTTGGCCTCAGCTCACCCTCCTCGCTGTCCCGGCAACCCCTCCTCCCTCGGGCTGCCTTGTCTTCCTGGGTTCCGGCCCGAGAGCGCTTGCTGCGAGGGTCACATCACCCCCTCACCGCAATCATAAATATACCACCTGTTTTCCTCCCTCCCTCAGCACGAGCTCGCAGCATTCCTAGTGAGTGTATACACTCGGAGGAATGCACGTGGGAGTCATCACTGTGACTCATCGCGTCTTTTTCCTCGACCACCACCACCGGGCGCGTTCCTTCGCCCGTGCTCTCATTTTTTAGTTCTCCCACCCACCTCCCATATACATTGCATGTACATCGTATTTAGTTTTGTAGTCTGTTTTGTGCAGCTTCGCGCCGACTTTGGGTTCCGGCCCGAGAGCGCTTGCTGCGAGGGTCACATCACCCCCTCACCGCAATCATAAATATACCACCTGTTTTCCTCCCTCCCTCAGCACGAGCTCGCAGCATTCCTCTGAGTCTGAGAATACATGGCAGACCAAGGAAACCAAGAAAGAGGGCTAGGGCCCCAAAACAAGCTCATTTTGATCTTGCTTTCCCTTGAATCCGTAATCTGCCACCACGACTGCTTATATTTCGACCTCACAACAACAATGAACCAGCGTTACTTCATGTTCAAAAATAAAGGGGGTAGAATCTACTAGTCCTTGTCTCTTTGTGACAGCATCAATATCCGAACATTGGGGCATCCAGTTGAGAATGCACTCCAATTGAAATTTGATTGAAATTCACCCGAATTTTTCAAAATATTGGTGCATGTTTTTCTGTATTCACAGAGAGCTCAAAACTCTCTAGCTTGAGTTTTAGATACTCTAGTCCTGTATTATTGTGCTCGTTCATTGCAGCAAGTGGGCTAGGGTTAGTTCCGAGGAAATCTTGAATTTGATTGGCTGGATTATGTCCCAGGGAGGCAGTTGCTCCGAAAGGACATACCTCCTGCCATATCTTGAATACCTTTGATCTGCCTAATCGAGACATAGAAATCAAGATTTTCCGGCGCTTTTGCGGGAGCTACAGAAGCTCTGGGGAGGTAATTTTTGGGGAACAGACTCTCAGATACATGGTGAGTCTCTCTCTTTTCTCTCCTTTTCTCTCCCTCTTTTGCAACTTGAAAACTTGAATTCTCTCGGCTCTCCACAGACATAATTCATAAGCCGAATTGCGTGAGAAACACCGCGTGCAGATCTTTCCATCACCACTGTAGATTATCTGCTAATTAACCCAACTTTCTGGAGGCTCCATAATGGCGGGTAAAATATTAGGGCTAATTTACCGTCTTCCGAAGCGGTAAATCCACAGCACTTATATATATTGTCTTCTTGATCGGGAGCCAGTTTCCGTTCAACTTGGCTGAGTTGAGCCACTTTGTTGTGATTGCTCTGATGGGGAGCCAGTTTCATCTGATGGGGAGCCAGTTTCCGTGAATTTCGACTAGTGCTGCCGCGAGGCGAGGTCGAGGTACCTTGAGGTGATGGCCCATCAACCTTGAACCCACCTTGAGATGACGTCACCTCAGCGGTCCACCTCGAAATTCACTCTCTTCACTTCATTTTCATTCCCTGAGCCGCGAAAAAAGTTCAGCTAGCCTACAGTGGCCCACTCATGAGCACCTATCATGTTTATCTGGTGTTAACAACTGTTTCTAAATATTATTTCCGAAAACAGTCTCAAGGCGCCATCACCTCGACTACCATAAATGGCAACAGTTTAAGGCCAAGGTCACCTCACCTCCGAGGGCCTCCACCTCGCGGCAGCACTAATTTCGACGTTTTTGAGACCACTTCGCACGGAAACTGATACCAGTTTCCGGGAAAAGGTAGCTAGGGCTGGTGAGCCGTTATAATAATTCGCTTGGGCAATTGCGTCGGCTGAGAGGGTTTCCTTTGAGTTGCGTTTATTATAAGGCCTTGCTTTGGGCTATAAGAGTCTAGTTTGTTTCTTTTCTTATAGGGTGCTGTGTTCGACTATATTTATTGTGCGTTTGTTTCTACTCCGAAGATTCTGGGTGCAACCATAATTCCCAGTCAGCAACCATAATTCCTGCGATTTGAGTCATTTTGGACCTGTTGTTAAGCAATGCAACCATAATTCCTTCCCACGATGTCAATTGCAACCATAATTCCACCAGTTTGGGGACCCTTTTCACGGAATTACGATCGTAACTCCCGGGTAAGATAGCTAGTCTCCCTGGATCTGTCTCCTGATTCCGGCAGTTTGTATCTTGTTTCGGCATGCACCTCCCTGTCGTTATAGCCTCCTGTTAGCTCGGCAAGCGATTATTGGAGTGGGTGCCAGATGCGGTGTTGGTAGTCGGTGTTCTCCGAGTCTGATGGGTAGAATGTGTTCATTTGACTCGTGTTCAATGATATATTGCCCCCTATAATGCTATGTATACTGACACAAGTCCACCTGATGATGAGTCGATGAACGGGGTCGTGTTGTATGACTCGAACTCCTGCTAGTCTGGGTCTGAGTAGACTGGTGGGTAGAGCACTCTGAATGTGCCCGTTGCTGTTGTTGCAAGGGATGATACCCACTAGGCAGACTGGGTTGATCTCCTGCTATTGTACTTGGTGATGTACTGTTGGCTGTCGTGTTGTACACCTGAGTACGTCCTTCTGTTGACTCGGTGCCCCCAATTTCCTTTACGTTCTAGCGGGGAGCTGTGAGCGGCTAGTTCGCCAACGACTTGCTGGATTCCTTTGTTAACCCGTGCATTACCTTGCTGGATTGCTTGGTCCGCGGTTTCCTTTCCGAACCTGCCGAAAAAATTTTATATTCTGGTGAATTCCGTCGGGGGAGTGGGACCACTAACCTTAACGTCCGTGTTGTGGTGTCGTCCCAAACCTTAACATCTGTGCTTCGGTGTCGTCCCAAACGTTAACATCTGTGCTTCGGTGTTGCCTTGTGCATTCCGTATGGCCTCGAAACGCAGTGTTTCACCCAGTCGTGAGGGTCAGGTGACCTGCGACTCGATCGCTAATAGCATGCTCTTATAGCCCTCGTCAAACGCTTCCATTCGGGCCTACAACCAAGGGAATCGGTGCTCAATTGACGGTGCTATTGAGGTTTCGGTCCAAGCTGTACGCTTTCCATTCAAGTCAATATACTCGGTCTTGTGACTGCCGCTTCATTCACTGTGCATCTGTATTCCAGACAGGGCAGTAGTAGACTAGTGTGGGTGAGGAGAAGACAGCCGAAAATCGTAGCCGGCTGATCTCCTGGCCGTGGGGCGACCAGATGCGCGAGAAGGCACCCAATCGCACCCACCCTACATACTGCCCTGAAACCAGAATACAGTATACCTGAGTAGCAGTGCGATGCTCAACTTGAAGGGAAACTTGAACTTGAATTGGTTCGAAGTGAACCACGCAAGACATCATTCCTGGAGCCCTGTGTAAAGAACAAATTAAGGGTGAGGTGGGTGGGCAAAAGAAAGATCTTGATACTCGTACGAGAGGAAGTCGACTGAAAGACCTTGAAGGGGTCGTGCCGTGTGTCGGACATGGAAGTCAGGAGGAAGAGAGTCATATCACCCGTCACTCAGCTAGTCACAAGATCATGCACTCCTTTCGCAGGCTCAGGAGTGCCCCCACATTACCAAAAGTAACCGAATTTAGAAATGTCTTACACGCGACCAGCTAGTAGAGTTGGCGGTTGGTCCAACTGGTGGGATAGGCAGGGGGTGGTCATATGCTATTGTTTACGGCACAAGAAGAACTTATTGGGCTTTCCCTGTGCTGATGTTCAATGTTTATTTGTCTGCGAATCAACAATTTATTGCTCTGTTTTAGCACGCTCATTGAAAGATGAGGAAGGCCCAGAAAGCCCTGAGCTCTCATATACAGACTCGTGAGATAGTAAACCTATTTTCAAGGTACTGGCCTACCTGAAATCCTGAACACTGTGTTCCAAAAAAGGCAAACACTGCCAAATAGATGGTATTTTGAAGATTAATTCGTTCACTCACTGTGTGATATCTGACCCCAAGTTTATATCATGAAAGTTGTAGCAAACATGATATAGATGAGCCCTCTGTCACTCAAAGTTTTTTAAACATTTGCGGGCAAAAATCCCAAATTCGGTTACTTTTGGTAACCGCGAGTAGCAAGTCAACGGGACCTGTTCGGGTGTTTGCGGTGACCCTAGGCTGGTTTGTAGGCTATTTGGCACCCTTTTGGTTTCCACCAATTTTTCTCGATGGTTTGAGTCGGCTGTTCCATTGTATTTCTTATAAGCCTTGGCTCTGGCTTATAATTTTTTGCTGCCAGTGAGTCGCGATTTCTTATAAGGCCTGGCTGGTGACTATAATTTTTTTCACCTCCATTATAAGGGCCTGGGGTCGTCTATAAGTTTCTGTTCACATTTTCGAGTTGGCTCTCAGATTTTGGGTGGATTCCAGCAGGTGGCGTGGATTCCAGTAGGTGGTGTGGATTCCGTCCATTCTGAGGGTATTTTCACAAAGGTGGCATGGATTCCCTCCCACGCTGCCAAAGGTGGTGTGGATTCCACTGGTTTTGGGGCCTATTTCACGGAATTCAGGCCTGAATTCCCGGGTAAGATAGCTAGAGCTTCAAGCTCACGGACGCAACCACCCTTACCACCGCCATTCACGACCTCAAGTCGACGGTCCGCATTCGCGGGACGGCGTCTTCGAGCTCGAGCTCTCTGCAAAGTGCTCTTGTGACGGTGGAGAAGGATCGGCGAAAGAACGGGCGCAATTTCTGCGTAAACCCGTCGTGCCCTTCTCCCACTAGTCATTCTATCGACAAGTGCCGCGCCGTTGGCGGCGGTGCTTACGTCGCTGGTGGGAAGAAGGAAAAACGTCCACGAGGGGGCAGGGGGAGTGGGAAAGGGAAGGGGAAGGAGAAAAATAAGGACAAAGCCAATGTGGCCCAGGGGGAACTCCGGAGTCCGCCGAAGAAGTTCAGACTCACTTTGTAGCTGACTGGGCCCAATATACCAATGATTTTGATGCTTATTTGGTTGAGAGCCCGTCGCACACCTCCGCCTCTGTTGAGCATGCTTTTAGCGTCGACTCCGGAGCGCACACTGTTATCCTCGACACTGGAGCAACCACTTCTATCCATTCGTCGAAACCAGCTTTCTCTTCTTATCACCCAGTCTCGGAAACGGTCACAGGCTTTGCATCCAATACGACCAAGATTGCGGGTCGTGGTGTGCTCATCTTCGAGCCGCATCTACCCAACGGCACCCGGCGCAAGCTCAACTTTGCTGACGCTGCTCATGTCCCCAATTCCTCACCAACCCTCGTCTCCATCTCGCGTCTCGACGATGCTGGATGCTATGCCGTCTTCGGCTCGGGACGATGTGTTGTGTTCGAGAAGAAGGACAATGGTAATTTCATTAACCATTTAGCGCGCTCAGAGTCGCTTGTATGCACCGGTTCCCGTCGCGGTACTCGCTTATACCACATGGACCTCGACCCCGGAGTTTCTGCCTTCACGGCTTCTACCTCTTCGCCGTCACCGTCCTCGCAAAAGCTTATGCTATTCCACCGTCTTCTTAGCAGTGTTCGCCCTTAAGCCTTAAATTCGGGTCTGGCCGACCCTTAAGGCTTATTAAGCCTTATCCCTTAATAACCCTTAAGACCTTGAAGCCTTAATTTCCTTTTTAGGTAGGTAGTTCCCACCCTCCAACAGGCGCAAATTTTCAGTGGAGTATATATATTAGACCATATTTGTGCACAAAGCACTTCAATCTTCAGTTCCTTTGGATGTTATGATAGCGGACCGAACTTCGTGACAAGCCAGATACCTAAGTTGGAAATTGTTACTGTGCCCTCAGTTTTTACCCAGTGGCATTGAAACTGTGCAGAAATGACCATAAGAAGGAAGACTAGAGATCCCTCGGGTCAAAAGTCTCAAAATCCACAAAATCATTTCTTCTTCCACGGATTTCGCGCTTTCGGTCCGGGCCGAGACATAGCCGGTGGCTGTACGATGCCATCAGCGCATCAAATGTCTGCCGCACCACTGAACCTTCACCAAATCTCAACCAAATCCAAGGGACTTCTGCTATGGATGTTTGCTGGGGTCAGAATTGAGCTACTGACCAACTTCAGGCTATAATCCGATGGTTTTTTTCCGGAAACCTGAAGTTAGGTACACACACTTTTGAAATTTTGCGCAAAAATTTCGCGCTTTTCTAACCCTAGACTAGGGTTTCTCCGTTTTCTCTGAAATGCGAATTTTGCCTATAAACCCAGGCCCATGTCCTATGTCTGTGGACGGGCCGAAGAAATCAAGTTATTCAAGTTGAAAAAAGAGAGAAAAAGAAGAGAAAAGAGGGAGAGATTCAACTTGATTTAGTCTCTCCCCTGCACCCCTTTCTGATTGTAATACAATGGTATTCATGACGCTGCGAAGGTTTTTGGCACTTGAATCCCAAGACCGTTTAAGGAAAATCAGTGATTTCAAGACCCATGCCCTTTTCGAGCGAATTCCCCAAATGGACATGGGATCTGGCCAATGAAATTCAAGATTTTACGCCGAGACGTCGGCTTGCCACAATAAGCACAAAATTGATGGCATCAATTGGCTTTCCCGCGGTTTCATTTCGCTTTCGTTTCCTTGCGTCTGTAAGAATCTGTCTGTTTTGTGCTGCATAAACATACAAGCACCCACCTGATTCTATTCATTCAATTTCTGCCAGAAAATGTGGATGGATAACCAGCAAATCCCAGTTCAAGGGAACTGGGTTGTATTCTGAAGTCCTACTAGGTAGGGGCAGAAAAACCTTTGTGTTCTTTAATTAACAGAGCTCCTTGCTGGGTGCAGTGCAATATATCTTTGATACAGGATGGGAGGGAGACAGACTGCCAATATATGTGCTTCCCATCAATTTTGCCTTGTGCCTCAAACTAACTCTCCCATGGAAAGGTGCAAAGATTTTGACTGGACTAGGCAGTAATATCAGTACTTGGTCACATTATCTGCACTCACTACATGTATTTACATGTCTCATTGCAGTCAGTCAAACTGAAGCCATGTATTCATGAATGTTTCTCATTTTACAGTTCTCAAACACTCAATGCCCCTCAGATTTTGCAGAGAAAGTACATTTGTGGGTTAGAACTTACTACAATGGGCCGTGAATGTTTTGGAGTCACCATCCACCCGAGGTTAAAAAGTGTATAAAAGGTAAAAAGAAGTTGCGACGTCCGGGAATTGAACCCACGGGCATCGGAATGTTCCGTTAGGTCCCATGTCCTTATATGGACATGGGCGTCCACAGCCATCGCACATGAGCCTAAACCCACCCCAAGTTCCTGCTAAATCTCAAGTTTCAAAAGAATTTTGGCCAAAATTCCGGCTTGATATGAAGTTGTGTCTGCTATCATACAAGCAGTACTATGACCGCCGGCGGACACCAGCTCCAGACATCAAGGTTGGTGACCGGGTGTGGGTTGATGCTGCCCTTCGGTGAAATTCTCCCACCGGCGTATCGGCCCCTTCAAGGTTCTGAAGGTCGTTGGTAATGGTGCCTTCAAACTGGAGCTGCCGCCCCGGTACTCTGCCCTCCACCCTGTCTTCCCTGTCGTGAAACTTCAGCTTGTGGAAGCCGATCCATTCCCCACTCGCCCCAGACACGAAGAGCCGCCACCAGTCCTTGACGTTCCTGGCGACAAGCAATGGGAGGTCGAGGAGATATTGGATGCCAAGATCCGCTATGGGAGTCTATGGTACTTTGTTCGCTGGAAGGGTTATGACCCGTCCCATGATCAATGGGTGAAGCACTCTAATGTCTTTGCCCCGGACGCTGTCGCTGCTTTCTACCGCAAATACCCTTCCAAACCTCGCTCCATTGCTGTTGCTGCCTACGATTCCCTTCCCTTCCGTGACCGCTCGTCAACTCCAGCTCAGGTGCGATCTATGCGTCGAGGCGCCGCATTCCAAGGGGGGGGATGATGTCAGCGGAACTCCCTCTTTTGGCACTACACAGCCACCTATGACGCAGGCCTCCTGCAGATTTCCCACTTTCCCGTCAAATCCCCAAAGCCCTATGTCATCGTGGAGTAAGGCATGTGACTTGGCCCGGGATCATTGCCGATCGCTCCGAGCTTGTGGGAACTAGTTACTATATGTTTACTGCACCTAGCGTGGGAATCCTCAGCCTTTCTTCTCTTTGGATTCTCCCTCGCTAGGTGCGGTGTGATGTATTCTTAGTAGCTTCTTAATTAACTTTGGATTCTCCCTCGCTAGACCCTCGAGACATCTCGGGTCCTAAAGGTTGCCCTTACACCGAGCGTATCCTTGTGCCGGATCCAGGGGTGGAATAGCGGGTTCTCCACGAGAATCTCGGGCCCGACAAAGATGGCTTGGAATTCGTGAGATTTGAGCCGCTGCCCACGGTTATTAGCCAGAGAGAAATGAAAAGCAGCTTGTGATAACGCACCTTAAGTAGACCCTCATCCAACGTCTCATTATTGACGGCTGCCGCAGAGATTACGAGTTGATTGCATGTCTTCATCTGACACAGCATGAAGACGCGTAGTTGCACATAGAAGTCAACACTTACTTGTTGTTTTTGCAGGGAAAGTAACGGGGATACGACGAGGACGAGCTTCGACTTGTTTTGAGGAAGGAGGAGAGGCAGGACGAATTGCCCATGCCCGTGCCTGCGATGACCAAGGTGTCGAGCTTTAAAATGAAAGCCTCGGCAACATCTAGCTGCCAGTCGTGCGCGGTGTTGTTTGTGCGCTGCCGGAACGCCGAGCTCATTGCGTCGCGTGTATGCTTTGGATTGTAGCCATATTCAGCTGCTGCGCGCCGCCGCGCATCATTTAGGAGCTGTTGAGAGCTGTCAGGGGATTCCACAGCTATGACATCTTCTGACTTGGGCAGAAGTTCTCTGTCTCCAAGACATCATGCTGTGCGCTCACTTATGTCATATCTTACGTCACCTCTTGTATATAAGTAGTTCACTGGGGATCTCTGATCCCCAGGTTTGTTATCGACTTGGCTCCTGGGCCCTTCTCCCCTTACAGCATAACAAACCTTCTATTCGACTCTGGCACTCTCCTAGCCCCAGCCGACCACCCTACTTCCTACTCTGCCCTCATCCTACCATCGACCTTACACCTACCTTGCTATGGCAACCCCCGCAGTTCCTCAGGACCTTTATTCCTACTGCACTTTCCTTCGAAGCGAACTACAGCGCGTCCACGACCGTCTTGATCGTCTTGAGTTTGGGGACACTGCAGCCTCTACTCCCCGAGGGCATGCCTGGCGCTTCTCCTGGGATGGCGCTCGCTGGGGCTCTGAACCATCAACCCCAGCCCCTACCCCTGCCATCATCGCTGTCGGCCACACCGCCATACCACTCGCCGAAACCCTCCCTACTGCACAGGACGCACCGTCCCGCTACTCGTGTACGCTTGTGGTGCCTGACTCGGTCGTCGGGCATATCGTTGGCCGTGGTGGTAAGGGTCTTCATCAGTCGCACGACATCTCCGGCGCCCAACTTCGAGCCTATACTGATAAGGCTTCCCCCTTGGAGCGCCGTGTATCTATCCGTGGTACCGACCAGCAAATCGGTGAAGCGCTAATTGCGCTTGGGAAGCGTTTCATGCGTAAGCGTATCCGCTCTAAGAAGAAAGGTCCGTCACGCCTTTCCGGGGACCCTGCCCCTCCCCCTCCTGGCCCGGTGCCGGTTTTGCCGAACGCTTCTGGCGAGGGCGCTCGCCCGCTGAAGAAGCGCGCACACCCCGTCCATCCGTCTCAGCCACCGGCTCCGGTTCCACCCCCTCCAGCGGCCAGTGCTCAGCCGCACCCAGGTGCCGCTACACAGCCAAGGAAGTCTGGGGTGCGATTTGCACCACAGGAGTCTTCCTACCCCGCCTCTAACTCTCTACCCCATAACCCTGCCGCCATCTCTATTCCTACGCAGGTAATGGCGTCCCCTATTCCTACTCCCCGCCCCAGCTCTACTCCTTATGCCCCCTCGGTGGCCATGCCCACTGCCATCCCGTCCCCCTCTCCACGTTCAGTAGCTCCTTCGCCTATGGCCATTGATGCTATTCGACCTGAAAGGGGACGTCGACAACAGACGGCACGGCGAGGCGGTGCAGTGTCTGCGTCTGATTCGCGGATTGACTCCCAGGGCAACCTACTCTTCCGTGGCGATCCAGGATTTTGAAGGATCGTTCATTCTACTGGGCTCTGGTCTTCGTCGAGGCGACGAATCTTGAAGAGGGGGTGATGTCAGGGGATTCCACAGCTATGACATCTTCTGACTTGGGCAGAAGTTCTCTGTCTCCAAGACATCATGCTGTGTGCTCACTTATGTCATATCTTACGTCACCTCTTGTATATAAGTAGTTCACTGGGGATCTCTGATCCCCAGGTTTGTTATCGACTTGGCTCCTGGGCCCTTCTCCCCTTACAAGACCGCTCGCGGAGGGCGGGGTGACGGTCGCCACCCTCCGGAGGCATGGTCCTGGAGTTGGCGGCGGACGCGAGCGAATGGAGTGGACACAGTGACGCGCGAAGCGGGTTATGGTAGGTGACCCAATCGAAGTGGCCCAGACGTTCCTACGCCCTTGTTGCCATCACACTCAAAATTAATCAAGCGTCAAGAGCTGTCAGATTAGGTAGGAGCTCCGATATCTAATCTGGCTCTGTACGGAATGCGTAGGAACGTCGAGAACATGTTGGGTATGTGGACAATGGTCCACATAGGAGGGGAAGCTTGCTTCAGTCCGTACATGCAATCTACTGAATTACTATAGACCAAATACACTTATTCTATTCTAAGTACTCATGCAACTGTTGAAAAGGCTCAAAAAACTGAAATTCAGCAAGAATATCCTGGATATCAAATCCGTAAGTCTTGAGTTTGAAACCTAAGGCCTAAGGTCTCTCTCCGCTCCAAATCAACTCTGGAGCATCTGCTGCACTGTAGTTTCATTTGGCTTCTGCAATCTTTCTAGTAAAAAAGGTGAACGGAATGCTATTCCGTTTACTCTTGAAATCGCAACAAACGACAACCCAGGAGCAAAATCTTGTTTACCAAGATCAATAACTGCCTTACTGAGAGTCAGATGGCCCAGGCCAAGGTCAAAGGAAATTGTGATCGTGCTAATGGTACTCCATTAGATTCCTATTCTGCTGTTCTGGGAACAATTGGGATTTAATCTGGTTGTACACCTTCCCAGCCCTAAGTTGGTGGTCCTAGATTTTGGATTTAGAATACTTAGCAGTTGTAATGTATGTATATTCAGGACATTGTACAGATACTACAGCTGGTAAATGGTTTTTTTGATCGCTGTTTGGTTGACTCGGAAGCAAGGTATACAGTGGCGGCGAGATCACTTTGCTTGCCTTTTATAGTAATTCGCATCAAACTCGGCCAAACCATGCAAAAACGACGTATTCTGAGAGGCCAAACTATGTGGGTGGCCTCTACAACTAAGAGTACAATGTTCTATGTAGAAAACTTGGCGACTTTCCGTCTGTTTTTGGCTCAATCCTTCTGTCATCATGTAAAAATTAAACTTGAATTAAACTGTCCTATACATGAAAACACAAGGTGACGTTAGTAACGTGACTTTTGACAGAAAGTAACGTGCTTTTTGACAGAAAATCACGGGGTCCCCGGCGCCGCGCGCCGGCGAGTGCAGCGAGCGGCAGTGCGGCGCCGCGGGCACGGAATCCAGCAAAAAAAAATTCGCAAAAAAATTAAACCGGGGTTTGGGGCGGAGCCCCGACAAGCTGTGCACCAGCCGTAGGGAGGGACGCGAGCGCAGCGAGCCGGCCCTGCCGAAGGCGGGGTGCTTAAGCTTGTTTCACTTATGTGGTAAGTAGGCGTCAGCGAGCGGTCACATGACCAAAGTGTGGGACCTAGAAATGGTGTATTTGAGCAAATGGAAGACATCCCTGGTCTCAAAATTCAAAAATACTTTCTTGGGATGGAGCAGTAGACCATTCTTCCAACCCATTTTTTTTGAATGCAGAAATGAGTTTTTCAGCGATTGGAGCCATTTTGGTTTGGGACGATGGCGAAATTTGCCGCTTAAGTAACACTCCCACGCACCATATAGAGTAAAATCCCATCAATTACCGGCAACCCGCCAGCACAACAGCGTACACGCTATACCGTGAACATTGGCTGCAGTGCGCAACATCTTGGGGCATCATACAACAATGGCTAGAGAAATCTCATCCTATCTCCAGTTATGGTTACATAATGACCATTTTTTTTTTCGACCTCAAAATCGTTGACATTGAGCAAAATCCAGCAGGTTTTGTTTTCGTGTCGAAATTTTTGCCGCGTTACGCGTGACGTGACACGTCATGTGACCGCTTGTTGTAAGTGACTGACGCCTACCTTACATATTAGCTGAAACTGTGTCGAAAAGTGCACAATAGAGACGGATTTGTGCCTCTGAGTATTTCGCCCCACCTGAACTATGCCTTCAATCTGTTCTGTTAGCGAAAAGGTGAGGTTTGATGGGGATTTTCTAAAAAGGCGAGCAAAGTGATCTCGCCGCCACTGTATACCGGGTCAGTGCCAACACTGCTTTCAGGGCTGTAGTAAACATTTCTATCCTCCAAAGGCCACAGAAACAGAAGAAAAAGGTCCTTCAGTCGGTTTGAGACATCAGTGATGGCATCATTGATGGGACCTGATTGGTGGTGTTTAGGCCGAGCGCACCATAGTTGCGTCAATATCAACAATTTGCTGTGAGACGCACCGTTACGCACGAGCAAAAAGAACGAGACGACGTCTAAGATAGACGTCACCCCGATGCGGCACCCTTATATAAGCATTACGTTTGCACAGCCACCCGCCAAATCTCGAAGGGTGAAAAAAAAAAAGTTGCGATTTTCGCTCTGTGGACGCTGGAGAAAATATTTCAAGCTTTTTAAAGTTCATTTCCTAACATGCTGCTACTGAGAACCCTTGCAATATTGGTAAGAATTGCTCAAAAGAGGAGTTTCTTTGCTATCAATGGCCTGAACTTGAGCCCGAGCCTCAGGGTGTTCTCCAATAATACCCCAGTACCCATGTACTTATCCGCTACCCCTTTGTTCAGTGTGCTCTCCTTGCCCCCATGCCTCCCACAGTAGTTTTTGGGTTGTATTCGTCGACTAAACGCTATTCGCCCAACAATGGAGCGCAACACGTGACTGCCACGTCGTCAGTTGGACTTAAACGAAAAATACAAAGTTCAAGTTGAACGTTGAACTTCCAAAGAAGCGATTTGGTAGGCGGAGACAAGTCTGAAGAGGCAAAAGGCCTCAGTACCTGAAGACAATATATCAACATTGAAATTTATAAACGTTATATGAAAACAAACATCACGGTTCAACTTCATAAGCCGATTTACTTGCTTTTTTTTTGCATACTTGTGCGCCATACCGAACCAACGAGGTATTTACCTGAGCTATTTGTATAGCGTAGTTGGTCGTAATCATCGTATCATCACAAAAAGTAACCAAGATTTTGCAGTACTGTATGTATTGTAGCATCTAATACGGAAACTGTGGAGATAAGTCCATCAAGACCAAGGTTTTCCCCATCCCGGTTGCTATCACGCAGAAAACGTTTTTTTTATTGTCGATTTCGAGGGCCAGGTCCAGCTGGAATGGCCGTAGTCGCGTGAGTTTGCACCTTGCAGATAGAACGCGCTTCATCCATTGAGCGGGAGTTTCCGGCTGTGAGACTACTTGAATGGGTGGCGAAGAGTCCATGTTTTGAAATATGCATAGATTAAGGTAGTAGAGAAAGGACAGTGAGGACAACTGAGCTCCAGAGCGAGCTCGCGGAGAGGGCGGACGACGTTCGGACGTAGTTCCTTTTTGAGTGGGTTATTCCCAAAACGGGAGGCCGTCATCACGCCGGGCTGTTCATCAGTGATGGATGTCGCTCCTCAGCGGCAGGGTGTAACAAATCCATGCCTATTTGAGAGCAGGTAGTTAGTCGGTGGGGGCGGGGATTGTGATGGTAAGGGAGAGAAAGTGGGATCAGTATTTGGCTTCGTATTGCACGTTGCTTACCTGATTTGATGCGCACAGACCTCTTGCGACTGCCAAACGCGGCACTCTTCCAAACGCGGCAAGCTTGAAATGACTCCGAGCCAGGCATCTGAATGAAGTTCAAATAGTGGTTGGCCTGAGAATTGAGAACGGGATTTGATCATTTTCCGAATGCATTAAACATTGTTTTATTTAATGGAAGTTCCATGGCCTTCCAATTATAGTTGCAGGTGTTCAAGGCAGAACACCGCGGGCACAGTGCAATTATGCAACCCACGAGTCTTGAGAGCGGAACTGCAGAATTGATGGGAACTGACTATCAGCTTACCTCACTGCAAGTTCAAGCTCCGCTCAGTATCGGTCGGTCTCCTGAGCATTATGCTGTTGATGGGGGTTCCGATCCAGATATCTGTTGGACAGGTACGCGGGAATTCCCGATCGCACACAGACCTCCCCTCAATTAGGTGGCTCTAATCAGCCACTTTTAATGAGCTGAATCAAAGACTTTCAACTTGTGCCGCACTTCCTTCCCAGACGCTTCTAAGATTTTGCGTACCCTCCCATGTTCGCATATTCTCTGTCGATTGGCTTCTTCAGAATGATTTATTCCGCTTCTGAACTTGTACAATGAAAGAATTGATATCGCCATGCCCAACCTAATAATGATGACGAGGCGTCGCCATCCTCGGCCGAATCGTCGAAACCCGAGGGATCCGACGCAGGTCCGGCCTTCCCGCGGCGGACCAGGCATCCGGACCCTCCTCCTGGGGCGTTGTTTATACGCCAAACAACCGAATTAGGATGGATCCGTTTTCGGAACCGGTCCGAAAAAAAATGCCGTTACAGCTATTTTGAAAACGATAGACAATTTCGATTTTAGAGCTCAGTTCGCGCCGTAGAGCTCCAACGCAGCCAGATTCTGATCAATCACAACTCCGGAGGTGCGAGCGCTGAAATTTGAAATTTGGCCGGCCCGAATTCAGCTCGAAAGTTCAAAGTGTCTATCGTTTTCAGAATAGCTGCTGTAATCTCATCCTTTTTAGGAACGACTGTAATACTCAAATGTTCATTTGACATAATCCTGGCCCGCTGTATGCCTAGGAAGGTCTTCAATAAAATGAAAGGGAGTTTTTGTGACACTTTTGTGACCCTGCTAAACGCCCGCCAAAATCCATGGACACTACTAACTTAGAGACATATATCTCCTCAAAACTCAGTGCCGGGCGGAAACCCCTCCCTCAACCCGAAGTTATCGCCTGCCATCAAAAACAGTGGTCACTACCGGGGTAAAGATACTGTACTATTTCGATCAATTCGTCTCGCACGTGACTTTTTAATTTTTCCGACAAATCTCCAAATTCCGCTAAAATCGAAAGAAAATTATTGGCGGGGTCCCCGGAAATCGGCTGTGACGCGTGACAGACGAATTGATCGAAATTGTACAGTAGTACTGTATCCCATCAACAGGATTCAGCTCAAAAATGGCTCCATTGACCAGGTGTTGTTCGATTGTTCAAAATTCTGTGGGGTTTGTGCCAGCCGCTGGCAAATTTTGATAACATCCAGTACTAGTTTGTGTGTTGAATACTGAAGGCTTCAGACAAGCAAATGCGAGGATATACTAAACTAGTACCGCACGTACATTCCGACCAGTTTGGGACCAGTCACATACGAAGCAAACCAGGCACATTGCTCTGATGTGCCGGGTTTGAGCTCAAACAAAGCGCTTTTCCTGATTCGGCTGAACCTCCGTCGGCAAACACTTCTGCCGGCATCAGTTACGCAACTACTCCCCCGCTCTTCCTTTTCCTGCGCGGTTGGGCAGTTCTGATGGAAACCCTTATTTGGTAAGTAATTTGATTTCGACGCAACTGTACATACTTAGTGCTGCCGCGAGGCGAGGTCGAGGTACCTTGAGGTGATGGCCCATCAACCTTGAACCCACCTTGAGATGACGTCACCTCAGCAGTCCACCTCGAAATTCACTCTCTTCACTTCATTTTCATTCCCTGAGCTGCGAAAAAAGTTCAGCTAGCCTCCAGTGACCCGCTCATGAGCAAGTATCACGTTTCTCTGGTGCTAACAACTGTTTTTGAGTATTATTTCCGAAAACAGTCTCAAGGCGCCATCACCTCGACTACCATAAATGGCAACAGTTTAAGGCCAAGGTTAGTGTTGCCGGAAGCTAGCTCTGAGCTGAGTTCAACTCCAACTCGACCCCTTCCCAAAAGCGGCACCTCGAGGTGATGCCAGCTCGCCTCGACTCCACCCTCGTCACCCAAAGCGGACGACGTCAAGACGACGTGACATTTCTGGCGGTGTAACTGAGTGACATCACACTCCCTCCCCAGTTTCTGTATTGGCCGTTTCTTGGCCGTTTTTCGACGTAAAAAAAGCAGTTTGAGCTTGAAGAAAGCTCAGGAAACCCTTCCACATAAAAATTTGGTCCATTCTCCCCTGAAATTTTGCCCTTCGGGTGGAAAGATGAACCCTGGGACAGTAGATTCCCATATCTGGTATCAGCTCTGAGCCAGCTCCGCTCAACTCGAGCTGACAGCGAGCTGATGGGCAATCAACTCGAGTTCAGCTCCAACTCAGCTCCCGGCAGCACTAGCCAAGGTCACCTCACCTCCGAGGGCCTCCACCTCGCGGCAGCACTAACTGTACAGAGGTAGGGTGCTGGCAAGGATGTAATGCACAAGAATTCCTGTGATGGATATCACGTAATCTTCTCATAATCTCGAAATGCTGTAACGGGTCATTAGTGTAATGGTAACACGCCGGAAATAGAGCTTATTAGCAACCGGTGAAAAACGAAATTTCACGCACAAGAACGTCATTCAAAAACCACAAGTGGAGCAGCACTTTTTCACCGTTCCAAGAAAGGAAACAACGTGCCGATTCGTGCCGCATCGCTTGAGTTGCCTTTCTGAGCGACTTCCACGCTCACTGCTCTACTCACCGTCCTGCGAGCCTCTTGGAACGACGAGCAACAAGCTCTACCTTTCGCGGAAGCATCCTATGTACTTTGTCATGATCGCCACTGGAGCGGGGAACGGCCGTGCGCCTGACCGCATCTCTCGATGACGTTTTCGAGGTTTTGCATGTTTGGAGCCTCCGTTTTTCACTGATCTCGCTTAGTTTTTCATCGTATATTTTGAAAAGCACCGGCTGCTAATAAGCTCTAATGCTGAGTTCAAATCCAGCCTGATCCAAAGGTTTATGGTTCAACCCTGCCTTTGCGCACATCTTTTACGCTTTGTCCATCTTTATTGAGAATCACATGAAAGGTTGCCAGTAACACCCTGGTGACTAAGTCAAGCGCACCATAGTTGATTGTTGGAAGGGCCATGCTGACGCAACGGGAGCACAACGCCACGGGAGGAGGCGGCTGAACGAGGTGGCAGTGGAAGTACGAAAGAAAGAGGTCGCCGATATGGAAGGTGTGTCGGTCGTCGCTGCACGTAGCTTACGGCATTGCCAAGCCCGACACATACTAAAATTCGAATGTTTCTGGCTTGTCGCAATGTTTCTCCTTTTCATCAATTTTTCTCACTCTCTATGTATGTGTACTTATCTGTGTATCTTCCGCACTTCGTACAGTATATCTCGCGTCAAATTAGCCGATGTCAAACACGTGAAGCGATGGGTCACCAACCTTTACGTTTCCAACATGTACGCGTCCTCTCACTTTGACACCGCTCAGCACGCTGCGTTGCGAGAACTAGTCCGTGCGTCATGGCCCTTAACGGGCTCATCGTCCGATTTCTCAAGAGCGTCCTCCGCTTGTTCGGCGGATGCTGCCCTCTATCGGCGAGAAATCTGCAGAATGGCAACAATTCAAGGGGACTCAAACGTTCGGCAGTGCATCGTGCGGATGAAACAAGTCCTTGTCGATTTGGAGAGATATGCTGCAGGATGCACAAGCCTTTGCTCCCCAATTCGCAGGATCCCCATTGAGCTGTTACTCCAGATCTTCTCCTTGGTTGCATGCCCAATACCTCAACTCAGTTACATTGATAGCACTCGCAATCTACGTCACTGCTCACAGGTTGTTTGCGTTACTTCCCCTTCGTGTTCATGTTTGGTTGATGCCTTGCAGGTTTGCCACGGATGGTACTTCCTGATTGCTGGCAGTCCCTCCCTATGGAGACACATAGACCTCAACTTGGCCCAATTCTGCATCAAGGAGCGGCACCTTTTTGCTGCGTATCTCAGGCGATCAGGCACAGTGCCTTTAAGGATTGGTCTTCGTGCCACTGAGAAGACCGCTCATAACGAGTTCCTTTCGGCGCCCCTTTGCATGCTTGAACAGGTCCACAGATGGGAACTGGTGGATTTGAGACTTCCGCTTTCCGTCATTTCGCATTATTTCAAGGATTGCACTAAACCCCTTCCCCTGCTCAGAGATCTCTCCATCATATCATCCAGCTCCTTTGTCTCTCTCCCGCACACTCAACCTTTTCCTGTCCAAGGCTTTCAAAATGCCGTTAATTTAGAAACGGCCGCCTTCTCCTCCTCCGCACGTCTGGCGCTCCCATGGAAGGCAGAAAAATTGCGTCAGGTCACCTCTTATGTGTCTGCCGGAGAGGAGCTGCAGTACGCACTGGCAACACTTAGCCTTTGCTCGACTTGGACCACGTTCATCCTACACCTGGACAAATTTACGCCCCTTTCCGCTGTCGCGCCTATTACTTCCATGGTCTCGAAGTTTGAGATTCGCTGTAGAGATGCCAATGAGTCGGTGCTAGCTACTGCATTGCAGTAAGCCACGCTTCCTTCACTCGTTCGGCTTGGAATTGTGGCTCCCGCCGCTTGCATTCCAATTCCCGAATTTTTAGCCTTCATTTCGCGCTGCGGTCTGTCGAACTCGTTACAGACACTGTGTCTTAAGCTGCGCATATGTGACAGCCAACTTCTTCACTGTCTCAAACAACTTGGACATTTGACATGCTTGTGGGTTCACGATATTCAGCAGCGTGGCCGCAGGCAGGAGCATGTAGTCGTGACTGACTATCTTCTTAATGGCATTGGAGATATGGCGAAGCGGGGTCACCTCCGGTTGATGTCACTGGACTTGACCACGGTCAAGAAATTCACGGACGCCAATCTGACAGGATTGGCCGTAATTCTCCAGGGGGCAACGATTCGGATTCATAGAGCCACTGAATAATCACCATCAAACCTCTCCCAGTCGCAGACTCCTTGACATCGTCCAGCAACGCCATTTCTCGGCGACCGTACTACTGTAGCTCCTTGCTCTGCTTTACTCACATGTGCGCTAATGACAGAAGACTGGAGGCCGAACCCGCCCCGGAAAGTGTGACGTCACATGTCACACTTTCCGTGAATCACCCACGCCGTTCCCGTTCGCTGCCGCTGGCCATTTCACTGGCGCTGATCTTTTTGTTGGCGCTGGCCCTATTGCTGGCGGGGGGTGTTTTTTTGTCTGTATTTTTTAATCTCTGAACTGTCAAAATTAAGTTGTGAATTGCACCCAAAGTACATAAGTATACGAAAATTTTGAAAGAAGGGAGGTTGCGGGCGCCGGCCCGGACGGCTGGGGTTTTCCACCCCAGACCCCGACCGCTGCGCGGGGCTTCCGCTCGCCGCGGGGCCCACTGCGTGGTGCTTCGCTCGCCGCTATGGCCCACTGCGTGGTGCAGCCGCTCGCCGCGGAGGCCCACTGCGTGGTGCCGGCGCTCGCCGCGAGGCCCGCTGCGCGGTGCTATCTTGTGCCGCGGGTGTTCAACACTTCAGATGTGGTGGGGAGGGACACACCGATTAAAGCCGACTCGGAAAGTGTGATGATGGTCACATGTAACGTCACACTTTCCGGGGCGAGTTCGAATTCCCAGAAGACTAGCGTTGAAAGTCTCGGACACTTGCTTCCCCTCCCTTCCCCCGCGTCAACCGCGTCTTCTTCGTCGTCGCTGACTGTGGCGGTGCCATGGCGAGATGATCGTACTTTACTCTCGCCAGCGGGTGCCGTGCACAATTAGTAAACTATTTACTGTACTGAAAAATTTCGTCATATAAAATATTTTTGTATCTACGTTTGCTGGTTTGAGCAAAGCCTTGATACGTTGGCTGGATGTACATCGAGATAGTGCTACATATAACTTAGTTGACCATGAGTGAACACCTGGTACATACCCCGGTGAGAGCCCAGAGAGAGCAAACGATATTCTGGTCGTCGCTCTCCAGCCGATCAAAGCTGCGAGAGGTGATTCGTGCGAGCGCGCAGTGAGATTTTGAACGTTTTCCACAGACCCCAAGCTTGCAGCCAAGACTGCGAGAAAATGCTTTGTGGATACGGTTTCAAAGGCCCAAGGGAGTCATTGCACCCAAGGAACAAGTGGCAAGTCGTGGGAGCCGAAGCCTTTCAGTGGGAAAGTTCCTCCTGACCTCGGCCAAACCTCGGCGGACGGGCCCCACGACAGGACGCTCAAAAGTCTCTCAGGACTGTGGAAAATCAAATTGGGCCAAAAGTACTATCCTGCCAAATAGGTCTGGATTTGCACAATGACTCTGGATTTTCGATTTTTCTCTTCTCCCTTTTCAAGTTGACTCTCCGGACCTTTCGGCATTTATTCTGGTACCAATTCCCTACAGGTAGAGCTACAAATCTTATGATTTCATGCAAGTCCAATGTCAGGAAACATTCGCCGTTTTCTCGAGGTTTTTGATCTGTGCTGTCAATCCCATCAAAATCCCTTGATGAAAGCCTGTCTTTCTTACTACCTTCCTGTGGACGTATCGCTACGAAACTTGTAGGATCTGTAGCCCAAAGGCATATAAACAGATTCCGAAAAGTCCGGAGGTCCAAATTGAAAAGGGAGAAGAGAAAAATCAAAAATCCAGACTCGTTGTGCAAATCCAGACCTATTTGGCAGGATAGTAGTGAGAAACCCGGGTACGGTTGGCGGGAAGGCCGCGGTTGACTTTGACTTTTGATTTCTGTCATTGGCCGTTTCGGGAAGTGGTCCGAGCATTACCTTGCAAACAAAATCAAGCACCACTTTGCCATAGGGCTAGTGGGGGTTGTTCTGAATACATAGATACGATACTAAGACACTCAGGAAATGAATTTCTTATGTCAATAGAGTTCGGAACGCTTGAGGGATGTTTTCTTCCTAAATAAGGAAATGCCGGCCATAGCGGAGAACCGGACACGCGATCACATGATCCACTACTCTATTCTTTTGCGCCGTGTTGTGCGCGAGGGAAGCCTGTCAGATTTCGGATCGTATCTGTTAACAGCTTAGAGTAAGTATAGACACCTTGGGTCGCATTTTCAGCAAAAAACAGCGAGGTTCTGTTTGGTAATCTAAGTATGAACAGATATAATGCTACTCAACCAGAGATTGCCTCGTACAAGCCTCGCATTTCAACCTGCTAACGGATCAGCGGTGCCATGGCATTGAATATAGCCCATCCAGACAACGCTTCTATCGTTGGAGAGCCCAAATGGATATACCATCAATAGCATCTTGGGTCACTTCTACCGCAACATTTTCAAGGCCGTAATCTTGAGGCATTTTGGTGGTTAGCATAGACCTGCGGCATGCAACGGCCTTGAGTTGGGTCGTATTTCTGTATTCACATCATATTCAACTCAATGTTCAAATTCTCCTCTAACCTCGCTGTTTTTGCCTGAAAGTCGGAGAGACGACTTGAATGGCCTTTATCTCTATGTAGGTCCACACAGAAAAAATCAGACTGCCTTCGTTGTCGTCAAACACGAAGAGAAAAGGCAAATCAAGGAAGTCATGTGATCGCGTTGACATAAGAAATTCATTTCCTGAGTGTCTTAGTATCGTATCTATGTATTCAGAACAACCCCCACTAGCCCTATGGCAAAGTGGTGCTTGATTTTGTTTGCAAGGTAATGCTCGGACCACTTCCCGAAACGGCCAATGACAGAAATCAAAAATCAAAACCAACCGCGGCCTTCCCGCCAACCGTACGGAATCCGCACCCTTCCAATCAGGATCCCTATCCAGTTGAATCTCAATCATGGCTGGCCAGGTACACGGACGTCTATCACGCACCTTCTCAATTGTACAGAGGGACGAACTGGTCATAGACCGGGTAGTTGAGTTGCTGCCAGAGCCACTGTAAGACATGGACTATTCGAGAGGCATTGCTAGCCAGTAGACAGAGGATCAGAACGGCGTAGGTGAGGTCGATCATCTCGGGATGGGCTTACGAGAAAGGTGGTGCCAACCACGACCCCACAAGGATCCAAAACAGGCAACACTATTGCTTTGTTTGGATCAAGGTCGATGTTCAACCTCTTTTGCAGTTTAATTCAGGATATGGGGCGGGATTCAGGCACATCTATACCAAGCAAAAGCAAATCTTCCTTGTAAGCTACCTTACATGGTTACAATTGTGCAGAGATGTCAGTCTGCGTCAAGTGCGTCAAAGTCTTTGTTGACGCCGGCCGGCGCATGGTGGCGCAGAAGGTGTACTAATATTTTATCGCATGACCGGGATACGAGTATCATTACGTCTGCCTCACCTGTGAGCTCGGTGCGTCAAAATTGAAGAGGGAGACGCCTTCGTCGTACATTCAACACTGGCGACCTAGAAGACGCTGAGAGAGGATTAGAGCTCACCAGTGTGATCAGCTGTGGTAGTATTGAGCCAGAGTGCAACTATACTAACTTGTTCCAGTTAAAAACTTGATAGTAGTGACGCTGTGTCTGGTAGCATTGGCGCAGGTGAAACTTGAATTGACGCCGCTGACGCCAATGGTGACATTTGGGATGACGCAGCCGGCGCTGGTAGCGACATGGACTGACGCCCCGACTTGACATTGAAGAGGCGCAGGTTGACGCCAATTGACGCCGCGGATTGACATTGTGACGCTAATGTGACACTCATTTTGACGCCGTGACGCTGATCACTGACGCCGCATTGACGCACAGTGACATTCCAACCAAGTCAAATCATCTGTTAACTACTCGCAGTTACCAAAAGTAACCGAATTCGGCGGTTTTCCCCACAAATTACGATTATCAAGGAGCTTTGAACAATGAAGGGTTCATTTACAGTGTGTTTGCTACGACTTTCATGATATAAACTTAGGGTAAGCTATCACATAGTGGGTGAATGAATTAATCTTCAAAATACTATCGATTTGGCAGTGTTTGCCTTTTTTTGGAACACACTCACTAGGATTTCAGGTGCCTCGATTGTAAAATAGACTAGCAGTTACCCGTGCTACGCTACGGTTTAATCCGGGTACAAAGGAAAGGCCCGACCTAGAGCACGACATACATAATGGAGAAGATTTTTTGCTTGCAATTTTGTTACAAATACATCGGAGTTCAAGTCTAGTTTATCCAATAATGTCTACCATTGCGACGACCACTCGAAGTCCCTTCCCCCTTTTCCTCCTGCTCGTTTCCGTGGTAATCAAGCTTGCGCTTCTTCAAATTCAGCTCGGAAGAGTCAGTGCTGGACTGCCCTCCAAAAAAGGCCCGTGAACTTGAGGCGTGCCGGAGTACCCTTGCTAACTACAATTGCTTTGAGATTCGAGTAATTTAAACAGAGAGCAAAACAAACTAATTTTAGTAGTGCTCTCCTCTGCTTTTGGCGCCGTCGAGAAGGCCTTGCCAAGGAATGTCACCTTCTCAACTTCACCGAGCCGTCATGGTTTAGCTCAAGAGCTGTAAAGAACCCTGCTACCGACACACTCTTTCCCTTGCCCGGAATGAATTTACGTTCCAAGTTCTCCCACCTCGGCATCGCAGGGAATACACAATGAATGGGGAAACATTATTCGAAGTTCTGGTTGCGGAAAGATTGAGCCAAATTTTCCTTATTGATGTTGCTTGGAATACCGCAGACGTTGACGGTCGCGTGTGTGCGGAAGCTGATGCTGTCTAGAGGTCCGAGAGGAATCATCTTGAACGCGGGGTCAGCTCAAAGAGGTGTGAAAATGGATAGAAAACAATACGCAGAGACAATATCTCCCAACAGATGATAATCGAGAGGAGCAAGCTCCTGAGAGTACACTTCACGCGCGGGCTGAAAACATCAATGAAGGCGCGCAAATAAGCAAAGGGCTTCTTATACACACATGAATAACCGTGCGATAGCAGCCAATGTGGGGAAACTCCAAGTTTTCGACATTAAAACAGCAGAGAGACGCGATGGTTGCGGCGACAGAGGATCCCAAGTAGATTTGACCGCCAATTAAAGCCATAACGCACCGACATCCATCCCTGTAGCTTTATCGGCACGCTCTCGTTCCCTTCTCGCCCTCTGTGCCAGCGATCGTTTGGAAGGTGCTTGCGTTAGAGGCTGAGGTTGACGATTTTCACGGGCTCTTCAGTGTCTTCTGTTGGTCTCATCTGAGTTGACCAAGAGATCGCGGAGAAATCACATGGAAGCGTTAAAGAAATACGTTTATTGAAGGCGAGGCTACGGTGTACAGTACAATAGATTGCGACTGGGGCGTGTCTGAAACATTGTGGAGCGGAGGTTGAGCGGAGGTCGGAAGACGCGAGACGGCAGCGGAGTTGTGGTGAGCTGTTTGGCTGGGGACAGATGACGTTGGTGGGGCCCTCGGGTGTTCCCGGACTCACTTGATTGACGTTTGTCCAGAGTCAACCCTCGATTGTAATATAGACTATAGCAGTGAGCCCATGCTTCGCCATGGGATTCCGCTCTTCTGCCCTACAAAAACCAGGTGCCAGTGCCGATCGTCGCCGACCTTCGGTCGACTCCTCGCGGCTCCGTGTGCGAGCTCACTCCATCTCAAATGGCTTGGTTTCCTACATACATGAATACAATGCAAAAATCTCATCTTAAGCCGTTTACAATGTTGAAATGCCTGGGGAAATTTGTTGCCATTCAAGCATCATCTCCCGTCGTTGTTCCTCAGCATAAACACCTCGCCGAACCTCATCCTCATACCGAAGCATCCTACTTCGGTAACTTTCCCGATATCGGTCATTGCGGCGAGGCTGATTGACATCGTATTCGTGGTCGAGGGCTTGATCTAATGCCTGAGTTGGATCTGTGAGGAACAAACAGTAAGCAGACAATACAGCTCCAATTGGGTGGACACGTACCGCATTCAGGATATGACTCTAGCCTTCGTTCCCCTTGTTCAACTCTCCGCCTTAGCGTTTGCGCTCGAGACCTATGACAACCTTTATATCCCTTGATGTCCAATAGATCCTCAATATCGCCAGCGAGCTCTCGTTGCCGGCGTGCTCGTTGAGCCGATGATCGTGTCAAGTTTACAGGTCTTCCAATGCCTGACTGTGCTCGCGAAGTCAGTGCGAAGTCCACAATGTAGCTTAGATCGCAAGTCTTGCGTACCAAACGACCATCATTCTCTTTTTCCTTTGCTTCTCTCTTCCTCCGTTTTTTTTGGCCCGCTGAACGCCGTTCAGACTCGGACTAAGGAAAAATTCCTTTTCAACAGGTCCGGCATGCCAACATCATTTTGAATTGCTGACCTGACTCCGACTCTTTCTTGTAACTGGGCTCGCTCTGATCCCCACAGGTGCACCGTTGACTGCACTCAGCTCGCCAAGATTCCCCTCGCGCTTCATTGTTCTGCTAAGCAAAAAGGGCTCTGGCTGAGTCATAGAGGGCGTCTTGGGCAGCAATGGGCGAAGACGGGCCGTTGTCGCGGGCATGGTCGAGCATCGAGTGAATTGACATCGTGCAGAGAGATGGCGTGGAGCATGGGGCACGAAATCAACATCTCGACAAAATGACGCACCAAGTGGGGCGGTTCACGGCATTTTGTTCCAATACGAATGTTCCTTTCGTTTGTCTTGTCTTGTCCCACCCAGACACGAAGTCTTTGGTTCTCATATAGATGTCAGCCCTTGGCCGAGAGTATCTCTTTACTACAGTTTCCCCTGATTGCGCCGCTGTACAGTAGGCCACTTGTCTAAGGCGGTCTAAGTAAGGCTCTGTTTGACATCACGTATTGATGGCGTACCCGTGGGAGATCACAGCTGATGGCGTACCCGTGGGAGAGTAGGCACCTTGCACAGCCATCCACCTCAGACAAAAGGGGGGAGCAAGCTCCCCCAATTAAATAGCTACAGTCGAACCTCTCTTAACCCATACCTCTCGGTGGATGGCCAAGGCTATGGGTTATGTGAGGGTATGAGTTGATGGGGGCATTACATAATATTTAAATTCAATATTTTCTTTAAATAAATAGGTGTCAACACAGATTTTAAACCAAATCTACGCATGATCAGCTTACGCACTACTTTTTGAAATTATGGAATTTCCCTGCAAACCACCATGGTTTTTCAAGATTTCTATGGGTTAAGAGGGGGTATGGCTTGATAGGAGTATGGGTTACGAGAGGTTCGACTGTAGTTGAAACTTTGAAGTTGAGGCCGGATTTGCCGGTGTGAAATCAAGCGAGCAGGCACCTCGTCCGAGGGTCGATGGTGCCTTTCGAGTCCTCGATAAGGCAAGGCGCGAGTCGCTGTTGCACATGGTGGAACGTTGGAGCCAGCGTTGGTTTTCTGCTCATACTGCTGGGTGTCCATAAGGGGGAAAACGGCGAAAAATGCGAAAAAAAAAAAAGAGAAAAGGGAGAACTGACGAGAAATTACCTGTGAGTACACGGAGGGTCACGGAAGAAATCAAACACGTTTTACATCTGTGCGGAGGCTTAAGCGCGTAAGATTTGTATTGCAAATGATACATTTATTTCAAGACACCAATGACTCTACAGAGTGAGCCTAAAGCATTGTAAGGACACAATCAGAATATCAATAGAGGCTTTGCGGTAGCCACTGGTGGCTATTGGTGGCTAATTTTTCTCGGGACCAGACGACAGCCTCTGGGTAGATTAGCCACCCACTGTGAAGATGCGGGCACATGAAAATCATGTACCTTGGTACCCCAATTTTCATGTACCCACACTCTGAAAATCAGTCGTCGTCCCCGGATTTTCATGTACCTGGCGCTCAAACAAAATCATATGCTTTTTTGACGTTTTCATGTGCCATTTTAATGTGCTCAGTACATGAAAATCATTTAAAAGTTCAGAGCACCGTCTCAAATCATGGGCATCGTACATTAAAATCGAGGGAGGGCGAATTAAATTTATAGGAAAAATATATGATATTGAGACTATATAGGTACAAATGGTACAGCACGGCAGCTACGATTCAGATTGCACTCGACACCCTTGCTCGGCGCTCAACGGCGACACTTCTCGCCCATCAGACCGGAAAGAAAGAGAGAGAGCTAACGTCCTGCGACTAGATGGTGTCAGTGAAGATATAGACATAAATCAATACACATCGACACACCAATGACGCCCGCTCCTGGCCATCCGTCTCGTCATACTGTCCTATCATCGTGTTGATCTTCATTGCTGGAATCGTTGTAGCTGTCGCGACAAGTGCCTGAGATCACGACAGGCAGTCAGTGCAAGTTTGAAGACCATCCACTTTGTTGACGTGCCATGGTTCCCAAATACAGCCCACCCCTCGCATGCAGACTACCCCGTATCCTCCGCATGTCTAACCAACTTGTGCGGGCGTTGTTGCTGGCGGGATCTGCTACGTCAGTGTTGACTCTAGCAAGAGAGGGAGGGATAGAGCGGGGGCGGTGACAGCGACGGCGACGGCGACAGCGATGGCGACGACGAGTTGGCGAGATGGCGGTGGTGGTGGTGGTGGTAAGAGAGTGTGAGAGCGTCCGCAGCATATGTGCTGCGGATGTGGAGCTCTGACGTCACTGTCCGGCAACTCGGCATTTGGACTTGGACGTTTTTGTGCTTTTTTTGCCCTGGACGGCGCTGTGATTTTCATGTCCAAGTCCATGATTTTTCGAGGGGGTGCGCATCCACTGAATTTCGTTGAACGGGGCCTCATTACTCTGGGATACATGAAACACAAAAATCATGGGCATTTCCATGAGATGACTAATTCATTGTCTAGGTACATGAAAATCAGGCGCCGATGTTTTCACAGTGACCATTTGTACGTCCTATTGACAGGATGCAGTGGTGGCTACCTTGAGCCGGAGGCTCAAAAAACTATTGCACACGAGGAGCTACCAATAGCCACCGGTGGCTACCGCAAAGTCTCTAATGAGAGTAGGAGATCTGTGTTATCAACACCAACAATAATACGCGGTTGAATTTCGCGCGATGCACCGTTTCGTGGTGCAATTACTGTAAATACTTGTACCGAGGCAACCGTCACGGTCACGGAGGGGTTGGTTGCGTTGCCCAAAACGCGCCAGGTCACGGTCACGGAGGGTCTGGTTGCCTTGATCTGGATCGTGACATACCCAAAAATATTGAATTTTTGCCCATTTTTGGCATGAGATTTGCAAAATTTTGCGCATAGCGCACCATTTGACTCAATCCGCATCCAGAAGCCCTGATTCTGGTGTAAAAAAGGCAAATTCGGAGAGACTTGGTTGCCCATCATGGCAACTGTCACGCTCACGCCTGGCCTGGTTGCGTTGCCCAAAGTGGGTCACGGTGTCACGGTACTTTGGCTGGTAGCCTCGGTACAAGTATCTACAGTACCTAGTACAACCTGTCAACATTAGTGTGGTGCTTCTTCTCGCCAATGCGAAGTGGGAAGCAGCTGCAGCTGCTAGATATCAAGTATATGATGCAGAAGATACACACCTGCTACCTCTATGACAGTCCCTATGGATTGCGCGCTCAAGTGAAGACAAAAGTCAACCAGCGAGTGAAATCACGCCAAATCGAGAGCCCGGGACTGCTGCTGAAAACACTTAGAGCTTAGTATGAGACCGAGCTGTCGTCAGAAGTCCCCTTCCCTTTTCTTGCTCTCCTCAGGCTGAAGTGTGGAAAGGATCTTTAAAGGAATTGATTGATTTCGCCCAGGCGAACACGTTAATTGAGCGGTGAATATTTCGAAAAGGTTCAACAGCAGAGGGGAGGCACAATAGCTGCAAACGGCCGCGTTTCTGGGTTGTTTGACGGGTAGAAACCGGGATAAAGGATAGCAGGCCATAGAATAAGTCTAGCCAAGGGTAGCCGAGCAATTCATAGGCCAGAGGTCGCGAACGCGAGACACAGCTTGTTAAGTGTTACGCCTGTGACATCGTCACACTCAGCAATCTGGCGTGTCGGCACTATGCCGGCGGAGTTGGCGCAGTGGGAATGTGGCTGTGAGACTTGACGTGTTGAGTGGACCCAGCTGATCGGGCGGTTAACCCCAGCGTTTGCGGGAGCAGATCCGACCATCCCGAGGTCGCGGTTGGGATCCCCCTCCGATCAGCGCCAAACGAAAGTTCAGTTTCTTGACGATAAATAATGTACGGACCTGATGTCATCGTGAAGTTGTATCGGCAGCGCTGAAGGACAGCAGAAGAACCACGTCATCGATATCATTGAGCAGTTAGTATCGAGGATAAAATATCGCGATCAAGCCATTAATGTCCATAATCCACTCCGACCCCGGCTTCGCTTGAGGTTCACGAATTCCCCATTGCGTGAGAGCGAGTGGCGAACCGAGGACTAAACACGGTCAATAATTTGGCAAAGAGGGTACTGGGATATACCTTCCATGTTCCCTCCTTGTTATGAGTTCTGAACCAGGGGAACTGCCAAATCAGGGCGTCGTATATCTGACCCAATGTCAATGCTTTCGAAGGACTTCCATATATCGCTAATGCGATCAGCAATCGAAGGGGGAGATCGGGTTTAGAGTCGTCCGCCGGTACCGGGACTAGCCTGACAAAAGTGAGGAGGAAAACCATCGAAGAAGGTATGTGAGCACCAGAGCCCCAGATTTCGGCTGTTGGGGGGAACATGAATCCCCTTGCTTGTCAAACATGAGATGAGAATAGGTTCGTATGGATCCGTCTCGAGATCGGGAGCCGCTAGTCAATTGTGAATATTGCACAGCAATATCGGGATGGTCGTTGTACCTATGTAACTAGTACTTGACCCAATCTCTCCACCTAGAGACACCAAAGGTCCCCATGCGGGGAGAAGGAGAGTGCTTGAGAGGAGGGAAGAGTCGAACTCTTCAGATGAATGCAGCGAACGATGAGCGTGGGCAAGTGGGCGACCAGGAAAACAGAACACGTGCCCTTTCCGAGATAGTCCGGCGATTGGCAATGAGGATAGCGATCGAATGTCGTAACTCCCCAAGAGTTGGCTGTCTCTGCTTCGTCTGGATTTCATGCGTTAAGGAACAGTAATTGGGAAAAGAGAGACAGACAGTCTAGTTCGAAGTTGTCGATCCATACGGCCTCGTCCCGCAAGTCTGCATCACAGTGTGGTCCGCCTGCGATGAGCCGTTGTGCGCCGTAGTGCGAACGGTGGAGAAAGTCAGGTTCGAAGATATCGTAACTGAGTTCTTGCGACCACTGTCCTGGCATAAATATAACGCGGGAGATTCTGGGCGGCCCACAGGCGGCCCAGTGTTTTTATACTATTATGGGATCAGTGCCCACGGCGGATGTCTGAAGCAACCGATTGGCTCAACCTTGAATCCATAATGCCATAAGATAGAATTCAAGAACTTGTCAAGAACTCACTGAATTCCAATCTAGATTGTCCACAACCTGTCACCAGCACATCGTCGGCCCGGGTGACCAGCGCTCAGCACTGAGCGCAAGTAAAATGCCGGAGAGGACGTGTTTGACTGAGGCAAGACCTGGCAAGACACGAGCACTGGTAACTAAACGCCCCCAACACCTGGCCCCCCACGTGACCCGCGGATCATCCTTCCGAGATGGGTTCTACGCTGTCAGAGAAAAATCGGTCATTTCGAGGGCTTTATTTCGCCGCAAATAGCCTCAGATGGCCGAGGGTTTTACTGGCCGGGGCCATCGGCTTTGATCGGTCTGGCGACCGATTTGCCATCACCCTTGGAATGGCGGGGTTGCCCATAATCGTGCTTTTTGACAGAAAATCACGGGGTCCCCGTACGGCGCCGCGGGCTACTCGACGAGTACTATTGTGCCCAACGGGTATGAATTCTCCCAATGGGTCTGAATTTTCGATAATCCTGCTTCCCCTTTGACCCTTTGGCCTCCGGAATTTTCGGGATGAGTTTTTATGCTTCTTCTCTATGGCTTTGCAGAATTCTATTGGGATCCAGACAGGACGAGGCGTTGAGAAAAGGGTGCCGATTCATCAAGGTAAAGTATCATGAAATTCCTCATGTTTTTCACGACGATTCATTAGAAAGTTCACGATGAATTGTCACGAAATTCATGATGCAGTCTTGAAATTCACGACGCAACATCATGAAAGTGCATCGTGAAATTCATTACGGTTATGGGAACATTCATGACGTTATTTTCATGATGTTTTGTTGTGGATTCATGACGATAACATCATGATTTTAGAGATGAAAAGATGAAAATAAGAAATTGACACCAGGCGGAATCGAACGCATGACCTCATTTTATCACCGCGATAACGAAAGGCAAGTGCATACATCCAAGTCAACCAGGACAGATTTTATTAATACTGGCTTGTTACACCATATATGCACCGGAATCGAGTGAGTCCGAGTACTGAACCCGTTTCAGATATTACTTTGCCAACTTTTGGCCACCTTCTTCAACCCCTCTTTACATTAGGGAGGGTAGAGGATGTGTGAGTAGGATATTGAGTACATTATGTACTCAACAACCTGGCTAGTGGACTTGGCAAAAATTCGACAGTCTTGCATGATGAAATTCATGATGTTTTGTCATGAATTTATATGCTCAACAACTATCGTAAAAATGAGTTTCTGAGCATCGTGAAAGGCATCTTGAATTTCATGATGTGGTTCATGACAAAACATCAGGAATCTTGAAATTCCTCATTATTGTTTTGAATTTCATGAACACAGTGCCAAAAGTAACCGGAATCACAAATTGCCTATATATGGCAAGCTAGCACACAGAACCGCTGGGAGGATTGGTACTGTAATCATGGTAGAAGTATATGCTGTTGCATATGAAGTAGTTTGGGTCCACTGTGCTCTTTGTTGTGCGTCTATTTGAATTGCAATTATTTATGTTATGATGGTTGAACATTATGCCCAGTTTTTAACATCTCACAAAAGGTGGAGACTAGGATGCTAAATTCTGGCATTTCATCTGCATTATCATAAGACCTAAATCCCATTTTTCGAGTACTCATTGACCCCATATCTGTCCAATTGCTATTTTAAAAACGCAGATACTGCCAAATTGGGAAATTTCTGAATTTCGAATATTTCTCTGGCTGTCCGATGTTCCAATCGGTGTTTATGTCATGCAATTCAGAGAAAACATGCTATAGATAAGATCTGGACCCATCAAAGCTGGTTGACCATTGAAATTCCTATATAAATTCTACAATTCCGGTTACTTTTGGTCATGCCGAGTAAGCTACTTAGGCGTTATCTCACGGAGATACGCCTTTCGAATCAAGGAGATAGGTTCAATCTATCATCTAGTCACTTGGTGCAAAATCCACAAAATCCGTGTCTTGTGGCCCTCATTCTGCTAAGACTGAAGCAAAAAAAAATCCATGGGCATCTCCAATGCAGTTCAAGCATTTATTTGCTTCTCGATTGTTTGCCTTGACACAGCGACGCATAGAGAATCACCAAATCAATTGCATCAGCAAAGAACTTCCTATTTCGGACAGTAGCGTTGGTGTTGCCAAATCCGGATTTGGTTGTCGGCAACTCTAGTTGAAAAGTATAGATTGTATTTGTTAGACGAGGGCTGATAAGATGTAGACTAATATCTAAGCCAAGTAGCCACAAAGTAAAGCAAAAATCAACAGGGGACGACTTGCCTCCACAAGACCGTGAGTCCGTGACATGTTTGAAGTCTTTGCCGTGATGGCAGTGGAAGCTGGCCGTAAATTTTGCCGATTCTTCGTTTTCGTTTCTGGTTGGGCTGCCGACAGGGATCACGAGCGGCCTCCCAGCCGTTCTATTTATATATGTTTTCGTTTTCGTTTCTTGTATATACTATTGTGCCCAACGGGTATGAATTCTCCCAATGGGTCTGAATTTTCGATATTTCCTGCTCCCCCGTCCATCGTTTGGCCCCGGTTTTTTTTGGGATCTATTCTTTCACCAATTCTCTGCGAGAACCCCAAAGCACTTGAGCTACGACGAAAGGGAAGTGGTCCAAAAGCAATTACCGGGTTGGCGAGTACTTTGATCTCAATCATCACCCCATCAATTTGACTGCACAGTGTCACGTAGTGTTGCCGGGAGCTGAGTTGGAGCTGAACTCGAGTTGATTGCCCATCAGCTCGCTGTCAGCTCGAGTTGACCGGAGCTGGCTCAGAGCTGATACCGGATATGGGAATCTAGTGTCCCAGGGTTCATCTTTCCACCCGAAGGGCAAAATTTTAGGGGAGAATGGACCAAATTTTTATGTGGAAGGTTTTCCTGAGCTCTCTTCAAGCTCAAACTGCTTTTTATACGTCGAAAACGGCCAAGAAACGGCCAATACAGAAACTGGGGAAGGAGTGTGATGTCACTCAGTTGCACCACCCGAAATGTCACGTCGTCCGCTTTGGGTGACGAGGGTGGAGTCGAGGCGAGCTGGCATCACCTCGAGGTGCCGCTTTTGGGAAGGGGTCGAGTTGGAGTTGAACTCAGCTCGGAGCTAGCTCCAGCTTCCGGCAACACTAACAGTGTGGTCATACCGAGTACTTACCCAGCTTTCAATGTACCAAATGCTAGCTCAACAAGTCTAGGAGTGACCGTGACGATTGGAAACATCACCTGGATCACTAAAGCCGCCCGGCGCTCTCCGGCACCATCATTTTCGTCTTTGACCAAGTGTTTTGATCGGTTCGATGGCCCCGCAAGCCGGCTGATATGTATCACTTAGCCGAGTTCTCGTTCGTTCATACCGCGCGGGCACAGAATCCAGCAAAAAAAATCGCAAAAAATTGAAACCGGGGATTGGGGCGGAGCCCCGACAAGCTGTGCACCAGCCGTAGGGAGGGACGCGAGCGCAACGAGCCGGCCCTGCCGAAGGCGGGGTGCTTAAGCTTGTATTTCAGGAAGCCGGAAGATCACGCGTACACGAGCTGCACGCGTGCCTAAAACTTCTAGAATGAATTAAATGATCAGATGTTGCAGAAATACCGTTCAGGTAGCTACTGATCGATCGTATCGCGAACGACGCTACGGGTGACCGCGGGAATAGGCGGAAGTGAGAGTGTCACCTGAGAATAAACAGGGAAAAAGGATGCATCGGTAGGAAGTGTTGCAGATTGGATGGAATTATCATGGAGGAAATCTGAGAGGAGAGGCAGGAAATCGGGGGCGCCAAAGTCGGTGGCAATCAACGCCACCGTCTGGGACTTGTAAAATGGGGTTTTACCGATTGAATAAGTGACGCTGTTGGAGGTGTCAACGTCCTCTGGATCGGAGTTGTTCTCGAGATTGTCGTCTGCGGCGGGTGGGGAATCAACCTCATCATCCTCGGCGTCCTCCTCTTCTTCAGCATCATCGGACGGCGCCCCAGTGTCGGCTACGTAGCCAGGCATCGACCACTGTAGATAGGCGGAGAATTTGTGTATAGATTCTTGACGTCGAAGCCAGATCGTCATTTGACGAATATAAGCCTTCTTGTTGGTTGCTTTATAGCCGACCTTCGCGAAATCAATATGTAAGCGTTCTGTATGCTCTGTGTTGTAGCCGTCACCGGTGCCCCGAGAACGAAACGAGTCGGTGTAGTGTCTAAGTTTGTGGAGCTTGTTAATGTTGAAATGGTGACGGATCTTGAGCTCGATGAAAATGACCTTGTTGGCGTGGAATGCAGCCCAGGCTGCGTCCATCAGAGCAAGCGACTCGTCGGTATGGACGGCAAAATGTGCGTAACAGATGAAATCCAGCGCGCCCTTGGCTGCGCACTGGACAGCGTGATCAGTTGTGTTGGCGAGCACACCCAGAAGAACCTTCTCCATATTTTTGCGCTCGGTGCCAGTCCATTGCGAGGTGAGGGAGATTCCTTTTTTGAAGTGGCGAAGAGAAGGGTGCGGAGTCATGGTGCGGAAACGAGCATCGAGTTCTTCTTCGCCGCCATCCATGGCGTCCGTGGACCAGTTTACGAAGTGATCGCCGAAAACGCCGTTGTGCCACTCGTGTAACCCGTCCGGTGTTAAGCAGGAGAAGATGTCGCAGTGTGGGAGATCAGACCAGAATGGGTGTATAAGGCGGAGATTGTGGGCTTTGAATTCCGGCGGGCGAGCGTGTGCGCCTTGTTTTTTACATAACACCTTCTCAGGCTCCCGCCACGGTGCTCTCGCATTCAGCTCGCCCCGTTTGCCCGGCTCGACAAGGCACCTTGGGCAACTGTTCTCGCGACAACAGGCCACCAAAAACTGCTCCGGATAATCACCAATGTACGCCGCGAGGATCGGAAACATCCTTCGCACGAAACCGTCGGCACAATCCATCGTCTCCCCTTTCTTTCCTGCCTCCACCAACGGCTCGAGTATTGCTCGCATACAATTATGGAAGAACTGGTGCGTGATCGAAGACCTTTTCTTCTCATCCACGATGGCGAATTTCGAAACAGGGATATATCCAAGAAGAATGGTCGCGTACGATGACGCCGAACGACGAGTCTCTTTATCAATGTTTCCAATCGTCAAGTAGACTGGCCACGCCTGCTGGTCCCCGCTGAATCGAGTGAGCTGCGTCTTGTCGGATGCGATGATAATCGGACATATCGTGGAGCTTGCCGGTAGTCTTTGCTGTACGAATAAACAGTGAGTACGCATCCATTTGTTGAGACGGCAAAACTCTACCTGAATTTTCCACCACCATTCGGCAGTCCACATCTCACTCCACTCACGGTTCGTCCCATCCGGATTGCAAAAAAATCGTCGAGGTACGAAATTCATCTTCTCTTTAAACGCTGGATTGCCCAAGAACTCCCGTATACAGTCGATAGGATTGCGATACCACAGCTCAAGAGACTCTGTCTTCTTTTTTCCGTCTCCGTCAACCTCGTCACCGGTGATCTCAAAGATTTGACAATACCACTCTGGACCGTGAGGCAGAGCATCAATACGCTTCAAGAAGGCACGTTTATTATGAAATGAAGGCTTTAATCCTGTGCGAACCTACACAAATGTAAGTATACCGAATTTTCGATTCTGAAACCGAAAAGCTCACTGCGTCAAGCTTTAGATATTCATCCATCTTCGACTGGCTGACTCCAGACGTCATGAGCCACCTCCCGATCTCCCAACCCTCCTTGCGGTCGAAGGGATACCACGGATTCAAGCCCTCTTTCTCTTTCTCCTCTCGCAACTTCTCAAATTGAGTTTTACATTCTTCGAGTACGGCACCCGCCTGGAATTCCGCCGGAAACTCCTGCTCCCACCGCTCGCTTTCGTCTTCGACCTCCTCGACAGTCACCCTCGGCCGCTTTGGTGGCGGTGGTACCTCCTCTGCCTGATTCCCGCCATCTTCATCGTCTCCTATCGGCGGATCTGCCCGCATTTCATCTGACGCACTATCATCATCATCGGGACGACTGCCTTCAGCTTGTGCATAAAGCGGCGGACTCAGGGACCGTTCAGGAATGTCGGCAGGAATGAGATTCGTGATGAGTAAGGTTGTGCACGCACAGGTATGTGACTTGCGAGTCCGCCGTAGACGTTTCTCTGATGCTGAGTCAATGAGCTCGCGCCGCCGAGGAACAGAATAATCAAGATCTCGAGAGCGAGGAGCCCATGTCGGATGACGAGCCGCATTTTCCTGTGTCGACGATGGTGCGTTCCCTATCTGACTCCTAGCTCTTCGCTCTACCATTCACTACAGATCAAACCGCTGGGTGCGCTGCCCATCCCCAACGTCCCCAACAAGCCTATCTTCCGCAAGGTCACGAAGAAAGACCCGACTACCAAGCCGCGCAAGTTTGTCGCCGCCATACAGACAGCGCCATCAAATTCAAACGACATGTCCGACGCACCGCCGCCGTCGCCGACTTCGCCTAAATCGGGTGCAGAGGGTGAAGGGCGAGTACCAATGTCTCCTCCTTTTCATTATTGATCGTTGACGCGAGTCTTTTTAGCGGTGAAGATCCATCATCGCCTTCACCCCACTCTGGGCGCAAGCGCGCTCGCTCCGACGCCTCTTCAGCCCCGCCCGCCAAGCGCTCCAAGGAGTACGAGGATGCCCCCTTTCGCGAAGGCTTTGTTGCCGTGCGCAGCGCGAAGCCTGCGGCTGGTGACTATGCTGATCTCGCCCACGCAATCATCATTCGGGCGTGCAGGGAATATTCAGCTCGCTTCGCCGGCCTTTATATGCTTCCCGCTTCTGGCGTGCAGGCTCAATGGGCACAGGAGTGTTTCTGCAATGCCTGTGGCGTTGCCAAGCGTCAGTATGCGTATACCGATCGCATCGGGAAAATCGTGCGTTGTCAATTTTCTCTTCGTGTGTTCTCACCTAATCCTGATATGAAATAGGTCAGGGCTCGAGGCTGGCAAGTTAGTGGCAAGACCATCGAAACCTTCCGAGCCCTATTCGCCGGCAATTATGGCCTCGAGCGAAGCTCCTCCAGCAAGATCATTGCCGCCAACAAACGCAAGGTGGCTCAGCTCTTAGAGAACTCTGCCTTTCATTATAAGGTAAGGTTTGCTATTGCATTATATTAATTGTCTCTTTCAGGATCCCGCGGCCAACCCTCTCGTCGGATTTGCCGAGAACAGAATCATTGCGCAAGTTCGCAAAGCAACAACTTTCCGTACCAAAGAATCAGTTGGTATAGTCTTCCCGAACTATTTCAATCCTATCGCTTTAGGAAACATCGCTATGGAGCTTACCGTTGATTTATATTATTTCCTTTCAATTGCATGATTGATTATCATTGACAAGCCGCACTCGACATGAAGAACCAGTAAGTAGTAAGTACCTACTGGTAGTAGTACGCTCATCCGACGGTGTATCGGGGGTCCCTACAGTACTGTTTAGCGAGGCCGGGGATGAATGCCTGTTGATGATACCGTAGAAATGTGAGCTGTCCAGTCCATGTTCCCATACATTCACTCTTCTTGCGCTTCTCCACCATGTCTACCCCTTTACAGCCTATTGTCAATGAAATTCTTGCTGGCCGGGCGCCGCCTTCACCACCAGCTAGTCCTGTCTTGACCCGAAACGACGAAAACCGAGCTCCGGAGCCATCCCCGGCGACCATAGAACCACCTAAGAAGCGTAGGAAGGTGGATTTAGAGAGTATCAACACTAACACGGACGAGGAGGTCTGGAGTATGGCAGATGAGGAAATCACTGGTGCGTGTGCCCTGTATATTTGACGTGCCAGGTCTGCGGCTCATGTTATATAGACGCCCTTCGTACTAGATGGAGCTCAGAAGTCTATGACCACTTCACTGTTTCGCTTGTGCGCGACTCTTCGACAACTCCGCGCGCCATCAAGATCGTTCTCACCTCGATTCAAAATTGGTTTGAGTCATACAGAGCGGTACAGTACGTCAAAGTCTAGCATTTGAGCAGACTGTCGCCTGCTACCGGGTACCAGCGTTTCACCGTCGATGTCCTTCTGCTGGAGCGTAGACTGAATACGTGAGTATTCGACAGTAGCCTTTCGGAGAGTGTCCAGTCTCTGAGCCTTTTTGAGGCGACTTGTGCGAGGTATGACGGTCATACCGTCACTCCAACAAGCACGGAAGTCCGCAAGATGCGCTTCGATATCAGTCACTTTGAGATTTTGTAACTGCTGTTCATTCAAGATTTGGGGAAATATCCGCATCTGTACAGGGGCCGGAACGGGGGCAAGTGGCTCCTGCATTGGCAGAGATAACTTCATCAGAAGAGCAGAAAGCTCCGACCCTGACATCACCCATGCTTGTTGGGCCTCGTGGAACCTACTCCTTGATGTCCTAAGATCCTGTATTGAAGGGAAAAACTGCTTGTTTGTTATTACCACAGTCGCGGGCCATGTGGCAGATCTACCGTTTTCAGTCGGCGCAGGTCCTCTGCCCCAAACCACCATTCCAAAAACTCCATTCAAACATTTGATCAGGCTGTCATAGAACAACAACACATTCTCACCTTTTCCATGACAAAATCAGCAAACACATCGGTAGTGCGTGTCTATAGGTCTATCTGTCTTCGGCCGACAATGAAGTTGATGTTGGAAACTTACACAGAAACTCGGATTTTGATGGTCCAACACATCGAATAGCTGATCCACATCCACGTTCCTCCATGCTTGTTCGGTGAGCTCGAGGAGCTTGGAACTGGAAGTGATTGCAGGGATTGGAGGCTGGAGCTGCTTTGATTGAACAATGGACTTTCAATCTATGTGATCTATTTGCTCACCGCAGACAGAATAAAGTTGAGGTGGTCAGAAACTCCGTCAGCGGGTTTAGCTGTTAGATAAGGTGATGATTCCATGACCCGAATAGAATCAGTAGTCACTCATATTGTTTTAACTCATATTCGGGAGCCCGGCTCCTGGCCGTTGGAATCATGATAAGACTTACATGGGGGTTTTTTTGTCTCCCGTACTGGGTATCATAGACAAACAAAACAAGAAGAATTCGAAAAGAGAACTGAGAGTAGACCAATTTCCTTCAACCTTACTCAGGATACTCCTAGATCCAACGGCAGTCGTCCCCGTTGGGATAAGTAGTCTCGATATTCCGCATCAGTCCGCCAAAGAGCTGTCTTGATATTCACGGCTTGTGAGCCTCCGGGTGTGCTCCCAGCGCAAAGTAGAGCCAGGAACGAGAGGCCTCGATATGCAGGAGGGAAGGACGGAGCCCAAAAACACTGTGAGAAATGAATGCCATGAATTTCAGGGTCTACAAGAACTTCGTGCCCATCCTCGCGAATAGACCTGAATAGACCGAGTCTTCACAGTGACTGCCTGAGATATGTTGACGGTTTGAGGCTCTAGATCTGTTTTTACTTAAGGGGTAGTTGCCCGACAGGCATATAAATTGAGCTTCGGTTTTGATGACGACGGGAGCGGGAGTTGCTAGGACCCCCGAAAGCTCACCAAAATGCCTGTTCACGAACCACCGAATTTGCGGGATTTTTATCCGCACCCCAAATCAGGCAATTCTTATCCGAATTCGCCCCAAGCCTTCGCTAGGCGCTGGTTTTTATCCGAATCTGTGAACAGGCCTAGCATATGTCGGAAAATCCCAATGTCGTTGATCAGTAGCTGATGATGGACCATATCAGCGGTGATCAGGTTCAGTGTGAATCCTTGTCGGCGAGTATCAGCGCTGGTCAGGTCTGATCACCACTGGTCAACCGAGCTCTCTGCTGACCCGCTCGAGTTGGAAATACAGAGGATACTACATATTATCAGTTCGTAAGAACATGTCTGCGTCTACAGTGTCTACTAAATAAAAAGCATTTGGGTGTTCCCTGAAAATACCGGAGCCATGAGAGCTCCACGAACTACGTACTCCATTGAAAGGAATGAGTAGTTATTGTCGGGCACCCCCAAAGTGCCGCCACTGCCGCAGTACTGCCGCCGGTTGCCGCCAGTGACCGCCAAGAGCGTTGGTAAAAGTGGTGGTGGGCACCGAGGGGGTTCCCACGATCCATCATTGATGTGACAGATTATTCCCACTTTCCACCAAAGTCGAGGAAATATGGAACTGCCCATAAGATATTCAGCGTGTACGCAGCTCCTGGAGTTCGTGCTCCTATAATCCTGTATATTCAGAAGAATCACTGTAATAGAGCCGGATTTTTTGATTTTTGCCTCGCTATGTTGATCAAAAATGCAAATCATACTCGAAGAACAAATTTCAAAAAAGTGGCTCTATTAGGTTGATTATCTGACCAAATGTCGCGTCAGGGACCAAACTTGGACGCGTGAATCGGGTCAAACACAACTTTATGGGCCGAAAAAGATTTAGTGATGTATACCTAATTTGGGCGTGATATTACGCGTGACACTGCAGCATGGACGCGCCCAGCGCACAATTCTTGTCCCAAATCGGTCCCATGATAGCATTAATGCTTTTCAAATGCTCTACAGGACCAACCAATGTCCCTACATCCAGCACCTAGCTAAATCGGAGTGAAAGTACTGAGCCATCAAAATCCCCGGATCCAAGTTGGTTGCCGGGTGATTGATGGCCCATCACAAACCCGTCGCTGCCCACCACCAGTAAAAGTGCCGCTATGGAGGCGGCACTTTTGTCACAATGTCACACTGCTGCCACCAAACCCTTCGTTTGAGCGCTGCCGCTGCCGCCCACAAACCGGAGCTGTAAAGTACATGCTATAGAATATAAATTAAACAAGTTTTTAATTTTGACCTCATGCCTAAAGTAGGGTCTTCCTCGACTTCTTGTACTATTGTAGCTCAACGCCGTCAACGCGTCAACATCAACAACGCGTGATCGTGAGATGGTTGTGATAACCATCACGACGCGTCGCGCTGTCCTCTCTCTCCTCCCACATCCTCATCCCATGCCTGAGCAGCGCGAGACGGCCGCCTCTGGCAAGGTGGCCAAAGAAGGCATCAAGAAGGCTTTGGAGGAAGATGCCGACCTCACTCTAGAAGGCATCTATGCCGATGCTACTGCTGCTGAGGCTAAGCAAGAAGAAGCCCCAGAGCGCGCTCAGTCTGGTCTCGTCTACGAACTCAACCCTGCATCTACCATTGTGAGGGGCAGTGAAAGCCACCAAACTTCAGTCTACCCCGAGGTCATGAAGTACGACATTGAGAACAACTACCCACCTCTCCCATACCCACCCTCCTTCAAACGGCTTGTTCTGACTGGCGTCCAAACAACACATCGTGCTCTGATCTTGAACCTGGGTATGCTTAATCTTATGGTAAGCCCTCCCTCCTTTGTTGCTCTTTCTAGCTAAACAATCACAATCTCAAGGTCTCGTACCTGACGCACACATCTGTGCAATGGTACACCCGTATTCGCTGGGACACAGGGATTATGTCTGTTTCTAAGGACGTAAGCACCTCCCCATCTCTCTTCTGTTCTGCGGCTTATCACTCGCTAGGTCCGCAAATTCCACGTTGGGATGGCCTTGGTATTCAAGGAATACGTCCTCGCTTTCGTCACAATCGATCTATTATTCCAGGTGCGGCGCTTGTACAACTCTCTTACCTTCTCTCCCATTCTAATCTCCCCACCAGCCTGTATGGCAAGACTCGTTCCTTGATTTCGTCGTCCCGCCAGACATATACACGCATACCACCGACTTTCTCGTCATGGTCGCGGAATGGATACAAGACGAAAATTGGTTAGACGGTAAACGATATGTTCTCGCCTGCGATGCCATCCGGGCCGCCAACAAGGTTTGGTACGGAATTGGCGTTTACACGGTAATGGAACTATTCTTCCTCGCCGGTTCGTTCTTTTCTTTTTCTTTTATTTGAGATCCTTTCATTGACGATCTCAGGGCTATCGCCGTTTATCACTGCGTGCGAGCTGTTCTCCAATCCCTCTCGGACAGCTCGCTTTCTCGCCGCTTATTACACCTACATCCACGTCGGAGAAGCAGGGTTGTGGTATGAGTCGCTTTCTTTCTTTTTTTTTTTTCATTGTATCATCATTCTTATCGCAAGACAGGCGGCTCCTGAGCCCGTGCATTCATGAGGGCGTTCTCGCTCCCACCACTGAGCAGCGCCTGAGGTATGCTGACTGGCTCTACGTCTGGGGAAAGGAGCGTGTTTACATGTCGATTCGCATGAGTCCGATTCGTACAACGTAAGTGCTTTCTCTTGCCTTCTCGCTCGAGAGCTCACTCTGTTCTTTCAGAAAACTCTCGCAGCATATGCTGCTGCCAGCGAGGTGACCTGCCGCAAGTCGGTCACCGATCTCTTCGACGTGTTCGAACCAACGCTCGTGGAACCCGCTCCCCACATGGGGGAGTCTGGTTTTCGGTGAATGGACGTGGCTCTCAATTTCTGGTAATATCCCCATAGGCAGCGATCCTATTACCGAGTGAAGGGAACATGGAGGCAGGGGCAGAGGCAGAACATGAGCCACCAAAGCCGAAGAAGCGCCGTTTGAATGCGGACCAGCGACTTGCACTTCAGAATATTTAGTTAGCTACTGTACATTTGCATCACTAGTGTACTATTGTATCTCATTACATCCTTTTCTCTAGCTATCTGTTATTAATACTGTGTTCTGAACTAGCTGTTTCTCATTCTGACTGAATACTCCAGTTTCTCCGCCGCCTCAGTGTGACCTTGTGACCTAGTGACATCAATGCGCAAGAGAGAGGTCAGAAAGGCCAGTGGGGGTGTCATAGCTAAGGAATTTGGAAGAGTACATTCTGTTTATATACAGTTGCGGCAAGATCAAATTACTTACCAAATAAGGAAATTCTCATCAATCCCCTCCTTTTGCACCCAGATGAATGGTTGTTTCATGCGGTAAGCGGACAGAAATACTTAGAGGCTCCATCTTGTTCTCCCCCGCGCTAGATTTACCATCAATCTCTCATTAAGCATTAAAAGCCATGATTAGAAGGTACAGGAAAAAACTGGCTTGCCTTTGATGTGCCGTCAGGCTAAAGGAGGGGGGTATGGGGGGAGCACCGTCCCCCCCCAGCGCCTTACAAAACTCTTAAACTGTACATCATCCATAGTCATCCATGATTGTGAACAAATGCATGATTTGATTTATTTTCATATTATACAACAGCCTCACATAGAGCCAGGCAACCAGCAGCCATTATAAGAGTACTGGGACTACAGACAAATCTTTTAAACTGTTATCTCGCCCATTGTCAGGGGGGAGTGTCGGATCATCACACCAAAAAGGAAATATGTTACGTCATATGTCAGAGGTGGGGGAGGCCAAGGGGATTTAGGCCAGCATATCATCCGGAGGGGTGACAAAGACTGTGGAAACCTACGGTTCGGGTTGGAGGGAAGCAAGTTCTGATACCACCCAGTCAACCGTTCAGCGGAAGGCTCGAAGGTACATCGCTCTCGGATGGTAGTTTGTTCATGTCAAGTGTATGGTACTGGGTGCGATGTTTTGCGTTGGATATCTTGATGTTCACTGACTGTTAAAATTTAGTATTTATGGGAGCGGTTACAGTGTAGTAGGGTTCCTTGGATAGGGAGGGTTCCTTGATTATTTTTGGTTTCTGGCTATCCACAACAGCTTGTAATTGGATTCTTTTTGCTCAGCCTAATGATATAGAGCCTATGTACAGTCTCAAAAAGTTTGAGCCCACCAGTGTGTCTGTGGTACGAGCAAGACACTATTTAATGTGCATCAGGCGGCTTGTTTTTTCATCGTCGTCCACCGCAAAGTCACGTAATGACGTGCGGGGTTCAGTCTCGCAGCTCTGTTCCGCAATCAGTGGCTGTCCGCTTGACAGATCTTCGACTTCGCTCAGGCTCTTGCCTTTCACCTTCATCTCAACGTCTGACTCGACGTCGACACAATGGCTCGATCCCACATCGCTATAGCACGGCTCGACGCCTGCTATTCCAACGCTACAAGCGCTCACTACAAATGGTTCAAACGGCGTGTCATTGAGAACGTCGTCTTCGCTCCGAGTCGAATCAACATAGATGTCTTCTGAGTCCGTGTATTTCAACGGGAAGTCAAACCGCTCGAAATTTTCATTTCTGGTACTCTCGCCCTCCTCGACTTCCATTGAGAAGGCGATTGACCCTACATATAGGGTTTCCAAGACATCCGAAGGAGCGTACAAGGGGTCATAATCCAAATACACCCCGTGAGTTTGGATCTCGGTTTCTGGATGATTATTCTCAGAATCATCAGCGGCTTGTTCATCCGACTCGGCAGAGGCGTTATTAACACGCCCTCCGTTCTCAAGTTCATGTTTTACTTGAACTTCAGAGTTATCTTCGACATAATCGTCGACAACATCCTCGGCATTCTCACTGAGAACCTCAGCGGTGTCGCCCTCAGAATCAGAGTTCAACACTAGAAGGCTTTCCGCGTCTTCAGCGCCAGCAACAACCTTTCTCCAACTGGAGGCTTCTGGGTCCAATTTTTGACGCCATAATTCGATCTGAACATCGTCTCGAAGACTCATCCAGAGAGTGATAACCTTTTCCTGATTTTCAGGTAAGCCTATCATCGTCCAAAATTGTTCTATCTCAGCGATATGCTCTATTACTGACTTGTTACCTTGATGGCAGCGCGCGAGTTCGTCTCGCTGTCGCAAGCGGAAATCTCTCGGGAAGCAATAATTAAGCAATTCAAAGAAGAATTTGGTTAATGTCCACTTCCGTTCATATTTAACAGTCTTGCGCTGATAAAATTCGGCAGCCTTTCCTTCAAGGAAATAACTGATGAAGAAGATTTGATCTTCTTCAGATACTTTGCCCATTTGCACGTACGTCGTGCTCTCGCGAACGAATTTCAGATATAGATACGTATCCACAGATCCGTCGTATTTGTTCGGTTCAATGGGTTTCAACCGCATCTTAGGTTCATTGGATCGCCTAGATTTTCGTTTAGAGGTACGCCGGCTTTTCATTCGCCTCCGTTTTGAACTCGACGATGGCCCTTCGACCCCAAGTTCATCAGCGTCGCTCGACTAATCCGATTCAGAAGTGGAATCGGTTGAAGAGGAACTGGACGAAGAACTGGACGAAGATGGCGACGAGTCGTGCCCAGTCGCACGGCGAATGGTCTGCTCGAGGAGTCCTCCGGCAGGAAATGACCTGGTGCGGATGAGGGTTGGGTTCCTTCGATTTCTTCGAAGTTTTCCCAGTGCGCATGTGCTCTTCAATACCGTTTAACACAGCACGCTTAGCCTGATTTACCTTTACAGGATTCGACTCGGAATTTAATTCCTTGAGTCGCTTTTTCAAACTCTTGATCTCTCGGGATCGTTCTTTGGTCTGCGCAGACGCTGGATTGGCCTGAGCTTCACGAGAGAGAGGGATTTGTAAGCCAAGCCATCATTTATTGGGCTTGAACTCCGAAAACGGAGCTCGCTGCACTCCACCGAAAAAGGCGGGAGAGCCGAGGCAGCCCACAACCAACAGCTCACCATGAAGCAGCCACAGGCGGGCGAAAACAGGGTGAAGCGCCAGAGGCTCCACAAAAAGAAGGGAGAAGTGAGCATGGGAGGAGGGGGAAGAACAGGAAGAGAGGTGGATGAAGGTGGGGAGGTGAGGGGAGGTTGGGCGCAGGGAGGACAGCAAGGTCAGAGATGGGGGCGCAAGGAAGGGGAAACAATAATGGAAGAGGGGGAGACGGCGAATGCGGCAGGCCGAGTACCAGATTTTGGAAGTGGCCATAGAGGACGCAACTCAGCAAGAGTGAGCCATTTGAAGCGGGAGAGGGCATCAGCGATTGCGTTTTCATCTTTGGGGATCCATAGTGGACGGAAGGTGAAGTCGTGATGTACAGCAAGAAGAGCAAATGCCCGGAACAGAGCCTGAGTGGGCGGGTGGTCAATGGAGCCAGACTGTAGGCAGGTAGAGATTGCCTCGTTATCAATACGAAAGACAATCTCGAAACCGGTCCAGCAGTGACCCCAAATCTGCGCAGCACGCAGGACAGCACGCATCTCCTTCCAATGGATTGGATGGCGACGGTAACGCCCTGGCACTGGCTCAGTGAAGAACACGTCACTGTTTCCCCAATGACCGCCAATACCAAGCTTGCCGCTGGCATCAGTGAAGACCTCAAAGCTGACACGAGGAGGGCCAATGACATAAATGCCATTGAAAGTGGGCAGAAATGAATTCCACCATGCAATGTCAAGCTTGGCGGAGGCAGGAAGGCGACGACGTTGACGGCGGGGAAGAAGGGCGAGAGTACGCAGGAAGTCCCGGATGCGACGGGTGAAAAAGCGACCGACCGGGATCACGGACTGAGCGAATACAAGATGGCCACACAACTGTTCAAGGTCGTAGTGGCTGGCGGAACCGCGAGATAGACACCGATCAAGCAGCAGAAGCAGCCGATCAAGCTTGTCCTTGGGAAGGCGTGCCTGCATCTTCACAGTCGAGCTCAATACCGAGAAACTCGAGGCAGTGAGTGGGCCCCTGTTCCTTGTCACTGGATATGGAAAACCCAAGCTCCGCAGCAACAGAGCGGAAAACAGCACGGCCATGCTCAGCGTATGCCAAACCCCTGGAGGCAGGAGTGACATTGATCCAGTCATCCAAGTAGTGCTGGATGAGCTTCATGACCTCATCACGAGAGAGTAAAATCCAGTGATGAGCCTCCGCAAAATAATTGTACTCGTCATCACAGAAAGTGACCGAAAATTCGATTTTTGAGCTGTAAATCGGTAGTATTTTTGGGAGCAATGTACATGGGCTCAATCCTTGGCATCTATTTACCTTCAATAAATCAATTTTTCTGCCCAAAAACACTGCGTAGCTTCTGAACTTCGATAATAATCTCGTCACTTGAGAATTCAAGGAAATCGAAAAGATTGATGCAGGCAAGGATGGGATTGGCATATAGTTAGCGGTTTTATGACTGGATGTAGTAGATGTGCATAGAATGCTTCCCTGAAACGAGTTTCAGGTCAAAGCAATATCTGCAAATGCATATTTGGACTATTGTAATTTCATCGAACATCACACGAGCCGTCACTTTTGAGTACCGAAACTTTTTCAAGGCAGGAAGTCAGATTCTGGAACAAATTTGGTTCAAAGTTTCAAATAATAGCAAGACAACATTCTCGCTCGCATTCGAGTCGAGAACACCAAAGTCCACGTTGGTATCAAGCAACGGGACAAACGATAACTCAGCGCTTTCCTGAGCAGGAGAAGCGAGAGTATCAACCACCTGAGAAGGTGGGGGACTACCAACCCGAGTGGATTGGGGACTACCCGCCCGAGTGGGCGGGGACGAAACAACCCGACTGAATAACAGTTCGGGAGTAACGTTATGCGCCTTGGGCGAACCCAAAGACGCGGGAGCGAAATGCTCTGGAGCGCGATGCTCGGGGGAAGGGGAAGAAGAAACAGAAGAAGAGGATGACGTACCACGCTCCGACTGTTCTTCAACAGTGACACGAGAGCCCCGAGTAATAGCCCGAGTTCATCAAATTTTGATCCCCGCTGTCAGAGGACTTTGAGTCCGCCCTTGACTTCGCGTCGCGGCGTTCTCTCGACTTCGCGTCGAGACGGCTTGACTTCAATAGGCAACTTCGATTTCTGTTTGGTACTCCCGCCCTCCTTTGCTTCGCCTGAGGAAGCAAAGTTCTTCTCGTTAGCGGCACGAGTCATCGACCGCAAGACACGACCCTCCTGGGTATGTCTTGCATCTGCAACCTTCTTCTTGAGCTCCTGCTCGGCAGCGCGAGTAGCAGACCTCAAGACTCGGTCGCTCCCCATAGCCTTGGCCTCAGCCCCCGCAAAAACCGGCATCGAAATAGAGTGGATTTCGAGGGAGTCGTTGTCGACGACATCATGGTAACTCGCTTCTCGCGCGCACAGTTCCTGGAGCCTCATTCGAATAGATGCGAGATAGCGCGTCGGCGAGAACATTCTCAGTCCCCGGCACATACACGACCTCAAAATCAAACTCGGCAATTTTTTCTATCCACCGAGCTTGTCGACCCGACAAGTTCTTCTGATTCATGAGATGAATCAAGCCCTTGTGGTCAGTAATCCATTTGAAATGGAATCCTTGCAGTATGTCGCGATGCCTCAGCATCGCTTCAATTCCAGCTAACATTTCAATTTCATGCACAGGATAATTCTGCTGCGCCGAGTTGAGTTTTGCGCTGTAAAATGCAGCGACTTTTGCTGACTTCCAATCAGCACCTTGAGAGACAACCCCAGCAATCGCTGAGCTCGATCCGTCGGTTATCAGGAATGCAGGGTCAGCATTTGGTCCGTACTTCAACGGAACACGACGATGAGCACGAGATTGGTGCGTTATTCTCTTACAATCTTCAAATGCACGCTGCTGAGTATAACCCCAGCGAAACGGCACAGTATCTCCAGTCAAACCATGGAGAATACCCATCGGCTCGCGAATACGAGCCAAATCGTCAGCCAGATATCCAACTGACCCGAGAAAACCACGGAGTAAGTCCCGGTTAGTTGGAGTTTTCCAGTTCATGACGCTGTCAACCTTATCAAGATCCATTCGAATCTCGTCGTCATCAACGATACGACCCAGAACCTTGAGTTCTGGCTTCAAAAATTGAAGCTTATGTTCGCTAAGGTACAGCGTTTCACGCTTCAACAGGTCAATTATTGCTTTAACATGTTTTATATGATCATCTAGAGTCTCCGAGTAGATGATAATGTCGTCTAAATAGACCTCCCAATGAAATCTGAGAAAAGGTAATTCATCAGTGACTGGTAAGTCGCAGGCGCATTGCAATCGCCTATCTGAATGACCAGACTGACCATATTTCCATCAGGAGTCGTCACCGTGGTACGGTCGACGTGTTCAGGGACGATACGAATCTGTTCGTATGCGTCTTGTCCGTCAATCAACGACCGATACTTGCATCGAGCAACACGGCGCAAGATACCCTCCATATCCGGCAGCGGGGAGGACAACTTGTGCGTGTTTTTATTGCGTGCTCGCAAGTCCACGACGGTGCGTAATTTCGGCGGATTGATCTTCGCTTTCGGAATTAACAACATTGGCACAGTGTTGCCCGAACTGGTTACTTTCCAACGACCAGTCTTCAGGTAATTCCGACGTTTTTCATCCCACTGAGGACGAAGAGCCTCAGGGCACCGAGACGGCCGCCAAGGTAAGATTTTCTTCTCGTCTATGAGAGGAATTGTGTGGTTGATTGCACGCAGCGGAGGTAACGGAGTCTCCGCTGCCTTCTTGCAGATTGGCTTTGCATATTCAATTAACTCATCGCGAGCTAATCGAACAGCGTCACTCTCGAGTGCAGCTGAGTGCGAATAGATTTTCGCAGTTGCGATCCCTTCAATAGGTAAGCATTTTGCGCTTCCAACGCAACCCCTAGAAGGGTTCAACCCAATACTAACCTGATGTTGAAACAGCCAAGCCGTCCCAAGAATCAAGTCATATCCGCTAACGTTTGCGACGTAGAAGGTGCGTGGACGCTTAATGTCCTGATACTTAAACTCAACCTCAACAGAGTGATTGACCTTCGACCCCGACCCCCGAACCGCAAGCCGAAGGGTAACCGGTCCGCCCAACCCCCGCCGCCCCAACTGTAGCTGATCAGCAATCGAGGTAGATATTAAATCTCCAAGTGAACCCGAATCAACAAGAGCCCGCGCCGGATGCCCGTTGATGTGAACCACGATAATCAGCGGCTTCGCGACGATTTTGTCGGGAACTCGAGGCATACAAGCGGTACGCGCGATTCCGTTCACTTGATCTGCGGGAACCTGAATGCCTCCGCAGTATAACACAGATGGTTCAAACCCGTGTTGAGATTTGAGTTCCGCGAGCATGTTCAACAGAAAAGACAATCTAGGTAGCGCGCTTCGTCTACCAAGTTCTGTTTCAACTGTCTCGCGTTCAATTTCAATTGATTGAATTACTTCAAACAATCGGATCTCTTCCTGTGAGTAATTCGTCTCAAGGAGAAGGTAGAGGTAACCGAAGCTATCTTCGGATTCAAATTCGTTCCAACGGCAACTTTGAGCAAGTTCAACCTTGCGCCTTTTCTGGCGAATCGAATTAATAAAATTGAACCTCCAGTTCATTAGCAAGGCTTCTGGCAAGTCAAGACGCCAGCGACATCCGTTTTTGTTCGCTCCTGATACCATATAGCATCCAGGGGATTTTTTACGGACATGGTACGTTGAAACTTCCGGGTACTTTTCCAACCGCTCAGGCAAGTACTGATTTGCTCCGTTGCAGAGCAAGTCATCAATCGGGACCTGATGAAGAGGACGAGGAGCTTCCTCTGGCCTTTCCAACTGACAGAGACGAGCTCTGGCGTACCACGCCGCGATCTCGAATTCCTCATCGTATAATTGACCACCAGGTACGATGGTAATTTCGTGGAAATATTCGTCCCATACAGTCCACTGATGAGGAACAACTTGTTCAACGAAGAATCGGCGTTTATCACGACAAGGTTCGTCCATTCCAACGATTTCGTCGCCTGGATATGGCTGAAGAAATTCCAACATCGCAGTTGCGCCCTCCGCCACAAGATCACCAATGCGATCCGTTCGAAGTTGTTTATTTTCAAAGTTTGATGATGAATTTTCCCGTAAGTTCAGGACCTGGGAGAGGAAATCCAGACGGTCATCTAGTCTCTCTTCTGGGTTCCCTGGAAGCCTCGAAACTGAAATAAATTCAGTTTCGTCTTCATCATCAGAATCATCAATATCATCAAATTCAGACTCTGAATCGCTGACGGACTGCAATTCCGGCATGTCAGAATAGTCAAACGGTGTTGAAACAGTTTCATTTTGAGCAGGTGAGTCCTCAGAGTCTTCTGAGTCCGAATCATCTTCAAAGCCGTGGCCCAGTTTGAAGCAATTAGGAAGTTCAAACTCGGAGTCAGACTCGGAGTTGTCCACATGTTCCACCAGTGGTTCATCTCGACGTTCTGACTGAGAGTCCTCATCAGATTCGTCGTCTAAATCACCACAACAACTTGGGCAATACCATGGCTGGTATCCCGAGTCAGAATCAGATTCGTCATCCGATTCATCCGAATCACTAACCTCGAATAATTCAGGTAAGTCTGCGAATTCGTCGTCAGACTCTGTCTCTGAATCAGGGGTAGTTGCAGCGCTTCCAAAATTCCTGAGGTACCATGCCGACAAATCGAAATCATGGCTCTGCAGGTAGTTTTCGGAAGCAAGCATGGTTCAACATTCCTGAAGAGACTAGTGACATTGTAGGAATCATCGTCGAAAGATTCAACGAGAATCCGATTATCCTCAATTTCAGGCTCAATTTCCTGGTCAACATCGTTCAATATCAGATTCGCCATAATGGCGTAGATGTCACCGGTTCTGCCCGTGTAACGATCTACCCAATCGACATCGTCGGGATTTAATCCAAGAGCCATTTGACGCTCAATAGCGTACCACAGCGCAATCATGGAATCGTCTTCAAGTAGATATTCCTTTGGCAAGATTACATCTTGCATGGTAACATTGTCGATAACAACATACTCAGTGTCTGACACTGAGTATACTTCAAAGCGAATTTTGTCTTGAACCTCTCAGTCTCCAGGGTAAGGTTGCGCTTCTTGCAACACAATTTCTTGCGATTAAATCGCCAACAGGTCGCGGTTCTTCCGAATGAGAGGAGACAGTCTCAAGAATTTCTTCCTGGTTCCCGCCCTCCTCTCCTTCCATACGGAAAGCTGCTGACCCGACAGGTAATGTCTCCAAAACCTCGGTCGATTCATTCAAAGCTGATTCGTTCGCAGTTCTCATGCGAACTCCGTGCGCACCAAAGCCAGGAGGTTTACCCTTCTGGTTGGATTGCATCGGGACAGTTGCGGGCCAAATGCCCAGGTTCTTCGTAGTTCAAGCAAAATCCCGCTGCCATAAGCTCATTACGACGCTTAGCGGACGGATTGCGAGGTCCAAACGATTTTTTCTTGTCCTTCGAATGACTATTATTCGAAGGTTTCGACGGTTTGTCAGTTCTCGGCTTTTCCGAGTTAAACTTGGCTGAAGAAGCCCGAATAACAGGACGTTTACAGAAACGCTTGTTGGTGCTCTGATTAGGTTGATTACCATTCGACGTCGAAGGTTTGTTTGCGCCACCCTTCGGTTTATTATCTCCTGGTTTAACCATTCGTTCAGCGTGTTCAGCTTCAACAGTAACATCATCCCAGGAAGATTCCTCGGGATCAAGCTTCGGACGATACAACTCATACTTGATTTCGTCCCGGAAACTCTCCCAGAGTTTAATGACCTTCTCTTGGTCATCCGGAAGTCCAATCATAGTATGAAGTTGTTCAAACTCGGCAATGTGTTCGAGAACTGACTTTGAACCTTGGTACAGACGGTTCAATTTCCCTCGCTGCTTCAACCGGAAGTCGCGAGGGAAACAATAGTTCAACAATTCCTTGAAGAATTTGGAAAGAATCCAACTCTTCTCATTCTTAACGACTTTCCGTTGGTAAAAGTCGCCAGCTTTTCCCTTCAGAAAATAGCTGATCATGAATATTTGGTCCTCTTCAGGGACCTTACCCATGGTAACATACTTCGTGCTTTCGCGTACGAAGCGGAAATAAGGGTATGGGTCCACCGAACCATCGTACTTGTTCGGAGGGACAGGTTTGAGGTTCATTTTGTCCTTGCGGGACCCCTTCCTGGACCTTGAACGGCGGTAACCGCGCGCACGGCGCGATTTATTCGATTTATGCGATTTGCGCGACTTGCGCGAATGGCTCCTCTTACGACTCTTCCGTTTGCGGGAATGGGACTTGGAGGAGTCGTCTGAGGTTGAGCTCGAGTCAGAATCATCCCCTTCCGAACTCGACGAGCTATCCGAGCTATCTGATCCATCGTCCGATGAATCATCGTCAGACGAATCAGAACTCGAGCTTGAAGAGCTGCTAGATGTGCTCGACGAGAGTGAAGATGATTTGCGAGCACTAGCCTCTCGAATCGCATTTTCAATGAATGTTCCAGCCACGATAGGCCTGGAAGGAGGAGAATTAGTACGCTTCTTAGCCTTCAAGCTGGAAGCGCTGTTGAGAATTTCCTTCTCATCACTTTTCTTAGCAGCACGCTTAGCTGCATCTCGAACTTTGCGTAAATCCTTCTTGGATTTTTTCCGACACAATTTAGCAGCTAGTTTAGAAGCTGCTTTCTCAGCGCTCTTTTGGCGCTTTTCTTCGAGAGCAATTTCCTTCAGTCGCTTCTGAAGGTTCGATTTTTCCTCAGCTATAGAGGGAGTGGTCTGGCCAGACTCAAATTTAATTGCAGAAGAAATATATTCATTTGGTTGAAGAACTATGGTAACACGGACTGGACAGCTTCGGTTAGGTCGCACGGCTTGACCGCCGAGCTGATCGGTGTGATCAACTGCTCGTTTGGGTTGTCAGGACCCCGAAACCAACCTCCCAAGGCAGCATGTGTGAATGGAATATCCCGGTCGCGGGTAGTGAATCTCACGCAAGGAATAGTTATAGTGTTCCATAACTGGACAGATTGCGTGCCCAATAACCAGTTCTACGTCTCGACAATTGGATTTTGTCATCTTGGCACTCATATTACTCGAAATTATAGCGAAGTTGAAGGACTGTGTCTCAGATGTCCCCGTTGCATTATACTCAATCTAACAACGCTGTGGTTGGCAATTCGATCACAAAATCTGTATGATTCTGGTGGAGTTGCCGCAATTGACGTCCAGTTCACTCAAAACCCGTTCACAAACCGATCAAAGCACATCTAAATAAATGGCCGACCATTTTCCACGAGCCTCGAGTATCTTTAGAATTCTCCCGATCGTGAGGACTGAGTTTCGAAGCTTCAATTCAATTTTGCGGCTGACTGGCAGCACAAAGAACCAGTTGCGGGATGGGGAAACATCAAGCACTGCCCTTCAATTCATGTTCCTGCATAACCTACTATGCCAAACTTTGAATGATATGCTCGAAGGGATTCAAGTTCTCTCCCCAGCAAAATTCATTGAACCGTGGGAACCGTAGAAAAATTGATTATTGTTCAAGTTGTACAGACGAAGATGTTCAGGATAACCAAAGAACAGTCCTATGCACTGGGGATCTGCAATCACAGTCCTGTCTCGGAGGTGGCCAAGCTTCCGCTGAATTGCAGACCCGTACATTGTGGGAGTTCAAGATGAGGATCTTTCAAAAAGGAGAAGGGGTCAGATGGCAATATTCTTTATTATGAAGCTGGAGCCTGAAGATTGAAGCTAATGAACTGTTCCGCATAGCACAGATCGGTTACAGTCATGTTTGACTGGCTGGAATGCGCTTGAAGGGAGAAGAGCCGGAAGCCATCATTCGTCGATTAATGAAATATTGCAAGGGCTCGATCCGGAACTTTTAAAGCGTCCAAGAGCAAGGAGCAGGTATTGTGACAATTCAACAAAACTACTACATACTGTGGATTATTGACAAGATGAGTTGTTAGGTCACGCTGCACGAACCGCGGCGGGTGGTGGGCTTGAGTTGACTTCAGTCCAAGTTTGAGTCAAGTCGAACAGGAAGGTGTTCAAAGAATCGATAGAGCGGCGGTGTGGGTAAGCAGGAGTAGTAGAAGAGCTGCGGACGAACAGGGAAGTCAGTGGATTTGCAGAACAGGAGGTTATCTCAAACCTGACAGCTATCTCGTTGGTAAAAATTCACAGACATGAACAGGGATGAATTACATGAGAACACGGTTTCTTTGCGGCCCTATCCGGCACCCCGGCTTCCACAAGAAATCTCCCGCAGTACTGAACCTATATTACGCCGCACTGGGCGGGTTGCCGGTTCGGCATAAATGAGATTTCTGGGGCTGGTCAAAGTGCGGAAACTCACATAGCTGCTTCTCATGGCTTTTTGTGCTATCTAAGAAGTCAACTACCTGTAATTCGAAGTGTAGAGCGGCGCAAGACTAGGGTAATGAATATATCAAAGTTGAACCACCACGCCATCACGATGTTACGAAATGGTTCTCACGGTTCAAATCATTCGCGGTGAGGCTGAGGTCTGAGAAGGTTCTCGAAAGGGCACATAGAAGCCGTTGATGTTGAGAAAGAGTGGTTCCCAGTTTCAAAACAATTTTCATAGCACAGGGAATTAACTGCATATGCATCACTAGCTAGTCGGCTCGGGGTTGGGCCTGACACCCGTGCTTGGGTCGAATCAGGGACCGATCGGGTAAGTAAAGGCACAACGGTGCTTCCCAAATTTCTGGGCCAAATAAGTTAGTCCCAACACACCAAGTATCTTAGTAGGTTTGATATGGCCCGAAACAGATCACTAGATCTATTGTTTATGCAGTTTTCAAATCAAGCAATAAATCTTTCCTTAAACCTTGAAAATATAGATATGTTTCAAAGCCCTGGAAATTAGGCAGCAGCCAATGAAATCTCTCCATTTCTAATAATTGGGATAGTTTAATGGGACTGGATGTGCAACATTTCAGGTAACATTTATCAATGGATTTCAAGAACACATAAACGATGTGTATACTAATTGGTTTCTCGTTTCATTAAACCCATTTAGATACTTAGCGTTGTAGGACTAACTTCTTGCCCCCAGAAATTGAGGAAACAGCGCTGTGAGGAGTGAGCTTGATGGTGATTATGAGCTAACATAATGATAGGGCTTACTTGAAGCCAGGGGACAGTTTGGAGCGCTTAACATTGCTAGAAAACTAGTAAGTGTCAATCAGTGATGCAGCATTTCGAACTAATTGAGCGCAGAGCACAATATCTGGCAAAACCTTCTCAACTATCTTCTCTCAAATTGAGCTCATCTCCTTGCTTTATTCCCTACCTCAACTTTCTCCCTTGGTTTTCATATCTTTCAGCTTTTCTCCGCGAATCATGAACAAGTCTAAGTAGCTAACAAGCAAAGTCAGGAAATATAACCATAATCAGGACCCAAATTTCAGCCAAACTAAGTAAGAGTTGAAAATACTCCGTGATTTCTGAGATATAACACCAGATTAACTAGCGGATACTTGTTGATTCCCGTTCACAAAATGCCTCGAATTTCGGTCAAAGGTCCACGGTCCAAATCTCTCAATCTCAGACCCAACCTATCACCATAATCGAGGTACAACATGGAGGGTGAGGTGACAGTAGTTTGTTCGTGTTCGACCCGACCTATTTGCAGTAATGAGTTGCTCCACAAATTTCGAAACATGCCAGTGGATGGCAGTTTTCGAAATTCAATTTGAGTTGGCTGTGAGACCTCGCAAAACATGCTGTGTGCAGCTGCATGCAAAGCAATAGACAATTGGAGCTGTGGACTAGCAGTTCAAGCCGGGGGCACAAGGCGGTTCACTTCTTACCCAGATCTCGATCCAAGTTCAACTCCGCCAAACTTGCAGTTTGTGGACTCTTGAAATTGAGTTGAACTTTTGCTTAAGCTTGTTTTGCGTGAGGGACCAAACTTGTCGTGAAGTATTCAGTGTGTCTATCATTCATAATTGGCTGGAAATTGTAAGAATAATGCAGAAGTTACATTCTGCCCGATTATTAGTAATTACATTTGGAACTCGGCAGGTGGTTGCGCCGAGTTGAGCTATCCAGATCAACAAACAACAGTTGAGAGAGCTTACGTAACAGTATATCTATTCACTCTCTTGCCCTTCCTGGTCAAAGCGCCGGTAGTGACTGGCGCTGCACAAAGTTCAAACAGAGGGTGTCTCCGGGGTCCTGATATCCCGTAACATCAATTGCATCACGCCAATCACGGAAGCCGTGCTGCTGACGCGCCTAAACCAAGCTGTCCAGTCCATGTTGCCATAAAGAACAGGTATAGATAAATTAATATCAGAGTGAGCACTATTCACCACTGGATCTTTGAACAGATCAGAAGGAGTCGACACCGGCTCCTGCTTAATTCGCTTCATATCCTCATAGAAGGCGAACGCCGCACGCTGTGCGTCCATATCAGCTTCGGAAAGCTGATCAGACCAGTCAATCCCTCCCCCAGTTACGGGGGTCAGGACCCTTGCCCTTGGGCTTGGATGGTCCTTCGCCTCGCGAAGGTTCGCTATCCGAATCATAAGCAGACAAAATTTCAACCTTACGGTTGAGAGGAGCAGGCGTAGATTGAGCCACATGCATGTACAGCACCTGCCAAGTTAGGTGAGTTAGGCCTACTCGGATTCAAACGAACTTTCGCGACGTTGTCAGACGCAACAGAAATAAGTTCCTCCTCAGGAACTATGCTACGGCTCTGCATAGCAGACTCGGCCATGCGCATATAGCGCTGTCCAAGCTGCATGGGCTCCTCCGGGCTCATTTCCTTAGTCGCACGTTCAACCGGCGACGTAGAAGCAACACCAACCGACTTCTTATCTTCCTTGTGAGACTTGGAAGATTTGCGAGTAACCTAATCTCGAAACCGGTCCAGCAGTGACCCCAAATCTGCGCAGCACGCAGGACAGCACGCATCTCCTTCCAATGGATTGGATGGCGACGGTAACGCCCTGGCACTGGCTCAGTGAAGAACACGTCACTGTTTCCCCAATGACCGCCAATACCAAGCTTGCCGCTGGCATCAGTGAAGACCTCAAAGCTGACACGAGGAGGGCCAATGACATAAATGCCATTGAAAGTGGGCAGAAATGAATTCCACCATGCAATGTCAAGCTTGGCGGAGGCAGGAAGGCGACGACGTTGACGGCGGGGAAGAAGGGCGAGAGTACGCAGGAAGTCCCGGATGCGACGGGTGAAAAAGCGACCGACCGGGATCACGGACTGAGCGAATACAAGATGGCCACACAACTGTTCAAGGTCGTAGTGGCTGGCGGAACCGCGAGATAGACACCGATCAAGCAGCAGAAGCAGCCGATCAAGCTTGTCCTTGGGAAGGCGTGCCTGCATCTTCACAGTGTCGAGCTCAATACCGAGAAACTCGAGGCAGTGAGTGGGCCCCTGTTCCTTGTCACTGGATATGGAAAACCCAAGCTCCGCAGCAACAGAGCGGAAAACAGCACGGCCATGCTCAGCGTATGCCAAACCCCTGGAGGCAGGAGTGACATTGATCCAGTCATCCAAGTAGTGCTGGATGAGCTTCATGACCTCATCACGAGAGAGTAAAATCCAGTGATGAGCCTCCGCAAAATAATTGTACTCGTCATCACAGAAAGTGACCGAAAATTCGATTTTTGAGCTGTAAATCGGTAGTATTTTTGGGAGCAATGTACATGGGCTCAATCCTTGGCATCTATTTACCTTCAATAAACCAATTTTTCTGCCCAAAAACACTGCGTAGCTTCTGAACTTCGATAATAATCTCGTCACTTGAGAATTCAAGGAAATCGAAAAGATTGATGCAGGCAAGGATGGGATTGGCATATAGTTAGCGGTTTTATGACTGGATGTAGTAGATGTGCATAGAATGCTTCCCTGAAACGAGTTTCAGGTCAAAGCAATATCTGCAAATGCATATTTGGACTATTGTAATTTCATCGAACATCACACGAGCCGTCACTTTTGAGTACCGAAACTTTTTCAAGGCAGGAAGTCAGATTCTGGAACAAATTTGGTTCAAAGTTTCAAATAATAGCAAGACAACATTCTCGCTCGCATTCGAGTCGAGAACACCAAAGTCCACGTTGGTATCAAGCAACGGGACAAACGATAACTCAGCGCTTTCCTGAGCAGGAGAAGCGAGAGTATCAACCACCTGAGAAGGTGGGGGACTACCAACCCGAGTGGATTGGGGACTACCCGCCCGAGTGGGCGGGGACGAAACAACCCGACTGAATAACAGTTCGGGAGTAACGTTATGCGCCTTGGGCGAACCCAAAGACGCGGGAGCGAAATGCTCTGGAGCGCGATGCTCGGGGGAAGGGGAAGAAGAAACAGAAGAAGAGGAAGACGTACCACGCTCTGACTGTTCTTCAACAGTGACACGAGAGCCCCGAGTAATAGCCCGAGTGACGATAGGAGATTGTCCGCGTCCACGAAGAGAAGCACTTGCAGCCATTGCGATAAAAGAAGAAGCAAGAATACGAGATGAGAGACAAGCAGAGAGTAGGTGAGACAGGAGAGTTCGGTGAGATTGTCGTCGTCGAAGTCGGTATCGGCGGTTGATCAGACCACGGGTAACCAGAGCAAGCGAAGGCGGGAGACAGATACTAGTTAAGAGTCAAAAATATGTGACGAAAGAATTACCAAGGGCAATAGTTTCGGCACACGAGAGATTTGTTGAGAGCTTGAGGCGAACACAAGATGACTGTTTTGAGTTCTAGATTCACCGAAGAAAACTAGCTACTACAGTGCTGCTTATATATGATACTAGACGGTAAAACTATGCAGAATGAAGTCATAAATGAGCAAAGAATAATGGAGGTACGAGGGGGAAGTGGAGTGTGTCTGAGTGGGATACGGTCACGAGATAAGTAAGGAGAAATGATATTGTTACATAAAACTAGTGCCTCCGTTCCTTTTCACGACGGATTTGGACATCGTAATTTCGAACTTGACCTTGCTGCCCTCTTCGCGCTTGTCCTTGATGTCTTGCAGATACTGTTTGCTTCTGTATGTCGAGCCGGTGCCTTGTTGAGAAACATTTCTTTTGTATTCATGGGCCATATCCCAAAGTTCAGAGGTAGATGCACTTGACTGCGACGAAGTGATTTGCTCCGTTTCTGGGCAATTGCGTTCGGAAGCGAAGCGGCGGACGCTGGAGAATTTGTAAATGTGAGATGTCATTTAATAGAGAAAATTAGATACCAAACGCCTGACAGCATTTGTGACACAGCGGCTGTCGAAGTTGACCATATACGAGTGAACAGCCTTTACACTGTCAGTAGCTTTTTCCTGTGTCGAAGCTTCAGTCTGCAAATTTATGCTGCACCGAGAAGCAGTAGAAACATACGCGTTCAACAGCCTTGTCAATTTCGGACAAGCCGGGCTGTGCCATCCTGAAACATTTGTTGCATATTTGACCATCTAGCGTAGTCTCGTACGCACGACCCTCATGACATCTCAATTTGGGAACCCTGTCATGAGGGTCTGGGCTGGAACCAGCCACGTAATAGGACATGAAGCTCTCATTTTCTCGGTTTTGGACGGCTTTGTTCAGTTGATTACAACTTGTTCACCCACAAAGTTTGGAGATAGAGTTTGAGATATAGGCTTCAAAAGCTCTCTCAATGAGTTTCAGAATTTTTGGAGGAAGTACTACAGCGCAGGAAGGTGCGAAAGGTTACGGGGTCCTAGTCGGTGGCGGTGATCGCTGGTTTCACCTCATGACAGGGTTCCCAAATTGGGGGTCGTGCGTACGAGACTATATCTAGCGTATGGAAATCGACGCTGTACTCGGTGCAGACTGTCATGGGGCAGCAAGAAAAACTACGTGAGAAAACATAAACCATGGCCCGTACGAGACCAGAATCCTAGTAAACTGAAGTATGTTGTGTAGTTGATTGTGTCGGCTCGAACAATGAAGGGAAGAGTACGAAGCCGATGTATATTGATTCAAACTAGCCTATAGTTGGCCGGAATACAAGAGTGGGCAGACGCGCAGCAGCGACCGCCCGGAAGGCCATTTTGAGTGGTCGTGTCGCGCTATCATGTGAGGGCGAGGACGATGCTGACGGTGAAGAGGGAACTTCTCCATTCCGAGGGTGATGGCAAAACGGTCCAGATTCCCACGGTGGGTCATTGTTCTCCCTTCCCCAGGGGGAAATCCCTCGGCCGGGAAAACGCGTTTTCGGCACCAAGAAAAGCCTCGGAATGACCGATTTTTCCTCGATTTTGTCACGGATTGTCACGGCCTGATGGCTTGTTTGTTTGTTTGTTTGTAGTTCTAGGGTTATCGTACCTGGCCCGAAGGCTACGCGATAGTACGCTACGGGAGTATCTAGGGCTTGTAATCTAAGTGTAAGTAAGGAATCCGTATTTTCTACGAGAGCTATGAGAGAAAAGTAAAGTAGTTAAAGTACGTATGGGAAAACTCGAGGTGAACGGGAGCGCGATTTTGAGCGGGACAGATACTGTAACGGATGTAAGGTACGCCGAGATGGTGCGGGACTGCAGAGGAATGGATGATTAAGGCCAGTGGAAGAGGCGGGAGTACGGTAGAGTAAGAGGACAGTAAGATCAGGAAAAGCGGCCGGTCGCAGCGACAAATGCTATGAGGACTTTGAGCAGATCAGGGTGCGAGAGAAGGGAGGGGACATCAACAGAGCCGAGGAGACCTGCAGAGTAGGACGCTTGCTGGAGATGGTGGCGGAGATGCTCCCAAGCCGGGCAATGAAGTAGAAAGTGTACCCGGGTCTCCCGAGCACCACAAGCGGGGCAAGCCGGGGAGTCGGTTTGTCGTAACCGGAATCGTGTGGCGTTGAGGGATGAAAAGTTGGTTCGGAGACGAGCTATGGTAGAGATCATGGCGCGAGGGATGTTTGCCGTATAAGGGTGCCGCAATGTAGTTGAAGGTGCAGTGCGATCGACTTGACGGAGGCCCAATCCGGTGGGGCTGGAAGCCCAGCGTTCAGCCCAACGTGCGAGGATATCCTCCCGGATACGGCGCCTGCAAGTGGTCAGGGAGACGAAGGCAGAAGGAGAGGGTGGGAGGCGCGTCGCTTCTTTGGCTGCCAGATCGGCGAATTCGTTGCCGGCGGTCCCGATGTGAGCTGGAGTCCACAAATTCGTGACGCGAAGGTGGGGACAAAGCTCTAGAGCCCGGCGAAGCAGGCGGTCATAAGCGATAGCTCTGAACTGACCGGAACGGGGGGAGGTGGATAAAACCGACTGAAGACCTGCTTGAGAGTCAGAGACGATCAGGACACGATCATACCCTCCACCCAGGGCATGCTGCGTCGCAGCGATCAGACCTTCAACTTCTCCCTCCGCAACTTGTCCCTCTCCCAACGGGATGAGGAGGCGAAGTAGTTCCTCTGCGCCATGAACCCGCACCGCAGCTCCGCCTGCCCTCCCGTCCAAAAGCGAACCATCAGTAAACCACGTAGACCCTTTCCAACCCTCATCAGCAAGGAAACCGTTCAAGACGGCCACAGCCTTCAATTTGGACGGAATGATCGTATTGACTGGAAGCGGATCTTGCCAAGGAGGAGCGAAGACATGGAGTATAGGTTCCATTCCCAGCGTAAAGTCGATGCCCTGTGATTGAGGGGGAGCAGTGGTTACCGGGGGAACAGTCAATGAAGAAACTTGCCTGTCTCCAAGAGGCGGAGACAGACCACAAGCCAAAGGCTCGGTGACTGTCCCCCCTCGCATATTGCGGGCGCCGCTGCCAGCTTGGTCTGCGCGCGTGGCCGCCGTAACCACGGGGGCTTTGAGTTCAATTTTGCGACCGCGTATACGGGAACCTTGCACCGGAACGTCTGCTGGCCATCGGATAGCGGGGATGCGCTCAAGGTAGTGAAGTGGCGAGGCAAACTTCGGGTTGCGCGGCGAGTTGGATATGGCGTCACTGACCAGCGGGGTGAGGCCATGAGCAGCGGGAAGGGTGAGGTAGCGAGCTAGGCGGTTGAGTAACGACTTTTCCAAACGCAAATCAGCAGGGAGAATGGCTGCTTCCTTCTGCAAGGCTGCGAGAGACGCCGTACGGAATGCACCGGTAATACATCTTGCAGATGCCTTGTTAACTTGCTCCAGGGGCTTCAAAGCGGCAGGCAGGAGAGGGAAGAATGAGGAGACACCATAGTCCGCGCGAGGCAGAACAACGGTGAGTATGAGATCGCGCACCATTACGGGTTTCATCCCCCAGACAGCGTGTGTCAATGCAAGGGCAGCGTTCAAAGCCCGAGAAGCAGAGGCGGCGCGATAGTGGATGTGGGTGTCGCCCTTCAGCTTGGAGTCCAACATAACGCCTACCCACTTGACAGCATCTGAGGGAGAAATGGTCTGACCATCAAACTCGACAGTGAATCCGGAAAGGTCACGTAGCGACGGGGAGTGGTGGATGAGCTCGGTTTTCTCCTTCTCGAATATAGCATGGTCGTCGTCTGACCAACCTTTGGCGATGACACCAGCTTCGTTAAGAACGGCGACGTTTTGCGAAGGCGATTTCGAGGCAGTGCTGAAATTTACATCGTCAACGAAGCCGTATGACAACGTGCAAATATTCCCACACGGTTCGATTTCTCTCGTTTCTTGGGTTTGTTGCCTCCCCAGTGTCCCAGAAAATTCTTTGAAAAGTCCTAGTGCTGTATATACCTTTGAAATGCATCTTTACTATCACTTGACTCACAAGATATGTCAGGGAATGGCCAACTCGAAGAATTCAGCGAATAAAGGCATCCTCTTACCTATCACAAGCTTAGAAATAATATAAAACCTCACTGAAGCACATTATAAGAATTATTGAAGGCCAAAATGAGCTACAATCCAAGAAATACGAAGCCGCTGGCACCGCGAGTTGTGGTTGGGCCGTGTGTGAAAATTTGCACGTGCCATCAAATTGTCACAAAATCCGAGGTCCTTGGTGACGGTTTTCCGATGGTTCTACTGGGTATGGTTGCGGACCGAACTTCGTGACAAGTCGCAGTCCCAATTTGGTAATTGATACTGTCACGTCAGTTTTCATCAAGACATCCTGGGATTGTGTAAATAGCATTGCAAGAAGGTAAACTACAAACGGACTGGAGCAAAACTTCGAAAAATTGGGTTTCCATGTTTTGCACGGCAATTTCGCGCTTTTGATTGCGGATCACTCGGACCGGTGGCTGTGCAGCAGCATCAATGTCGCCTGGCCATTGCCGATTTCTTGGTTAGGATATTTCACTTTCACTGTGGGGTCCGGAAGAAGGGGTTCGGGGTTGCAGAGGCAGAACGCAGAGAAAGACTTGATTAGCTGCCTCAAATTCGTGAGTTTAGTACACACAATTTTGGCTTTTCGCTGTTCAAATTTCGCGTTTTGTAACCCTAAGTTAGGAGTACCTCCGATTCCTCTGAAATAAAAATTTCACCTATAAACCATACCCTAGTTCCTGCTAAATCTCGAATCCCGAAGGATTTTGAGCAAAATTGCGACTGGTCATGAAGTTTTGGCCGCAACCATAGTTGAAAGGGGAAAACGAAGAAAAAGAAATCGAAAAAAAAAAGAAAGAGGGAAACTCATAAGATCTTCAAGAGCTCTCAACGGCGACTCAGCGGACCTTATTCTGGAAGTCTTACAATGACGGACATTCACATTATGTGCTCAAATAACTCATTGAGGGCGCAGTAATCATTTAAAACATATATAGAACATTAATTGCAGGGGGTAGAGATTGTTGGCTGTGGAATGAAAATCTGGCTGAATAATCCCACTGGAGGCATATGAGCATTATGTCTGGTATGTAGAAAGGCATAGTCTTCAAGCTGAGGAGAGAAAATCATTTCCGAGCCAACAGAAACAGAAGAACGCACGGAAATTGTGAAAATCTGCAAGAACAGCGATATTTCAAAGACTGTTGGAGTATCCAGTACGTAGATGGATAGTTTTTGCCCAGAGAATGCCCTGGACGGGGATGCGGTGGCCCAGAATCTCAACGGCTGCGTACCGGGATCGGTCACCTTTCGACAACAGCCAGAAACTCGCTCCCTTTGTGTCCCAGATCCAGCATATGACTCCCTATCCACCAGCAGGGGCTATGCACGAATATCCAGAGGATTTGAGGTTGATTTGAAGCCCCGAAATGACGGGAATTTGGTCACGGTACAGTTGCGGCAAAATCAATTTACTTACCAAATAAGGAAATTCTCGTCAATTCGCTCCTTTTGCTCGTTTTTTTCGAGCGGTAAGTTGATAAGAATACTAAGAACTGCTAGTCTGTATTCCTGATGTAAAAAAACTGGCGTCTTTGTATTGGTTTCGCCGTGAGAAACATGACGAATCCGGTTGTTTTTGGGCGTATACCGGCTCAAATCCGGGAGTACAGGCGCTTGGTGCTATTTCAACGTGCTTGTGGTGGTTTTGTTGTGTGGTAGAGCGGATTTGATGAAAATTTCCTTATTTGGCAAGTAAATTGATTTTGCCGCAACTGTATGAGGGCTCGGGGGCTACTTTATTTGATGGTATTGCAGTGTTTCGCCGTGACTTGAGGGCGTCCAGAGCCCAGGGTAGAGAGCTGGAAGGCGACAGTGAGCCCTAGATAAAGATTTCGAGCAGCAGCAGCGAGAGGTAGTCGACAAATGCACTTAATGTGACAGTGACTGTCACCATCAATACACATAACTTTTGGCGAGCAATTGACGGCTACGAAGTATGGGATATATACGACGAAATTCAGCAGTTTTTGCACATATGATCCATGAGCTACATCCAGGAAGAGCAACTGAAAATTTTCAGCCATTAAGACCAAGCGAAACGCGTTGGAAGCATGGCCTCGGATTATGTGCTCCGAGTGGCTGTGTTTATGTGCGTTACAGTGGCGGCAAAATCTGATGTCACCCCCAAAAAAGGAAATTCTCATGAATTTAACCCGTTTTCTTCTCTTTTCTGTGGTCGGACCTTTCAGAGTGCATTCAACATACATTTGAAACTTATGCACCTTTCTCCATCTTAGGATACCTCGAAAATTGACACTTTTTGGGCAAGACTTTCCAACCATCTTTGGCCCAGTTCTCCTCAATGAATGGACCTATCTTTCTCAATCGTGCTTCCACAGGCAGTGTATTTGCCGTGCGAATGGATCTGTGCCCTTGTCGCCCCCGGACGGCGATGGCAAGGGCAGATTAGAGGCGGTTTGATGAAAATTTCCTTTTTTGGGGGTGACATCAGATTTTACCGCCACTGTAAGTGCACCCAGCTGATCGATCGGTAAACCTTGGTGACAGGTGCCAGTAAAATCAGACTCCACTTACACTGAGTGCCGGACACACAAAGTCAACAAATTTGATCTTCCATTTAAGGAAGGTGTGACACATGCCCACGCGGCTAGTTTTTTGTGTAAAGATGATGTTATGGACCTGAAGAATGGTTTTGCACGAGCGAAAACTCAAATCAAAAAAATTTGACCCCAAAAATTTGGCTGAAGACCTATATTTGATGGGAAAATCACGAAACATAGCGCAATCGACTCCTTAAATCGAGCTGGTGCTGTTGCTGATGAAATAAAAACAATTCCACGAGCCGTTTTGACACAAATTCCCTGGGAAAAATGGCCGTATTTAGACACCTTACATCATATTGATCAATTATTTCACGGAACATCCTTACCGACCACCGTGCCGTCCCGCTGCCGTAGGTTGGCGCTGAAAACTTGGGATGTCCAGGGATCTCCGCGTCCAGGCCCCGGCACTTCCGCTTACATCGGTCAAAGATCAGAAAATTTGGCCAGAACTCGAAAGAGGTACGATTTTTGACCCCAAAAATTTGGCCACAGCCAAAATGTCGTGGGAAAAATTTCGGAGGTGGTTTTTTGAGCTTTTCCGGGGTGGGCGAATCCGAATCTGAAGTTAGATTTGTCCCAAAAATTCCCGTTCGCCGGCAATCAACATTGTCGACTTTGTGTGTCCGGCACTGTACATAAAAGATATATCGACTATCATGGAGTCTGACTGCGGGAGACTAACGATGAAAAATCGCTTGATTAAAGTCAGTTGGGAATACTGCTAGCTATATTCATGTACTTTAGCCGCCTGTTCACCATCAACTACTATGCCAATACACTAGTTGACTCGGCTCACCACTTTTCTTCACTTCCTTTTCACCGACCTCTCACTTTAGTTTTACTCTATCTCGGACAGCGTTTACAGGGAGTGACAGGGGGCCTCCCCAATTTCACCCACTTTGGCGCGAACAGATCCGTTAATATGGTGAGTCCATTGGCGCTTCCAAGGGCCTCAAACCGACCTCCTACACAAGTGATTACGATAATAACTGGCCGAGATATTCAACACTTCGTATTTACTGTACTTCAGTTCAACCCAGCGGTAAGACGATAGACGAGGTGTTCGCCAAAGTTCACTTGGCGATGCGCACCATACGAATTTGGCTGGGCCGGTAACTTTGCCGGTGGGCCCGATCAGGACCTAGGTCTCGGGGCTGATGTTGAGTGGGAAAATCGCAAACATTAAAGTTGCTATCCAAAGAACCCTACTACACTGTATCTGAGCTGTCGATAGTCTCGGAAACCCAGACGTTTATACGCAATCCGTGAGGGCGCGGAGCTCCTTCCTAATCTGTAATTACAATGACAGCCTTTGACGTCTGATAGATTTTTGAAAGTGATGGGAAAAAACGCGTATGATAGCGGACATAGTCTCGGAAACCCAGACGTTCCTACGTAGTCCAGGGCCAATGATAATCCCCATAAAGGCCTGATTTTCTGACGGCCAAAAAGTCAGGACAGATCCTGAGCAAAAAGTCAGGATTCAGACAGGCCTACACCCAAAATTCGGTCCAAAAAGTCAGGATTTTACCATCAGGCCAATTTTTTGGCTCAAATCGGGCCATTTCGGAGGCATTTTCCGAAAAAATTTCTCCGCTGCCGCGGTTTCGGTCAGGATTCAGACCAGGCCATCGCGCAAAAACAGGCCAAAAAGTCAGGATTTTGCAGAGGCCAAATCGCAAAAATCTCCGGTTTCCGTCAGGATTTGCATCAGGCCTTCACCCGTATTATCATTGGCCCTCGTAGTCCTTGTAGGCGTAGAGCAGAGCTGTTTCCTAATCGGTAATTACAATGACAGTTTTGACGTTTGATTGATTTTGAAGGTGATGGGAAAAAGGACGTAAGAACGTCTGGGCCACTTTCCTAGGGCCACCTATACCATAACCCCCAAACACGCATTATATTGCCTCTCCAAGCTGGAAAATCCTTCAAAGTGTAATTCAAGCCCTAGCTAACACCCTACTACGTCTGTATGCCCGCAATTGAGTCAAAATCCGCCATTATGTCGTGTGTATGTTGGGTACTGTATTTAGCTGTTGATGATGATGAGATCAATTATCGTGCTCGAGCCGCTGCAAGCGGCTATGGTACACGTTTCTACTGTACTATTCAACAACTATTCAAGAAGACTCGGGCCGTATGTCGTGTGTGGTCCGGACGGCAGGCGGGGCAGCAGGGCGGGGCAGGCGACTTCGGAGAGGCAGTGGGCGTCATGGGAGGAGCAAATGTGTGTGTGTGGGGGACGAGGTTTAGGGTAGGGCAATCGGGTGGGATGTGGATTGGAGCGCGCGGGATGGTCTCGCAAGCGGAGTTTTCTCTGACGCTCGGGACGTGGGCGATTGGGTGACAAGTCGCCGAGCGGAGTTGTCTCGGACGCTCGGGACTGGGGTGGAGGTTTCATATGGCGAGAAATTGGAAGAAGGGGGGAAGGGCGAGGAGGGGTTGGATAGTATGTCATATAATAAGGTATGAATGGGATGTGCATAGGCAATAGGGAGGGTATATAATTTGGATTATCATGGGGGATTTTGTAGAGTGGTGTCGTTGTAGATTGGGAGACGGTTTGTAGCGTGAATATATTGTAGTAAATGTCGGATGCCTTTTTCGTTGGTAAGTAGATAGCCGAGAGACGTCGCTTTGCGGCCGAGGGCTGCAAGTAAGTGGGTGCGCTGTGTTTTGTAGCGGGTGCAGAAGAGAATGAAGTGTTCGACGTTCTCGCGTCGATGGCAGGTCTGGCAGAGGGGTGAGTCGGCGCGATGTATTTTGTGTAGCCAAGAGTTCAGGCCCACTGTGTGGGTTCGAAGTTGGACGATGAGGCTAGAGTTTCGTCGTGAGAGGTTAAGCAGGGGTTTATGGACTGAATGAACCGATGCTGTTTTGTCGAGGCGGGTGTATTTTGAATAGCGGAGGGAGGCTTGCCATTCGGCTGTCCAAAGCGAGGTGGTTTGTGTTTGGAAGGCAGCTTTCGCAGCAGGAAAATCTACACTGTTGAATACATGCTCGGGTCCCGGAAAGTCGTCCAAAAGAGTTTGGTTCAAGTCGTCAACATCGTCGTTGCGGGCCGATAAGATTGTACGCTCCAAGAAATACTGATCCTGGGGCTCGTCGAGTGGAAGGGTTCCAATTCTGGGGTATAAGTCGGCAGCTAGAGACTGGACAGAGTTGGATGGAAGTTTCGTCGAGTCCGGGAGCGTTGCGAGGTCAAGGTTTTTGCCACTTCCAACATCTACCAACCACTCGGCAAGTTCCTTCTCCTCTCGACTTGCATTTGGACCGCCAAGACGCATGTTCTGATGAGGGAGGTGAATGTCTCGCCACAATCTTGATCGCTGAATGCATGCTCCGACAATCTGTTCTCGACCGCCCTTGAGAATAACGGGAAGAATTTGCTGGAAGTCTCCTCCAAACACCACCGTGGTTCCTCCAAATGAGCGGCGATCATTGCGCAAATCCTGCATAGCTCGATCTACAGCTTCCTGTGCAAATCAGTTTTGCATGGTCATTGCGCTAATGAGCGCCTATCCGAACTTAATAATAATAAATTTCCATTTTGATAGTACTGTAACTGCACGCCGTTTACGGCGTATGATGCTACTCTAAACATGAGACTTTACCATTGTGCATGTATATATGTGGGAGTGGTTTTTGTGGGTTTAAAAAGGGTAATCCCGTGGTGAGATGGAGCATAAAATCAAGATTACGTGAGGGTGAAAAGGCAAGAGGAGGGAGGCAGGGATTGGTGGCGTCAGGAGAGCTATTCGTAAGGGAACAGCGGCCCTGACGCATGGTGCTCGGCTGCGATACTGCTGCGATGCAACTGCGATGCGTCGAAGAATCGACTGACGGACGGGACAGGCAGGATCAGTAGACCTGTGCTGCCCGCCGCATCCCTGGAGGGCGCATTTGAGCACGATGTGGGAGCATCCATTGGGGTTGGCACGGCAGGGGGACTTGTGGGGGCAGGGGCAGTCAGAGGTGGGGTGGTCGGAGGCGCAATTGCCGCAAACAGCAGAGCGTTTGCACTGTGCAGCGATGTGTCCAAAACGGTGGCAGTTGAAGCACTGTAGGGGCTGGGGGCAGTACTTCTCTGTAACCGTGTCGTTATCTCTCGCCAATCAACGATGTCGTATGTTTGTTTTCGTGTGTCTCTGGCACTGTGTCAACCTCTCTTCCTCCCACACCGTTCTCCCTCTCATCCTCACTCTTCCACCCATGAACACGACGACTGGGAATCCCTTCCTCGACACCGCTGAAGACGACGAGATTAACAAGGGAGGAGATACTGTCCGCAGCAACGTGAGCCCTCTGATTCTGTTTGTTTATCGCGCATTCCAGGGGTAAAAATGGGAAGAATTATTGTAAAGAGGAGAAGTTGACATTTTCCAGTCCATTGATAATCTACCTAGGCTTAGTTACATTTAACTTACTTTTAGTCGTAAGTTACTCAACATGCAAATGGCGATTTTCTTAATTGAAAACTTTGAGTCTACACACAATATTATGAATGGACTTAGACTGGGCTGTTTCTTGTCAGAAATTATCTGCCTTTCGACAGGTGAAATCGACGGAAACGCGATGTTACGAGAGATTTGGCTCACCATCGCGTCCACAGGCCGGTAAACGCCGAATCACAAGGGCGCGAATCGGACTCAGATGCCGAGGTGCCGCCGGCAATCGCCCAGGAGGCGTGCAGTATGGTGCACATCGCATAAACACCACCAAACAGGAACGAAATTTATTGCACCACATCAGAGCCTTCCCACGCCTGATCCTCTGGCCAAAACACTCCGATTAGATAGCAGACTAAACCCTCTAGAGGGATTTCTCATCCGCTCAAAACTCACAATAAATATATTTTTCACGGCATGGATTTGAGACATCACTGATACAATCAATCAATCACTCACGTGTGCTTACGACACATATCCTTATTGGGTAGCCATAAGTCCGGACGCCGAGTTACATGCTCCCAAAGTCGTTGAAAAGCTAGCTATTGGCTGCAACTTATGTCCTTCCCCTAGCGTTTTGAAGAAGCCCAGTAGAAGCCCTCCATGAGATTTCAGTACAGAAAATGCAATATAAAATTTGGTTTTTTGTTCTTGGGCGATTTGAGACTTGTTTGAGACATCAATGATGGCATCCGTGATGGGACCTATTTGGTGGTGTTTATGCGATGTGCACCATAGGCGTTGGGACGGCGGAGTAGGCGTTCGGCCCGCGCAATAGGCGCTCGCGCCATCAATAGGCGTTCGTGAGCGCCTAATGATACTAGAGTAAAGTTGGGCCCGATACCCGATACTGACGTAGGTTTTGTATGCCGGTGTCCCGGCCTACAGGTGGGGGAGCTTGTGCGAATCCGAATATTTAACAAGATGAGGCAGTAGGGTAGGTTTAAGAAGTACATATGGTTGCAGCCAACACTTCATGACAAGCCGTAATTTTGGTCGAATCCACTCCAGATTGCAGATTCAGAACCGCAGAATGTGGTTTTATTCGTAAAATTTTCGTTTCGAGGGAGTTGTACCGTGGGAAAATAAAACGCGAAATTTGGTCGAGGTTCAGAAAAAGAAAATAGGCTTGGAAGTGTTGTGAGTGGATAAGAAGGTGCAAAAAAATCCCCAAGCTGACATTTGGTGCAAAATATGGGTTTTCTTGTGCTGGAGGACCAAAACAGGAAGGTGATTGACATACACAGCCACCGGATAGAGCCCGGCCCGGGATCAAAAGCGCGAAATCTGTGTGTGAAAAACATTTTTTGCAGTTTTCAAACTTTTAGTCCAGTAGGTGTCTAGGTACGTCTCTTCTGATGCTTTCTGCACAGTTTCAGGAAAATCCACGTTAAACTGGGGCACTAGTAGCGATTTCCAAATCGGGTAAAAAGTTTGTCACGAAGTGTTGGCCGCAACTTGGCCGCAACCATACAGTCATCTGTTTCTTGTATGTTTCCTTACATACGATCTCAGTAAAAAGCATACTTATTCATTCAGTTCAATGTTCTCATTATCTGAAGTAAAAGCTGGTTGAGCGCTCCTCGCATGCCTCGCAATATCACTCTCGAGTCATTGTACTGTACTATTTCAATCAATTCGCCTGTCACGCGTCACAGGCCCCCAAATTGACGAATTTTTTCGTACGTGTCACAGGTCACCGAGGCCTCGGACGAATGTGACAAAAAAGTCCCAAAATCCTCGAAAAATGACGAAAAAATACAAATTTCTCTCTGCGCGCCCAATGGCGCGCTTCCGCGACAAAATACCCTGCATATCACCTGAAATGCGGGTTTGTGACATTTTGCTCCGTTTACCGGCTTCTTTGGCACCTGCCCGCGGCTGTATCGCGGCCTATTTTGCCGTGGACCCGTTGGATTTTGGGATAAGTTTCCTTCATCTGAATATTATGCTTGCACGCTAGGGAGGAGCACAGTAAATGGGAGCAGGAAAGCATACATTTCTGAGGCATTGGCGAATTTTTTTGGGGTGTCACGGTCTCTCCGGCCCATTGACGAACCTTGAATTTCGTTCCGAGGTGTCACAGGTCACAGGCCGGGTGAATTGACCGAAATAGTACAGTATTCATTTTTACAGCGAGTTGTCCAGACCTAGTTGGAAGTCGATTCCGTATATATTTTTTTTAAGAACTTGTACTATTGAATCTCGTTGCAACTTGCTCACAGGGGAATTCGATAACCAATTCCCAAGCCTGATTGACACTCGTTCAACAACGCCGAATTTCTTCACTTCCACCTGCCTTTGCAGAGAAGGGTGGTTAGAACCTAAGTTCAGCAACACCGGTACCGCCCGATGAGAGCTCAGCGCTCAGCGCTCAGCAGCAAACTCGGAGACACGCTCGCTGTCGAAAATCCGCGTTGCATCACTGGAATGTCGCATCACGATGGATCAGGCTGGCTTATGCTGGATCACGCCGCATCACTGATATTGTTCTCGAAACGTCTTTTATCACGGCGGTCTCTGATTTACGACACCCATCATACGCTCCAGCACAGCCCCATCACCCGCTCTGATAAAAGGGGGAGCAAGCTCCCCCAATAAAAGTGCGAGAAAATAAAAAAATAAAGATAATAAAGATAATAAAATATGTGCATGTTTGGACGCATCTCGGTTGATTTCGGGTGATCATTGGCATCTCGGAAGGCCCGGGTAAAAGATTAGATTGACAAGCAATCACGATGGGTGTCAATGTCACGGGAACCTTTCGATACTGCAAAATACCGCAGAAAATGCTTAGAATACTGACTGCCGCTCAGAAATCCTGGAAAAAAAGGAGGGAGAGACAGGGAGTCCATCTAACAAAATCCCGAAAGAAATTGGAGCGTTACACGCTGCCAACAAATGCCTGCATATAGCCCATCAAAAGCACCGATACTGAGCGGAGTTTGAAACGACCCAATCAGCCGCAAACACCCGCCAGCAAACGGCGTTTCGTTGCTTCGTCTTGACTATGTACGTCTTGCTTCAAAGTCTTTCTCTCTCCAAGTCGTATCTATGGCTGCTACTGGGGCTTTTGTGCTGCTAGGACCTGTATTCTCTGGCTGATCTCCTTCGGCAAGTTATGGATTCAGAATCATTCAGTGAAGACGTTCTGAGACCTGTAGAGTCGCAAGTCCAGCTCATTATCTCAAAATCTGTGCTCGTTCAATCCTGACACTTGCCACACTTCTCAAGAACTCTCTCGAACTTCAAGCTTCAAGCTTCCACCAGAGAGTTATCTGTGGTGCGTATGTACGTCCCACTTAAATCTTACTTCTGCCTTATAACTTAACTATCCACAGTCCCCCCTACCCCAACGCCTGCTCCTCTTTTCTCGCCTCGATGACGTCCTAACGTTCTCGCTCTCAATTGCGGCCACCACCTCGAACCCGACGTCATCGGCGCCAACTTTGGCTTTCTATTCCACCAACCATAACGCTCCGCCTACACCTCAATCTGTGGACGTCGGCGTCGACATCGCACGCCGACCACGCCGGCGCCCGGTACCCTAGGAGATCATTGGGTGAAAATGAACGCTGGAGGTAGCGCGTACTCGTACAAGGGTGTCAAGCTACGTGGCTCTTACATCCCGTTCTTTTTCTGCTGTACTGACGACACCATCATCCTATTACCTCCCCATCGCTCTCCCATACCCAACGATGCTCCCGCCACCGCCGTCGTCGTCATCCCGGGCTCGAGCGCTCCCGCACCCTTACACTCCACGGAATTCAGCACACGCAGCACAACGCCTCCGTCGTAGTCACCTCGTTCCGTGCGCGTCTTTACCCGAGCGCCCACATTCCTCACCAATTCTGCCCAAACAAACCGCTTGTAGACAATTGCGCGGGTGCAGCTGCGCGTGTCGCAGACGATGTGAGTTCACGTCGTCTGCTCCGCAAGCAGCTAATCCGTTGCTATTTGTCTCCTCCGCCGCATCGCTCCTCTCACATCGAAGCATCGTGAGCATCAGCTGTCCTCCTCACTACCCTTCAACAATTCTTTATCGTCACAATTCACGCTGCGCATCTGGTTGACAAACACAATATATTCAATCCCATTGAGAATACAAGGTATCTTGGGGAGTTTGGGGTTGCGTTCAATGCCACTACAATACTTGCCCGCCTTCTCGCAATCTCGACAACAAAACTTGACACTACCGTTTCCCGGGCATGATCACAAGTAACACTCGCAACACGTTGGCGTTGGTTCTTTGCCGGAGCTGTTGGTTGGCAGGTAATTCTTTGCTCTCAACGCGCTGCTTTTTATTGTGCGAGCCCTTGGGTCTTTCTAGGCGACGCTTCGCTAGTAATACAGTATACATACTATATAGTCACGACTCACTAGTGTATGAAAACAAAGGAAATGAGCAAGGACACACTTGTCGGATGCTGTATCCATTGTTCCTCTGGGTCCCATCCTCTGTATCACTCGAGTCTCCCATGGGCTGAGTACCCGTGTTTGTTGATAAAAAAAACCCCAGCGCGACGCGACGCTTTGAGCAGCTTCGATGTACGTTGTCAGTTGACAATGGGAAGCCGGCCCGGCAGGTCACATGTATTCAAACTCCGCTCGGTATTCGCTATCACTGTCAGTAACTTATCGGGCACCTATATCAGTATCGAGCCTAAGATAGAGAGCGTGACAATGTCACAGTGTGATGCTGACATAAGGGTGCGGGGATCCCACGCTCTCTATCTTGTGCCTCTTGTTGTTGTATACAGTGGCGGCGGGATCTGATGCCACCCCTAATAGGGAGGATTGATGCCTCCTGAACCGGTAAGTACCACCATCTGCTCCGAAGGCGCTCCCTAGCGCCACTATCCATAAAAGGCAAGCAAAGTGATCTCGCCGCAACTGTAGTCACCTACAAAAGGGGCATATGCCGAAGAGGTCTGCGTATCGTGCGAAAATTTATCCGAACTTGAACCAGACCCGGTGCCCGTCCCCCATGGGTTATCCGAATTTGTTGGCAGACGTGACCGTTCCGTGGTCGATATCTTATCCGAATCTGGGTAGAGTGCGCGCAATTTTGGGGCATGTTTTATCTGAATTGAAAATTTCGCGGGCAGGCCTTTTAATCATCGTGTCGTCGCTGATTGAGTAGATGCTCGAATACCGGAAAGAGTTACGGTCGCAGAAGCAACCTGACCCTCTAATATTTTGGCCCGGCCCCTGCCACTTTTCAGCATCCTTTTCACCGAAATCCATGACCAAACATCATGAAAAAACGTTAGGATCGGGCCCAAAGTTGTGAGGAATTTCATGACCTCGGATCCTAATGTTTTGTCATGAAATCCTAACAAACCATCATGAATTTCAACACAAAACACCAGAATTTTCGTGACAAAAGGTGAGGAACAACATCATGAATTTCAAGATAGTTTGCGTGCACAGTGATCGTAGTGAGTCCTGCTGGCCCCGTTTGCGATCCTTGTGTCGAAATATAGCACCGCAGAGTGATGCAAGCTTCACAGCGCCCCCAGTAGACTTTTCCTCCGCGCGTTTGGATGCACTTGTCCCCGGAGCGCCCTGTTTAGCCGCGGCATTTACACACTTTCTATGGCATCCGTACAAAATGTGACAGAGCAGTAGGCATTTCTAAATTTGGTAATAAGTTTGAAGTTCGGTCCGCTATCATAGTAAACATTAAGTGGTCTGTCAACGAGCAGCTGCAGGATAATTCTATTGAGAAACCTGGGTTTCTGCACAAAAAATTAGAAACCCGGGTTGCTGGATGGAATTATCCCTGCAGGCAACACACGCCGGTACAGTACTGTAGTATTTCGTTCAATTCGTATTGTCACACAGTGTCCCAAGGCGCCCATACGAATGGTCCTCGAAAGTCACACGGTTTTTGGCTCATTTTTGGCCCCAAAAACAGGCTAAAAAACAATTTTTTTTTCGTAAGTCACACCGGCCCGGCGCACCATACGAAAGATCAGGTTCGTATGAGATGTCACACCCCGAATGGCCTTACGAATTGAACGATGCCAAGCAACAGCAATTCCGCGATGAAATTTTTTATTTTGGTCCTCACTTCAATATAAACGCCAAAATGGTGAGAAATCACCGAATAAAACAAGGTTGTGGAGAGATCTGGAAAATTCATCGCGGAATTATGGCTCTGCGGGCTAATATAACTGATCTGAGGTACCTATATGAGCTCTAAACTCCGATGCAGCCATGTTTAACACCTCACAATGTGCGCAGACCAGCGTGGGAATATATTGTCCACGACCTGTTTGTCGGAGGTTCAGACGATTTTAGCTCGGAAAAGTACATAAATGGGCCAGTGAGAGCATTCAAAGGCTCTCAGACCTTTTTATGACATGAAAATACCTTGAAATCTACTCAGAAAGTGAGTCGCTGAAATGACCAGATTGCCATCAATATGCATCAAACCATCTTAAGCCACGGAAAATATTTATTTCGACAACAAAGAGGTGGCAGAATAATCTGGAAACTTACAGTCCTGTGCTTAGCATAGCTAGGAACAATCTTTCCAATTGCACTAAAGAAAATAACCGCAAGGAAAGGCGCGTGAAGCCGGAACGTGTCGTATCGTCCGTTTGGCGGAGGGTAAACAGGAACAAACAGCACGCTGATCGCTCAGGCAATGCCGGTTCCCATTATTAGTCTCGGATACCCAGACCTCTCTCCGCACTCCCTATCGGGGGTCTTTCCATATATAGTGAATAGAGGACATTTTTGACGGGTGATTGATGTGAAAAGGGTGGGAGAATAGGGGCGCTCAATTCTTAGCTCGTCAGCTCGTCTCGTCCGTAAAATATCGATTTCCTGATGAGGGGATCAAAATTTGATGGGAAGTGGAGAGAAATGCGGAGTGGATCAGCAGCTCATCAGCTCATCATGCAATTCAATAGTTTCTGGGACGAGACGAGCCGACGAGCTAAGAATTGAGCGCCCCTAATTTTTTCTAAGCCTTTTAATTTTCCCACCCCGCTCCGAAATCAATCAGCTGTCACCAAATGCCTTGTATTACCCATATATGGAAACACCTCCGGTCCGGAAACACCTCCGGTCCCTGACTCCCTGTGTTCTACGACACGGATTGCGAAGAGACGTCTGGGTATCCGAGACTACCCATTATTACAGTGTAGTACGGCTCGATGGTGATCAACTTTGATGTTTTCGATCTATGCTCCGCATTTGTATCGCAAAAATCCTGGAACTCGTGTAGGCACTACTAGAGCATATAACAAGTAGGTATTGAGTATAATTATGGGTACTTTCGTATGAGAGGAAGTGCGATGAACGACACAAAATTTTGATCCCAAATGTCACGTTTCGGGGTCCTTGGTGAAACGGATGTCACACGTCACCTTCCTCATTCAGCTCATCCTCCTCCTCCGAATCCTCATCCTCCACGACCGGTAGTGCTGAAGTAGTGGCTCGGCTGGCCATATAGCCGGAGTAACGACTTCGTCGTTACTCGTATAGCCTGCCCCCTTAATATGTATACTCCTATCATTTTACTTATGATCGTCTACATATATTCGCAGTAGCTACAGACGCACCTCAGTCGTTCACCCTCTCGTGTGCCCGGCTGAGGTTTGTCTTCTATACCTTTGACTTCCCTATCCTTACTTACGACGACTCTAGTTTACTTTGTCTTTAGGTATTCTAATACAGTCGTTCACCCTCTCGTGTGCCCGGCTGAGTTTACTTTGTCTTTAGGTTATGGGCCCCGTGCCTAACTGAACTCTGTAAACTCCGCACACAACTAGATCTTGTACGGCTCAAGATTACCTTTTGCGAAGACTTCGCGCGATTCCTTGCTTTTGTGGTACCGACTCTACCGACCCCTGACTATGAATTCGACGAGCAGTATCCCAGTTCTCCCAGATGGGGAGAAGTTCGATGGGACAGGCTATACTGGTTTCAAAACCAAGTTTATTCCGTTGGCCAAAGCCCGTGGCCTCGGCGGATACCTAGACGGCACGATTACTCGACCAAGCCCTGCCCCTCTTGTCCTCCCAGCTCATCCGCCTCTTGCGCTCTCTGTTCCCCTTCCTCCTGATCCAACCGACATCTATTCTCATACTCCTAGTCTTCCCGAATATATGCATCGCGATGCGATGGCCCTCGCACTCCTCGTTCTGAACGTCAAAGATCCTGTCGGACTTGGTCTGAAGACTGACGGCACTGCGGCGGAAGCGTGGAAGTCCCTGGAGGATAACCATAATCGTGTCAACCAAATGGGGCTCGTCCTCGCGAAGCGCGAGCTACATACCGTGTTTCTCGCTCCAGGTACTCCCATGAGCGAGCATGTTTCGCGTCTTCGCAGCCTATGGAAGAAGGCAAATGATATGGGTGCAGACATTAAAGACACCGAGTTCATATCTATCTTCATCGGCTCGCTCGGAGAGGAGTGGGATGCCGTCGTTCCTCAGCTCTACCAAATGACCACTTCTGTCGAGGTTATCAGCTTCGTTAGCATGCATGCGGAACGTCTCAACAACCGTGTGCTCACCACCTCCGTGCCGACCCAAGCTCTCGCTGCCAATACCCAGTCCCCTCGTGAAGCTCGCCGCGCCGCCCGCATGGCGCTCACTTGCTCCAATCCCCAGTGTGGCGCGCCGAACAAGCGCGGTCATACGATTGCAGACTGTTTCTGGCCGGGGGGTGGGAAGGCGGGTCAGTGGCCTTCGTGGTGGAAAGGAAAGAAGTCGGGCGGAAGTACCCCTGCTGCTAACACCGTTGACACTTACACGTTCGCCGTCTGGACCATTCCTGCTGCCATTGTCAATGTCTACGACTCCGAAGGTACTCAAGCGGTTACCTTTCGCGGCGAGGAGGTTCTGGCGTCGCCTGAGAGTCTCTTGGCGTGGAACGAGGCTAGCGATGCTACAACGGGTATATCCATCCCAGGGCACCACACCGACACAAATAGCTCCGTGGATTACCTCCCCTCGGACGCATCGTACGACTTGATGGAGTCGGACTGCGAGTCGTCTGTTGAAGGTACATGGACCTACGCGGAGGACTCGGAACCGGAGCTTGATGTTCCCTTCACTCGTGAACAGATGTTAGAGGGCGTAGCGGTGGCAGCAGAATACAGCTCCACTCACCAACGCGAGGCCGAGGTCGAAAGACAACTGCGTGAAGCACAGCCGTATCCAGGCGACGTCGAATACGATCCAGAGCGTTTCTCTGTCTATTCGGTGTCAGACACTGAGCATGTCATCTCGGACGGAGATGATGAGCTTACCTTTCCCTCCTCGCAATCTTGTCCTTTGGACCCCGGTGCGTACTTCCTACTTTCCCTTGATTATATCCTCATGTTCTCCAGAGCCGTGGAGATCCCATGATAAAGTCAATGCAGGACCTCCCTCGCTGGCCGCTATGGGCTCTGTCCGACTCTCCCCAGCTGCTCACCCGTCTCGTTGTTCCCGTCAATACAAGAGCTTTGTGCATCGAGGACTAAATTACACGAGACTCAAAAGGCGTGGGTGACAATGGGATCGGATGAGCTGCCCACTCTTTTCATCAAGGTACCGTCACCAGGGCATGGGTCGTCTCCTCCAGTACAGCCGGGCTCTTGTCCCATAATCCTGAACGAGCAGCAACTGCAAAATCTTAAAGTGACGGAAATTGAGGCCTCCCTGGCAACCTTCCGTGCTTGTTGGAGGACTGGCATGACGGTCATACCTCGGGCGTATCGTCTCAAAAGAAAAGCCTAGAAACTGGCCGCTCTCCGAAAGGCGACTGCCGAATACTCCCATATCCAAGCGCAACGCAAGTACCATGATATTGATGGTGACACGCTAAGATAGAGAGCGTGGGATCCCCGCACCTTACTTAAGCACGTTATATAACGCTTATTAATCGTTCCCACGGCCAAATCCCCAGTCGCACAAAAAATTTCGTGCTCTTTCCGGCCTGCGGAAGGGCTGACCTACAGACTTAGAAGACATTCTCGCTGTTTCGGCTCTGAAATTTTGGTTTTTGGTAGACTCGAACCAGCCGCTGGGGAACGCCGGAGATATTGATGACAGTCGATCAATAGGCCGGCGAAATAGCGACTGGAACAATTTAACCGGCGGGCAGTACGGTCGGCAGTTGCCGATGTAGGTAGATTTGACTTAGAGAAATTTCGCGATAGTGAAAATTCGGACTCCTCACACTGAACATCTGAAGAGGCAGATTTGTTGCTTTTGATTTCGCATAGCTAGATCTCCATTCGCTAAGCTACAACTTGTGAAACCCGCCCGCTAGACGCAGCTTTGTCGACGACATCATTTCCTATTTGGGACATACACTCGTAACGCTCCTTCCTCTTCGTCCATGCCATTCAAGCCACTTGCCGCGCTGGACCCGCAGAAACTCGACGCCGCCTGCGAGAATCTTTGCCGCGTCTTCGGTGTCCCCTCTCTCTATCGTCATCAGCGTGAAACCGGTGAAAATATCCTCAAAGGAGTCAGTACTTTCTTGGATGTTCCTACCGGAGGCGGGAAGACGCTTGCTTACTGGCTACCGTTTTTCTACTACTGGACTCCGGGCAACACTCAGGACAATTGCCAAAAGATAATCCTGGTAGTGGGCCCTTTGAGTGCTCTGATGCTATCGCAAGCAAAAAGTTTGACGCAGAAAGGAATCCCTGCTGTTGCTCTGACCTCTGAGACTGAGGAACCTGAAAAGGTGCTAAAGGTCTGTCATACACTCAATGCACTTGAACTCAAGCTCACTTAGCATTAGGACATTGGCAACAATAAGTACCGTATTGTATTTGTTAGCCCGGAGTTGGCAGTTACGCCAAAATTTCATGAAAATGTTCTTTCTCGCAAGCCCTTTTCCGACAATATCATCTCTCAAGTAATCGACGAAGGTCACTGCATCAGCGAGTGGGGAAACGACGACTTTCGCCCCGAATTTTCAAAATTATCAGTTCTTCTCGCGCGGCTACCTAGTGGGCTTCCTGTTGTCGTGGGGTCCGCAACCTTACCCCGCGACGTGATCACGGACATTCAGGATAAGCTGAGGCTTCGTCGCGACTGTGCCCGGGTCTCGGTCTCCAACGAGAAGCCCAATATTGCACTTTCTGTGCGAATCATGCAGCATCCGCAAGATACATTTGCGGATCTCATGACGTTATTCCCTCGGGACTTCGATGCTGCGGAGGACTTTCCCCAGACCATTGTCTATGCAGGAGGTCGTCTGGACGTAGAGAAAATACAAGATTTTTGCCGCGCCAATAAACCAGACCACATCGATGCTGAGGTTTTTGAGTTCTATCACCGATTTATTGCCGAAGAACGCAAGGCACTTTCAGGACCGCATCGCCAGCGGCGCCTTGCGTTTGGCAGCCACAACCGATGCTCTCGGAATGGTAATGATTCCATTACACTTCTCGTATCATGCCGCTCATGGTTTTTCAAGGGCATGGATTTTCAGCGTATCATGCGAATACTCATCTGGCATGCACCTCTCTCCTTCCTCTCCCTGGTCCAGAAAATTGGGCGCTGCGTGAGGGCGGCAGAGCTTCTTGGCGAGGCCTTCTTGTACATTACAAGCTCGGCTTTCATTCGCTACGAGATTGAGTTGGAACTACTGAAGGAGGGCACAGAGGAAGAGGAAGAAAATGAAGATGAAGCACGAGACCAGGCACCTCCAGCTTCCGAGGGAGAGCAGATGGACCGTGACGCTGCAGCGGAGGCGTTGGATAATGATGAGCAGTCAGCTGCCCCAAAAATACAGCGGTTGAAGAACATGTCACTGATGGAGGCCAGAGATCGTAGATATCTTCTGGAGTATATTGTGACCAAGGGCTGCCGTCGAAAGCCGTGGAACAAATTTTTTGGTAACAATTCCAAACGTGAGTATGGATTCATTGTTAAATGCATAGAAACTGATATTAATGCAGACAAGCTTCCACATCCGGTTCCTCCTGGCACTCGCTGCTGTGATAATTGTCATCCAGAGAAGTTTCCCGTCGACACGATTCAATTAACAGGAGGATCACAGCTCCAGTCGGGACGTAAACGCCACGGAAAAACATCAGAAGAACTTGTGGAGGAAGCAAAACAGATCCTACGCTCGCTGCGAAATACCTTTGCGCAGCGAGACTACCCTCACGGATATCTAGTCACAGGTAAAATTTTGATGTCCGACGAGGTAGTGAATGCACTTGCCGCTCGAGTTCGACGTCTGACATCGGTTGAATCCCTCGTTGAGGCCGTGCGATGGCACTGGGCTCCCAAATACGGTGCCGAGGTTGTTGCAGCAGTGCAGGACCTTCTTGCCCGCAATCCCGATACTGAGCTCATGGCGCGGGAGGAGCAGAGACGGGAACGCGCATTTGCTGCACTGACCGCACGTGCAGAAGCTGATCTGCATAAAAAACTGGTTACAGTTTTCGACGCCTGTTATGAGGTCATCCAAAATGAAACACGGCCTGGTCCAAAGCCCGGACAGACTGTTAAACGGTGTCAAAGGTTTCTTGCTTTACCCAGGAAGACTGTGAAGTTTTTTTTTCCTCTCCCGCCTCGTGCTATCTGACGCGCTATATTCGCTAGACCTGGGCCGCCTACTACAATATCATAAAAGAACCAATCTCTATGGCGCAGATCAAGAAGTACTCACATAACAAGCAGCTTGTTAGATCAACCACCGAGTACGCGGCACTTTGGCATCGAATGTTTGACAATGCGCGCAAATTCAATGTTGAGGGATCCCAGATCTACGAAGATGCAGAATATTTGGAGCGGGTTTTTGATCAGACGCTTGATGGGTTAGCTGTTCAGCACAATGTGGCTGGCGTCATTCGCAATAGGAGTAACGAGGATATTGATTCACAGACGTAGTCGACATATTTAATATACAGTTAGCCAGTAAACAACTCGGACGCCGCTGCAAGTAACAAATCAGCATCTGCGTAAGGTTCCTCACTATCCATCTCTAAATCTTCTCCTGTGACTTCGTAATCCTCCTGCGTCCCTGATTCGTCGTCTTCTCCACCATCAGGATCCCTCCCTGTGATCGGTCCGTCAACAAAGCCAATATTCTCCGCTCGTCTCTTCTCCTCTGTAAACCTTTTGAATGCGCCACGAGTGTCAGCGTATTTGGCGCCTTCTTCGAGGAGATCGCGAACAGGAGCGACCGATGTGGAGTCCGCGGCGTCATTTCCTGGCCGCGTCGAGATGTATTGTTGTAACTTTTCCTCTTCAAGCGCATCAGCAAGAGTCTGAATCTCGTTTGACATGTCTGGGACAGTGTGGCGGTCCCCGTAGTTGGTGATGTTAAAGGCCTTCTGTACTGTGCGCATGGTGTCACGGAGAATGAAGATACATACGGAAATCATCGCCAGCCAGTGCCATGATCGATTGGAACCTTTTGCGTTGTAAATAATCTAACCGGAGTCAGGCCTCGAGATGCGGCAACATGCGGAAAGTTCCTTACCTTCGCCCAAAAATTTTGATGTTCTTGCAGTAAATCAATCTCCTTGAAGCTGAACGGTCGTCCGGTGAGATTGACCAGCCAATTGTGGAGGAAGAAGCGTCTGAAGAAGGTGTCTGGTTAGTCCGACACCGAGGGTAGTGAAAATGAAGCACATACTTGAGTACAGGATCGTAGCGATCGATTCGGCGGAGGGTCTCGAATATAGCATCAGCATACTTTGGCATGGTCTTGGGCGCGCGCATCATCACCATCCAGACTTGTAGAATGTTGATAACCCGGCCGATGTCACCTTTCTTGATTGCTGACACAAATTCGATGTAAAAAAGTGCATCCCGATTGAGCAGAACCACGTTCTCGTGAGTTATATCGCGCTCGGGGTGTGATCGCAGATTGTCGACAGCTTCGGTGGTGAACAGCTTGCGGAAAACCTGTTCCGCAACGGCATTGAAATCGCTGGCTGACGCCGACAATGCCCAAGCTTCCAAGTCGCCGGCCCCGCAATGGATCCGAAATCCATCTTTGACGTGCGCCGCAAGAGAGATTTGAAGTAGCTCATGCGAAGGTTTCCATGGTGTCGCTTTCTTTGCTTTCCATCCCGCCGAAATCGGTTTGCGCTTCAAAAGTTGAGTGTGCTCCCACCACAAGCTCCCGGGCCATAGCGAGTTTGGTTTACCCCAGTGCTCATTGATGACCATTCGACAGCCCGCCATCTTGGCATGGAACAGTCCAAATCTTCGAATGGTGGCCTTCATGCCAGCGATCGGCTCCTCGCTATTACGACGCGCTGATTCAATCTGACATGAATTAGATCAGAGCCGTTTTCATCGCAATTTGAGACGAGCCATATACTTTATCAACGAGAGAATTCGTTAGGAGGTCACCGTCTGCAAACATCAATCCATGAGCTTCCAAATCGTCGTCTGTCAGCCCGAGATTTTGCAGTATTTGATTATATACACGGATTGTGCCGTCGATGCTCGATTCATCTTCATGCATGGCTGGTAGCGGGTATTGCTCGGTCTTATGCACTGCGATAGCGTCAACTTCAGGGCAATCCTCAAATTCCTCGCTCAAGTGTGCCAAGCCCTTGATATTTTCATGCGCAAGCCGCTTGATTTGCCAAAGAAGGCATTTTTCGAGCTGAGAGATACACAGCGGCGAGGGAAGAACATCCTCGACGCTGTGATCAACGACAGGAAAGGTAGAGGTGCGCGGGGGCTTCAAGGAGAGGGGGAGGGTGCCGTGAAGTGTTTTTGTACTCCCGGTGAGCGGGTTATAGACAGGGATGCCGGTTGAGGTGGTACCGTTGTCAAAGTGGTTTGCAGACCTTAGCCGCTGTGATTCCACCCGGAACGCGATATTCAGATTATCCCAGACAATGAAGAACATCTGCTCCTTAACGAGCCTTCGAAACTTTGCTACAGCCTCAGCTGAAAGTTGGTGGATGTGCTCGCGAATGGCGTTATACGAAGTCGAGAGTCCGGCATGAGCAAGAACTTCTATTTCTCGTTTTGACGCTCCAGAGCCGAGTAGAAACAGGCCAATGACAACTTGATAGTTGTTGGCTTGCTGCGAACGTGAAATGCTGAGCATTGCGCACACCGACGTGAAGAGCTGGTGGTAGGAATCAGGAAGTCGTCCAAATTTGGCATGATGGACCCACAACTTACAAGCCGTTTCTCTCTTCTCGTCTCCCCTTGCGCCTCTCTCCGAGTCGATGCATTTGGTCTCGCCGTCCTCTCAAGGATTTGCCACAGAGTTGGCGCTACTTCCTCTAACTGTTCTCCCAACTGCTCCATGGAAAATTCCTCCAACAGCTGCATCACACTCGTATTTTGGCGACGCGTCAAGAGATCTTGTATTGCTTTTCCCTCTGCCTGCAAGACTTTCTCGAGCTTTTCGTCAAACTTCTTATCAAGAAATTCCTGGCCGACTGCGGGCACACGATCGATAATAGTCTCGATGATCTCGACTGCATGTGTGTTTAGAAATCGCGTCAAATTAGCGGATGCTTGGGCATCATCCGTATCACCCCCACGCGACATAAGGCTCTGGAAAAATTCCATGGCACTCGAAAATCCCGCGCCACCGTCGTCCTCCGACATAGTAACCTGCTCGAGGCAGCAGCCTCGGCGTCTTGCTTCAACTTCTCTTCTGCAGCCTGGAGCGCTTTCTTCTTCCTATTCTCGGCAGTCGCAAGCTTTGTCCTCGCAAACGCACTTGATTTGAGCTGATCCCGTTCATCGCTCGTCAAATTGGCAAAATAGGAACGTGAGTGGATATTGTGTTTCTTCGCCCTTGGCCTGCCTCCACGAAGCTTAGCGGGACTTTCGAATATCGTAGATGTTGCCGGAGATGGGACTGAGATAGGTGATTCAGAGGCTGCCCTCTGACGGCCCTTCCGAGGTGGAGTGCAAGCTGCACTCAAAGTGGACGGTTCCAGGGAGGGGAGGCTACCAACGAGCCTGGATAGGAGGTCAGGTAAGGGTGCTATATCATCTTGTTTTTCGTCTTCGTCGTCGCTAACTTCTGGACTGTGTCCACTGGCACCAGCAGGATGGATTCTCGGGGATGCAGGTGCACTGCTCGTATGAAAGAAGATGTCGATGTCAGCGTCAGCGTCAACTCGTGGCTGCTTGGGAGGTTTGGGAGGCTTGTATTCAGCATCGGAGTTTGGTGCCTTCTTGCGCTTAGGAGGCATAGTCGAAGTGTAGTAGCGACAAGAAAGGAGAGTCCCAAAAGAGAATGAATATTTGTTTTGCTCATTACACCCTCACAACGAGTTCATATCTCTTTGAAACTATAGAGGGAGTATCGCGAATGAAATCCAGACAAAACTGTCTCTTCAAAATTTCGATGCGACGAGTCCGAATTTTCACTATCGCGAAATTTTTCTAAGTCAGATCTACCTACATCGGCAATTCCCGACCGTACTGGCCGCCGGTTAAAATGCTCCAGCCGCTCCGCCGTCAGGCTTGATCGACTGTCATCAAACTTCGGCGGGTGGTTGGTTTCGAGCCTAGGTTTTTGGTTTGAAAAGCACCTTCCACACTGCAAGGAGGTTCTGTCAGTGTTCTGTCACTCATTGCGCCGCAAAGATTTGACAGGTCCCACCCTTAGGCGAGCTGCCGAAGCATCCCGAGATGACTATCCTGTGGCTGTGTTGGCCAAATTTTCCTCCATCTTTGAAGCGTGTCCCATTTGGTGAGAAAACCACATAGAAACACTCAGAAAAAAGTGGTCTGAATTTTTTTGTGGGTCATATAGCAAGAGACCAGGGGACATTTTGGCAACTCTGCCCAATAGGAACCCTTCATTGAACCTCTATCTAAGACTTGTATTGGGCAAATTTCCCAATCTGGACCTTAGCATCGTGCTATAAGCCCTCGACGTCGAGCGTGACAATGTCACAGTGTGATGCTGACATAAGGGTGCGGGGATCCCACGCTCTCTATCTTAGTTGCTGGTAGCAGGCGTCAGTCGGCTCAAATGCTGGACTTTGAGAGTTACTCCGGGAGTGAACTTGGGTTTGGGTTTGGGCTTGGATTTCGGAGATAAGTCTGATCGAGTGACATCAAATGACTATCAGTCACCATTCGTCACTTGTGTTGGTGACAGCGGTGGATTCCCTCGGTTTGGCAAACTTGCTCCCGGAGTAACTCTTAGGCCTCACTATGTCTACATGCGCGGGTAAAGCTGTTTTCTGACGCTTTCTGCCATATGAAATACAGTCGGGACATGTGTAAAGGATATTCCATAGTCCGGTTATTTCATATGGAAAAATAGTTAAATTATGTCAGAATATGAAAGAAGAGCCAATTCTGAGTAGGATTCCACTTTACTGGCGCGCACCCTTGTTTTGTTGCCTCAAGCCCGGCCTACGCACATTTGACGAAGAGGCATAAAAACCAAAAAAAAAAAATCCGTTGGGCGGGGGCTGTCATAATACGAACCAAAATTGTGTGTACTAAACTCGCGAGTTTGAGGCAGGTAATCAAGTCTTTCTCTGCCACTCTGCGTCTGCAACCCCAGACTCCTTCTTCCGGACCCCACAGTGAAAGTGAAATCTCTTAACCAAGAAATCGGGAATGACCAGGCGATGCTGCTGCACAGCCACCGGTCTGAGTGATCCGCAATCAAAAGCGCGAAATTGCCGTGCAAAACATGGAAACCCAATTTTTCGAAGTTTTGCTCCAGTCCGTTTGTAGTTTACCTTCTTGCAATGCTATTTACACAGTCCCAGGATGTCTCGATGAAAACTGACGTGACAGTATCAATTACCAAATTGGGACTGCGACTTGTCACGAAGTTCGGTCCGCAACCATAGTTGAATGGGGAATGTTTTGGGGCACAGATTGCAGGGAAAGTGTCGTATAGACAAGAGAAGTACACTGATATAGACAAGAAATTGAAGTGCGTCGGTCAGAGTTGAGCAGGAATCGCAAGACGAGAACATGTTGAGTGCTACGTCTGTGACGCCGTCACACTCAACATTTGGGCGTAATTAAATTTGGCCACAGCCAAAATGTCGTGGGAAAACCAAACAAAGACACATTGGCCCCAAGAACAAATTTTTGAGGTCACCGACAAAATGGAGAACACACTGGCGAAAAATCAACTTCCTCGGATTGCGACTCGCAATGTCGCCTTATTCTTTTGTTCTGCGCCTGGACTCACCACCGACAGGTTTTCGTCTGGAGTACAAAAACCAAGAATTCCGGTACCCATACCACGAACGTGCACCTTGCGAGGCGTATTTCACGTTCGGTTACTCTGCGTGCGATCTACTTTTATCTGCCGCTCGGCGACATGCACTGATATGCGGAACCTCTCAGGTCGCTCCTATGACCCTTGCTATGTCGACGGTGTGCGGAATCAGTCTCAATGTCGGTCGCACCTTTAATCCGCCCCCCATCCTACCAGCCTCTTGGTGCGATTATTGGAATTAACAAAGACGAGGAGGGGAACAAGCGCACTGTGCAAGACTTCGGGGCTGCTCCATTCAATATTCTTGCTCATCGCAGCCACGTTCGTGTCGTTGTGTCCGCTCCTGCCTCACCAACCGCCTCCTCGATGTCTGATGGACAACTTGCCGCCACCACTTCAGAGCCGGTTGAAGAGCCTGAAGATTTGGTTAGTGCTTTCGAAGGAATTGATGACAGTGACCAGGATGACTCTCCTCCCATTACGGCTAGTTCGGCCCAGCCTGATCCTCAGTAGTCTTGTGTTTACCGCGGGGGTCTGATCGTGTTATTATCTAATATCATGTAAGCAGAATTCGAGTCGCGTAAATATCCTCTCAACAGCGCGATTTTTGCAAAGTTTTGGTGGGATACTCGATCTATATGACTTAGACTACGATCCTACTGCCTCAGAATTAGAGACTTTGCGCAGAGCCACCGGTAGCCACCCAGTGGCTCTCACGGCATGCGCTGTGCAGCGGCTACGGCATATGGTGGCTCGTTTGGTGGCTCGTCGCCCGCGTTGCAGGTGGGGCTTCAAGTATCTACATGGTACCTCTGTGACTATACCTCAATGTAGTGAGTTTCCCGCTTTATTTGGTGCGTTTTTGGCCGGTTCTTGCAAAACCGACGGTTGGCGTGGAACCTTGGTGTGCTTCCTGGGGGTTTGGGAGCCTAGCGCTTTGAGGTCATCCAGGGGGATGAAAAAATGCCGAAGAAAATGAATTTCAAGTTGTTCTTCCAGCCACCGAATGAGCCACCATAGCGCGTAGCCGCTCCACAGCGCATGCCGTGAGAGCCACCGGGTGGCTCCCGGTGGCTCTGCGCAAAGTCTCTATTATGAAAAGGGTGTCGCGATATGTTCGCCACAATACCCGCATTTTCGGTCTTGGGCTTTCGGCCGAAGGGGTCCGACTTCGCAGGAACACGCTCGGAAAATGCTTTTCTTCAAACCGGGCTGTAGATATCTCAAAAAGTGTTCCAGAACATTGCTTAGATGTTGACAAGAGTATAATATCTTGTACTCAAGCTTGTATTGGGAGGAGAGGACCGCTAGCACAAAGTTCGGAAGTTGCCGGCTTACATGATATTAGATAATAACATCAGTACACGATCAGACCCCCGCGGTAAACAACAGACTCTATGTAGCGAGGGCACCGAGCTCAAGTACATAGAGCGTCTGTCTATGAGAGACTAGATCCTCAGAGCGTGAAGGAAGCATTAGAATCACTGGGTGCTGAAGAACGCGAAACCATCACCTTTCTCATTCGCAGCCGTGTCCTCAAGGATATCTTCCATGTCTTCCATATGGTGGGGGACGTGACTTCATGTCATACCGGAATTTTTGGAATTTTGATCTGAAACCTGGCCAGATCAACTCGAAATACCCAAGAGTGGGTGTTTTCCGAGATTTTGGACCGTGGGAACTTTTTGATGGGAAATGGCCAAATTTTTGCCGGAGAAACAGGTTTTTAAGGGGGGAAGTACCCCTGAGGTAAAACCTGGGAGAGCTTTTGAGATCTCCAGTAGCTCTTATATCATGAAATATGTTTGTTTTGGACCCAATACTCAAATCACTACTTTTTGGGGGCATATTGGGTATTGATGGGCCATCACATTGCCCCCGGCAGCCCCATTTCGGATCAATTTCCGCTTTAGGATGGCCAAAATTTGTGGTCAAAATCACGAACGTCAATGGGGAATAAATCTGCTCCATACAATCTCTTCTACTCTTCAAAAGGAAGCCATTGATGCAATATCAAGAAATTCGGGTGACTGTCACACGCAGTAATATACGCGGAGCTGGCAACCTGTTGAACAGGCAAGCACAGAGGTCTAGCTATTTTGGAAACGATAGACAGTCTCGATTTTTTAGCTGAGTTCGGGCCGAGAGGTCGTAACTATGTCGTGCCAAATTTAGAATAACCTTTTCTGCTAATACCTCCTCAACAACGACCACCTAGTACAGTTACACCGTCACTGGAGACTTACAGTCATGACGAGCAGGCTGACGATCGTGTGGAGCATATGCTGCGCTATATATCCTCGCTCAACGAGTCCAAGGCGCCCAACTATTCTACTTTTCGACCGGTTTTGACACCATGCAAAACACTATTGCACCATATCTTCTTGGCGTCGGCCCTCCCCCCGCTCTCACTGGACGACAGCTCGCAGTGGCCCAATTACAGGCCTCTCTCGACAATGGCATGTTTGACCACACCCGCGACTACGAGCAGCATGGGGGCGACGACAATGATCCTAGCGATGAAGATCCGTCTTATCATCAATACCAGCTTCCTCCGTTCCCTCCTCACATTGTCGAAGCTCGCCAATCTCAGTTGCCATCCACTACAGCTCCCAGTCAAACTGCAGGTGTGTTACAGCCATTTGCGCATTCTGCAGGCTACTAATAAACTTCCAGACCGCGGTACCTTCATCACAGTCAAAGTCCCTATCTATGGCGAGCCAGGAAACGGAAAGAAGCGCGCCACGGTTACCACAACCCTCGTCCTCCCCTCTGACATTCCTGCCGGCGACTTTCTATCCCGCATCACAGCTCAGATGAATGTCGACCCCACATCTGCGACGTTGGGATGGAAAGAGTCTCAGGAGCGTCGCAAGGATTCATATCACCGTCTGTCATCCGAGGACGATGTTCGCGACGCCTTCCAGCAGCTTCTCAAGCTCCAGAGGAGCACACGTCGTCAGAAAGAGGTGATAATGGAAGTGGTTAACCTGGTAAGTCATCCGTTATCTATGGGTTCTTCGGTGTTGAGCACACTGTCTTTTGACTCTTTTCAGGAGGTGCAGCCTGATGGAAAGACGACCGCTGTTACCGCCACCGAGCTACAGCAGATTCAAAACCATCTCAAGTGCGCGGAACATCCTGGCAAAAATCGGTGGTGCTACGTGATGGGCCCGAAATCTAAGTACCCAGGCAAGCACGTCGAGATTGGAATAGATGTTATTAATCTGTGGGCTCGCTACATGGTGCGTGACATGCAATTTCTGCTTCTCTTTTGCATTGCTGACTTTCGTCTTCAGCATGATGGCACCGCGGATCTAGAACATCCTCCCAAAATCCTCAGGCTTGACGAGCTTGCAGAGCGTGGCCGTGCTCGCGAGGAGCGTAGTCGTAACCGCGGACAAACTACCATGCCCCCCATCCACGTCCATCTTGGCAACTCCGAGTCCGCCGATACTGTCCTTCGCGATGCCAATAGCGTCAAAGGTCGACGTGAGGACGAGTCATCAGATGAATCTGATGAAGACGAGGACGTCCTCCTTGTCTCCGACGTGCTGCGCGCTCTCGATGAAAAGTACCCCGCTCTCAAATACTTCCAATATGCTGAGAGCCTGGGGGAACAAGGCATTGTCTATGCCAACAGCATTGCCGACTTCGATACCAAGTTCTACAAAACCGACGTTGGGATGGCAGCCGGTGCCGTGGGTAACTTCGTGCGCAAGGCAAGTAAGATGGTCGCCGCCGCGAAGAAACGCAAGGGGAAGAAGCGGGCTAGGGTTGTGGAGAACGAAAGCGACAAGGAGAACTAATTTATTTCACGCTGTGTATGTTATTGCCGCCTCTATAACCTGTAGATACTGTATCTCTACTAGTTTTCTGTATATTTGTATAGTCGTACTACTTGTTCATATAATTTCTTGCCGTCCTACTCGTGTATTGACACAACTACCGGTACAACAACCTATACAACATATCCGCAATCCCTGAACCACCCTTCGATGTTCTCTGGGGTCATCGTCTCATGAGCAGCTTCCCACAGAGTTGCGATGGGGTCGCAACCATCACGCCCTTCCATTGAGCTGAGAACATCGTCCCGGTTGCGGCGGATCCAATATTTCATGCATGAAAACCCTTCTTCGCATGGATTGAAGTCGGGAGAGTATGGTGACAAATAAATGAGTCGACGCCCGCTGTAGATCAAATTTAGTTGGTTGGCAATCAAGAGGATATATCCTACGCACCGTCCCTCGACCATCTCACGAATCCCATCAAAATGATGAACACTTGCGTTGTCCATGACGAGAACAGAGTTGTCCTGTGGAAAGGGATTCATGCGGTCAAGGAGAACATCGAGATAGTTGCGGAACTCTACGCGGTCCAGGATCGAGTCAACACATCAAAGTGAAGTATGCCATCGAGGCAAATTGCCGGAAGCACAGAATAACTATACATATCAGCAGGTACGAAGTACTGGCAAGAGCATAAACACATACCGGATGCCTCGGACAAAAAAATCATGCCGCCGCGCTCGCATTCCAATAGGGGCCCATGCCATCTGCCGCCGCGTTGTGTGTCGATTGCAAGCTGCTTCGTCTAGGAAGACCAGTCTTCGAGGTGGGTGTTGTCCAACTTCACATTGGAAACCAAGCCGTTTGTTTTCCTCGGCTTCGAGTGCAGTTCGAGATATCTAGGGATATACTCATGTCAGCGGCACGAAACTCCCAGCAATTTTACTTACATGAACCCGAACATAACCCATTCGCAAAAGGGCGTCACGTATGGTGGTTTTGGCGACGTCGAGTCCCGTGGCTTCGTACAAACATTCCTGTAGCTCGAAAAGATAGATCAACAAGACCCTCAAGATACTTCTCAAAGGGTCAAATACGAAGAGTATTGAGAAGATCACAGACCGCGACATCAAAAGATGGGAATTTGAACTCACGCCGCGAACTGTCACAGTGACAAGCGTGACGCGGCCCTTGCCATAGCATATGGGTATCAAATCCTTCCTTGATGTCTGTTCCTTGTTCTATTGGTAGTGGGTACGGCGTTGGGAGAGTTCTGTTTTGGCGGCGGTCGCAAGTTCGATTCTTACTCTCACCGTTTCTTTTTGTCACCAAACAACTGTAAATAAGTCAAGCCTCGCGGCGAGCGCAAGCTCCACGCAGTGGGCCTCCGCGGCGAGCGGAAAGCGCCGCGCAGCGGTCGGGGTCCGGGGTGGAAAACCCCGGCCGTCCGGGCCGGCGCCCGAAACACAACACCTCTCGCAAAAGAGGCAAGGAAATCATATTCAACACGAGCTACAGCAGCAAATACTCCGAGCTTTTGGAGCTGCTTCCGGCCAGTCAACAAGAAAATTGCCATTCACGCCGCGCGGCAGCTCCACGCAGTGGTGCGCCGCAATTGTCGGTGGGGATGGCAATTTTTGCGTTGACTGGCCGGAAGCAGCGGAAAAAGGGAGGGAAAATAATATTTGTATGCTAAAAACAGATGAGCACCGGCGGAAGAGCAGCACCAGCGAGAAAGTTGGGCCTGGGGAAGGAATGGGAATCCGTGTTCGCGAATGTGACACCGTGACTGTCACAGTTCGCGGCGTGGGTTTGGTCTTCCAAAAGATGTGAGAATGCGGGGTCGTCCGAGCTGCAGAGGAATTTGGACGTGGTCCCCAGTGGTCCGCCACGTTCGGATGATGCGGTAAATGGTTCGCTCGCTGATGTTGGTAGCTGCAGCAATGTCTGGGACAGACATATGGGCCGACATTGTGGTGATGAGCTGTTTCTGCTCCTTAGGTATGTGGCGGCGGTTTCCTCGTCGTATCATGGTGAGAGTGAGGAGAGTATTGGCGGGCAACGCTCGTCGTCATGATGGAGCTGAGCTGTAGCTAAAAATAATTATATGACGGGTATGCCGGGAACTGCCGAATTCAGCTCGAAAATCGAGACTGTCTATCGTTTCCAAAATAGCTGTAAAGTCAACAGTGAGAACTCTAGTAGATTGCAATGTGAAGTAAATACTTGCCTGAAGTCAACAGTGAGAACTGAGGACTCAAGGCACTAGCTAGGCTGTATATATAGGTACAGGAACAAAGGGAATGCTACATATGGTAGACAAAGGGAAGACCTAATTGGGCACAAAGGAACTACCTAATTGGGAACAAGGGGATTACCATAAAGAGAACAAAGGACATAGGATCAGTGGGATCAGGTATCAGTGATAGGATCACAAAGGATCAAAGGGATGCATAGGATCAGTAGGATCAGATATTGATGATAGAATCATAAAGGATCAAAGTAGTGACACTCATGAGAGTGAGATGTCAGAGGCAAAACCCACATTCCAACACTCCCCCGTGACGAGACAAGTCTCGCTCATCTCCCCCGTAATCCTATCAGACCACGCAACTTTTCCACAACAGGACGTGCAAGGGCCTTAGTTAGGATATCTGCAAGTTGATCTCCAGTGGGAATATAGTCCACAGAGATGAACCGTTTAGCAACTTGATCTCTGAGCCAATAAAAGGCCAAGTCCAAGTGCTTCATACGTCCATGGTGCTCAGCATTTTTAGCAACCTGGATTGCAGACTGGTTGAACCGTTTAGCAACTTGATCTCTGAGCCAATAAAAGGCCAAGTCCAAGTGCTTCATACGTCCATGGTGATCAGGATTTTTAGCAACCTGGATTGCAGACTGGTTGTCCATGAGGAGAAGGGAAGGGCCAGACACTCCATAGCCCAGTTCATCGAGCAAATTGCGCACCCACTTGATCTCCTTCCCAGCTTCCAAGGCAGCAAGATATTCTGCCTCAGTAGTAGAAAGAGACACAGTGGATTGCAACTTGCTCCTCCAACTCACTGGTCCACCACACATCATTACCACATAACCTCCAGTGCTTTTGCCAGTGTCTGGACAACCGCCATGATTGGCATCAGCATAAGTGATGGGAGGCACGAGCTGAGGTGATTTGGTATAGGTAATGCCATAGTCAAGTGTTCCTTTGATGTAACGGAACACATGCTTGACAGCCTTCCAGTGGAGTTCACCAGGATTGGAATTGAACCGTGCAAGAACTCCAACAACATAGGACAAGTCAGGACGCGTTTGAGTAGCCAAATAGATGAGGCGACCAACGGCAGAGATGTAGATGCCATGGTACTTCTTGGCTTCCTCATCTGACTTAGCACCCATCTCCTTGGTCAAAACTAGACCAGGGAGCATCGGTGTCGAAACAGGATGACAGTCCGACATGTTGAAGTTGTCAGGGGATTCCACAGCTATGACATCTTCTGGGCAGAAGTTCTCTGTCTCCAAGACATCATGCTGTGTGCTCACTTATATCTTACGTCACCTCTTGTATATAAGTAGTTCACTGGGGATCTCTGATCCCCAGGTTTGTTATCGACTTGGCTCCTGGGCCCTTCTCCCCTTACAGAAGTCTTCAAGAATGTCCAGAGCATACTGGCGCTGAGATAGGGTAATAGCTCCAGTCTGGGGGTCACGCTCGATCTTGATACCCAACAACCACTCTGTGGGACCAAGATCTTTGAGCTTGAACTCTTTAGAGAGCTCTTCAATGACCTTGTCAATTTCAGCATCATCTTTATCAGCGATGGTGCTGTCATCAACATAAATAGGAATGATGACACGCGTCAAGCCTCTAGCGAAGATGAAGCAAGAGCGGTCAGACTGGAGACATGTGAAGCCCATCTTAACCAGCTTTGCACACAGGACCTTGTACCATTCACGGCCAGCTTGCCTCAGACCATAAATGGTGCGATGAAGCTTAAGGAGCTGGTCATGCCGTCCCTGAGGAAAACCTGGTGGCTGAGTCATATAGACGTCCTCCTCCAGGTGACCATTCAGGTAGGCAGATGAGAAGTCAATGAAACGAAGTTTGAGGTCGTGCTGTGCAGCCAGTGCAAGGACAATGCGGAGTGTGGCAGGTTTTACAGTAGGGGAGAAAATCTCGTTGTAGTCAACACCATATTTCTGAGTGCGACCATCTGCAACGAGTCTCGCCTTGTAACGCTCAATGGAGCCATCAGACTTGTGCTTTATAACAAAGACCCATTGGGAACGAACTGGCTTAACGCCAGGGGGTGCATCCACAATTTCCCAGGTGCAGTTCTCAAGCAGAGCATCAATCTCGGCAAGAGCAGCTTCCTTCCACAAATGAGCATCCTCACGCTTAAGTGCTTCATGATAAGAGCGCGGCTCGCCAGCATGCAAAGCAGACTCTGCAGAATGCACATGAGCAGCATTAAGCGCTTGGAGATAAGGGCTCAAAGGATCGCCTTCATGAGCAACAATAAGCGCTTTGAGAAGCAACTCATCATCACTCTCCTCATCCTCTTGAGCAGGAGCCGGCTCTGCTGGCGCAACAGGCAGATCAGCAGGAGCGGGCTCGACTGGCACAGGAGGTTGGTTAACTTTCCACCATTCAGCAGCAGGTTTGTGTTCAGTGGTTTGACCATGATAACGCCGACGTGCAGCGATTCCAATAGGAGAAGGAGGTGGTGATTGCTGCTGAGGAGGGTTATTGGCAGGAGGAGGTGGAGCGGGTGAAGGCGAACGAGAAGTGTGATTGGAAGGAGGATCTGGATTTGGGGGATTGGGAGGTGGAGCAGGAGGTGCATGATAAACACCAAAGTCATCATCCTCATCATCGTCTCCCCCGTCATTGTGCAACTCCTGCACAACTGGAGGAAGATCAACAAATTCAGAGGATGGACAATTAGGACAGAGTTTAAGAAGAGTTGGTTTGTTCCCAGGGTAATAGCGCTCATCAAAGACTGCGCGCTCAGAGACAACAATTTTACGTGTCTCTGGATTATAGAAGAGCCATCCCTTGTGTTGTGTGGGATATCCCACAAAGACGCACTTTTGAAAGTGGATGCCGGAATTATCCCATTTATCTGACAACCCCACACCCTAAGGTGTGACACATCAGGCTTACGCTTGTACCACAGCTCAAGCGGAGTAGTATCTCCAGGGATATGAGCTGAGGGATGCATATTGCTAACATGAACATAAGCTGCAACTGCAAGCGCTTTGAAAGAAGGCGGCAGATTAGCTTCATGTAGCATAGCCGTAGTGTGCTCATCAATCGTGCGATTAGCACGCTCTGCTGTCCCGTTCTGCTGTGATCTATTCCTTGTCGAATGACGGCGCACAATGCCACAAGAGGTAAGGAAATCCTCAAACTCTAGAGACATGTACTCCCCACCTCCTCTTGAAACTCTTTGATTTTGCACCCAAAGTGATTCTCAGCATAAGCTTTAAACACCTTGAATGCATTGAGCGCACCACTCTTGCGCTTCATATGCATACACACTTTGAAGCTTGTGTGATCATCAACAAAGCCAATACGATGTCTCCACCCCTCACGGGTGAACACTTTGTACTGCTTCAGATCAGAGTGTATTAATTCAAGAGGTGCAAATGCACGATGTCCAGTGGAAGGAAATGGAGCCGCATTCAGCTTGCCAGCAAGGCAGGGCTCACAGATGGGATCTGGCTTCTGATTTGAAGTAAGCTTCGCACCAGTAACCAGATTCTTGCTCAAGATCTTCTGGGTGTCATTGTGATGCCCAAGTCGACGATGCAACAGTTCCAGATCAAGAGGCAAAGTCCCAACTGCAGCCAAAGCTGAGACAGAATCAGAAGGCACTTCTCTCACAAATGCTTGGTTCCCCTCGTCAATATCCGCTTCAAAGAATGTTTCACCATCCTTAACAAAACAGATAGTGTTCTGCTCCATGAGAATAGAGTAGCCATGAACACGAGATAGATAGGTGGTAGAGACGAGGTTATGAGATAGATTGGGAACATACAAGACATTTGTGAGAATTACATGCTTGCTACTACGTCCGTGTATAAGTGGCTTAAGCAAGATCTCTCCTTTTAATTCAGAGTACACTACAACTCCATTTGCGACTTGGATGGGAACCCTGTGCGGAACGGCGTTCAGCAGAAGCCCACGTTGATGGGTCATGTGTGATGTGGCGCCTGAGTCTGAGTTCCATCGTTTGTCAGCAAAAGATGAAGTGGAGGTAGTTAAGTAGAAGACTTGCATTAGAGGCCACTTGGGACGTTGCATTTGGACCACCACCAGGTTGCTTCTTGCCAATAAGTTCAAGGAACTTGAAGCAGCGATTGAGATAGTGGCCTGGTTTCCCACACCCTGGGCAGACCGAAGTCGCAGCAGGTGCAGGAGGTGGTGCAGCAGCAAGAGCAACAGCAGGGGACGAGGGGGCAGCAGGAGCAGAGGTGGATGCAGCCATGGCCAGACCAGAGAGAGGATTCTGGTTGGCATCTCCCTGATTAGCAGATCTGAATGCCTGGCATTGGTATAGGCAAGTTCGACTTTAGTGGCATCCAGATCATCAGGAGATTGCTCAAAGGGCGCTTTAAGGATAGCAAAGCGCCCTTCATCAGGGAGAGCCATAAGGAGGACCATAGCATGCAACTCTGCATCTGCATTGTCTAGAGTGAAGTCCTTGGTGCGAGACTCTTTGAGCGCTCTCATGGCAGTAGCAGTGCGACCAACCAGAGAGACTAAGCTCTCACCCTCACCAAGACGAATAGAGGTGAGAGTGCGGTAGGCAGTGAAACGAGCGCCTGCCTTTCTGGGGGAAAAGCGCTGCTCCAAAGCTGTCCAAAGAGCGCAAGGATCATCCTCATGTTCCTTAACAAGAGGCTTGACATCATCACCCAACATCTGCCACAGGAGACCAGAGCATCTGTCTCTAGCCTCTGCATTAATCTCTGCATCAGAAGCTGCAGGCAGACAATAGGACCAGACACCCTTGGCTTTGAGTTTAGCCTTGGAGTCACTGGACCAGTTGGAGAATATAGACTCCTTGGTAAGGATGGGAAGCCTCTCATCATGAGTCATGGCAGAGAGAGAGTATGGGGGGATATAGGGAATGGAAAATGCGCAGGAAAGATGGATGATAAGCTAGAACCACCTGCACAAACAGATGGCGCCCTCAGGAGTGTGTGTGTGAGAAGAGGCAACTAAAGTAGGTACAGTGGCGGCGGTATCTGATGCCACCCCTAAAAATAGAACAGCCCATTTCTTGAAGTTCTGATGCAAGTGGAGTCGATTGGGGCCCCATCATTTTTTGGGGGGTGGCATCAGATCCCGCCGCCACTGTATGTGTATGTAACTGATGCTAAAGAACACCCAGTTGTAAGGCACTTAGGCCCTAACCCCAGAATCAACAGGATTGACTACCGTTTGTTTTCTGGTGGATCAAAGACTACCTCTCAAAGAGGATTTGTCCCAACAGTTGGTGTTCCTAACTACAAGACTTAAACACACACACTATAAGGGCAAAGAGAGTGAAGAGCGCAGAGGGATGAGATCTCAGGATGATAAACTCAGGAGATGTTCAAAGGCCGGGGCCCATAACCTGTTGAACAGGCAAGCACAGAGGTCTGAAGTCAACAGTGAGAACTCAGGACTCAAGGCACTAGCTAGGCTGTATATATAGGTACAGGAACAAAGGGAATGCTACATATGGTAGACAAAGGGAAGACCTAATTGGGCACAAAGGAACTACCTAATTGGGAACAAGGGGATTACCATAAAGAGAACAAGGGACATAGGATCAGCAGGATCAGGTATCAATGATAGGATCATGAAGGATCAGATGGATGCAGGATCAGTAGGATCAGATATTGATGATAGGATCATAAAGGATCAAACTGGTAGAGTGAGAGATGTCAGAGGCAAAACCCACATTCCAACACATCCAGCCTGTGTCGCACGTTTAGCACCCCTGCCCCGTCTCATACATAGCATCTATGGAGACTATTCCTTCACTTCGACTCGGCTTCATGCTTCCTTGGAGCCCCCGCTACCTCTTCGTAGCCCGCCGTCGACAGCGATGGACTTTTTCGATGGATGATTATGTCGTAGGGTTACCGCCGAGTTACCAACGGGCCCGATCGGGGCCTTAACAGTTTAACAGTGTAATATTCGTCTACGTAGACAAGCTACTTAGGTACGTGTACCTCGACGAACCCAAAGAGAAATAAAATAGAGAGTTTGCGGTGAGCCGCCAGAAGCCACCTGGTGGCTCCGACGGCATGCAGATTGAAGCGGCTACGTCATGTGGCGGCTCGTTCAGCGGCTCGTCGCGCGCAGTCCTGAGCACAATTTTGAGGTTGGGTACTTACCTTGCATACTTGACTATACCTTCAGCCAATGAGAGTTCGTTGTCCAAACGTGCATAATTGTTTTGAATTGAAGCAATTTCCAGCGTCAACCGAAGTCTTCGGCTCAAATGTGCGATAGCGTCAGATTTTCGGGTCCAATTTTCTTCGTTTGTGTATGGATATAGATGACTAAGTACTAAGAATAGACTCGCAAAAGCAAATTTGAACCAGTCTTACCAGCCGCCAAACGAGCCGCCAGACAGCATAGCCGCTCCAATCTGCATGCCATTAGAGCCGCCAGGTGGCTTCTGGCGGCTCACCGCAAACTCTCTATTTTATTTCTCTTTGGGTTCGTCGAGGTACACGTACCTAAGTAGCTTGTCTACGTAGACGAATATTACACTGTTAAACTGTTAAGGCCCCGATCGGGCCCGTTGGTAACTCGGCGGTAACCCTACCGTCCCTGCCAAATTTCTGCCGTACGGTAAGTACTGTAGCACTTTGTATGGGTGAAACGTAACGCGTAACGCCCGCCCTGTTTCGTTTCAACGGTAACGCATAACGGTCGGGTGGTTTCCCTGAGGACTGGACATACAAAGATGTCGAATTATCATGTTTGTGGCTGTAAAATCTAGCTGAATCTACTGCTATAACCCTCCTCCTCCTCACTGCACTCAATCACTCTCTACAATCTTCGTCAAGATAGAACCGTTACGGTGCATCGGAGACCACGGGCAAGGTGCTGGGAAGGTGTACCAGAAGCTGGCCGAGGTAGTTTAACTAGTCGCTCGAAGAGGGCTTGTGGTGGACCCGTCGCTGGTTTAGGTGTCTGAGCGTGCGCCACGGCGCAGTGTTCATAAAAAAAAAAAGAAAATAGGTGTATTACGGAGCCCGTAACAGGAGAAATGCAATCACAAAGGGCTATGGATACAAAGAAAGCATAAACGAGAGCTAAAAATTGCCCAGAATCCGTTCAACGTTTTGTCAACGTTTGGAAATAGATTTTATCGGTGTTTGCCCGCCCGTTTCCAAAATTCTATGATGTCACGCATAACGCTGAGGGCGTTTCCGGTTTCCATGCGTAGCGTTTCCAGTCACGCTCGAGGGTCTGTTTCACCCATACAAAGTGCTACAGTACCTCGGCTAAGCTAAGCGGGGGTCACCAGCAAGGTAACCAGAGCGGGCTGGTTAGCCTACAAGAATACAAGCTAGCAGTTCTTAGTATTCTTATCAACTTAGGCCCTGATCGGTGTCACTGCCTTCTCAGGCAGTCCCCGCAAAGTCAGGCAGATCAAGGCAGACGTCTGCCCCAATGTCGCCATGTGGGGGGAGTCTGCCATGGTCTGCCTGGATAAACATACAGTCTTGTACCTGGTAATGGGACGATCAAATCTTTTGCCGACATTTACCCCAAAATGACATGATTTCTATGGAATCTGAGGGCGTAGATCCAATCTTTGGGTCCAAATCAATGTTCGGGCAACATTCTGTAGCTATCGCCCGGGAGTAGGCCTATATCGGCCAAGATCAAGGTGAAAAGTCGTTATCAGTGCAAGAAAGTGGAAATGGGACGTCACAACAGTCACGCCGGCTATTCAAGTTTTGACGCGTTTTTTTGTTGTTTTCTCTGTTTGCTCCCCTCGGAAAAAGTTCCAGTGGCCCAAGGGAAGCTATTAGATACTGCCAGGCACTTTGTTTGACCTCTGCAGCTCGAATTCGGGACTCTCAACCCGGGGGGATACCCAAATGGGGAAGGTGAGCATCATTCTCCAGCATTTTCCTAAAGTTTTGCTTTGTGGCCTGTCTACTTTTCCTTCTCTGCCCTCGGTATATCGTAGGGACGTTCATTGTGCATACAATTATGTTTCCACTTAATATTGAGGCTATAGAAGCACCCAACACTGAGAAAACCTAAGCCGATGCCATGATTTGATTTCACTTTTCAAGACTTGTTAGATTGTTTTGAGCGCAGAAGTACAGCTCCGGACAATCAAACTCGACAAATTTATCGACCTTTTCCCACGACCCCGATATGTATCGGAATTGAAAGGAAACGAGTTCAGGAGCCTGCTGATTTTTTTTGGTGAGAATTCATCGAGCTGTTCCGGAGATATCCGCTATTCTTAGTAGAGGGTAGCCAAAATTTTGGCCGGACCCCCCAAATTACAAGGAAGAATCACGAAAATATTGATTTGAGCTCTTTACGACTGTCTGAGTCTGTTTCTGGACTCAGAATGAAAATTCAACGAGCCGTTATGTCACAAAATAGGAGGGAACCTGTGGGAACATTGTGACATTTGTAACATGAGCGTTTGATAGCAAATCATCACGATGTCACATCGTCACACCACCTCTTCTCTCTTGACCACGACCACCAGCGACGACACCTGTGTCTCTGCACGACTCAACAACAACCTACCCTCCGGCGACGACAACGCTACCCTTAATCCCGGAGTCTACATGATGACATCATAGCCACAAGCGGTTGTGTGGGGCGAGTGGGGCGGGTGGGGCCAAGGCAACCAGGTGCGCCCTCTTCTCTTCTATCAACCCCCACATTCTATTTCTCATGCCTCCACGTCGGCGCATTGATAGTGAAGAACCCACCACGCCGGAGCGTCCCCGCACGCAGGGACCTTTGGCCAATATCCTCAATGTTTTCCAACAAATCACCCCGAGCAAGAGCGATCGGGATATACGCGGGGTGCGTGTTCTGTTTTTTTCTTTAACCTGCAACGGTTACTCAACCTACTTCAGCTGCGCGAGGATCTCCAGGTGCTTCTCAATGAGGCCGAAGACGTCTTTTCCGCCAAGGATAGCGACCTTTCCAACCAAGTCGTTCCGACCAAGAATCGCAGGCGTCGTAAGCGCTTTCATCGCGCAGACGACGCCGACGACTCCGTCGACAACCCGTCTTCCCTTGAGGAACGGGTTCGAAAGGCCGGTCGCCGCTTTGCTGTCAACGAAGCCGCCTTCTTCATCGACGAGGTGGATATCTGGACCAACGAAGCCGAAGACGAGTTCGACTACGCCACAGAGTTCAACTCCAAGACCACCCGTGTTCAGGCCCAGATCCAAGACCTTCTCCGCTTGCTCCCCAACGATGCTCGATCTCGGCGTACCCAGAAATGGGTCGGCGATGCAGTGCGTGGTGGTTTAATTTTCCTTGATGCTCGATCTCGGCGTACCCAGGAATGGGTCGGCGATGCAGTGCGTGGTGGTTTAATTTTCCTTGATCTTTCTAAACCATGCTTTATTATAGTTCGTGGATGGCATGGGAGGCCAGCGCTCTGCCGCCGTTCACCGCATACGCCATGCCAGCCTGGCTCATCTCAGCGCCGCGGATGAACTCAAACACTTTGCCACTGCCAGCGACCGTTTCGAGCATTTCAAAGATCGCGTGGGCTATGTCGCCGCCACCGAGACCAAAGAAGCAACACTTAGAATGAGCTGGGACACGCACCGGACATAGCCGTTGACGTTATGTCAATGGCTGTCCAACGGTTCCCGAAGCTCCGCGGTCCGAACACGAATGATGCCTTTCGTTCTCAATCTATACTGCACCAAACAACGCCGTTAAACAACATGTATTGTACTAGGACTCGGCGGCAGTGTTTCCCGCACATTGATGCGCCGCTTTTTGAATTTCTTTCCACAAATAAGATTGTTGAGCGCTTCTCTCGTCACCTCTCGTCACTCAAGCGGCGACAATCAGCATGGGCCTCTCACGTCTTGTCTTTCGGAGATCTCGGCGTGTCCCACAAGAAAATGTGGCCTTGGATTTCCATGGGACACGCGCAAATTGGCTGGGCGCCTCTCCCACAGCGTGTCCCAGGCAAAACTGGATCCCGGCCCGTCATGGGACACGCAGAGCAGGCCGCCGCCCAACTGCATCGGGCGTAAATGTTCTCACACGTGTGCCGCGTACTTACGATATTTCCGCGGGACTTCTTTGCTATTCCCTCCCGCCTCTACCGCTTGTGATGGCGCGTCAATGGGATCATTCAAATTACGCGAAATGTACGTAAAGTTTAATAACGCGTTAATGGGCGTGTTCAATGGCCTTTCAAAAGCATTCAAAAGCATTCGGTGCCCCGGGGCCGCCCCACCCCGAGCCCGCACACAGCCAGCGTGTCCCGGGACACGCTGGCGCTGCCATTTCCCTTATTGGGCCGTGTCCCATAGAAACTAAGCCTTCTACTCCGCATTCAAGGCGCCAATCCTCTACGACCAGTTTGACGGGGAACTTGACGTCGACCATCTCTTCCGAAACCCTTTACTTCTTAAGGTGCGTGTCGATACGTATAATTGTTTTCTTCCGCTTATGACGATCGTTACAGATTTATGCCTGCATCTTGCGTGGTCCCGACGGCGCCGATGGCCTGCTCGAAGGTTTACTTCTTAAGGTGCGTGTCGATACGTATAATTGTTTTCTTCCGCTTATGACGATCGTTACAGATTTATGCCTGCATCTTGCGTGGTCCCGACGGCGCCGATGGCCTGCTCGAAGGTCGTCCTCACCAGCCTCAGGCGCAGTGCGTGCAGAGAATCCACCACATCTCTCGCACCTCTACTGGTGCCATCGCCGACGCCGCTGTCCTCGTATGTTTGTCTCGTCGTTCTTCATTCGTTTGCTTATCAGCTTTTTCAGGCCATTTGGCTCTACTCTGCGGACACAAAATTCCAGCGACGCGGCGATCAGACCGACATCAATTATGTCCAGCGCCACATGGACTACGTGGAGCAGCTGCGCAAAGCTCTCACAAGCAAGAAGGCCTGGGTCATTGACCTCCTCAAATACTGGGACGACATCCTCTTTCCCGACGCCGACAACGATGACGGGGCCGCACGAGGTGGTGATGATGACGAGATGGAGTCGGTTTTAAATGCCTTCAACAACGCTCCGTCGCGTGAGAGTCCGCCTGCCGTACGTCCTCCTTTTCATTGATGTTCACGACTAACTGAGCCAACAGGATCACGCCGGCGAAGATGAAAACGATAACAACGAGGGCGAACAAGACCCGGTAAGCATTATACTTATGGTATCATACTTACAACGCTTACACGAGTCTGTTAGGGTAAGAGCCCCACCCCTCGTCGCAGGCGCAGGGATTCGACCGATTCCAGTACGCCCACTCCGCAACCTCCCCGCGTTCGGCGTCGCACGGAGGGCCCGGACAACGGCACACCGCCTCAGACTCGTCGCAGAAATGCTCGGGATCAGTCTCGTTCAGCCGCCCCTAGGCGTGCAGCTGTACGCCGCTAGAAAACTCAATCCATGTACATTATATAGCCGAAATAAACTGATATTCTTGGATAATGGCTTAAATTGCGTCGTAATGTACAATAATGGCTTATATGTATATAATCCCCGGGAGGGATTATCACGGATTGTACGCGCTTGAGTGGTCTACACCTATGCGCTGCAATCCCCCAAATGATTATCGGCTTATGGCGGCTTGTACCGGCTTACAGGCCACTACAAGCGGTCTAGGATTTTTCCGACAGATGCCTTGATCAGCTCCTTGCACGCCAATGGAAAAATGAGAGGATTTCTCAAAACGCATGATCCGGAGGACGGGTTTGCCCGGCGAATGGCTCCATCACTCGGCATTTTGCGGGATGCACGAAGTCCGGGAGAAACATACATAGAGAGACAGAAACATTGATTGAAAGGGAGACACATGGGGTCATTGTACGACACATTGAGTAAATACCAGAAACATTCCCTTAACCAACCAAGAGCGACTGTTTGCAACCGTGCCGAACCCAGACCCGCTGATGCATTGCCTGTGCCAATTTGGGGACTCTGAAGGTTTGAAGACCTCAGATCAGTGATCCGGCAATCGGCGAGTTCGAAAACAAACCCCTCTTCAAGTTCCTCCCTCCCAAACAGTTGTTGACTCATTTACCTGCAAATTTTGTCGCGACGGCCATCACAGCATTTCTAGTGCTGGCCATAAATACGATACGATACGAAAAATTCGTATCGTATTCATATTCAAACATATTCGAATATATTTGAATATATTCAAATATATTCAGTGTCCCAATTCAAACTCAATTACATATGGTGCAGATAGGGTCAAAAACTGGATCTTTTGACCACAATGAGCATTTAGATTCATGTTCAAGGTCTTTTCTCCAAAATCCTTCTGCCAATGTTATGTATTTAGGTGTTCGGCAAGTGTACTGATTGGGATCAATAGCCGGAGATGGCCGAAACCCTGCTGGATTTCGTGCCGCAGGGTACCTGCCTGCCGACCTCGGCTAGCGTTGGACTCGGAGATGATTGCTATGGATCCGCTCCCCCAAAAAACACCGCTGGCAATTGGCCGGGGGCCGCCAAATCAAGTGGCACGCATATTCAGCCGTATTCAAATATATTTGGATACACCAGGGCCGTATCGTATTCATATTTATTTGAATCAGAATATATTTTTTCGTATCGTATTTATGGCCAGCACTAAGCATTTCTGCCAGCATCCCACAAAATAGGTTCGGACGGCGTCGTGATGGCATGGGTCTGCCGTAGTTCAACATAGTGTTTTCGTCTTATTTACTACTCATCCCAATTATCCAGTCAAAGTGAGCCACAGCTGAAAATGTACCATCGGCTTGGAAATCATTGGCAGCATTGCACAAGAGGAAGGGTGGATTCATGGCTTTGGAGTTGTATATCGACTCAGAAAGCGTAAGTCTGTGACTCAAATTACTTTGTTTTGTCCGTACTTCGGTTCTAGTGGGCTGAGAGTGTTGATGGGGACATTGCAGCCTCCTTGTTGGATCTCAAAAGCGCTCCATTGCAGACCCAGCAGCATTAGAGAGTTTGCGGTGAGCCACCAGAAGCCACCTGGCGGCTCTAATGGCATGCGGATTGGAGCGGCTATGCTGTCTGGCGGCTCGTTTGGCGGCTGGTAAGACTGGTTCAAATTTGGTTTTGCGAGTCTATTCTTAGTACTTAGTCATCTATATCTTGAGCCATTGGACCCGAAAATCTGACGCTAACGCGCATTCGAGCCGAAGACTTTGGTTGACGCTGTGGAAGGGTGAGATGGCCGGCAGGTCAACTTTCCCTTCCTGGGTTCATTTCCCTTTACCTCATTTGGTCTCGGCAATTGTATGGGATATTTACTCTGTACGCAGCTAGCCAAATAATTAGCTTCTTGATCCCAAACCACCACGACCGACGCGACCAGTGACACGAGTGCCTCACCGAGGGCAAGTCTGTTGAAGTATTTATTTCTCTTCCATTTACCGTACATACCAATTACATTCTCCAACTCGCAATCCGTTCCGTTACGCGTCACACATTCCTTATGGAGCTTTGTGTCACCGTCACATTCCTCAGTCGTTTCCTCCACGACTGAGGTATGTGCACACGTATCTACTGTCCTTACAGCTTACTGATTCTCCTGGTAGTTTATACTTACTGTATTCTATCAGGTATATAATACACGAGTCGTTTCCTCCACGACTGAGTTTATACTTACTGTATTCTATCAAAGTCGCCAGTGAACCCTTTCCAACAGAGGAGTCAAATACTCCTTTAAATCCGCATTTCCGAGCCCGACGCGTACTCTGAGCTTTCGCGCCGTTCTCATACTCCCAGCCGCTCTTTTCATTCTACGCCTCTGCGACTTTCCAGGGACATTGACCTTCATTTTCACTACACCTCTGCCCTGTATCCACCGGACTTCCGACCCACCTTTCTGTCTACCAGCATCGAACTCATCACGGCGACAACGCTGGAAATTGCTTCAATTCAAAACAATTATGCACGTTTGGACAACGAACTCTCATTGGCTGAAGGTATAGTCAAGTATGCAAGGTACACAACCACTACCCAACCGCTAAGGATCGCGCGCGACGAGCCGCTGAACGAGCCGCCACATGACGTAGCCGCTCCAATCCGCATGCCGTTAGAGCCGCCAGGTGGCTTCTGGCGGCTCACCGCAAACTCTCTATTGAACCTCGATTGATGTAGCCTCGACCAAGCGCTGCCAGGTTCCCCGAGGAGCGCGAGACGACGGTTGGGGATGTCGAAGCCGAAGCTGGGCACGGGTACGGGTGCGGTGCTGGTGTCAAGGTCGGTGATGGTGTCGGAAAACTCCTCGTCATCGGTGTCGGCAAGGATTAATGCGATGTCCTTAAAACAGCTGGCGCAAGCGCTACGGAGGGCGGCGGCAATACTGACGGTGACGGAAGGTGCCCCGGGAGCAGCGTCGACAATGGAGGTATCGATCATCGATGACCTTGCGTAACGGAGACGGGACAATTGCGTGCTGCGTTCCTGAACTTTTAAGAATCACCTGCGTGCCGACGAGTGGTGTCAAAGTGAGAAAGGACAGCAACGAGATATACAAGAGAACATCGTGTTCCCGATTAACTTGTGTCGGCATTCTAAGAGGCATTTCACCGATATCCGATTAATAGCTACGCATTATCGAACCTGTCCTTCAAGTCAGATCCATACATTGAGGTATGACGCATTGCATACCTAGAAGAACCGTATTGGCGTCTTGCATATACCTGTCGGCTACCTGGTTCCTGACTGGACATGCGGCATCCATCAGCTCGAAAAGCAGAAGGAAGCAACGACAGAAAAGAAAAGCAAGAGCAAGAAAGAAAGGAACAAAAAAAAAAAAAAAAAAAAAAAAAAGGGAAAGTGCGCACCAACACCTGCATCTCCATGACCAGGGAGGTCCACAAGAGTGATGCCAGTACGTAACACTGGAGATGGGCCGTTAATTTTCACTCTATATCGATGTCAAAATCGTAAAGTCAGTGGGAAAGTGACTATTAACATCTCGACCAACGGCCAAAGGTAGTCCTGCCACAGAAGCTGCAACTGCGCCAGAGATGAGACACGGTAGCGCATAAGAGCATCCAAACATTCACCTGCTGCCCCATTTCCTTTGCATCACTTGAAACAGTGGTGGTTGTATCCAGCTTGCTCTTCACAGCTTCATCGTCCAACAAAGTTCCCAGCAGCGATGGGCGAACGTTTCTTGACATTGGACTTGCATGAAATCGTGAGGATTTTAGCTCTACCCATAGTGAATTGGTACCGGAATAAATGCCGAAAAATCCGGAGACCCAAAGTGCAAAGGGAGGAGAGAAAAATCGAAAATCCAGACCCATTGTGAAAATCCAGACCTATTTGGCACGATAGTTGTTGATAGTTAGAATGAGCTGGGACACGCACCGGACATAGCCGTGATGTTATGTCGATGGCCTCGTCAACGGTTTCCGAAGCTCCGCGGTCCGAACACGAATGATTTCTTTCGTTCTCAATCTATACTAGATTCAAGGGGACTCAAAGATAAGAGGAAAAGATATCACCTACAAAAGTTTTTTTCCGGGGGTCGGCTGACCCTCCCCCCCTTCCCTCCTTCTATATCGGGAAGGAGACTCTCACAGTTGTCTCGGTCCGCTGTTGCCGGTTGAGTGCGGTTTCAACCAAATTCGGAAACAATGGCTTTGCCCTCATTCTGCGCTAATCTCGGGCTGGAAAATCAGGGGATTGCCTCTTAGCACAGATCCTTATACACAGAAGACTCTTTTGATGCCATGAAAACTCAAAACTCTATTAACTCCAGATATTGTCTGCGGCAACTTGACATTATCTACGATGCTGTTTTGTCCGCGCACAAGCGTCGCACCTCCACCTCTTCGTAAACCGAGTTTGAACCGAGTATCTTCAAGGCATTCCCGATGATATTGCATGTTTTGATCAACGAAACGAAATAATGATCAGTTGACTGAAATCAATCGCATTCTTTTCATTGGTTTCTTTACAAAAAACAACTCGATCACGAAAATTAATGGCTCAATCTCTCACGGAAGGGGTGCCGAAAAGGTGGCGGCTGGCACTGTAGGAAGCTCCGACTGCGTCGGAAGACACCTTGCTTGAGATAAAAAAAAAATGATTTATTGTATCAAGGTACATACATGCTTTCGGCATATATTAAACAAAGTTCTATGCTTTCTGCTAGTGAAACTGCTACTAGCGCTAGCCTGTGGAAATAAGACTTGTATCTCAAATTAGGGTTGAGCCTCGGCCGTTGTGTAACTTGCTATAGTCTGCGTGAATTCAATTGGCGTAGAAAGAGGAATTCGCGAACTAGAACAGGCGCGGGCTGAAAACAATGTGAAGCATAGCAGTGTTGGAGCCACATAGAGAATTCCTAGAGTCCAGGACCTAGACAGCTGAAAATGTTTGTAGGTGCCGGCAGTTCTCCATCGTGTCTGGGAATTTTCGCATCCTTGATATTGAATTTGCAATCGCAATCTTGGTATGGGGTCCAAGAGTACATCCCAGCTCTGGTTTAGTTTCTGATAAACAATATGAGCTTTCTCACATCTTTGCATTGAGATAATTCACTTAGCTGCCTCGACGCGGAGAAGACTGAATGTAACGACCAAGGGGGTTAAAACCCTTCGATGCAGCCACGAGAGGCGCAGGTGCGCAGAATGACGGGATTCATTCATATTGCCTGTATCATCATTGGGTAGTCTGCGAGGGATGGACGATCTTCCCTGGAAGTAGAAAGATTGGCCAATGAACCAAGTCAGTTGTATCGTTAGCCAAGCCAGTTTAATTCCTGCAACACAGATGCTGCCTATTTTGAGTCTGGGGGCCCTGATATCAGCGCGTTTTTACAGCGAGTACCCAGTTCCACAAGAAAGTCGAGTCGATGCATTCAACCACGAGCGGACCCGGAAATTTTCAGCACAGCGACCAGCCGACTGCCGTTGACAGCAGATCCAATGGTCGATGTGCGTTGACAGTTGATACAATGAGAATACTGATTCGAGATTGAGACTAAGTGGAGTGCAACCGCTTGCGGAGATTCGCCGACTCGGGAAACATCGATTTTCTCTTTGAATTGTTGTTGGTACAGAGTACAGACTGTAGACGCGAATGTAGCAGTGCTAGTGCAAGATAATGCTATGTTAGGTGGAAATATTACCTCCACTGACACTGGAGAACTCGAAAGTTGACGGTAATGCGATGGTTTTGGGTGGTGAAGTTCGTTGGAAGTTGGTTGGAAGTTCGAGTGTCGATGGCATCAATGTTTGGGAGCCTTTGAAAAGCTGTGCTTCGGGAGAAAACGGGCATCAATGGGTTGCATCCGATGTGCTGCTTAGCTAATTATGAGGTTGGAGAGACCTTGTCAAGCAAGGTAATTTGCGCAACGTCTGGGGAAGCTACATATTGTCTTGGTCTGCTGAAGTAGTCAATTCTGTATTTTCAAGCTTTCTGGGTACCATAAAGTAGCATTGGGCGCTATTTTGAGCCTTGCTTCAATTGTGGCTGTGCTGCTTGTCCGAAAATGTCGAGCTTTGATTTCCTCTCTTCGATGCCGCCACGACAAGAAAGAAAAAAAGTGAAGAGACAAAGTTTGAGTTTGGAAGGCAAGGTATCTGTCTTGACAGAAATTTTACACATCTTTCTCTGTTTTCGGTGTAAAACAAGCCTCACGATCGAACTGTGACCTACGGCTAACGTGTGACAACCAAAACTAGACTAACAGGAAGTCGGCAGAATGCATAGCTGAAAGCATTGAGATAGCGAGTTTGGAGGTCCAGAAGCATAAAGAAATGTAGTACAGCCCATTCCCGGCCTGAAAACTTTTGACCTACAAAAGTTTTTTTTCCGACCTCGGCCTACCCCCCCTCCCTCACCTGATGCCATCAATTCTTATCGTTGGGACCCTAGATTGCAATGCTGCTATCCTGCCAAATAGGTCTGGATTTGCCCAGTGACTCTGGATTTTCGATTTTTCTCTTCTCCCTTTTCAATTTGAATCTCCGGACCTTTCGGCATTTATTCTGGTACCATTCCCTACAGATAGAGCTACAAATCTTACGATTTCATGCAAGGAAACATTCGCCGTTTTCTCGAGGTTTTTGATCTGTGCTGTCAACCCTGATGAAATCCCGTTTTTCTTACTACCTTCCTGTGGCCGTATCGTTACAAAACTTGTAGGATCTGTAGCCGAAAGGCATATAAACGGATTCCGAAAAGTCCGGAGGTCCAAATTGAAAAGGGGGAAGAGGAAAATCGAAAATTCAGACTCGTTGTGCAAATCCAGACCTATTTGTATGTCTGCTTCGTTTTTGCTGTGACTCCTGCAACTATCTCTAGCCCAGACCTACCCTTAAGCTTAAGCGGCCCTCAGGCTGCTGTGATAGTCTTATCGTCACGGTCATTCCCCTGGAAATCAATTTTCTCTGATAACACAACTGCAATCGACATCCCGTGCGTAGCACGGGTAGCTGTAGCCATGATCTCGGTTACATGAGCGACCGCTGTCCCACATGCGGAGCACTCCATTGGGCCGCTGAGCAAGTCCTACACCCCTCGAAAAATTTCTGTGAGCCGCCAGAGCCTCTGCATCGTTTCTTCGTTGACGTTGGGAATGATGCGCAGGATGTGGATAGTCAGCAACAGTACTACTGCGCGCCCCAAATTTACTGTTTGCAAGGTTCAGGATGCCACCAATTGAAGCACCCTCTGAATTCTCCTCCCCATTGTTGTCGGCTGCATCTGTTGGTCCAACTGCCTGCGGGGCGCCGTCGCCCAGGTCGCGACAAAAATGCATACGATTGATGACTCTGCCATTCTCAGGCAGCTGACTCAAGGATTCTTCATCAGCTGCGCCGAGGTCAGCATAGTCGGGATCGTGCGCAATCTTATACTCCAAAGCTGCGCGGACCTTGAAATTTCTATCAAATTTGTCTTCCTCCCCGCCATTCGTCTGGACCCCATCCGCCCCGTCATCTCCGAACGCGATTGGGAAGTGATCTATTACCCGAAATGGAAGCTACTCCGGCTCGCAGACGCAACTGAGAGCTCGCGCCGTATATTGAGGAGAGGTCTGCCCCTGATCAGGAGCATCTCAAAATTCATTAATGCTACTGTTATCTTGAAAGGGACTAGTGTTAATCATGCCCAAGTAATCATCTTGGTAGGCTCGATACCAGCCGTTATAGTGGTAATGACGAGCAAGCAGGTATTACTTTATTGTACGCAATACTTTGCTTGCTCGTCATTGCGCCTACAGTAACGGCTGGTGTCGAGCCTATCATCTTGGGTTAAGCAAGATTATTTTATGTAATATGTAGTTGACATGCGGAATGTAAGAGAACCCCCGACCAACCACCTATGATGCCTGCCGGGGAAATTTTGGATTTTGGGACGTTTTATGCGGACTCCTAATGGTCGTACCAGGCCTCCGCCAGGTCGATGTTGTTTTCCGAACTGTTGACCAAGAACTGAGAAGAAGTGAGCGCTGTACTCGTGGTGAGAAAAAGTCATGGACGGTCGGTTCTTTGACCGATCTTGGCCGCTGATGGTTCCAGATAGTGCTGGGTAAAATTGCCCGATGTAAATTACATCACGGGTTTTTTACATGTAATCTATGGTGCGTATTTTGCAGATTATATTTTAATATATCTGATTATTTTTCTCCAGAAACAAAACACACAGCCGCGGTGCAAGAAATATGCCCCTTGGGTTCACTTCCCACCCAGATCGTCCCTAATCACTTCATACCCTCATAAAGTGAGATCTCCGTACAAGATCATTGGATTCGGAGAATGCCAAAAGCGATCATCAGGCCGGGATGCCCGAAACACTGCGAAAATCCATGCCCTGGCCCTCCGACCAATCGGCAACAGATATTGGTGTTGATTGATACTGATTTGACCCTTCCAGAGTCGGCCGGCAGGCCATTTTAAGCGGGAAAATCAAGCCGTAATCATAATCAGATACGGTGGAATACGCCGCGACCGTATCGTATCTGTATCCATATTCTGCCGTATCGTATCCACTCGTATCGTCTATGCGGCAGTGTGTATCGTACGGTTACAGCGCTTAGCGTCTGCCGCCCCTCTGCGAGTTGTTTCGTCCGGCGTTCCTGTTTGAGCTGCTGCCGCTCCCTCCGGCCTTCTTAGACGTGTTGGTGGTGCGTGCAGCGCTGGTTACGGGGGCACCACTTGAACGGTTGCTGCTGTGTTTCCACTGCTTAGCCAGGATCCCCTCCTTGACCGAGGAGAGGCCTGTGGCAGGTTTCCCCACCAGTCATCGTTATCGCCGTCCTTTACGGGCGGGCACCCCCAGTGCAAGTGATCATCACCCTTGCAGTTCTGGCACCACGGTGCGTCGCGGCCGCCCGCGACGGGTTCGAAGACCACCATGGAGGCGGCGTGTTTGAGGCGGTGTTTGCGGATGGCTGCGCGAACCGCCTCCCATCCTTCGTACTCGTCGGTGCAGGGCTTTGCGTAGGCACACCAGTGTTTTGAGTGCTGGTTCCAGCGGACAGAGATGGTGCGGGCGAACCCGAGGAGGCGCGTTCAGTCCGCCAGTCGCCCGTTCGAAGGCTCTGGCGATGTCGGAATTGGTCATGATGAGCTCCGCTAGCGCCCACCGAAAGCGGTTTCCGTTTTTGGGATTTCCTCCGCCTGCGGCAAGCTCCCAGAGTCCGATGACCCAGGTTCTACAGTCAGGAGAACACGAGATCAGCGTCGTGGGGGAATAAGCCTATTTCACAGAGGCGTTCGACTGTGTAGGCCGGCGCATTCAAGACTAGGATGAAGGGGGCGGAGTACGAGCCATGTATGTATGTATGCGCTCTTTGTCAGGGGCGATGGGTAAGATCTCGAGGCTGTCTTCGGCGGCGAGTCCTGCATCGTAGATGACGTTGGAGATGTCGCTGACTGGGTTCTCGTCCCCATAGATAGCAAAGAGATGGGGTCCGCCGAGGAAAGGGATGATCAGGGCAAATTCGGCGGGGTTTTTCTTCATGTTGTCAATGAAGTCCTGGGGGACATTGGCGAAGGCATTCTTCCCGTCAATTACGATCGTGTCGAAGGAACCTAGATTTTTTTGGAAGGTGACCCGCGGGGTGGACAGGAAGAGGTCTCCCGTGTTCGTTACGATTTGGTCGAAGAGTTTTAGCTTCCGGCGCAAGAGGTGAGCGATCTCCTTATCAGGGAAATTGATCTGAGCACGTGGCTGCCGTGATGGCACTCTCATCCAGCTGCTTTTTGCAAGAGTTTTCGGTGCAGTACGTTGCGCATGGTAGTGGGGCCAGCACTTGAATTGTTCATTGAATGTACCCATAATTATTCCGAAGCGAGGCAATTGAGTTGCGCATTCCTTGCAATCAGCCCTTAGTCATACCTGCCCGATTTGGGGGGTGGGTACCCCGTGGGTATTTTTCCGTGATAAGGAGATCGCTCACCTCTTGTTCCGGCGCGGATTTTCCGCTTGATGCGTGGGGAAACGGGCTAGGAAGCGGGCTTCGGAGGGGATGGAGAAGGGTCTGGGCGGTGAGGGGTCCTCGCGCGGGAAAAATCGGTCATTCCGAGGCTTTTCTGGGTGCCGAAAACGCGTTTTCCCGGCCGAGGGATTTCCCCCTGGGGAAGGGAGAACAATGACCCACCGTGGGAATCTGGACCGTTTGCCATCACCCTCGGAATGGAGAAGTTCCCAAATCGAGGTCCTTGTTGACAGGCGCCAACAAATACAGACTATTCAAGGGGGTCCAACGATAAGAATTGATGACATCACGTAGGGGAGGGGGGGTCTAGTGTTGCCGGGAGCTGAGTTGGAGCTGAACTCGAGTTGATTGCCCATCAGCTCGCTGTCAGCTCGAGTTGACCGGAGCTGGCTCAGAGCTGATACCGGATATGGGAATCTAGTGTCCCAGGGTTCATCTTTCCACCCGAAGGGCAAAACTTTAGGGGAGAATGGACCAAATTTTTATGTGGAAGGTTTTCCTGAGCTCTCTTCAAGCTCAAACTTCTTTTTATACGTCGAAAACGGCCAAGAAACGGCCAATACAGAAACTGGGGAGGGAGTCAGTTACACCACCGGAAATGTCAGGAAATGTCACGTCGTCCGCTTTGGGTGACGAGGGTGGAGTCGAGGCGAGCTGGCATCACCTCGAGGTGCCGCTTTTGGGAAGGGGTCGAGTTGGAGTTGAACTCAGCTCGGAGCTAGCTCCAGCTTCCGGCAACACTAGGGGGGTCCCGCGAGGTCGAAAAAAAAACTTTTGTAGGTCAAAAGTTTTCGGCTTAGAAATACGCTGGATTATGAGTTTTAGCATTTCTACAACACAGAATTGACTGCCTTGAGCCCTCCAGCCAATTTTCAGACACTGTACGTGACGTGGGCGCGTTCCGGCTATTCCCGTTGTGTCAACTTGTGTGCCGAGCCAGCCGGGCGTTGTACACGTTTGACAGATGTCTGATCTCTCTCTCCCTTGCCCTCTCCCACCATGCAACATGCGTCGCAACAGAGAACGAGCACGACGGTGAATCTGCATATCATCGAGACTGCTGTGAACGTGTGAAATTCACGAAGGGATGGACGTGCAATACTTGTGCGCCGCCGAAAAAGCATCGCAAATGATCTCTAGAGCTCAATTTTCATTTAGTTCGCCGTATATTAACTAGTATCAATTATTTCATTCTTCTCAGTATTTATGTCTAGGGAGGTTCAAATGACTTCTACTGATTAAGGAGGATCAATTAAACAGTAGGTCCATAAGATTCTCGCATTATACTGCGAACTGCGCCAAAACTTCGCGAATTTGGTTGAAATTTGGTGCGCGCATCTGACCGGGAGCCGCGGCCCGTGACAACAGTGGGAATCACCTTCCCGATATGGCAGGGCGGGGGGAGGGGGGGTCCAGCCGACGGCCAGGAAAAAACTTTTGTAGGTGATATCTTTTTCTCTTATCGTTGGATCCCCTTGAGACTATTTCATCGTGTGCGCGAGACAAAAAGGGAAGCAAAAAGGAAATTGAAAAGGGAGGGAAAAGGGCGCGAAAAAGGGCGCTGTGAGCGACCCTAATGTTTTCTCTGCGTCCTCAACGTTCACTACACATCTGACCTTTGGGTAAGTGGATTTATACTCTGATTACATCTTTTAGTTTTGACTACATTCGACCCGAAGGCCCTTGGTAGCTACCCCTTTCCACACTGCCCCAAGAACTTGCGGAAACGGTCGCGAGCTCCTTGGGTAGCTACTCCAAGTGACACCAAATCTTCTTCGGTAAGGGTTGTCAGCTCCGCCCAAGATAGGTGGCTCAGACAATGGTCGTATTTATGAAGCCGAATCGAACGCAACCAGTTCGATATGTCTCTAGGAACTGTACGCGCTGAATCTCGCCCTTTGGATGCAGGGTCTGTGAACTCAAGCGTCTTCGATAATGCCAAGAGCGCATTGCGCCGTTGCGTATTCGACTGGTATCTCTTGAGAGGTTTACCACGCCCTTTGTCAGCGCTCAGAAAGCCATGATCACTAGTAGGTGTGGTCTCGCTGCTGGACCATCCAGTGGAGTCTATCAATATATGAATGAGCCAGTGCGAGCAATCCTCTGCTTGAATTACCTTTCTTCAGTGAGAGGTTGGAGTCGAGTATAGATAGGCCTACAATATTTGCAGCCCTTTGCTGTTTAGTGAGTGACTGGAACCCTATTAATGTACTGATTTGAGAGATTGTTGTCAATTTTAATATCAAGTGCGCACATGTCTTGAGGTAGAGAAGTTCGTCTGGAAAACTTGGCGCATCCATTTTAAGAGCATTGAGTATTTGAGGGGAGCTATATACTACCGTGGTGGTCTACGGATGCCGAGTTCCGACATAAAGAAATTCGTTTTCGTACGAATCTATTACAGTGCTGCGTATTGAACCTTGCAGAATGAGCAAAAGTTACGAGATGTATGCCCCGCACACCCAAGCAGCTTCTTGAGTGCTAGGATGTCACCAATAGCTGCTATGATTGCTGCACGGTAGAAATCGCCTTCAGGGAAGTTGTAGGTACGAATCTTCTTCCCTTTCCACATTTCTTTGAACTGATCAATAACAGGATCAGCCAAAGCCGTCATTGTGATTACGGTGGGCTCCTTGGGTGGTGGTGTGATACCGATGAAGTAGGCGTTCTCTTCGAGATGCCACAAATCCGGGGGAAGATTCAGACAAACTGCAATGAGGGCTCCACCAGACGCTGTCTTCCCAGCAATCTTGTTCATGAATGGATTAAACCAATCGACGTAGATGGTGAATACTAGGTTGTTTGGCTGAGATGTGTATGTTCCGAGACTCTGCCAGGCAGGACTATCCCATATTGAGGACATCTTTTCAGGCTTGGGTCGATGGAGATGGGATTGTCGTAGCAGATCCTCCATCCCGGGTCGAGACAGAAAGTGTTCAAGCCAACTCTCAAATGGCTGAGTGGAGTAGAGTCGTCGAGGAACAACCTTGGGGCCTGCTCGTGTCTTACGCTCAACCCAGAGAGGTGTATTACACTTCCTTGAAGCTGACGTGAGAATGCGACCATCGCCAGCTTCCCACTTTTGTGATCCACAATCGTAGGACCGGCATTGGCATAATACGTAGTTCTTTCGGCCCAGTGGATCTTCTTCCATTCTTGCAAGACTGGATGTGTCTCGGTCGCGGGAGAAGTGAGTGGCGGAAACAAAAGGCCACTTTGGCGGCGTACTGAGTAGATTAAAAAACCCGGCTGACGCATGCCTCCCCCCCCAATGACTTGCCTTATTAGGAAATTCGGCGCTGGCGGAAAGTATGAGTATGCTCCATTTTTATGGTCTCTAAATACTCTCTAGTGTAGTGGATATACGTAGTGTTGCCGAGGCTCGATTGCATCATGTGAATGTTCAGTGTTCGATTCCCGGTCATTGTATTTTGATTAATCTTTTTTTTTTAATTTTTTGATCTGTTACGAATTCAGCAAGACAATAACAGGACATGGTGGTTAGGGTTAGGAATCTCTCTCCCCAATGGAATCCACTGTGATCCAAAATTTTTCGGCAGTTTCGAATTTGTAATCGCTGGACACAGAATCCAGCAAATGAATGCTGGCAGTGGGTTAGGCAAGGAAAGCAGCAAAAGAGTGAAGAACTAGCCATTCTTAGGGGTCCGCTCATTCGATAATGCAACCAAGAAGCATGGATAACAGAAGAGACTTGTTCGATAATGCAACCAAGAAGCATGGATAACAGAAGAGACTTGTTCAAAGTATTTGATTGGAAGTGAACCAAAAAAAAGTAGGTAATTGACCTCCCAGGTTCGAACCCACGCCATCCCGAGAAAGGTAATGTGTCACGTGACTGTCATTGCGGGGGGAGGCCAGAGAATTTACTACGCATCACAGCATGCAAGCTCACAGATGTGTGTAGATGGAAGAAAGTAGTCTGCCATTCAAATCTACATATCAAATAATGGCTAGGAAGCCTACTGGGTCGTCTTCATAGGAAAGCAAGGGGCGGGATTGGAAGATTCCCCCCCAAAAACTGTATTTCGGCCTACAACGACCGTCCCGACAGTGGCGGGGTTGCACATAGGCAACATTAAGGGTGGGGGTAACCCAGAGATGCAAATTCCGGCTGCACAAGCCTCCTCGACTATCGCCGCCAGCACCGTCTCGGTTCTTCCCCCGCCATTTCTGGCGTGGGAAAAGGTGAGAAGATGGTGGTAGCGGATCTCTCCAACTACCTCTGAACGTATGCCCATCGTTATCTGCGCCGCATGCTAAGCAGGTTGGGCAGGCAATAGACTCCGGGAGGCAACCAATGTCAAATAAACCAGGAAGTGAGTACTGAGGTGAATATTCTGTGAGGTGTTAGAAATTTGTCGGTTTCATATAGCGAGAAATTTTGAGGAACGAAGTGACGGGTTTCTTCTTCATGGGTCCGGTGGGACCGGGAAGAGGGGACCGGCCATTGTGTGCTCTGTAGCAATCCGGTGCAGAATGACTTGGCGGGATGGACACGCCAAATCTGTGGCTCGGTGAGAACCACCGCAACCAGGAAGAGCACACTTGATGGTGAGGTGAGGGCATTTGGTATGGGGTTTGCATGGGGGCAGGTGGGGGCATCGGCAATCAGCAGTTGAATGGTTGGAAGCGCAAGTGCCGCAGACAGCGGGACGTTTGCATTGAGACGCTATGTGGCCAAAAGAAAAGCAGTTAAAGCACTGCATGGGTTGGGGCGAGTACTTTTCGGTGCGATGGAAGTGTCCGTGGAGGGCCAGTCGCTGTGTGATGGCGCGATTTGCGGCATCTGCATTCGAAAAGCGAAGAACTAGCGAAGAGTGCTTTCAGGGTGTTACGCGTTACGGTACAAGTTCACTGGACAAGAAGTTCACCGAGCGGCAATCACATCAAAATTACCATATACGGTGCGACCGATTTGCCATCACCCTTGGAATGGCGGGGTTGCCCCCCCGCGGTAAACACAAGACTAGCCAACTTCCCAGGTAGGTAGTGAGCCGGGGGAAGCCGATGAACCAGGGGAAGCCGCTCCAGGAGAGGGAAAAGAGAAGCGTAGAGAGGTTTTGATGGGCTGGAACATATAAGTACTAGTGAATTAAGTAAATAAAGTCTATTAAGCCAGGTTGCTGGGGAACTTGTGCCATTGATTTTGAAAGAAGTTGTGTTAAGGCTTGTACTTTCGAAAGGGTGCGTCAGGAAATAGAAGACGCGAACGAGGTAGGATGCGACGTGGACCGACGCGTGTGATGGAGGAGGGACAAGACGCGAATCATGATGTCACATAGTCTCAGCGCCAGCCTGCCACGACATCCCAATTTGGGAACCCTGTCGTGACAGTCTGGGACGTAACGCGTCACTTAGCCGTACCCATGTAGACCCATGTACTATGTCTCATCAACGAGTAGCACCTCCCCCATCACTCGTCTTCTCGTAGCTTTCCGCACGTCGTCGCGTCTCTAGAGGGTCTCCGGACGCGTCAGTAGAGCTGGAATTCATCTAAATTAACTCTTTATAACACTATACTCGTATGGATGCGCTTTAATGTCCGAAAACAACCGTCAAAATCTCTGGCCACCGGCGCGCCGACTTCATATCCCGTCCACACCAACTACCCGCTCTCTTTTCAATGCTACCATGCCTCTCTCTGGCCTCGAGACTCCTATTGGAATATCTCACACTGCTCGAACTCCTCTGGTCTCATTATCTAATCGGAAGATCCATCGCAATGGCTACGAGACACCCGCCAAAACCCCATCATACATTCCTTTCGCGCTCAACAACATCGGCCATCCGCGGCAGAAGGCGTTTACAATTGGCACACCGGATCGTCTGAAGGCATGCGATGCCCTGGACCGCTCTGAGTGGACAAGGATTGCCCTGGAAGCGCGGGCTATACCTCCAGATGCAGAGATCCGAGGGTATCAGGTCCAGCTGTCGAATCTCGTTCTGATGCGGAGAGGAGATGCGGTTGTAGTAGCTCCTACGGGGTCCGGGAAGTCTCTGACATGGATTCTTCCCCTTTTGTCTCGGAAGGAGGGCACTTCGCTGGTCATCGCGCCGTATACAAGTCTGGGATTGGATGGGGAATCATCGTACGTCTTGTTTGTTCAATTTCAAGCAAATCTCAGCTCAGTTCTGGTACGGCAGTAATTCTTGTGCTGGTATAACCTCCACCTTCATTTATTCCGAGCAAAATTCGCTTGCCGACTTCAAAAAAATAGCAGAGGGTGACATGCAAGTTGTGTATGTTTGTCCGGAGATGCTCGAAAGTCCATCCTTTGCTCGACTGCTTCACTCTCCCACATGGCGGCATCGCTTATCCGCTGTTTACATCGACGAAGCCCACCTAATTCACGAGACTCGTCACTGGCGCCCTGCGTATTCTCGTCTTCATCTGCTGCGTCACATCGTGGGAGATGATATTCCCTTCATCGGCCTCTCCGCAACCTGCCCATCAAAATATCGGGACGCGTTGATTGCATTTGCGGGGTTTAAAAAAGACTACACACTAATTAATCTAGGAAATCATCGTCCCGAGCTTTCGATCATCCTTTTGCCGCTCTTACACGACATCTCCAGCTTCAAAGATCTTTGTTTTGTTGTTCCGATTGGGTGCCGTGATGAGGACATCATTAAAACCCTCATCTATTGCGACGACCTCGAGCTCTTGACCGAAATGCTCTGGTGGTTTTATTACCGTCTCGCTTCCATGGGATTACCCACCCACTTGGTGGATATTATTCATTCCGGCCTCTCCGACAGGCATCAAAAGCTCTGTATGGAAGATTTTTGTAGCGGCCGAACACGGATCCTTCTGGGCTCGTCCAAAATCAGCGCCGGCATCAACTTTCGTGGGGTTCGCATGGTTATTCAATACATACCTGCTTCGAAAAATCACAGCGCCAGATGCCAGCCAGCGCATCGGCCGTGGTGCTCGCGGGAAGGGAGAGACAGCGGTGGGAGTTTTCTTGGTTGAACCAAGCATGATGCCTGGAGGCGAACCTCCCAACGACGCTGACCCCGCAATGATCGAGCTGGCACAGTCCACTGAATGCTTGGAGGCCATACTCGACCGCCATTTGGAAAATCCTCCCCGTGAACGCATTCCGGATCGGTGCTGCTGCAATCGGTGCTTCCCTGCGTTGCGCCCGCCTCAACAATATCAATGGGTCTCGGTCAGTCCGGGCTCATCAACCTCTCATCCAGTCGCACATACAACCGCCAAACAGCGCGAGGGAATCTACCAATCTCTCATCCGCTGGCGGCTCAAGCACTGGCGGGATCATTGGCGTGAACAGTGGCCGGGTTATGGTCCAAAAAGCCTCATTTCCGACAATGATCTCAACGAGCTGGCGAATCATGCAGGATCCATTGCTAGTGTCGACGACATGCTGCAATTTACGCATGTTGTACACTGGAATGAGCTCTCTGAGCCGCTTTTTGAAGCAGTTCAAATGAGCAAGCTGGCATTCGACGTTGTGGTCCCTCCTCCCGCGTCCCCGGAACCCCAAACTCCCGAGGATCGAACTGTAGCAGATGAAGAAGAGCCCCCTCGAAAGAGACAAAGAATTGGGAAGCTTCAAAATGGTGAAACTGTGCTTCAATTTAATTAAATACATCATGTTTTAAAGAGTGCATTACATCTCAAAAAATACTTCTCTATTCAACTTGTTGAACCTCGTCATCGTGAAATTGAACGGATCATGTGTTGACCGCGTCATCCTCTTCTTCATCCAGGAATATGTAGGGCCGGTCGGAGTCCAACAGAAGCTCTCTTTCCAAGTCATGTAGTTCCGTAGCTTCGCCGGCCACAGGATTATTGAGGTGTCTTGTTCGGAGTCGCAGTAAATGCCGGCGAAGATGTTTTGCATGTCCACCGTCAACACCAGCCAATCGCTGCAAGCCAGTACGGTAGAGATCGATTACGGAGTGCTGAGAAGGCATATCCGCTGTGAAATCAAATATCTTCGAAGCACAAAAGTGCTTGAGAAGAATGCCTACATCTTTTTCTTGTCGAACTTTTGCGTGATGTTTATTCTCGATATCAATACCGAGTTCAACGCAGATATGATCAGTAAGATTTTGAACATGGCCTAAGGCAGGGGTAATTTTTTCCAACAGAGCCGGCCGCGCATTTACTCCATGCGCATGGGATTTGATTGAACCGTTGAATTGTTCGACGCGAATATCTGTCTCCTTGAATGAAGATGCTTTGCCAGCGTTATTCATGAGCATTAATATTCCGCTGCGCAGAATCGGTGATATGTCTGCAGGCCAATCATGGTTGAGATTGTGGAGGAGTTCCATGAGTTCGTTGGCGTAATTGTACCCGCCGCCGGCATAATACATGGGAGCCCAATATTTGAGCATTCTCTCCATGCGCTCGGGGTGCCCATGTTTTATAGCGTGCCGCATTTCCCGTAGGGTCATCAAGTCATGCATTAATAGAACCGCATGACCTGAGCGAGTGCTCCCCGTAACTGTCTTGACACCTTCCGCTTCAAGACGGTCAATGGAGGGCATGAGGAAATTCGAAGAAATCCGGGAGCAAAGGCTCAAAAATCCGTCGTGTGTGATATTCTGTCCCAGTTTCTCCGGAGAATTGAGTCCAAGGACAGACATTGCTGCTTTCATGACGAGTGCACGAAGGACCACATCGAGAAACCGTAGCCAGGCGTAGAAATCAATCTTGCGAACATTTATTTCATTCCGGTTCGGGAGAAGCCGCAATAATGTCGCCAGGCTAACATCGTCTGCGTCGGCTCCACCCCAATAGTTTTTTCCGAGGTTGCTAATCATATTCATGCAGATATGCATAACACCGCTCAACATCGCAAAGCTCGATAGATGATCAAGGCGATTCTCGGAGCGATCCAAAGCTCGTTGATCCTGAGCAGCGCGAGCACGGGCAGTGGTGAGGCGATCCCCAAGTAAAAAGCCAAAGCGCTCCTCGAAAATCGTAGCCGGCATTGCGAGAACATCTTTGAAATAATGTTCCATAACAAGCATATTGCCGCGAGTAGAACTTTGCTCTTGATCATAGGTTGGCAGAAAATATTCTTCGGTTTTCTCTGCCGGCAAAGCGAAAGGATCCGCAAATACGGGAATAGAGCTTTGGTGGTGAGACCAATCTTGGACCCCCTCCACGAGGATGTGCGCAATATGAAGCATGGAGTTACGCAAAAACACCGACTGATCCAGCTGGCTAGGGAGAATTTCGCTGAGAGACTGGTGTGGAGGAAGTTGATGTCGCTTTCCCGCCGTTTCCGCAAAACGTATGACATCAGCAAGACGCTGCGCTGTTTCGGGAGGCGATCCTGGAGGTAAATGGAAAGCCACAAGTAAAGCAGACACTTGATCGTGTGTTACTGAGCCGTGTGAGGTAGATGTCTCCCATGCATGCTTCATCCAGTTGAAGTTATCGTATGGGAGAAGGAGAAGTTTGGCCGGATCATTGGCAACCCGAATCGCAAGTTGATTTGAGTCTTTGGTGAGATGCGTGATAGCCTCGTTTAGAACAGGGTGAGAACAACAGAATCCATATCGATTGAGGACCTTGACCAATTTTTTCGGTGCGCGATTATCCCATAGCATGAGCGAATTAATCATGGGATGATAAGATGTGAGACGGCTTCGAAGGTTCAGAAGCATGGACGTCAGCATTGTGCGGCCCTAATTCAAGAGTTAGTTCAAAGCTCGGCATGGCTCAAGATGGCTAATAGCATACCATATCTGGATCCCGCGAGCTTTCATGCTTTGCCTCAGTTTTCCCAATGACGGCCTTCAGAAGTTGTTGGAGGTGTGGCATTGTACGCTCATAGCGCTCCAGAAGCGCTCGCATATGGAAGGACTGAAGCATCTCAACTCGTACTTCCGAAGCTTTCACCCGCAGAAATTCTGCATCATGATAATAGGGACCTTTCGAGGCTTGATCGGTCAAATGGCTAGCTTCCCGCCCGCAAATCTCGGAGGCTTTTCCAATAATGCAGTTGGAGAGCTCCGTGTCATGCTTCCAGCGATCCCCAATACCAATTTCCATCAAGTGCTGGGCGCCGCCGCCACCAAAGTACATGCTTGTATAGTTGGTGATAGATCCATTGGTGGAAGTAAACAGGGTGTCGATAAACAAGCGCAGAGAGAGCCGCTCAAATTTCGATTTCATAAAGCCCAGTACTTCCACCACTTTCTGTTCGTCACTCCTCTTCGGTGCCCGCGCAGGACCAGGCTTATAGTCATGGTCTTCCGTGTCCTGATCCCGCAGATCGTCGGAACCTAGCTCGAGAAAGGGCACATCCTCCGGAAGATCGAGGTCAGGGAGATCAGGCTCGCGAGGACTCGATTGTGCTCCAATCGTAGTTGCGGCGTCGTCGACATCGAAGCCATCGCTGAACTCGGAATCCAGTTGCTCATATTTCCACCGGAGGGCGTAGTTGCGGCTCATATGGCCGGAGATGTCGAGTTTCACGAGATAATATGAAGAAAGACAGTTTATATTCCGTGTACTGAGCTCGAAAGACCCTCTAGAGACGCGACGACGTGCGGAAAGCTACGAGAAGACGAGTGATGGGGGCGGTGCTACTCGTTGATGGGACATAGTACATGGGTTACCGGGTACGGCTAAGTGACGCGTTACGTCCCAGACTGTCACGACAGGGTTCCCAAATTGGGATGTCGTGGCAGGCTGGCGCTGAGACTAGGCCACAGGTGGCGCGGAAGGCACCACAGTGGTGCCTTCCGCGCCACCCCACTGCTCGAGAAATGGATTTGGAGCTCACCTGGGGTTCTAAATCTCCTGCCGAATCCGTTCGTTTGCGCTTCGCCGACGGAGCTGTCATGTGTGTGAACGATTTCCATGAGGTGACGTAAGCGACGCGCGGCCTTCGAGGGCACGAAAAAAAGTGCTGGGGGGAAAGCTCTCGTTTGAAACCCCGGTATGACGCAGATGGATTTCGAGCAACGGTATGCCAAACATCCATTTGCGTCATAATCTCCACCAGGCTTCTTTTTTTCAACCTGTCCCGTTGTTCGATAAATATATCCTAAATATCATACAGTTGCGGCCAAAATACTTGCATTACCATATATGGAAGGTACCCGGGATACCCCCGCAAACAGTATCGTCAGTCCACAGTAGCCCAATGGTGAGGTGTAGCCCTCATTTTATGAAAGCTACTTGCCCAAGAACCGGGAGAAACCGGTGGAATTCCAGTAACAAAGCTGTTTGGTACAGGTTTGTTTGGAACTTGTACCAGGTTTTCTGCCATTTTCCTTCCGAGCTGCTTGGCACTGAGGGTGTAGGAGGCAATTATCAATGATATCCACCCCTGAACCCGTTGTTTCCGGGTGTTTTGCACCCACCTTCCATATATGGTAATGCAAGTATTTTGGCCGCAACTGTATTTATGATATAGGGCCAGGGGGAGTGGTGCGGGCACCAGGTTCTTAGTGAGATGAAACAAGCTTGAACATGGAGAGTACACTTCACATCACTCGAACCTACGCTGCGATCACTCGGGATCAGCCGCGATCACTCAAGATTTATGTAATGCAGCCAGCCTTGCACCACTAACTTACCACTCCACCAAAAGGGAGCAATGTCAAGCTCGGCTTGACATGTGGCTGGCAGTACAGTTGCGGCCAAAATACTTGCATTACCATATATGGAAGGTACCCGTGATACCCCCGCAAACAGTGTCGTCTGGCCCCAGTAGCCCAGTTATGAGCTATAGCCCTTATTTTGTGGAAGATAGTTGCCCAAGGACCGAGAGAAATCGGGGGAAATCCAGCAATAAAGCTGTTTGGTACAGGTTTGTCTGGAACTTGTACCAAATTTTCTGCCATTTTCCTTCCGAATTATCGGGCGCTGAGTGCGCAGGAGGCAATTATCAAGCACTGTACATGATATTCCGTGCTTAACCCGTCGATTCTGGGTCTTTTTGCACCCACTTTCCATATATGGTAATGCAAGTATTTTGGCCGCAGCTGTATATCAGTTTCTAACAGTTTATAAGCTTTAGGAAGCTTTTGAGTACTAGACATGAGAAAAATTTTAAGACAGCAATTCGTTGGGAATACATAATACAGATCAAGCAGCCAGGATGAGCAGGTCCATCGTCTGAATTTTGGTCGGAATAGCAAGCTCAGGGTTCTTGAGAGCAGCTAGATCGTCGACGAGTCTGGTATCGAAACGCAAGATACGAGAGATTGGTTGTTCCATGGGGAGATGGTGGATAGCTGAACGATTTGCCCCTTCGTACTTCAAAAGCTCACTTCACATTGAACGGATCAGGGAAGCACTTTTTTTTTTTTTTCTATGAACGGATACATCGGATACATCAAGAAGAATTTCATGTACAGTGGCGTTCGGAGTAAAGTCTAACGAGCAATCATTCCGCTCTTTTCTCCCGGGGCGCCACAAACGCCGTCGCCACGAAGGTGAGAAGCACGAGCTTCGCGAGAGCGAAGTAATTGGCATTTCTCACAAGTGACGGCGGAGGTTGACAGCAAAATCCAGACATCCTTTAATACCCCGATGCGTGAATTCCACTCAGCGATTCCCGATGGCGTATGGAGATAGTCCTCAACCAAATAAACCTGGTAACCGTCGGGGTAAGTGTGAACAGGAATTGCGGTGGGTGTACCAATCCATTCGTCGACTGTAATCGAGGGTCAGACAGAGATCCAAGAACTTAGAATATACTCGGTATTGCGTAAAGTATCCGGAAATGGAAAGTCGGCCGTATTTATCCACGACTGCAATGGCTCAGGCCAGGGAAATGCAGAATAAAACTCTTTGGAAGAGGCCCTTTATGAATACCCAACATCGGAAGCTCTATAGCCTCATAATGGACCACAATGCTCAGCGTATTTGTGGAGACCCATCTGTCTGTAAGACTGAGTCAGAAGAAAACGGTCCACCACAGGCTTTGGAAAGCCAATGAAGATCTAACTTGAACATGTGATAAATAACAGCATTTTCCTTTTTCGGAAATTCAGCCTACACACCACCCGGCTTGAGTCCGCAGAGTCGATGAGGGGGGTCCAAATAGGTTGGGAAGGTCATATACCATACTTAAAGGTCACAGAAAACCCAGTTGAATGTTGTTTTTCACCCATTTTTACCGAATTTCCGGATACTTACGCAATACCGAATAGTCAGCAGTTGCTCATTTTATTGTTCTATACCTCGAATTCTTTTGCAATAAAAACTGGTTCTCTAAATTCTCGGTATGGCATGCGGCTGAGCGCAGAAATCAAACCACCTCTATTTCACCATTCAGCATACTCCCGAGCTGCTCCAGAGACCCATCTCAACCCGATATTTCAGGCAACAAATTTTCGACTCCGCATTTGGGGCATAGCAAGTACGACATTGGGTGAATTCGGCACCGCGCTGGAGAACGAACTTCGAAGCTGAAAATTTCCGTCCGTTCTTGTGTGTGATGGGTGCAATATATCGCCTTCCATCCCAATCCAACCTCATTGATTCGCCATATCTCATGCATAGTTGTAGTGCGCCGTAACGCTGTTTCGCGTGCACAAGTGGATTGAGGTAGATGATAAATATGCTGATTCAAGCATGAGGTGAACCAGGTATGTAGCACACTCGCGAGTGCAAAATTCGGCCTCGGATGTGTTATCAACACCTGGCGGCAACTAGGGCACCGATGAAGTGGGAGTGACCCCGCTCGGCCTAGCCGTCGGGCAGCATGAAATATGGTGACAGGCAGGTGACTGTACCGGGCGCAGCTCCGCAAAGGACTTGAGCGCCACTACGCCCGGGGTCAGTTTTGCTTGCCTGAATGGTGCAGAGCAGGGAGGAGTCAGTGACGTGGGAGATACAGCCCTCGGTGAGGTTAACCGAGGGGTCAGAGGCAGAGCCGTCAGCAACGGTGAACTCCCCACAACGCATGAAGGCTGCCCACGCCAAAGTGAAAGCGGAGGCAATACCATCGTGGTCGTCGGGAAGTTGGGCAAGGACGTCAGCGAGTATGGCCCTGGTGATGGGGCGACGGGGGCGGCGGGGAGCAGTCCCATAACGCCGCTCCGCTGCACTAATGAGCCGCTTGAGGATGGGGTTGTCAATGGCGTCAAGGGGACCATGCTCGATGTGAATGGTACGCAGGCTGGAGACATACCGGGAAAGAGTGGCAGGCTGTACGAGCGGGGCCTTCTCAGCAATGAAGAGCTGAACCCCCGCTGCAGTGGCTGGGAGGACACTGCCGTCAGGGTGGGTAAATCCCTGCATGCGGGCAAAGGCAGTGTACATGGAGAGGACACTCTCGTAGCTGGCTCGGGTGTTGGGCTTGAGCGCATACCAGAGGAGGGTTGCAACGGTTGGGTGGAGATGCGCGCAGGCCGCGACCCACTCCGGTGAGGGAGCGCCCAATGAGGCTGGAGTCTGTCTAGGTTTGCCCACTGAAAACGAGAAAGAGCATCAGCGATTGCGTTCTCAGCAGTAGAAATCCAAACAGAACGAAAAGTGAAGCCCACGCCTGCCGCCAACAAAGCCAATGAGCGGAAGAGTGCCCGGGTAGGAGGGTGGTCAATAGAGCCACTGTTGAGACAGTTAGCAACAGCTTCGTTATCAATATGGAATACCACCTCAAACCCGCGCCACTGCTCATGCCAAAGCTGAGCTGCACGCAGCACAGCCAGCATCTCCCTCCAATGGATGGGAAGTGCCATCCTGCGCTTAGGACAGCGCTCAGCAAAGAACACGTCACCCTCAGACCAGAAGCCACCAAGTCCGAGCTTCCCGCTAGCGTCAGTATACACAGCGAGTTGAGGAGGGGGAGGGGAAATCTCGTAGATACCGTTGAAGGACGGCAGGAACTCGAGCCACCAGGCGAGATCCTTCCGCGCCTCAGACGGAATGCGACGAAATAGGGTGTGGGGGAGATGGGATAGGGAGCGCATGAAGTCGCGAACACGACGAGTGAAATAGCGGCCCACCAGTACCACAGACTGGGCGAACACAAAGTGGCCGCAGAGTGTCTCCAGCTCATGGTAGGAAGCATAGCCCCGTTCCAAGAACACACGAAGCATGTTCAGGAGGCGGTGGAGCTTATCCTGGGGGAGCCGCGCCTGCATGCAGAGGGTGTCCAGCTCCACACCCAAGAACTCAAGGCAGTGACAAGGACCCTCCTTCTTCTCTGAGAGCGAAAAGCCCAGAGCACGTGTTGTGCGACGAAAATCGTCCCTAGCCGCCAGCGCATAGCCTCGACCCAAGGAAGGGGAGGTGACGTTGAGCCAGTCGTCGAGGTAGTGCTGGAGATCCCTAAGGGATGCATGCTTGTTAGCAAGGATCCAGTGGTGCGCCTCAGCGAAGAAGTTGTAGAGGCGAGGAGCAGTATGTACGAAGGCCGAAGGGGAGGAAAATGTCAAGGAGGGTGCGGCCGTTCCAAGAAAACCCCATGTACTTCCAGTCGTCAGGGTGGATGGGGATGTGACGAAAAGCAGCCTCAAGGTCAGCTTTGTAAAGGAAAGCACCGCGCCCCGCAGCACGGATACGATCAATGGCCTGAAGAACAGCCTCATACACCAGCGCACCAAACTCTGGCGGAATGGCATCATTAACAGAATGCCCCCGCGGGTAGGAGAGGTGGTGGATGCGACGACGCTTGGTGGAATACTTCTTAGGGACAGAGCCAAGAGGGGCCAGGAAGGCAGAGGAGGCAGCAGGCGTACCAGAGACGTCCACAATACGACCCAGGGAGACTTCCAAGTCAATGTCAGCGTCGACAGACTCAGGGAACTCGAGGGCAGAGGGGAGGGGAGGGGGGACAAAGGAGGGAGGGCGAAAAATGTGTGTATCAACCACGCCCAAATGTACACCGTACTTAAAAGCGGCTACAACAGAGTCCGCAAAAAGACGGTCAGGGTAGGTGCGCAGCTCATCGTACCACACCTGAGGCCGGAGCTTGACAACGGGCATGGGGAAGGAGTGGGGGGAGGTGAGGGGGAAATGGAGGTGGGTATTAGGGCGGACGGGTGGTGGAGGGCGAGGGGTGAGAAGCTTGGAGAGAACGGGGAGAAGAAAGTTAGCATCGATGTCCTGAATGTAAGAGGGGAGAAATGAGACTTCCCTAGCTTCCCTCCTCGCAGAGCGAGGGAAGGGTCCAACCTCTCCCCCTCGCTGGCCCGGTACTTGAGGCACGACACACAGAGGGCTAGTCTGGTGCGAGGTTGACCGAGCTACATTCGGGGACACCGACCTGGATTCTTATATATTTTCTCCGTATACGAAATTGTGGAGTATACTGTGTCATCACTCACACTGCAGGATTGTTTAAAATGTGCAGACAAATGGGGCTTAACAAAGAGTTGAGTATGTGGTCTCTTTCCCCCGGAAGCTTATATAGCACACATTCAGACGACGATGCATGAAAACTTGCTTGACATTAGAGCGTATTAGCCACGGGCGAAAACCAAATTTCGTAGTATAAACGGGGCTCCACAGAATAAAAACTAGGTGGAGCTGCAAGCCAAACCCCAGCCTAAAAATCCGCTCCACGCAATTTTCGGAGAAAAAATACGCAGGTTGTTAATATGAACAGAGGGTCATTACTGGCAACCTTTCAGGTGATTACTTAATAAAGATGGACAAGGTGTAAAAGATGTGCGCAAAGGCAGGGTTGAACCATCAGACCTTTGGATCAGGCTGGATTTGAACTCAGCATTTCCGGCGTGTTACCATTACACTAATGACCCGTTACAGTACTTCTAGATTATGAGAAGATTACGTGATATCCATCACATAGCCCACTATAATACGAGCTATTGAGAGACTGTCGGTCTAGGCCAGGTCGCATTTTGGGTGAAATTCACTTCTCTGCCCCTGAAATTCACCCAAAAAAAAACACCGCGAAAATGCGTGAAAAGGGTCATATAACTTGTGAACGGTGCTCGCGGGTTTTGTGGGTGAATTTCCCTTCTTTTCCCCGAATTTCTGCCTGTTTTGTGGCGGAAGTTGGGTTCAAACAAGGTGAAAATATGCAGTGAAATTCACGGGTTCCGAGGTTCACAGTGAGCTCCCCCTCAACGAGGATTTCCCAATATTCTGTATGCCCATGAATGACCAGTGCTGGCAGCTGCAGATGGTGTGGACCGGATCCGTTCCCTACACCGTTCCCATCCTACTGTCGTCCCACCGTAATCGTTGCATCAAAAGTTCAGTTATTGGGGGAGCTTGCTCCCCCTTTCTCAGAGCGTCAATGAAAAGCAATAAGCTGTGATGTGAGCTTGACAGCTGTCATCAATAACCGATCGCATCACGAGTACTGCCAAGTGCCAACTTGCTCCGCCTGATCGCAAAGCTGTTCAAGCTGATGTTGAGTCTGGGAAGGCTCGGGAACAGCTCGGCATTGAGGTAACACGCAGATTCGAACATGAAAAGACATTGTTGTATCTTATCAACGCTACGATCAAGCAATAGATTGTGAAGGAGAAAAACAGTTTCTAGTAGTCTACCGTTCGGCACAATTAAAAAAGTGCTCATGACGGATTTCCGCACCTTCTGTGGTCTTGCTTTCCGTTCAAGTTGTCGATGTCGCCTGAATGGCAAATGCCTTGCTTTCATGACATTCCCGCCCCTGAGGTTTTGAAGGCGATTTAAACCTTCTCAGAAAATCTAATCGAGCTGGCTTTTACGTTTTTTAAACGTGAAAATTCAAATGTGCCACTGATGCGGATTGGCACAAGCTCGCCCTCCTGTAGGCCGGTACCCCGGCATACAAATCATATTTTAAATTTCTCGTGGTCCGATTAAGTCATGAGCGGTGGGGTTTTTGCTGTCATTGAACAGCGGAGTGCTCAACTTGTTTAACTCAAGTTGCTGAGTCAGCGTATAATCCTTTGGGACGTGGTTTGACCCCATCAGAATTACCATCATTATTGATGGTACCTCTGGAAAAGCGATAGAAAAACAGCCCTGGAAAGCTGTCCCGTTGAACTGCTCGGGATCAATTTTGATGGCCCGATCAGGCATATAATGATGAAGTCCTTGATCCGCAGATGATGTTAGAAAGTTGTTTGGGGAGAAAATGTGAGCCCGTTGTTGAGCTAGAGCTGCGTCAAGTTGGCCAAAAATGGTCAAAAATGGCCAAAATTAATCAAGCAAACATGGCCGACTTTCGGGGCGTATAACTCAGTAGCCGCGGTATCAATCCAAATTAACTTTTGAATCAGTCAGTAGAGTGACGGCTATGGTTCTGCACATTTGATGTACCATCAAAAAATCATCACGACAAATTGGAAATCGCTCATTTTGAACAGTGCAGTCTCTGAGAATGGATCATCATTTTTTGATGGATTCGATCACTGCATCATGCGTCTTGGAGGCCCTCGGGGAACCAAGGCAAGTTGAATTGTGCCCAAGTTAAGGCCTAGCAAGCAGGAATTGCAAAAAACCGAGCGCTCAAGACTTAATCGGATTACGAGTAAATTGGCGATATAGTGCGCTGTTTAAAACGCAAAGTCGGAGGGGCTGTCGTCGTATTCTTCATATGGTGGGGGACGTGACGTCATGTCACGTCGCAATTTTTAGAATTTTGACCTGAAAGTTGGACCAAAGGACTTGGAATACCCAAGAGTGGGTGTTTTCTTGAATTTTGGAGTTGATGGCAAATGGCCAAATTTTCGGTCGATGAATGACTTTTGGGCAGCCAAAATGCTCTAAAATGCCGGTGTGGTGGAACTTTGAGAAGTTTTCAACCTAAATTCGATTCCCCGCAAGTCGGAAAACAGAAAGGCATACAGTGCCGGACACGCAAAGTCGACAACTTTAACCTTCCCTTTATGGAAGGTGTCACATACCCCCAGATGTCTAGATTTTTATGTAAAACAGTCGCTAAGCATCCAAAGAACAGTTTTGCACGAGCCGATTGTCAAAAAAACGAAAAATTATGAAATGATAGCCGAAAATTTGGCCGTAACCTCAAAATTGATGGGAAAAACCTCGGACATAGCGCAATCGACTCCTTTCGTTGAGTAAGTTATGATTCTGATAAAATAAAGAAAATTCCACGAGCGGTTTCCGAGAAATCTGCCTCTTCTTTGCCTGGGAAATCGCACCGGATTTGGCAATTACGAGTCACGTTACATGTTACTGTCAAAGATAAGATTGTACTTAGCATCAACTTAGCATTGCAACGTTGTTGAGGTATTGTGTGCAGCATGGAATGCACACCTATGAAAGTCTTGCGACATGGCACTCAACCAATCCTTCCTTTCTATCATGAGCCAAAATCCTTTTCTTCAGCTCAGAGCTGCCTTACCCAAATTTGAAATGGCTGCCCAACTCTGTTTGTGTTCGACAATTATTCTTCTCATTATACTGTCACTCAAAGTTGAGAATCTGACTTGATGGAAGTAGTATGAGGCATGGTGTAAATCCGCCTCCCGAGAGGTTCAGAAGGAGTCGGAGATGTTTTATCAAGCACCGGAAGCGACAGTTGGGCATCCGCATCAAACATTCTTTGCCCATAATCATGAGCGGCAAGGGCGGCGAGGGCGACGACGGCGGCATGGTTGGTTAGAGCACAAATGGGGCTTCAGAAGGCATACTAGTTAGCTAATTTTTGTTCGGAGAGGTACACACAATTTTGATTTTTTTGGCTCAAAAATTTGGCCGCAGCTAAAATGTCGTGGGAAAAACTTCGGAGGCGGTTTTTTGGACGTTTTCGAGGGTGCTGAGTCTGATTCTGAAGTCAGATTTATGCCAAAAATTCGCGTTCTTCGGTAATCATCATTGTCGACTTTGGTTGTCCGGCACTGTACACTGGTCTTTTAGACAATGATCCGCCATCAATCTAGCCCAGAGTGAGTGATTTCGGATCAATATCCCCTTTTGGATGGCCAAATCTTTGGGCAAAATCACGAAACTCAACTGGGGGGAAATCTGGTCCACAGAAAGTCTTCTACTCCTCAAAAGGAAGCGATTTGTGCAATATCAAAGAAATTTGGGTGGCTGTCACGCAAGTTATTAGCGTCACAAAGTTGCCCGTAAAAGCTTGTCACGAAGTCACGTCCCCCATCATAGTCGTCAACGGCGAAGTTGGCTTGGTCTGCATCGTCATTTTCTGATGGACAGACACGAGCGATGTGGCCTTTGCCTCCACACTTGTGGCAATAAGCTTTCTGGCTGGAAAAATTAGCCAGCAATATTGAAGAACTAATCGACATGACTTCGGCCGAACTGGATGAGTTGGCTGAGTCCGAGGATAACGTTGTCGAATATAAAGGAAAAGACCTACAATTCGACAAGGTCCATCTAAACCCTGACTGGGACCAGATGGATGACGCTGACTTGTCTGAGGAAGAACCAGAGCCTAGCGAAGACGATGAGGACTTAGATGAAATGGACAATAACTGGACCACGGATAATCCGAGGAGGTCCAAGCGAATTAACGTCTAAACATCATAACGGTCTCTCAATCGGATAATTAAACGCAACGGCAAACTGGTAATTCTAGTAAGGACAGTGGAGTGGGTAGAGTAAAGACGGTATGGAGTTTGACTGGAACTGAGCTAAGATGCAAATATGGGCGAACGAAATCTAGCTAAGGAAAAGGTTAGAATGGGAAGCCCAGCGTCGAAGTAAAGGAAACATACCTTGTGGGAGGAGTATCGCTGGCCTTAAGGTCGCGCTCCGCCAGAAGGGCCACCAGTCGCTCCTGTTCATTACAAAGTCGCTCGGCAATCATGCCAAAGTATTCCAAGCGATGGATAATGAAGCCGATCTCGGAGCGGTTCTCATATTCAGCACGGATAAGAGCTTTATCGGAAATAACGGCTGGCTTGTGAATAACGAGCTTCTGGGCAAGCGCAATAAGGTCCTTGGCCTTAGCCGTGCCTTGATCAGTCGCTGGGGGCCGATAGGACACTTAGCTAAGGCGAAAATATGGGAAATAGAGACTGACCCTGGGGAACGGGGTTAGCCTCGATGAAGGAATTAGCGCGACGGCGCTTGCGGCTAGATTGGGGTACCTCGTTAGCGACTTGGGCAGCCTCCGTGGGGTTGGTCTTGCTGATAACCTTCATAGCTTTGTGGTAAACACGAGCACTACGGTTGAGGCGAGCAACACGGGTATAAGGAATGCGTACTGTCTCAGGACGAGGAGTCGATTTAGACTTGGAGATTTTAGGCTAAGACGAAGGATAGTTAAACGTTTGGGAACACGTCGTGGTCTAGCGAACGTACCAGGGCTTTAACTGGAGTCTTGGCTTTGACCTTGCTAGCGTTCTCGATAGCGTCAATTTCTGCCATAAAAGCCTCTTCATCGATGGGTTCGGTGGAGGCATCCTATAATAATGGAATGGTTAATAAGGGAAAGGTTAAACGGAATAAAGGACAGCCTACAACGGATGCGTCGTCCATAAGGACGTCCTCCTCGGGGGGAGCCTCCGTGATAATCTCTACCTCGTCCTCGGTGTCATGGACATCGGCGGCGGACTTCTTCTTCTTGCGAGACTAAAGAGCAAGGAGGGCGGTTTAGATAGGCTGAATAAATAAGGGACTGGCTAATCGCACCTTCTTAGACGTACCCTGGTTAGCCTCTTTAAGCGCCTCCTCCTTCTCCTGGCGGGCCCTCTCACGCGCCTCCTGCTCGGCGGCAGCCTTGTTGGCGCGCAAACGGTTACGAACCTTCTGGAGATCTTCAATATAGGCAAAGACCGCTTCGATAGAGGGTGGGATGGAAGCCTTCTTGTCCTGAGTAGCCCAAAATTGGCGGAACTTGTTCTGATAGCGAAAGAAGGCGTCGTAAATAGTGAGAATAGGTGCAACGACTTTGGGATAAGGGAATAAGGAGGCCTTGGACAGATAAATCGGTTAGCTAAAAGCCTGATTAATCTAGTCAAGACACACCATATGCTCCGCTGTCTGCTCGAAGAGTTGCAACGTTCGGTGCGAGAGATGGGCAGGGAAATTGCAGGACATCGTGAGCGTGATGTTCTCCTCTACAACCTTCCAGAGGTTGGCGATTTCCGGGGGAATAGTCTCAGAAGCAGTTTCGGCAGACATAGTCGAAATGGGAAGCGAGAAGAGAAGTGGATACGATACTGAAAGAGGGACATAAGGGGAATAGTGCTTAAATAGCTCGCCCATTGTCTAGCAACTGGGACAGTTGTAATTTAAAAATGGGGGAGTGAGACTGCGGTTAATCAGGCGGAATTTTCGAATTTTCCCTGATCCTGCGGAGCTCCGCCAGAGTTAAATTAAAGCAACGTCTGACAGTAGCTAAGGGATGAAGCGTTTTTGTGATCAGGAACCCTTCCCTATATTGCAAATCAAAGAGCCTGGGCATGGCGCGAACAAGTGTGGTTAAGGCCAAGCGGACACTGGATAAACGATTCGGAGTTAGGCTAAGAAAAAGACTGACTCAGATCACCGGCTAAGACGCCCCACCTTAACGAAGTGCTTGTCGGCACCTCAGGACGACCCCTGCGAACAGTCTAGTTAGATCGATCATAAATTCGGGCTAATTAGATGAGCGCGTCATTCAGTCGGCTTAATTAAGGAGTGAGGTCATGACAGCGGCTAGACTGACACAATCTGTCAAATCAAACAGCTTAGCTAGAGCTTATGACCTCAGGAGGATGAAGCCAGACGATTCACAAGATAAACTACGTTTAGTTGTGAAAAGGCCATACAAACATCCTACTAACTAAACCGTCTATCGAGCTAAGATATCTAAAAGTCGCTGGCAGCGTCCTCCCCAAAGATAAGGGCGGTATCAACGCTAAGGCTCCAACCGTTTCCTTGTGTAAACGTTTTACACGGTTATATCCGTTTCTTTTTTCGTTTGTTTTGCCGAGGTCGACAAACGGTAAACAAAAATAAAACAAACGACTAAACGGTTACTTACTTTCATCAGCCAGATCAGTGTGCGGAACCATCCTTGGAGCTGCCGGGTTGTGTGATTTGTAACCGGTGTCGATCCTTCCTTGATCCTGACACTCAGGATCATCAAGTCAGCGCCCCGGGGCGGCAGATTCGAGACGGCGCGAACATCTTGATGCCTGCTGGGCACAGTGTAGCAGTCCGGGGATGAGTGTACGCATTTTGTAAGTCATTCAAACAACATTCAACTCATTTAATGTGCATTTGATACCTTTTAGTCGAGTTTGAGACGTGGAATCCCGTTATTTGAGCCATGCCGCTCCGGACCGCCCCAACAATCGTTTAAAACGATTAAAAAGGTTTTTCTAAACGTTTGAAACCGTTTCCGTTTCTTTTGCCCTCGGGCGCAAACGAAAACTAAAAGGTTGGAGCCTTAATCAACGCAGTCAAGCACCGAAGAAATGAGATCCTTCTCACTGGTGGACTCTTTAGTTAGCTGCTCGCGGACGGGGGAACCTCCGACAGCACTAAGGCTAGTGTCGACAAAGATAGACACGGAGCCCTCGGCTAAGTCAGGGTTAGGACCGTTAAGGATGGAACGAGGCGACCGGACGGGGATGTCGTCTTTGTACTGGTCGTTGATGAGCGAAGCGAGGGTGGACCAGTTAAAGGCTGCACTCGAACCATCGGGCATAACGCCCTGGATAGATGGGCCAGCGACGGGGTCAGGATTAACGCGAGTGTTGGTTAAAGGGAAAATCCTAGCTTGGTGAGGAGAGTCCGTCGGTCCCATAGGAAGGGGTGCGATCCAAGGAATATCTGGATCAGCCGCCTCCAGGGCGGCGCGCTTACGAGTAACCAAAGTACGCAAAATAGTGCTGATGGGAATTCGGCCAGGAAGGGAAGTCTCGATGACCGACAGGATAACGGAGAGCGAGTCGAGCGGAAGACGACCCAAGATGTGGAAATAAGCCGTATGAGTAGCGACCAAGTCGAGGTTAGCGTGAGCCGGAAAGATCTGGCCAGCGTAAATCATAAGCGACGACCAACGGCGCCACTTGGCTAGACCATCTGGATTGGGCTTGCGCTCTAGTTAAACAAAACGGAGGTTAATCCAACGTCGGATAAAGGAAAAAGAGGAAGACGTACTATGGCTACGCATAAAAGTGGCTAAACCTTTCTCGTGCTCCTCGACAAAACGATTAACGTCCATAAACTCGCAAGTGGAGTAGAGTTGAAGGGTGCACTCGCGGCAACCAGTTCCAGCGCGAGTGGGAGTGCAGAGGATACCTGCGTTGACGCAATTGCCGCAGGGACGCTTAGGCTAGAAAAGTGGGGAGTTAGCTAAAGACTTGGACTTCGAGATAACGAAGCTAAGACTTACACGGCGCTCCTGGAGCATCAACAAGAAATCCACCACTGTAGCTGGGCCAGGCTCGTTTAAGCCAACGACCTGCGCGGCGATGTCGAGTAGAGTAGAATCGGCAGTAGGGGCCATACAGAAAGATTAGAAGAAGGGAAGAAGAATTAATTGGAGACGCAAAAAGGCAGAGTCCACCTAAATAAAGGTGGATTGCTGACGAGTCAACCCCTCCGGACTGTCTCAAGTTTAATTCGATCACCTTGGATCTATAACCGAACTACCGGATAAGACACAGGAGGGTCTGGGCTAAACTAGAACGAGCGGCTGGGTAAACTAAGGGCCAATTAATTAGACTTCCCCTCGACAAATCTCTTGGAGACGTAGGACACAGTGCCTGTGGCTTAGCCAGCGGTAGGCGATTGAGCCAAACTCAAGGCGGTCAAAATAGGTACGGAGGTTGACGTTCTAAAACTAAGAAAATGGTACTAAAGGTCTTTCTTATAAAAAGTAATAAAGTCCAAGAGGACTTGTTCACACAAAGGAAGACCAGTATACAAAAAGCTTTTATAGATACCCTCTAAGCAAAGAGGGTATCCTATAGACGTTACATTTTTTTTAGTTCTAGGGTTACCGATAATCTAACTATGGAGGCTTAGTCCAAGTACATAGTAGATGAGATGCATTATAAAAAAAAGAGACAGCGCAAAAGAAGCGCGCGCGACAAACGAACCAACGAGCGGGCAAAGTCCATGAGCTTATCCCGACTCCACCACCGTATCCACCGCCATCTCAGTCCCGCTGGGTTCCGCGTCGATCGTCGACAAGGTAGCCTAGAGTAAAAGAAAGGGGGAGATGGTCAGCAAAAGTGGATAAAGGAAGGATAAAGGGAGGGCTTACCGGTTGCCCATCGTCGCCCTCAGCAGCGGCGGCAGCGGCGAGCGCATCACGGTCAATCTTGATGGCGAGCTCTTCCTCCGACGGCCTGGGCGCTGGGTGGATCGCCTTCAAGTTGGGAGTCGACGCCGCATTGAACTGCTTGACGAGGTGTTCAAAGTGGGCGCGGAGGTCGGCCGGGCTGACATCGACGGCGGAGAATCGCGACAGGAATTTGTCGAGGCCAACGACCGAGATGATGTCGACGGCGTGCGCGTGGTAGTGGCGGAAGGTCGAGGCGAAATCCTTGGCGGCAGCGCGGGCGATCTTGGCGGTGTCGATGTAGTGGTGATAGCGAGAAAGCAGGACTTCACCAAGATGGTCGGTGTCTAAACGAAGAAAGCGTTAGCTAAAACAAATAAAAGAAAGGAAAAGACTCACAGTTGGAGAACTTAGTGAAACGAGGGCCGAGTTGGTGGTAAAACTCCACCAGCTCCTCGTCGCACTTCTCAAACTCACACGAGAACCCCTTCTTGTGGCAAGCGCTGCACTTCGCACCGAAGGCTGCCGGGATACAAGTCTGGTTAAGCGCCAGGCACTGGATACAGATCCAGCCAGGCTAGAATGGGAGGATGGTTAGTTAAAGAAAAGAATCGTTAAGGTAGACTCACGATCTTAGCTTTACCAAACTCGAGCTCCATGATTGGCGCAGGGTCGAACTTGGGGAGATGCTCGAAGGGCGGTGGCGGAGGCGCGAGTTCAGGCTTCGAGGATACCCTAGTCAACGTCCCGGGCGGAAGATAGTTGTAGAACCGCGGCGGGGTCTTGCCCTTGAAACGCACACCGTAGAGGAACGGGTGGTTAAGAGGGGTGGCGATGTTGAACGGGGGCAACGGGTTAAAGTCCTCTGAACTTTAATCAGTACAAGGAAAGGTTAAGTCAGTTAAAAGGCAGACTTACCTGAGCCTGTAACCGATGGGTTCGAAAGGCGGTGTTGGAAGACCTGGACGACCTGTTTAGCGAAAGCCTGGATTTCGGACTGAGTCGGCATAGTCGTTTTGGCGTTGGGATAGTGGATGGACCCAAGCTTGGCGCGACGGGGAATGACGAAGTTCTGGCGGCCGTCGACGACCACGACGGGCGCGGGTGGAACGACCTCGTCCTCGCCGTCGCTGTCAGCCTAAGGGACAAAAGAGAGTTAGCCAGATAAAAAGGCAGGCAGTCTAGACTAAGGAAAGACTTACCTGAACGGACTCTTGGTCCTTTGCCTTGACCATCTCAACGTCCCCGCTTTCCCCGAACTTGCGTTTGCGGTTGTTGCCGGACTGGGCAGAACTAATAAAAAGAAACGTTAGTTAAGGGAAAGATGGGAGGTTAAGAAATAGACTTACGACGAACGAGTGTTGGGGACTTCAACCCCGTCGAACACACGACGACCAGGGGGCCCGCGAACTTGTTGGACCTCGGTCTTCACAGTGAACAGAGGGCGCGGCCTCACCGGCGACGACGACGCAGACGCGGACTGGGCGTCTGGTTTCTTGGAGTCCTTGGTGTCGGTGGACGAATGCTCTTTGAAGACAGCACGACGCTTGATGGGAACGGGCGGTTCGTATGGCGGAATCGAGATTTTGGCGTACGGCGAGGACTCGACGACGTCGTCCTTCACCATGGAGTAGAAAGGCGGGGTCGACCAGTCGTACGGAGTGAAGTCGAGATCCGGCGCGGCGGCGAAGGGGATCTTGAAGTTCTCGGGGAGCTCAGGATACTAGAAAGAGAATTAGAAAATAAGAAGGAGAAAAAGAGAAAAGAATAAGGCGCACCTCGCCAGTATCAGCAGGAGGGGAGGCAACGATGGAGTTCCAAAAGTTCGGGACAATGTCCAAGAACTCGAGGAGGTTGCACATCATGCCGTTCCAAGCGTGACACTCCTCCGGCTGAGTCTCCCAATGCTGCTCGTCGAACGCGTACTCGATCGCGGGGAGAGCCTGACCAAAAGCGACGTAGGCGACCTCCTTTTCGATGGGTTCGGAGACGGCCAGGAGAATCTTGTTGAGTGGACGAGTGCAAGGATGATTGAAGGCGGCCCAGTAAACGAGGGAGGCGTCGACCTCAGGAGTTGAGGGGCGGGGAGTGGCTTTGACGGCGCGACGAGCGGACATTGTGGTGGACGAAGGGGAAGAAAGAATGAAGAAAATTTTCCTAAGTCCCTCTATTTAAGATAGCTGCGGACGCAGCTTCTTCTGTGGAAGGACTTGGAAAATTGGAAGCACTGGGATAGAGTTTGAGACTCTATTGAAAAGAAGCGCTATAAGTGGGCGATTCCATCAATAGAGGCTCTAATGAGAACTTACCGGATCGAGAATGGCTGATAAAGTTCAGATTCAGGGAAAGTTTTCAAGAAAAGACCTCTTACCGGATAATAAAAAGAGGAAAATAGGACTTGTTGGGTATCAACAGGGAGGTATTGAGCAAAGGAACGTATCCCAGACAGGGGACGAACCTTTGGATCAGTTGCTCCCGCGGAAACAAAGAATCAGTCGAGGATTGATGGATCAATTAAAGAGATGACGTAAATTACGTAACTGGCTGGCCGGAGGCAAAAACACTTAAGTTGGGATTCAGGACTTAGAATCCTGGCTAAACCACGGCGAGCACTAGCTAAACCGGAAAAGGCTGGTTAAGTGATTTGAGTAGATCTTGAGTGGTGGGGCTTAAAACAAGCCTTAGCCTGGTCTAGATAGGAAAGATAGAGTTGACCGGGGACGGTCAAGAGCAAAGAATGGGGGAGATGATAAGCAGGCTATTGGGCTAGTAGTGGAATGTGCAGGAATTTGCGCGTTTTACTAGCTAAGTACCTACCTATTAGGCTCAAGAGGGTTAGGATCAGCCCTGGATTGCTAACCAAGACACGGCCAAGTTAAGGCAATACCTGGACGCATCGTAAGGAAATCACCAGACCGAGCGACGTACCTCAAGTAAAGGTATTTGGGCTCCGCTAAGAGTATAAAGCCTCTTGGGTCCACAAGCTGTCTAAATACCACAAAAGGGGGCTTAACAACGACCGTCCCACTTGTTACATACTCTAGCTAGACGAGCAGGCTGCCTGGCTAACCAACTGATCAGCGGAAACACCATGATCAGGACGGCTGGCTAAGGCATCACTCCGAGGCATTTACGGAACAACCGTTGTCACTTAGACGCATCAAGGGATCACTGAACCTATCACGGGGGACACAAGCCGGACTCTAGATAGTGTTCAAGATTCCGTCCTTGGCCTGAACATAGGAAGTATGGGTATCTAAATGACCGTTGGATACTCAGCTTTCTGTTTCTGTACAAAGCCAGGCAAAGGCTTAAGCAAGGAGCCCATAACTAAGGAACCTCTTGGAGAGTGGACGTATTTGATCGTGGTTGTGAAACGATCGGAAACCAGGGATGAAGGAAAGGATCATAAATTATCTGGATGCCTATTGGACAGTGTATTAAATAGACCATGGACAGTCGCACAGTAATCAGTAAATAGTAAGCTAGAATGTACAGTATATAAGGCCAGTGGTAGAAGGTGTTCAGTACTGGATTCCTGACCTAGCTAGGGCGCGTCGGTTTAACTGACTAAAGTCCCGAATAAAGGCAGAGATCTAGGGCTTGACATCCTATATCAACTCTATACCAGGAGCTCTGTTTAGCGTTTTGTACAAGTTTCTCAATCTACTCGCGCCCACTCTTTGTGTGAATTTGGACTTTAAGGCCGTCTGTGTGGTATCAGCGGTATTGGACTTTGATATTGTGTGAACTCTGTGTTAGCTGTGTGGTATCAGCTTTTGTTGGACTTGGAATTGGAATTGGACTTGGCCTAGCTGTGTTGTATCAGCTAAATATTGGACTTGAGCACTCGTTTGGCTTTTAGTCAAGAGAGGACTTGATTCTATCTGGCACTCAATCATATTTAGCACTAGTTAGAGGTTTATATCTTAGGCTCCCTTCGATCATCTTAAACAAGTGATCAAACGAGCTGTACTCGGCGTAGTTATAGTACCATTACAAGGAGGAAAGTAGTTAGGATTGGGTTTGTTGGTTCGCTAGCGGTTGAAAGCTAGATAGGCCTTCAGGGTTAATCCACAACTAACTAGTACTTGCTGTACTAGACCGCGTGCAAGCGTTTCAACGTGCTGTTGATGGTGGGTCAGATCCAGAGATCTGAGGCCTCTTGGATTTTCCCTATTTTTTTCGCAGCCGACTTGGGAGGATTTATCTACCTCGATTCCGTTGTCTAACAATATAAATTGTGTGGAGGAACAAGCCAAAAAAAAGGTCATGCGAATCAATGGCATCTGTGGGAAATCACAGTCTAGATACATGATGAGGACCGCTGCGAAGTGGCCGCAGGAGCTTCGACCTGCGCAAGAAGTTTTTTCAGGCGTGCAACCTCACCTTCGGCAAGTTCACGTGCCGCCTCAGAAGTTTCAAGCGCCGCTTCGGAGGTTGCAAGCGCCGCTTCGGAGGTTGCCAGCGCCGCTTTGGAGGATGTAAGTGCCGCTTCGGCGTGCCGCCGAGCAAGCGTTTGCTCCACCAAAGGCCGGTTATTCACCTGCGGACTGTGTTAACGACATGTACGAAGGAGAAAAATGCCTGGACACCTCTTGCTGTTGCCGCACGTTCTCGACAAATTCTGAGAAGGCGGCTTCGAAACGCTGCCTCACCCCCTCAGCACTGAACACTCTTTTGGCTTTCTCTGCCATGAGACCCTTTACCTTGTGAGTCAGCTGCCACTGGAGTGCGTCCGACCTCATGAATCGAAAACTTGGAGCGGTGACCACGTCCGATTCTTCGCACCCCATGATGGTCCTTGTGACATCGAAAATGGCCCGGCCGTAATAGTAGCAATTTGACTCCAGCAGGTCATAGTTTGGGCTGTGTTTGGACACAAAAGACGCGAGAGACAGTACATGTGCGACTGAAATTTGGCTTTGTTCTGGAGCTGTGATGGTGGCTAGTAAGGTCGAGGTGCCCGGTTCGATTTTATTGATATGGAGAGGGTCGCGTCGTAACGATATGATGATACGGTCGTCGGCAACGGACGTGGTGCGCTTTTTGGAAGCCTCCATCGAGTGACGAGCAGCGACGGCCATAAGGGGGGTACGACCTTCGTTTGTTGGGCTACTAAGCAAGTGGTAAGCGAGGTTGCGCGGTAAGCATACGAATTCCTAACGTGGTGATCGGTTCAGCGATAGAAGTGCCGTCGGCAGGAGCCTCTATCGTGTGCAACGTGATCTTTTCCTTGGTTTTGTCTGGCGGCTGAAAGTCGGTGCCCCATCGCTCTACCAGCATGTAATTGGTCACACCAGATTTTCTGGTGTCCTCGAAAGAGTATACGATGTATTCGTGCAAAGGTGCGACATCGCGCTGGAAGTACTGAACCTGGGTGATGCGCAAATTCTCACATGCGTCACCGCTTGCGACCATCTGTGCCTGCAAGACGAGAGAAGTATAGACAGCGAAGGGGATGTGGCTGAGAGCAGCCGACAGCTTAAGAGGTTGGTGGCGATTTTCGTCAGTAATCGGAAAGAAAGTAGCGGCCATGGTAGGGGACATTGGGGAGGGAGGAGGTAGCGAGTTGAGGTTCATGATATGTCGTATATCGTGATAGAGGGCACGGAGACGAAAGAACATCTTAAAAGCTAAGTAGCTCAGAGGGAGTGCAGAGTTGAACGTGGCATCCCACGTGCGAACCACGAGGGAGGGGTTGATTAGTCTAATGATGGCATACCGTAATGACAGCTTCTCTTCCCGAACCACTCCGCCACAACAGTGCTCTGCGCGACAGTCGGGATCGTCGTCCGTGGCGCTTCCCTCCGTTCGGCGGCGACCGTCACGCTTTTGTCCCGGCGCCTGTGACCAGCGTCCCCCTGTTCTCATTGGCTTGTTCCACACTAGTTTTGCTCGAGACGACTTTTGGCAGAACAACTTGAAAACATACTTGACCTAGTCCTACTCGATTCACGGTTTATGGCGGCATCTCAAACCTTTTGGCAGGTCTTTCCCCTTCGCGCGTGCTTTTGCGTCCTTGCTCTTGCTTCGATGTTGTGCATTTCCCTTACAGCAAGAGCCTTTCCTTCTCCCAAGGGTTCAGGGTCTCTATGAAACTGAACCCTCCCCATTTAAGCGCTGGCTTGGTTAAGTTCTCAGCACCGACAAACTTGCTTCGTTCGCTGATTCCCTCAGCAACTATCTGACGTCTCGGGGTTGAAGCTAGCGTTGAAGACTTGCTGCATTAATAATAATATGATTCTCAGTTTACAGCGATCACTTCTCTCTGAGACAGCTCTTCATAACTTCAAATACTCTACTTTCGCATCTCCTTGGTTGTTATCTGTGACCTCATACATTCTTGACTGTGCCTCACTCAGAGTCGTACTTCGCTCACCGCTCCGTTCTCGGGACCGTGGTCCTTCGTTACACCCCAGTGTCGGCGTGAAAATTGCCGCCCTTCTTTCAGCCTTGGCACTATTGCTCTCTATGACCTTCGTGTTGGCACGAATCGTGCCAACGTCAAAATACTTTCTCCTTCGCGTTCGCACCGCTGTTTTTGTGATGGCCTCCGCGCCAGCGTCAAGCTCTTCACCTTCAGCCTCCGTTGTTTCCTCATGGTCTCCGTGCCGTCTTCGTACTTGTCGCTTTGTCCAACCTTTGCGCCGTCGCGGTTTCTGATTACTACTGGACCGACAATTTCTCTCATTTTCGGTCTTTTCACCGTTGATTCGGTCTGGCGTGGTTACCGTGTTGTGAGAATGCATGACAATTCAATTGTGCTATGTATCCAATGCATCCGTCGCGACTTTTACGTTCCCACCCTCCTGGGCCATGATATTCTACTCACAGATATAAGTATAGGACTTGTCCGCGCATACAGAATGGGGTCGGAAGATTTTGTAATGTGCAGCGAGAAGGGCTGATCAGCGCATATAAGGCTCGCCAGGCTATCACGAGCAGGGCAACAATTTCTCTACCTTGTAGCCCCGATCTCATGGCCTGATTTGACCACCGGTCCATATCTGCGCTGGTAAGTCTTCTGGCTGAAGTAAGCCAGTCAGTCGTTAGGGAAATTTAGTTTCAAAATCGTCAGTCGTGTATTGGCACCATCGTCAAATCATATAGTCTGCATATGAGCCGACATCGAAAAATAGCATTTCACTTGCATTATGAGGAGGAAGGGGAGCTGCATGTCAGCAGAAAATAAGATTCCTCGAGTCGCGGTTTTGCCTGTGTGCTGCGGAAAGTCTCAATCAATACTCTTTCTTATTCAAGTCCCATGAGTCGCTGTTTGACGAGTGTATTTTTAAAACTTGATCATACTCCACATTGTTCAAGACCAGTCACTGGCAAGGTGTTGAATAATCCGAGGTTGTAAGATCGACTCATTCATACTACGATATTTTGTTACTGACCCATTACGCTGTTCTGGACTGTTCACCAAATTACGAGAACCGGCTACGTGCAGCTCCCATTGCCAAGGCGCTGAGGGCTATACGCCGCCATAAGGAAAACAAATTCTGCTTCCAATGAACAAAATAAATGTCAAGGGGACAAACACACCTTGAAAACAAAACCCGCTGCAAGTATTCGGGTACGATCACTTGTAGCCTGAGCCTCTGTACAAGAGTTAACATCGATAACACCGCAAGGTGCGGCATTAATATGTGACTTTGGTCGTAAGCAGTGAACCCATGCCAGTATCACGGAGAAAACTCACCTCTCCTGATTGCCCCGTCCGAATCGGTTTTGAAAACACTAGAACTTGAAGCCAAGACCCTAGCCGAGAACGCGCCTTCATTGCAAGAGTGTACAAGGAGTCTTGGAAGGGTACCGGTTGGAAGTAAGTAAGTATATCGAAATGGACTCGTGTCGAAGAGGTGAACATGATTGCAATGAGCTACAAAAGGCGGCAGAATTTTGAACTGCTACAACCGTAAGAAGCGTCGGCGCATTCAGTGAACTAAAATTTAAGAGAGACTTGAGAGTCGAGATTCAACAGCGAGCTGGAAGCTTTATTATTGCAGAGCAGAGCTGGTGGACTCCCTGAGTTGAGCCTGGATACTAAGTATCATTCGAATGAAAGAAGCCTATAAGGGGCCATATCTTGGCCTCTGTCGCAGGAGAAGAATTCGCGATGAAAGTCGAAATCATGGTGTGACTCTGCGCCGGAGCGCCGCCCAACATGGCCCGAGCGCTCGCCGGGAGAAACACCGCCTCACTGATTAGATTGATGCTTCCTGTTATCGCAGCGTTATCTGACATTATCAGCATCTTCTGGGCAGTTCTGGACCTATTACGGCATTTGATGACTAGACTAATCCACCTACTTCTCGCGAACCACACCCTGTAGGCTGTTTCACCGCGCTTTCGCCGTAGTTGTACCTTAAGTAGCAAGCTTCGCTCCGGTGGGGCTTCGGGATAACTTAGGTGACGGGGAACGTCGTCAGCAGGGTAACTTACTTCGGTATGAACTGTGTATAGCACAGCGCAAACAAACGAAGTGTTATGTAGTGGGTCACGTGACCCACCTCCCGATTCGAAACAAATGGGTACTGTCTGGGCGATTGTCCCAAAAAGGATCATGCGCTGACTAAGCATGATCCGTCTTGATTTCATGTCGATGTCTGATCGATGCCTCTACTTTCTCTTCTACTCGCTCGCTCGCCGCAAAATAAGTCTCTGGTGTTGTTAAACATTATACAAGGTGGATATACAAGGGGTACGCACGATAGAAATGTCAGACACGACCTTCCGTGAGAGAGAGATATGGATCGTGCGAATACCTGCTATATAAGGCTTGGCAGGCGCCTTATATAGGCATTGATGCGATCATCATTACCATAGCCAAGTAGACCGGTGACCGTCTGTCTATGGAGGCAAGCCTGTCGATAGACAGACCGGTCGATCTGAGTTTGAAATCCGTTGTCATTGGTCAATCCGAGTTACCAAAAAAGGTTATTCATGACAGTGAGTGACGTCACGAACAAATAAGAACAACACAGACCATTCTGGCTCCTGCACCCTGTTGAAGATCCGGATTAGTTTCGGAAATGTAAGTCGAGTATCAATGAATCTCTATATAAATCAAGGTGTTTACCTGAACAACTGTTGTAAGAGATCTTATTCTTCTTAAGACGAACTGGGAATCTCAACCAGTTATGAGTTGCTTTCTAGTTGGAGGAGTAAGCGCGCGGCTTTACGACTCTGAGGCTAGCTCGATACTCGGTGTTACAAAAAGTGACCGACAATGTGCCATTTTAGGCCGAATCGTGTAGTATTTTGTTGGTTCAAGCACATAGGAATGTTCATTGGGATGTTCTGTACCCATTTGTATGGCAGTTTGGGAGAAACGACGCCGCGAATGTCTCGCACCAGTCGGTTCAATCTGACAGCTAACATTTTGCCTTATTTAGAAGAAACCATTTGGCTCTCGCTTTGTTAGCACAGGAAACACAGTTTCAAGTATTCTATGTTGTATTTTATACACGATTCTATTGTCTGACCAAATTTGGTCTGTCTGAACCATGTCATTGGGGCTTTTTTGAGCGTCTGAATTCCACCACTCAGATTTGATTCAGTTTCAAGCTGGGTATCAGCTCGTTTTGCTACAAAAAGATGGGATTAATGTGAAAATTCCAGCAGCTCTCTTGCTCTCTGTGTCAATCAAGTAACCAAGAGCTATTCAGCGACATATATTATCATCATCTACCCTCCTCATTAACCGGGATCAACAACAGGGACAAATTCGAGGTGAAATATGGGCGACCTCTTTTCACACTATTTTGACGCCGTTTTCACAAGTATTTTGTATGACTGGATGGGATAGTGTCGTCTTTATCAAATGCAGGTTGGAAATCCGGTACGTTGATCAGATATTGTGGATATCTTTCGAGTTTTTGTGTGGTTTGTGCCGGCTGCATGCAAAAATACTATGACGTTCAGTTTGTTGACAAGTCTCAGGAGTCTCAGACAAGGAATGTCAGGGATCTTTTCATGTATGCTGTAGAGAATTGTCAGGGGTATATTTGAAGCGCGACACTTCGAAAAAATATCACGTGGCCGTGAAGGAGTGACCAAATTATCGGTTACTTTTTGGAACACCGAGTAGATCTTGAAGAGAGCGCGAGGCTTCACTTAAGTTCACGCAAGGTTTGCGGTAAATCTACGTAGATTAATAGAGGTAAGAAAGAGCTGTCGTTACATGAGGGAACGACTCCCTTTTATAATCTACAAGGATCAACTATAGAATATTCAAGAACTCAATGGAACCTTGAGGAAAGTAGCAGAATATTCTACTATACCTTCTCAATGACTCGTTCAGACGTCCCGAGTCATATTGAGGCTTATCGGTGTCGATCTGAGAGGGAGGATATGAGTCATGACGCTCTGCTGCTAAGTTAGTAGCATTGACATCATGGACGCGGTCCCATGATCAAGGAATGCCGAAAATGCGCCGAGCGCGCGTGAAGTCTTGCGGGCAAAGCCGAAAGTTGCCGATATCCATCACACACCCTCAAAACTCAAGAATAAACCCCCGGATGAGCACAGAATGACTGTGGCGTATAAATCGCTCAGTCACCGCGCAAAAATCTCTTAATTTGAGTAAATAATGGGTGAGTTGCGAATAACCTTTTTTGGTAACCCGATTGACATGGGAATCAAAACTCAGATCGACCAGTCTGTGTATCGACGGGTTCGCCCTCATACACAGGCTGGATTCGAGCCTAATAGCCAAGCATGATGCACCGGCGGCCACGGTTGGAGAACTTCCCAACGCGCTTGTCCTTTGGTATCAAAGCGTAGTCTGTAGTTTACCGCGCGACAGCTGTCAGGAGGGTCCGGTTATTATGTAAACATTTTGAAATGGAAGGAGTTTCCCACACCCAATTTCCGCTATATTCCAGGGGCACCGTGGCCTCTGCCCTCAGATAATCACATAAACAGTCGCAGGAGGCTGTATTAGCACGCTGGTGAGCTCAGATTAGCATTTCATGGTTGAGGAGACACTCAACCTCGACGTTTGCGCTGGTTTGCGGCCAACCGGCGTTAACCGAGCAAATTTTGATCTTCCCCATTTCTTCACCATTTTCCTCGTTTCAAGCGCGTAGACCGATGACTGGATGACCAAAAATATGGTAAGTAATTTGATTTTGCCGCAACTGTAGAAACACTCAGAAAAAAAGTGGTCTGAATTTTTTTGTGGGTCATATAGCAAGTAAGAAGTTCGAAATCTCAATTGACGCGTGCTAAAAGCAGTATCGATGCACCGTGATTTTATGATTATGTAATAAGCGGACCCTCCAACCGCGGATCAAAGGAAACTGACAGACCACAACACACCGCAGGTACGACGACCTTTGTGTTGTTCCGTCTGTTTACAAGAGACTACACTGACTCGGAAATAGTATTGGATCACCGGGTTCTAAAACTTTGGGTTGTCACTGAGGCTGGAGTGTGAGAGGAGTTTCTAAAGTAGATAGTGTATCAAGTACCTTACCATGTACCCTTTCTACACATAAATGCTTGAGGTCCGTGGCAAGAGAGTGTGATCATCGCGCACACGTGATCCAATTGTTTTCCCTTGTTTGACAGCTGTCACATTGTTTAATCCCAACCACCACAACGACGCTCTCAACTCTGCTCTCTCTGCATACAACTCATTCTCTACATCATGTGCGACACCTCTGCCACAAAGAAATCAGCTATTGTCGTGCTGAAGGAGGCTGGCTGGTCAAATCGGGATGTGGCGGAAAAAGAAAATGTCGCGCCCTCTACTGTCTCCAGAATCAATGCCCGCTACGGACCAACCCACAATTTTGACGCAAAGACTCCCAGGCAAGGTCGCCCACGTAAAATAGACGAGCGGGACATCCGTAAAGCACTCAGATTGCTGTCTTCAGGCAAAGCCAAGAATGCTTCGGACTTGCAGAGGAAATATTTCCCTCATTTGCACGTCGATACGATCCGCGCTGCCCTCAAAAAGCAAGGATTGAACGCCTATGTGCGTCAATCTCGACCCTTGTTGACACCAGCCCACCGGAGGAAGCGAAAAGAATGGGCGGAACAGCATTGTTATTGGACACCGGAGGATTGGCGGGCGGTGATATTCTCAGATGAGTCAAAATTTAATATCATTGGGTCGGATGGGCGGCAGTGGTGTTGGAGGGAGCCAGGGCAAGCAAGTGACCCCCGATATACCAAGAAGAAAGTCAAACACGGCGGCGGGAGTGTGATGGTGTGGGGGTGTATTACCCGATATGGTGTCGGACAACTTCACCGGATCGACGGAATCATTGACCGCTTCGGTTACACCGACATCCTGGCCGAAAACCTCCCGCGGACCCTCGACAAGCATGATTTGGATCGCTCGACCGTCTATTTTCAGCAGGATGGCGATTCAAAGCATCGCTCCAAGCATGCCTTGGGGTGGCTCGAGCTTGAAGGCTTCGATGTTCTTCCCTGGGCACCAAATTCACCGGATATGAACATCATTGAGAATCTTTGGGATCATCTGGAGACCATGGTGCGCGCTAGGGACCCACTGCCGAAGAACAAGGAGGAATTATGGGCCGCTTTGAAGGAAGAGTGGGAAAAAATTGATCAGGCATATATCGACAAGTTATATGACAGCTTGCCTACTCGGGTGCGGGATTTGTTGAAGGCAAATGGTGGGGAGACCCGTTACTAGTGGCTGGTATGTTTATTTCCACCAACGATGCCTTGAACGAGCGTTTCTGACTTGGCCAAAACCAGATTTATGATTGGATCACCCATCATCACCAAACTGGCCATCCAGCGCCGAATTTTCAGTTTGCTTGCTCGATATTTTACATGTATATATTACACCTCATTACTATCTGTTTGCGTGCATAAAAACTCGGGAAGACTCCTACGCTCTAGCGCGCGAGCAACATCTTTCTCACGAGTGACGTGATCCAATACTATTTCCGAGTCAGTGTAATCAAAGCGTATCCCGTGCAGCCAAACGGTCGGAACTGAATGGGATCCACTTTTCGCTTGAACAGGGTCTCGTATGGTGGTACGCCGTTGTTGGAGGAGTATGGACGGCGTCCGAGAACGTAGGAGGCACAGCTCATGGCTTCCTTCCAGAAGTTTTGTGGAAGGCCTGAATCGATGAGCATGGTGAGGGCGGTGGAAACGAGCGTCTGATTTGCTCGTTCAGCTACACCATTCTGCTCGGGTGTGTCTGCGGCAGTGGGCGGGGTGAATATGCCGCCACTGCCGCCAAACTGCCGCCAAGGCGTCATTTGGCGGCACTTTGAGGCGGCACCTTGGCGGCACAACATCCATTGAGGTCGAGCTCAAGTATTAGATCGAATCTACGCAGTGTTACATGTACCATTAGGTAGCCAATCTAACGTTTGATATATATTGTCTGAATACTGGCTAACTACATAGGGAAAATCGGTGTCGAAGTTGAGAGAGTGGCGGCGATGGCGGCAATTTATGTAAATAATTGGCGCACGACATGGCGGCTAGGGTCTTGTTTATTGATCGGGTTTGCAAACATGTTTATAAACACCGGTTTATAAATAGTGCTGCCGGGAGCTGGAGTTAGCTCCGAGCTGAGTTCAGCTCCAACTCGACCCGTTACCACCTCGAGGTGATGCCAGCTCGCCTCGCCTCCGCTCCCAAAACAGGCACCGTGACATTTTTGACAGCGTCACTGAGTGACTGACGCGTCTACCACACTCCTCCTCCTCCCGCTCACCGACCAGCGCATCCTGGTGCAAACCAATCCTCCTATGCCTCACCTTAACCTCGCTTGGCATCGACGTCACCGGCTGACTGCCCCGCAGGACGCGAAACGCCCCACAAAGCTGGAAATATGACGCAAAGGTGGCGCGTCGGGACAGTGCATGGCGCACTCAGGGTCCAAGGTACGTGCAATAGATACCTCTAAAATGTCATATATATTGCCCCAATTATACTCCATTCCAACTCTCCCTCTTGTGTGAACCCCCATGGCCTCGCCATCCTGTCAATGCGGTAACCCGCAGGCATGCACTTGCTACATCCAACCCCCGCGTCAAAACAACTTCACGATGAATTCGTACCCAACCCCCAACGTCTTTGGGCGTACTCAAGAGCTTGAGGATCTTATAGAATCTTCCTGGGCTTCGCCCGTTTGATTTTTGCATTGTATTCACTTGTATAATTGTGCTTTGTATTGTTCCATAATTTACTCATAAACTGTATAGTCTTTTATTGTGCATATGTTTATGATACTTCTTGGAGAATTAGCACATTTTAGAGGTGCATACAAGGTCAAAACAGTGCAATGCAGCTCGAAACGAGGAGACGGGGGACCGTGGGACGGAAACTTCCATTTATGGATGTCAGCTCCAAGCTGCCTCGGCCCAACTCCGAGCTCGAGCGAGCTGATGGGCAATCACCTCGAGCTCAGCTCCAACTCAGCTCCCGGCAGCACTATTTATAAATCGGTTTTTAAATGGTCTGGCCAGAACCGCTGGTTTTTAATTCGTTGTGGCTGTGTTGAGTACTCCTTGGAATGCCCACTCTCCTCAAGTTTTCCAAGGTGGGTACCAACCAGACAACGATATAACATTCGTTTCTAATTTGTGCACATTCTGATGTGAAATCACAACTTCGGAGCGCTCCGACACATCAATCATACAGATCTGATGGCATAAATTGGCCTAAAACGGACAGGATTCAGCAAATTCAGGCAGATTCTGTTGTTCGTGGTCTCTTGTGGCGCCAATAGCCTTCCTGAGGCTCCCCGGGGCGAAAAAATGAGGAAATGCACGGGAAAATCCATTTTTGGCCAATTTTGCAGGTGTGTTTGTAAACCGGTTTATAAACACCCTGTTTACAAACAAAAATTAATAAACCGTTTATAATTCGGCTGGGAATTACAGCTGTTTTACGGTTTTTGTCCGGTTTCTGATGGGATGGGGTTCTTCAGACCTCTGATTGCTTGTGCGTGCCCTCGCCGAGGAGCCGGCGGCAGTTCAACCGCTCCACCGCAGCCCCACTGTATTTACTGCTGAAAATAGTCCAATTTGAGGTCAGAGTGGAGCCATACGGGCGACTCGGAGGCACACAAACAAGAAACGAAATGCCCCACTCTATCAGAAACCGGACAAAAACCGTAAAACAGCTGTAAAAACACGACCCTAATGGCGGCAGTGGCGGTAGTCGGCGGCAGTGGCGGCAGTTTGAGGCGGCAGCGATGGCGGTAGTTTGTGAAAGTGCCGCCACATTTTTGTACTGGCGGCACTTTGAGAATTTGGATGGCGGCAGCTTTTGCGGCGGTAGTGTGACATAGTTGTGACACTGGCGGGCACTTTCAATACTGCCGCCAAATTTTAGTGCTTGAGTTCAATAGCTCTAGGGATACTCCGAGAGCCATAATACCCCGTAATGTTGTTCAATAATGCATATCGAGTGTTTCCATTGTGCTACATTTGATTTAGTTATCGGTTCAATTACGTACCTTTCTCTGGAGAAAGGTACGTAACACAACTCGACTTTTCGCAGTTACTTACAGCCGTTTCAGAAAAAGAATGCGGGTTTTGATTGATTTTCGTTTTCGAAATCTGCTGACCTGTGTTTGGTCCCGCGTCCTCGGCTCCACCCTTGCGGAATCAGCTATTTGTCTCTTTCAGCGCATTCTCTCAGTGTTGTACTTAAGGGTCTTGATAAGGGTGCTCCCCAAAATTAAGGGCTTAGCTCTTTTTAAGGCTTATTGAGGGTGCCTAAATTAAGGGTCAAATTAAGGGTTATTTCCCAAAATGGCAAGACCAGAAAAAAACTACCAAATGCTCAACAAATGCTCTGCCTGCAGAAAGAGCCCCATGATCGCACCAAAAGACCCAGGCAGTTGTGTGATGGATGATTCCGCTGGCTTTCAATTCTGCCTCCAGTTCGTTAGATGTGAACTCCCCCCCCCCCGTTGTCAGTGCGCCAGAAGTCAATGAAGTTTTCAGAGAATATGATCTCCTCAATCTCCTCCTCAAAGAAAGCTTGCACGTCTGCCGTCCATTGTTTGAAGGCGGCATGCACGTCACTCTTCTTCTTGAGATAGAGTACCCAATCAAAGCCACTGTGATCACGCGCGTCCCGGACTTTGCCGCCCAACGTTCGGCGGATCACCCAGGTAGGTCAGAGCAGACTCGGCTACACTCGGCTGCCACTTTTTCTGGGTTTCTGCATGACTACTGAACACATCTGGCCTCAATCCATCCAAAATCAGAGCCAAAAGCATGATTTTATTTTTTCCAGACGCGAAAAAAGTGAAACACCGTGGGAAAAAGTGAGTTCTCGACGCCAAACGCATTCTTTTGGTCGGTTTCCTTCCTTAGAAAATCAGAAATAAATCACAAAAATTGATGTTCGGCCGAAAAAGCAGTGTTGGAGAAGTGATGCTTGGCATAGTCTCGTGAACCTTTCAGCAGCTTGACCCCCCGAGAAAAGTACGCTTTGGGGATGAGTCATTCGCTGACGCCACTGGGATTGGGGAAATTCAGCTCCTCAGCACTGTCAAAGGCAAACAGACACTCCTCACACTCTCGAACGTCCTATAGTATATACCTCCCCTCATTCCAGATCTCCCTCATCTCCGTACAGAAGCTAGCCCAACAGGGTAACCTGACTTCGATCTTTGGGAGGACGGGTGGTCACGTTCTCGACCGCAATGGCGATGTCGTTCTCGAGGTCAACCATGACCAAGGGCTATACCATTTGACTGCAGAGCCGGTGGTCCAGGAGGAATGTGCACTTGCCGCCGTTGACATTAACGTTCTCCACCGCCGCATGGCGCATGTGGGAATAGACAGCCTTGAGCGTATGGTCAGGAAGGGACACCTGAAGGGTGTGGAGCGCATCACTGGTACCCCTAAATTCTGCCAGGCCTGCGCTCAGGGAAAGATGCGCAAGCAGCCGTTCCCAACTGAGGGACGTCAGCGGGCAACACGCCCACTACAAATCATACATAGTGACGTCGGTGGACCAGTCAGCCCACAGTCTCGAGACGGGTAGTATACAGTGCCAAGCATTAGTCTCGTGACCAGACTCTTATGCCATCCCAAAGGGAACCCTGTCATAAGAGTCTGGAACAATCAGCGGCCACATAACCATACCATGGCCTTATCAAAATTGATGGTGTTTTCCCACAGTGTGTGGACTTTACCTCCTCTCATTCTGCTTGCTTCTACACCGGAACTTGACAATACTCGCAGTTACCAAAAGTAACCGAATTCGGGGTTTTTCTCACGAAATTACGATGGTCAAAGAACTTTGAGCGATGAAGGGTTCATTTACAGGTTGTTTTCTACAACTTTCATGATATAAACTTGGGCTAAGCTGTCACACAGGGGGTGAATAAATTAATCTTCGAAATACCATTAATTTGGCCGTGTTTTCCTTTTTTGGAACACAGTCACCAGGATTCCAGGTGGGTGAGTACCTCAAAGATAGGTCTACTATCTCATAACTCTGTACCTGAGAACTCAAAGTTTGCTGGGCTATCCTCATCCTTCAATGAGGGTGCTAAAACAGAGCAAGAAAGTGTTCATTTGATACATAAATAAACAAACATAGAAAATCAGCACAGGGAAAGCCCAATAACTTCGGCGCGTGTTATGTGCAATAGCATATGACCATCCCCCCTCTCGCCCACCAGTTGAACCAACTGCTAACTGTATTAGCTGGTCGCAAGCAAGGCATTTCTAAATTCGGTTACTTTTGGTAATGCCGAGTATATGAAGTAGACTCAGCTATGAACCACTCCAGGACCGGTACCATGTGTGTTGACGCGCCGGTGTCAAGGACTGCTGTGTAGACGAGGGCAGGTGTCGTTTCACTCGCAGCATAAGCTCCAATGCGTTTTGCAAGGTCCTTCGATACAGAGTTTCCGAATGCGGTAACATAATGTCCGCTCTCATCGCCCCCTGCATTTAGCGCCTTCGCCCCGTCCTCCTCCGCCTTCTTCTTGAGATTGCGGCAGTCCTTGGTGTCATGATAGCAAAGGCCGTGGACTTGGCACTTCTTCGTGGGGCCACCGGTTTTCTTCCCTTTGTAGTTCGTCGACAAAGACGACACTACAGCTACGAGCGCGGACTCCTGTGGGCCAGTGATGATGGGGTTTCCGTTGTGTACTTTCTAGACAGGGGTCGGCCCGGCGCTCCGAGGAGCTCGCCTCGGCGATGTCCCTATGATGTGCGGTGGTCAACATCCCATCAACCTTCACAGAATGTTTTGAGGACATCCTGGAACGCTCCCCCGACATCCTGGTCTGACCTCTGACGACTCTCCCGTGTTTGGGCCGGCTCTTTCGAAAATCTCTCTCTCAGTCCCTCATCAAAGCATTACCTCACACCTTTCACTCCTCCGACTCGGCAACATAAAATGGCACCACTTTTCCGCCACATCACATTCTCCCCTTCCCCTTCTCCCACCTCATCGCACCTCCTCAACCTCCTCGACTGCCTCCGCACTTCATAGCTCAAGTACGCCCTCTGCAGGTGCGTTGCTTTTTATCTCAAGTCTTTTCACTCTGACGTTGGACACTGCAGATACTGTTACTTCTCTCGCATGGACCTTGCACGGTGGAGCATCTTCTGGTGAAAGTGAAGGTGCGTGTTTTGCATTCTCACCTCCTTCTCAAATTGACACCACATTCTGCAGGGTACTGGCTCCCATCCTATGCGTCCTTGTCCTCTCAAACGAAGAGATGCTGACAACTAGAGTACCCCATGCGACGCAGGTGAGGGAACCGCCTTTCTTTATCTCGTCAATTTTCTCATTATCATCGTCCAAGTGCTCTCCTCTGCTCCGAGTTCGAGGCTGGGGTTCTGATCTGGGTTAGCATGAGGGCTGGTCGTGGGCTGTTGGTGCGCTGATGGTGTGGTACGTCCGGTGCATCTGGTATTCTGTATATTGTACGCCAAATATCTTCCAAGGTCCGTGTTGGGAGCTTGGCTGGGGAATGCGTAGACGGCTGGCTGAGTGGATGTGGAGTGACAGGCAGCACGTCGGAATGGGATGTCGAAGTAACTGCCGACTCCTACTCATAGATCACCATCAAGTTTGCAAGCTCTACACCGTCCATGAAGGCGTATTCGTCGTCGGAATCGCCAGGGGCAGCGACTATGGGTAACATAGCTCCGGGGCCATTATCGGCTGCCTCAGCCGCGCCGGCGCCAATGTCGGTATTGGGGATGGTAACATCGTCCTCATCTCCCTCTTCGTCACCGGATTCCTCCCTGCTACCAATCGATCTCCCATCTATCCCTATGTAATCACTAGGCCCCAGATTCTCCGAAATATCATTGGGGCCAAGGACGTTTTCGAGTGGATCATACGCATCAAAATCGTCCGGGATATTGAAGCCTTCGGGACCACTTGTAATGCTGACGGGGGAAGTGCTTTTGCGGGTCACAATCATACTTCGCACCATGACAATATTGAAAGGAAGAGGCCCAAAATTCCCCAGAGCAAGTTTATGAAGTGCGGGTTCGTATCCTGGGATCAATATTTCGTCCACCTAAATTTCATGAGTGCGGTTGAAAGAATGAAAATGTTGTATATGCATACCTGCACCAATACACGGTTCGCTGTCAGTTTCACCTTCTTCTCGAAATCACCAGTACCATGTTGAATCTGGATATGCGAACCGATCGCGGGCTGTTCAAGGATCTGGCCCCGGGCAACAATTTTAGTTGCCCCGCCCCGGATGTCAACGAGAGTGCCTGACGCCAGGGAGTAGACCGGAAGGCCGACAGATGGGTCGCGCATGAGTGACCTCCAAACGAGGTGAGTCGCATGGAGTTTTACTGCCGCATAGGAAAGTTGTGATGGCGAGAGATTGACCGCGCTCCAGTCGCTCAGTTGAATGACGTTAGTTTGCCGGATAGATTTGCCAAGGACACAGCCAGCAAGCGTTGGAAGACTTGCTTTTGCATCAGAGACTGCGCCCTTGGTTTTAGCTAACCGGCCCAGATCGATAGACGTCTCGGATATCGGCACATTCCACATATCAGCGAAACGGCGCATTTGAAGATCAACCTGGTGGCCGACTTTGATGGTACGATCTGACTTGAGCAGTGCAAGCAGATTTGGGGGAATACGTGCTACGGAGTTGAGAGTCGAAACCTGATGAAGACAATAAATATAACAGAAACAACAGACGGAAAATGAATACTTTGAACAGATACATATCCTCTGCGGTAGCGAGACCAATCAAGTCTACGCCGGCTTGTCCAGCGGCGGCAATGAGACTACCTTGACCATCGGGTTGCATTTTGTGCTCAATGGTAAGCGCCAAAACAATCTTGGAATCCTCCGCGCGCCGAAGGATCTGGTAGCAGGTCGCATCAATGAGATCGGGGTGGGATAGAAACGTAAATTGGTCGCTTTCGACTGTCAGTGGCGGTAGATTGGAATAGGTACTGTGCTGAATATGCACAACTCCATTCTTAAGCGATGGGATGCACCGCTCGTGAAATGCCCGTTCAGCTAGCAAAATTATTGAGCTTGCGTAAAGAAATGTAGAAAGATGTGATATTTACCACGCGCGTTATCCGACCACATTAATTGTGTTGGTTCATGGCCATGTAACTCGAGGCTCCTCATCATTTTCTTGTAACACTCCTCGACATACGCGAGTTCTTTCGTCAACACCAGATACTGGCCGCGAATCTCTTCCCACTCATTAACAACGGTGTAAAGGGCAACATGAGTTGGAACACCGTTCAACAGTGCAAGAAGTTTAATGAGCTGCAAGAATGCTCGTGAGCTAGATACAACACACAGAGATAAAATTGACAATGCCTTAAAAGTGTGATCACCGCGCAAGATTTTTCCCGGCAACGATGCAGTAACACGGTCATGATACTGCCGGTGAGCTTGCATCCAATCCACAAAAACAGCTTTACAGTAATTGGCGGAAGGTGTTGATCCGCAGAATCGAAGCTTGTCATCGTAGGTCGAAAATTGTTCAGGCGACGCGGGAATGGGAGTCGGAGAGCTGCGCAATGCCGCAACATAAATCAGCTCCCGCTGCGCATGATCCAGATGGTGCATTTCGGATAGCACATCTGAGAATGGTTTTGGTCCGCAACGACTATTGAAGACTCCGCGCATGAGGGACAAGAGATTCTTGTCGATGGCAGCACGCGCGGTGATGAAAGCTGTGGATGAAAATAAGCACACCTCACGCAACGACAGGGTGGAAAGGCTTACCGGGAAATGATTCTTGAAGCTCACGAGACAGTTGACTGACAATTCGGGGATCGGTTCCCTGGTATGACTTCCCGCAGGCTGCCAGATTACATTCAAGGCGATTTGTGAGGAAGTAATCCCGGTGCAGTCCTCGTACACGACGGGCTGTCGGATTGGAGTTATAACCTATTTCGAAGCTTGTGAATTGAATATTTCGTCCAGCGTAAGATTGACTCACCTTTCCGTGTTAAACGCCCGGTGCAGTTTACTCGGGGGCATTTCAGAATATCAGGTTCTCCCGGCAGTTTTGTTTTCAACCCCGGAAGCCACAAAAATGTATCCAGCATGTAAAGCTCTCGTGGATTCATCCCCCCGTCACTCATCCGTGCCGCATCAAGTGCGAATATCGGGTCCCGGGCTCGCTGCCAGAAACTGCCGTGTTCATAGGCAATGGGCCGACCAAACCGGTTAATCTCATTGCGCAGCTGCGCAACCAAGGTTTGAAGAAATCCCTCACACATACTGCCTTTCTCTGCCTCGGGTTGCGACTCAGGCTCGACTACGTCTTCCAAACCAGACGAAGCTGGATCCGCAAGTAATGTCTCGTCGATCACATTCTCGGACTCGGGCGGTGAGGCGAGATTCAGATCCGCAAGTAATGCGGCCAAATCTGAGTCTGAAATCGTTCCCGCTTGAGATATTGACTGAGGGACTCGGAGCGCTTGTATGTGTGAGTCGGACTCTTGGGGAGAAAGGCCACCTGCACCGTCGGCAGGAGATTGGGATGGCGGCGCCCGAGGTGCAAAAATTGAGTATAGCCGAGTAGGAGCCAATTGTGATGAACGAGGAATCCCTGATTCACAAAAGAAATGGTAAATAGCGTGAAGTATGGTTAAATTGATGTAACATGTGCACCTTGAACTGGATTGTTCGTGAATTTCGACATGTGCGCGCGACTTTCAGCGTTACGGCTACTGCTGGCCAATGGCGGACTCGGAGGTACTAGAGGTGGCGGCGGGGTGGGCAGCGAAGCAGGTGGAGGCAGTGGCTGCGGAATATTGACGACGTCGATTTGCCTACGTTTTCTGCCTGAGTTGACGCGAAAACCTCCCCAGCCGCTCATGCAGGTCGCTCGCGAAAGAGAAATTTGAAATGATTTGTCCTTGAGAAATAACAAGTGTCAACTCAAGTGCTCAGCGCGTATCAAACAAAAATGAGTTACATACTGCAAGATAACAGAAAATGAGGATGAGTTGAAGGAACAAAAACTCAATGAAAACTGTACTCACAGATTAGCAGGGAGAATTAGCTGAATTCATGTTGTGAAAAATGTTTTTGATGATGGCCGCCAACGAGAATGCAAATTCAGCCGAGTCATGCAGAATCACTGCAATGCAAGAGCACTGAAGCAGTATGTGATCTACATCTCCCTCAGTAGCTCATAAATCCCCTGTTGTCTCAGAACGAGCTAGGTACAGAGACGGCTGTTGCGCAAGCTGTTGCGTCAGCTAAAGTCCTCCAGGTTCGTGACTTTTTTCAACACTTTTCCTGGTACTGACATGTGCTTTCGTTGTCAGGTAATAGCGGCAGAGCAGGAGGACAGCTGGTACGTGGCCAATGCCGAAATTCTGGTCAAAACTCGTTCGGAAGGGCATGGTCACGATGAGTATCCGCTGCACGATGCTTTGCACCCCATCTTTGCCCAGCTGATGCGGCGCTTCCCATTGCCTAAGGAGGAGGAGGAGCTGCAGGACTAGTGCTCACCAAGTCAGACTCTACAAGATTTATGATAGTCGATAAATCTATTATATAGAGTCTGAACTTGATGGGCGCCTGCCATCCAAGACCTCGGATTCTGTGACACACGTGCCAGTTCACACGGTCGGATAAGGAAATGACACGTCGTTCGGAAAACTTGGCGGTCCAACTTGAGCCTTGACTTGAGCCCAATATGGAGCTTGTTGGCTGTATGGAGGGCTTAAAACCCCACATTTACATTTGCCGGGGTTATATTTACCATTGTGAAGCATCTGGGACTTTTGGACGGGGCCGTAATCCCGAAGATAATATACTCATTCCATGAACATAATATTACTTGATGAATATGGTCCCAAAACGTGAAACGGAGTTATGTGTATTTATGGGCTGGGCAGTCTTCCGATACTTCCCCAGGCTTGCGAAGCCTTCACAGTGGTGGTCGCTGCGTACCACAGCACCGACGCGCATACGTGTCATTCCCCATTGGGGCGTGGGAAAATGCACATGATGTTACAACTGTGACAAAACCGAGGTCGACCCCCGCCAACAATTTCAGACTACTGCAGGACGACCGGTCGGAATTCCACACCTTTGCCCACACAGCCATCTCCGATGGTTTACGCAACAGTGAACACAACGACATTACGCGGCACCCTTTTGATGCTTAAGGCGGTAGTTGATGTCTCACCAGAGAGAATCGAGCCCTACGCTGCGAACTTGATGAGACTCCTGGGTAGACTAACAAAGGAGCATGCGAACTCGTCCCCGTCGTCTACCGGCTTCGATAACGGTGTGCGCCTTATCATCCACATCCTTGATATCTGCCAGCTTTCTGTCGCTCATCTCGCCGACCAACGGCGGTGGCTTTTGAGCACCCTGGTGATACTGGTGGAGAAGTCCAAGAGCTCCATCATCTGCAGTTATATCTCCTCGACTTGGCCAAGTCTTGGGCACTGGTGAAGCAAGACGCGTATCCTACGATGAAGGAGAAGGCCAGTCTCTTGCAGAAAATGGTGGCTTTTGAATCCCGCACGGAAACCATCCATTCTTCTTATCTTGGGGTCATCTATCAGATCTACACTGAGCCCGCCCTACGACGCAGTGATCTGACCGCCCGACTTGAGCATTCATTCCTTCTCGGTTGTCGAGCCAAAGACCCTGAGCTCCGCGAGAAATTTCTGGACCTTCTCGATGTTAGCGTGCCACGATCTCTCATCAGTCGCCTGACGTATATCTTCGGGGTTCAGAGTTGGGATGTACTTGCCGACCACAACTGGGCTCATCTTGCGCTTCATCTTTTGCTGAGCGCTGTCGATGCAGACCTTCCTGCCTCCCATGACCGCCGACTGTCGTTAAATCATACAATTCCTCGGCCCAGTACGCAAAGCGTCATACAACCGATGCAGAAATTGCTGTTCCTCGACGCACAGGCTGCTCATGACACCTGGGTGTCTGTATTCCCCGCAGCCTGGGTCTCTCTTTCGAGGCGCGAGCAGATCGACATAACCCAGCACACTATCAATCTGCTCAGTCGAGACTATCATATCAAGCAAGCTGATTTGCGGCCAAACATCATCCAGACTCTACTCACTGGGATACATGCATGCGCAACGCCGATGATTCTACCGCCTCATCTCGTGAAGTACCTTGCGAAAACGTTTGGAGCGTGGTTTGTTGCATTGGAGATCTTAGGAGCTTCGTTGGATCAGGTCAAAGACCATGAACAAACCATCCGAGAGTATGTTTTCGATTCGCTTGCCGATATCTATGCGGAGTTGGCGGAAGACGACATGTTTTACGGCCTCTGGCGGCATCGGTGTTTGTACCTGGACACCAATATAGCTCTTGCGTTTGAGCAGAATGGCATGTGGGAACAAGCCTCGAATGCTTATGAGGTTGCCCAAAGCAAGGCGCGTGCCGGCACTATTCCTTTCTCCGAAGCGGAGTTTTGTCTTTGGGAAGACCATTGGATCTTGGCGGCGGAGAAGCTTCAACAGTGGGACATTCTGCAAGACCTCGCGAAGTCAGAAGGGAACCAGGAACTGATGTTGGAGTGTGCTTGGAGAACCACTCACTGGGTCGAACACAAGGATGCGTTGGAGGAGCAGATTAGTCAGCTCCCCGAAGTCCCCACCCCTCGGCGTCGAGTGTTCGAAGCGTTCATTGCTTTATTGAAACTTCCTGCTGCTCTCGACAAGAATCTAGAATTCACCAGGATCCTCGAGGACGCCATGCAACTGACACTTCGCAAATGGGTTGCTCTCCCGTCTCAATTGTCAGCCGCCCATGTTCCCCTGCTCCAGCATTTCCAACAATTTGTTGAGCTACAGGAAGCTGTGCAGATTTTTGGCTCGCTCTCTACCACTACGGCGCAGAATTTGGAGAAGAAGTACTCCGATTTGAAAATGGTCCTCCAAGCTTGGCGCGAGCGGCTGCCGAATCGGCATGATGACATCAGCATCTGGAGTGATCTCGTGGCTTGGAGACAGAATGTTTTCCACGCTATCAATAACACCTACATACCGCTCAATATGATTTGTACAAGCTTAAGCACCCCGCCTTCGGCAGGGCCGGCTCGCTGCGCTCGCGTCCCTACCTACGGGGGGGGTACACAGCTTGTCGGGGCTCCGCCCCAAACCCCGCCTGGATTTTTTTTGCTGGATTCCTGCCCGCGGCTGGATTTTTTTGCTGGATTCCTTGCCCGCGGCGCCGGGGACCGCGTGTGAGTTTCAACATCTCGACAGCCGGTTGCAGGATGTCGACAAAACCCCGTGACTTTCTGTCAAAAGTCACGCGACTGATGGCCTGGCCCTCTTTTCAAGTATAGGATGCCGGAGTTCCGGCCTACAGAAGGGGGAGCTTGCGCGAATCCGTATCAATATTACAATGTACATTGGAGTAAAATAAGTTGAACAAGAAATTATAAACTATGTCCAAGTAGATTCGGTTTCAGAAAAATACATATTCACTAAGGTCCATTCCTTGGCTGTCTAGAGTAAATGTAAGTTGAGCTCTCCGTTGTGTATCAGTTTCAAGCATCCGCATTGAATCTGTTACATTAGCTCTTTTCGATCGTCCCCAGTGAAAACTCGTTCTAAATGCAATTCCAGCCAGAGTCTTGACGCGTGAAATGAACAGCTACAGACACACAAAAAAAATCCTCGGAGGATCCAGGGAGTACCAAGAAGTTGTATTCTCACGTCTGTGAAACAGTCGTGAGGAAAGGAACTTTTAGGAAGCCCAAATTCTTCGCAGATAGTCGTCGAAGACATGGCAGCACCGGCCAAGCACCGGCGCATCTGCCAAAATTGTGTTCCCATCACCACCCATCACCTGGGATCAAGCGGACTGTCTCTGGATCAAGCGGAAATCCCTCGCATCACTCGGAATCACAATATATCACGCATTTATTGATTACATCAAAACGCTCTCGAGCACAGCTTATTGCTTTTCGGTGACGGCTCTGATAAAAGGGGGAGCAAGCTCCCCCAATAAACAACCAAAACGGAGGAGCTACCAACAACACTCAGACTTTTGGTTATCGCGGATACCACGAGACCGCATGGATTATTAATCGGTTCGCTCATGTTGCGCGCAAGCATGACTTGCTCGACGCCTGCTTCACCTCCTTGATCAAAATCTACACCCTTCCCAACATCGAGATCTCTGAGGCTTTCCTCAAACTTCGAGAACAAGCCCGCTGTCACTATCAGAAACCAAACGATCTTGCAGCTGGGTTGGAGGTCATCAACAATACGAATCTTGTTTTCTTCTCCGTGGCACAGAAGGCCGAGTTTTATACTCTCAAAGGGATGTTCCATGCCCGCGCTAAACGCAATGAAGACGCCAACAATGCTTTCGGTCAGGCAATGCAGCTGGACATGACCCAGGCTAAAGCTTGGGCGGAATGGGGCCGTTTCAATGACAACATGTTTAAGGAAGTGCCAGCCGGCCTCTCGTATGCAGCCAACGCAGTTAGTTGCTATCTCCAAGCAGCAGGTCAGTATAAGAGCGAAAAGAGTAGGCCCCTCATCGCTCGAATACAGTGGCTTTTGAGTGTCGACGATAACACCCTTGCGATATCTCGTGCCTTCGATACTTACAAAGGCGATGCTGCCTACTGGTATTGGATCACTTCCATTCCGCATCTCTGTATGTCATTGTCGAACCGCGAGGTTCAGCAAGCGCGCTACGTGTTACTCAACCTTGCTCGGCACTATCCCCAGGTAATTTGTTGGATGCGCATGTATACAATGGCATACTTACTTTGCGGCAGGCGCTCTTCTTCCAACTGCGTACCACACGCGAGGAGGTAATGCAAAGAAAGGCTGCTTTAGCCCGGGCTCAGGCCGCTTCCGCGGACCCTTCACGGCAGTCTGATGCATCCGCTGCTTCCACTAATGGTGACCATCATATGCCGCCGGCGGGAGATGACTCGCAGCGGCCGCCCAATACTGGTGCAGGGCTCGGAGCTTCCGATGGCACATACCCTCGCCAGGCTTCTGATTACGTGGAGGAAGTCGTTCAGTTACTCAAGACAGCTTTCCCCTTGCTCGTGCTGAGCTTGGAGACAATCGTCGATCAGGTTGCAGGTAAATTCAAGTCTTCTGGTGAAGAGGATACGTACCGGCATCTGTGCATGTTATTATCGGATGCCCTTCAGGTATGCTATTGTTTCATCAGCTTGCTCCGGAACTTGATACTCACTGTGCTTAGAATTATGTTCTGAGGATGAACTCTCTCAACGATGACGGACAGTTGAATCAAAACACAGTGACGACTCTATCCCGTTCCGGAATGACGCTCAGCGGACAAATTAAGGTGCGCTCGATATCGGTTGTCGACAGCAGATGCCTGACATAACCTGTAGAAGGATTTCGACGAAGCCTTCAGTCCCCAGCAAACGGTTTACGAGTATATCCAGAAACTTCAGCAATGGAGACACGATATGAGAGGAATCTCGATTCAAAACCTCGAATTCAGCCATTGGATGCCCTGAGTCACTATCTTACTGAATTCCAGTTCCTCAAAGTCGATGAGATAGAGGTCCCTGGCCAGTATACTGAGGTCTGTGTTCGAGTCAACCTCCGTTACCAAGTCTGATCTTCCATCAAAGGACAAGGACAGCAACCAGAATTTCGTTCGTATTCAGAGGTTTGGCCCCAAATTCGAAAATTGTCGAACGCATGGGATCACCTGGAAGCGCATAACGATTCATGGGACCGACAACTCCAAGACCGCGTTCTCGATTCAATTAAATTCTACTCGTTACTCGCGCAGAGAAGAACGAGTCATGCAGATATTCCGCACTTTCAACGGGTCAGGTTGTCTGTCACAATCATCCTCTATGTGCTCATCGATGACTAAAGAGCGCTTACGCGGAAAAAAGAAAGTCGGAAGCGCAACCTTTCTTTCCACATTCCCGCCGTCGTCTCCTTCAGCCCCAATTTGCGGCTTTTCCAGACCGATTCAAGCTACGTCTCGCTTGGGGATATCTACGATCTTTACTGCGAAGAACAAGGCTTTGCAAAGGAAGACCCCTTCCTATTTGCAGGCGAAAAAGGCAAGAAGGTTATGCGCGAATATATGCAACAAACTGGGCAGCAGGTACGTTGAACAAAGACTTGCAAAGAGTGGTTTTCATTGTCTGCTTCTAGCCTGGAAAGGCTGAATATCTCACCCTCAAAAAAGATATTTACGACGAGGTTGCCACGAAGATGGTTCCTGAAGATGTACTAACCAGGGTAATCACCATGAAACAACATTCCGGTCTGGACGCTAACATATTGTTCCAGTATATGATACGCACCTGTGACGGAAGCGAAGGCGAGTCGAGTTCCGGCACAAGGGGATCAACAAAGAACTGGTTGTAAGTACTAAATTGACCAAGGGAAAAGCTATCTACGACAAGAACTAACTACTTATACAGGAAAATCGAGGCTGTGTTAAGGGAGTCATGGGGACAACGCGGGCAGATCTCGCCGTGGAGCGGATGCGAACGCCGATCCGTCACATCCGCCCTCCAGATCGTCGACCACGACGAGCTCAATCTTCATACAAAAATCAATAAATCTTGTTCAAAATCAATTCAACGTTCGAAATGGTCTTCGAAAAAGCAAATCAACCATTTGGGTATCCTCGCCCTCCTCGACGACCATTTCGATGTCGAGGGAGGAAATTGTGCGAATTTAGAAGTGTTCAAGAACTTCCGTGCTCTCCAACAGAGCATCGCGATCATCGTTCAGCGCGAAATCAACCGCGTGGGATGCAAAACCAGGAGGCCCTCCTTTCGAAACCATCGTGTTGAGTTCAGGACAGTTACGAGAAAGGTGACCCTGTACACCACAGTTAAAGCATAAACCAGCCGCAAGTATTCATTTCGTTTCTTAACCGAAAGATGCTTGCCGCTGTCGCGAGATTTCGACGCAGTTGTTGAAGGTTCGGGTTCAACACTGGAAACCGAGATAACGCGCCCTCCAGTACGACGTTTCCCGTTCGAATCTGAGTCCAGTTTTTGGTCATCGGGCTTGGACTGAGTCTTACTCAATCCAGCCATATCATTTCATCATTATCATCGTCAACCTTGACGATAATTTCAGCGCTCTCGGCACCAGCAGTAACTTCAGCCCAAGAAGAGGTTTCTGGATCAAGTTTATCGCGAAACATTTCCTTCGATGTCAGCGTTGAGGCTACGCCAAAACATAACAACCTTTTCTTGGTTAGCTTCAAGGCCAATGGTATTGTAAATTCGTTCCCATTCAGCCTTGTGAATCAATACTGATTCGTGCCTTGAAGACAAGAACGCAATCGAGTGCGTTGCTTCTCACGGAAGTTCACAGGGAAACAAAAATTGAATAAACCCCAAAAGAACTCACTCAGAGTCCAAACGTGCTCATCATTCTCAACCTTGCTGTTGTAGAATTCAATGTGCACGAGCCGTCAAATAGTACGACAAGTAAATCACTCGTTGATCAGTCGGGACTTTTGCCAAGTTGCACATAATTCGATCCTTCTTTAACAAATCGATGGAATGCAATGGCATCCGGTGAGCCATCATACTCCTTTGGAGGTATAGGCTTCAATATCATTTTATTCTTCCTGTGAGAACTCCGTTTCTTCCTAGAGGAACGGCGCTTGCGACGATGACGTGACGGGTATGACCTCCCGGAACCTGAACCATCTGAGGACTCAGAGTCCGGAGTTCGACGAATCAGAAGGTTCGGATGGGGTGGGTGAACCATCCACACGCTCGGCATTGCGCAGGGTGCGCTCTATAAAGCTGCCTGGCGCGACGCGTTTAGCAGGAGTGGGCTCGGGACGGGATCCGCGAGCTCCGTGATCCGCACCGATCTGTCTATCAATGCTGTTTTTAACAGCAGTCTGCGCCTTGGTTAAGCTCAACCTTTGGCGTCGTCGTCCGAGAACGTTGCAAGCTGCTGATCCTGCGCTTGTAAATCAGCAATCTTTTTGTCTATGCTCTGGCCAGAGGCGACGGTATCTTTCGTTTGCTTCAGCAAAGGTCTCGGAGTTCGGGGGTTCGGGAGAAGCCATGATTGGCGTCCGATCAAAGAACCCAGGTGGCGGTGAATGCTGTTCTTCTTTGACAGCACGGCGAATTTCGGCGAAATTATCAAAAGCGGCTCTTGCGCGTCGATATCGCGCTCAGAGAAATCTTCCGAAAAATTTGCTGCACCCCAATTGCGAGGGTCAGCACCTTTACCCTTCTGGCGGGAGGTTCCTACACCAGATGGTATTGCCGGACTGACAATATTTTCAGGCACATTCATTGCCGATCTTTCATCTATATCAATCAAGTTCGTGATTTCATCATCTGGCGTGTTTCTCACGCGGGATAGTCATCCCGCGCCCCGACGCAGCAGCCAAAGCTTCCTGGGCCAAAGCTTGGTGGCGGCGAGCGATACTCACAAGCTCACTCACACTCATGTTCTGAATCGCACGGGATACGGTCGATGTGGAATGGGATAACATATTCTGAGAATTTACTACGGTGAGTGAATCCGCTGAAGCTTGACGACCGGGCGTTGCCATGCGAGGCGTGGCTAGGCCTTCGTCGAGCATCCCCCAATCCACGGCTGAGGTCAGAACGGGCCCAGAGAGCTCGCTACGCATCGGGGTCACCGATGGCGCACGCGTCGAGGGTACCGACGGTGAAGTCTCGTTGCCCAGAGGCAACGGTTCGACGCCCGAGGCGAAGCAGTCTCACCACCAAACGGTGATGGGGTCTCACCACCCGAAGGCAGTGGAAGGTCTACACGAGAGGAAGGTCCACCCGAGACCGCTCGACTGTACAATAGGTCGGGGGAAACGGGGCGTGGCTTTGTCGAAGAGGCACGAATCTCCGGTCGGGGAGTCCCAGAACGGGGACTCACGGCGATGGCAGTACTAGCAGGTCTCGGCACAGACATTCCAGGTCCAGGAACGGGGACACGAGCATGAGAGCGGAGAGGTAGCGAGCACGGCCAGCGGGGTCAGTCATCGGGGTCGATGTCGAGCTCAGAGGGTCAGAGGAGGTCGGGGGCAAGCGTAGTCAAGAGCGTCGACGGATCTAGTGACTTGGTTAAGTTCAAAAGATGTGACGGAAGCGAAGGCGAGTCGAGTCCGGCACAAGGGGATCAACAAAGAACTGGTGTAAGTACTAATTGACCAAGGGAAAAGCTATCTACGACAAGGAACTAACTACTTATACAGGAAATCGAGGCCTGTGTTAAGGGAGTCATGGGGACAACGCGGGCAGATCTCGCCGTGAGCGGATGCGAACGCCGATCCGTCACAGCACCATGGACGGACCAGGCGAACTGTGGCGAATGCGAAAGCAGTTTGCGTTGCAACTGGCTTCTTGTAGTTTCATGACATATACGCTCTCACTCACCCACCGAACACCGTATCGCTTTTTGCTGTCACGCACAACAGGTCAAATGACTATGACGGAGTTGGTTCCAGGTAGCGTTTATCGCCTCCTGATTCAGCTGGCGCTCAACACCTTGCAGGGCTCTCGCAACAGCTGCCTATCTTTGCGACAAACGATATTGTTCCCTTCCGCCTCACTCCGAATATGCAGAACTTCCTGGGACCCATCTTTACGGAGGGTATCTTGACGTCAGGTATTCTAGCCATTGGACGAAGGCCTGACAGAACCCGAGGTTTGTGCTATATCAGCAACCGTAGCTCGTCAACTCATCACGGTCTAGTTTGACTTGGAGCAACAGCTGTGCCTTTTCAGCCGTGACGAGGTCATGACCTGCTGCGTGGCCGCGCACCAAACAGCAACCATGAAGCCAGTTTCAAGAAGTTTTGTCGGGGCGAACATTGACGGCGTTGTGAAGCGCGCGGAACTCATGGCTTGCAAGATCGAACGTGATCAGGCTGTCAATAACCCGACCGCTCCGGTGTTGGCCCCAGTCATCCAGACCGTCACCAACTTGACTTCTAGTGCAACGAATCCTGTTCAACTGACGAAGATGGGAGAAATGTATACACCATGGTGTTATGGTGCGCTCGGCCTAAACACCACCAAACCAGAACGAAATTTATTTCACCTGATCAAAACCTTCCCACGACTGATCCTCTGGCCAAAACACTCCGATTAGATAGTAGTACAATCCCTCAAGAGGATTCTTCATCCGCTCAAAACTCACAATAAATACTTTTTCCGCGGGGCCGATTTGAGACATCAGTGATGCAATCAATCGATCAGTCATGTGAGCTTACGGAACATGCCTAATTTAGGTCACCACTGATCTACTCCCTCATTTTATATGCTTCTCAGAGACCCTCTGTGACCTCGCTGCTACACCAATTGAGGTTTCCTGTATGTTTAACTCTGCCTGGCCCCAATTGTGCAGCAAAAAATACAATTTAAATTTAAATTTTTCCTTCGGTCGATTTGGAGACATCAATGATCCCATCAATGATGGGACCTATTTGGTGCTGTTTAGGCCGAGCGCACCATAGTACTATGGTGCGCATCACTTATAAACACCACCAAACAAGAACGAAATTTATCGCGCATGATACAGAGCCTCCAGGTTTCTGATCCTCTTGCCAAAACATTCCGATTAGATGGTAGTTCAATCCCTCAAGAGGGATTCTCGATTGGATAAAAACTCACAATGAATAGTTTTTTTCCTCAGGTCAATTTGAGACATCACTGATGCAATCAATCAATTAAGCACGTGCACTTACGCAATTTCCTAATGCAGACAACCTAACATGAGTTACACCCCTATACAAGTAGCATATAGGTGGAAGGAGATGCAGTAAAGAACTGCTAACAACTCACTTACAGCCAACTCACTTACAGCCGTTTGCAAAAATGATGACAGTCGGCCGAAAAATATATATATAAAACACTTTTTTGATCGGCCTGGTTCCCCACCTCGTTTGCGCATGTCTGAAGCATTTTCCGAGCTTCTTGAGAGGATAGATCGTTATTTTAGACAATAATGTACCATACTACTACTTTAAACCAGGCTAAACGGCTCAGTGGAAGGCTCAGGAGGGTGTTTTGACCATGAAAGCTGGCAATTTAGAAGAATATCTAGCTGATTGCTGGTTTTCTGGAGCCCAAAGCGAAAGTTCAACAGAAAACTTGACTTCGTCGTCAATTCGGCCCTTCCCGGGCGCCTATCGGGCGCTTATTTAAGGCTGACGCAATGCCGCGGCCTTGCGGCGGCTAACCTCATCATTCAACAATGTACAACAACGCGCTTCTTCGTCTTTTCCACCTTGTCGCGCTCAGATTTCTCACCTCTGCTGCTCTACCATGCCCCCGAGAAGCTCTAACAGAGCTACGAAGCCCACACCAAGTCCAAGTATACCCCTGCTCTCCGAAAAGAGCACGGAAGAAACCCAAATCCTCACCCCAAAAAAAGCAGGCGCCGAAGAAGAAACCCGCTAAAGGACAGAAGAAATCAGCCACAGAAAGCTCTGCCCCATCTTCAGACACCCTTATACCTCTAACGCATCCACTGCTGCATCTGACGACCCTGCAAATAACGAAGACGAGTCTGAGTTTCCGATCAATCTGGCCAAAACTGTTGCGACACGAAAAGCGGCTGCGAAGCGCACTTCCCGGGAGGAAGGTGACGGGGAGAATGCTGGGGAAGAGGGAGATGATGAGAATAGCGATGAGGAGGAGGAGGAGGAGGACTAGCAACGAGGAGGAGGATGAAGAAGATGAAGATGAAGAAGAGGAGGAGGAAGCACCGCCAAAGAAACGAGCCAAAACAAAAGGGTACCGTGCTCTATTGTTATATTTTCTCGCCTTTCTTTGTACCTTTCTTTGTACCAGCGACCGTCAATCCAGCCATCGACGTCGAAATCACCGTCACTGTCACCGTGTATTCCCGCAAAGAACTTTCTAAGAAAGCAACAAACGCGCAGCGGAAGGCTCCGCCATGCTGATGATCACATCCGGCCTGGCCTACGGAACATTCGCTCGCTCCCTGGTCGATAAAGTCTCCCAAATTGCCAAAGCTTCCCTCTACGCCGTCTTTTCAAGATCTTGAATGCCATTTCCAAGTCCCCCGACATGTTCTACTTTTGTACGGCTGTTCAACGTGACGGACTACCCGACTATGATTGGCCAATGGCGCGAAGGGCAAGGATCCAAAAATCAATTTTCATGTTGTGCTCGTGGTACGTCTCGATTGATCTTACCGTACCTCTCTAATTTATTTGTCTGTACATAGTGTGATGGTGATTCAAATGACGTTGACTCTGAGCCCGCCACCAAGCCTAAGAAGAAATCGAAAGTGAGTCTACAGCTTGAGGCCGGCCTGACCGCTCTCACCACGATGCTGATATTTGACAGATCCCGTCGGAGAAAGGGATCTCTTGCCGCCAACATCGAATCAATAACAAGATTGGTCAGCTTCGGGCCAAGTGGACGTGCAATGTCAACTATCTTCGAAAACATAACCCATGGTATTCCCTTATGGGGTCATCAACACGGACAGCTTTGAATGATATTGGTGTCAAAACCGCCCCAAAATGGTGCAATACACGAATTCAGACCTGTTGGGCTAATATTGCGCTCCAATCTGAACTAATGGAACTTTGTCAGCACTCCACGCACCTTATATAGTAATATCCCGCAAAACACGTGATCTGGCACTGCCTTTGATCCCTGGCGAAAGCCATACACCCTGATAACCCATACCCTGGGCGTGGTCCCGAGGGCTATGGGTTATGACAATGACGACTGTACCTGCAGTGCGAGAGCCTCCAGAGATCTTCGGGAATTATTTGACGGTCAAAGTCATACTCGAAGCACTTCTTAGAATGCATACGCAGATACATGCTGCCTTTAGGTAGCATCTGTAGGAGTGAAACTGGACCGCTCAATTGAGGGTGGGAGCCCTATATCTATAAAATTCAGGGATCATTATACCACAATGTTGGTGCTTTGCAGCCAGAGTCTGGCCGAGAACCTGTTTATGCACAGCTTTAGTTCTATTCCATCAGAAGAAGCAAACAATGCAAGAATACGCCGTAATCAGCCGCAGGCAAATACCCGTATGGCTAACCTGAGACCAGAAGTAATGGGAATTCTTGACCGTGTTTTGAATGAACACAATCAGTATGTCCAGGCATCAAGACAGCATTTGAGCGAATCAAGGAACAGGAGCGGGCTCATCCAAACATTAGGACAGAGGTACTCACAGATATTCGTCTGGAGCCCGGTACAGATCACAGGCGCTACAATGCACCTACAACTAATGAGGTTGCTGTAATTTTTGCCCGGAGATGGCTCTCTTAGTGAGTACAGTCGAAGCTGTCATAACCCATAGCTCCCATAACCCATAATCTCCCTTACCCATACATTTTTGGGGGGTTTTTGACCGGTTTTTTGGCTGGGATAAACCCATAAATCTGTCATATCCCATAGCTTTTTGGCTCTACCGAGGGCTATGGGTTATGGACAGCGTCGACTGTATATACGAGAAGAGTGGGAGAGGGACTCGGCTATTTAAGCGAGTCCCACTGTTGATCGGTGTCGCATCAGTTTTAATCAACAGGCGATCAGACAACCATTAGCGCATCAATTATCGCATTTGAAGCCGCACTAGTGATTCAAGGTGTTTAAATCGCCGCTAGGGCCCACTGCGTGGTGCTCCCGCTCGCCACGGTGGCCCACTGCCTGGAGCTAGAGAATAATTTTAAAGGGTCGGGGTGTATTTTTCTAGCTAATTATGTGCTGTTGATTCAAATCGAAATCGTTGATGCGCCGGAATGCCGAGTCTGATTGTCTGTCCTTCAATGTGTCGTTTTGGTGTCGTTCCGGACATCCGAGTCCCACTTTGGGTGTTTTTCCATGCTTTATCCGAGTCTCACCACAAAGTCCTTCTTCTGGACCCCACGATGAGAACGATATCTCTTGACAGCACCAACTCGGCAACTGGTCCCGTTGTTTCCGTGTCGGTAAACACTGGCATACAGTGCCGGACACACAAAGTCGACAATGTTGATTGCCGGCGAACGGGAATTTTGGGGACAAATCTGACTTCAGATTCGGATTCGCCGACCCGGGCAAGCACAGCAAATTGCCGTATAGAGGTAAGGTTCAAAATATCATACCTATCGCAGCTAGTCAGATTTTTGTCCCTTCTATGTGTCACTAGGACTGCACTGAGGCATTCTGTCGACTCAGTTAAGCTAAGATAGACAAGCCCCTTCCGCCAGAAGACCCCGAGCCTGAGAGATGTGAGTGTCACAGATGTCACGACGCACGCGATGAGACAACACAAACAAAGAACTCATTACTTTCATTCAGCAAGTATTATATGCAGTTCATAGTCAAGTTCTGGTGGCTGCCATGTCTTCTTAGGACCGTTTAAAGATATTCTGCCGACTCAGATAAACCTAAGATAGACGAGCTCCTACCGCCATTCAACAAAATGTTACACAGTGACACTTTATGTGACAGATATCAATTGCACTTCTATATCCGGCAGTTCATCTCTCTCTTTCTACCCTCTACCACGATGAACGCCGATCCAATCCACACTTTTTTGGTGGAGGCGCACAACATCGGTGTTCAATCTCAGTTATTCCCAATGCTGGGGGCTGGGGGCTGTTCGGCAAATTATAGCTGGTCTGGACGATCCTACAGTAACTGACGACATCCGGGCGGAACTCTCGGACACTGTGACTACCCTTTTGGCTCCGCTACAGGACTTCATCGGATAATCCACCGCCACCGGCCAACACTTCATTACCTAGGGTCTACACTCAAGGACGAGGACGCCCCTCGAGTACTTTCTAGACATTGAACGTGCCCATCGTCTACACGACCTTGGCAACAGTTTCAATGAGATATCTCATGCTATGGGTGTGGGCCGTAGAACATTGTATCGCCACTTCAATCGGGCGGGGGTTACCAGGGCTCGGCGCGAGTTCACTGCGATCGATGATGATTCCTCTGGATGAAATTGTGGCAGAAATCTCGCTTTCCCATCCCTTCGTTGGTTCTGTGATTGTGTCTGGCCACCTTGAATCGCGGGGAATCCATCTTCCTCGCCTGCGCGTTCAGGAGAGTCTACGTCGGGTGGATGAAATCGGTGTACTCGTTTAGGTGAATTAATTGCTATCAAGTTTTCATCGTTGTCTCACCGCTCTCCGTACCCTACAGGTGGGCTAATATAATCAAGCGGCGCGTCTACAAGGTCCGTGGATCCAACGCTCTGTGGCATCATGGTGGGAATGAGAAACTGCGGCCATGGGGCTTCTACGTGCATGGATGCATTGATGGGCATTCACCACTCATAATCTATCTGGCTTGTCGACCAAACAAGCGACAGGCAACGGTTGCGGAGTTGTTCTTGGCTGCGGTTGCGACATTTGGATGGCCAAGTCGCATGCGGGGAGATTTTGGGACTGAAAATAACGAGATTGAGCATCTGATGATAGCTTTCTGGGGTATATTGCATCGGGCTTATCTGCGGGGAAGGCAAGTCCGCTTCCAGCGCAATCAAGGGCAGTGACTGATCCAGGGTCATGCAGATCTCGCCACAACGTCCGAATTGAGCGTCTCTGGCGCGACCGTTCGGAAGGACGCACTGGAGACGTTTCGCCAAATCTTCGACTACCTGGAGCAAAACGAGCCTTTCTTGACATGGAAAACCCGATTCACACGCACCTGGCTTGTATCTTGTCTTTCACCGTCGCATTCAAGCAGCTCTGTGACCCGAGCTCGTGATGCCCTGGAGTCATCATCGCATGCGCACGCAGCACGACAAGACACCCGTTGCTATCTACGGACTTAGCCGCACTGCTGCGATCACGCGTTGGCTACTGGACTGGGGAACCCCGGGGACAGCATCGACGATGTTACCAACGACCCATGTATGGCTTTGACGGCGAGGAGCGGGCTCCACCCTCATCATTGGAGTCTAACGAGCCACTCGAGCGCATGGAGCAGCCTACAGGAACGACTGCAGAGAGGGAAGGGGGTATTCTTGTCAATGGCGAGGACGATCTGGGTTATGCAAAGGAAGTTCTTGGAGACTTTGATTACGACCGCGACGATGGCAACTGGGGCATTGAAGTGTACTGTGAAGCTGTATTACTTATGATTCGCGGCTTAATGAGATCCACGGCTCCGACTAATCTTCCCAAGTGAAGCTCAGTATCATTAGTATTGAAAGAACTAAACGACCTGTCTACTGCGCTCAAAAGGAAAAAAATTGAAGGTAGAATGTATCTAAAAGCGAGAACCCTTAGGTACAATGCGAGGATCATCGAGTTTGCGGTGCTAGTGTCATTGAGAATCCGAGAAAGTATGCCCGCGATACGCAACCAATGAGCTCCACCGCCGACGTTACGGTCGGATGGTAAACCTGGGAGATACAGTTTAAGGTGGGGCGGCAGAAATGAGTATCGGCAACGCACCAATGCGAGCCGGTGAAACTGCCGAGTGCGAGTCATGCCCCGGCGCCCAAAAGCGTATCCATCGTGAGGCGGCGAGAAGGATCGGGATGAGGGAAGCGTTGAAGGATTTCGCGCATAACACCCTGCCAATACCGCGTCGTGATTCGGCCAAGCAATCCAGTAGCATCCTCCACATCATCCGCCTCGAGGGCATCGCGGGTCAATCCATGCTGGCTGAGCGCGCGTCTGCGATGGAAGGGAAGTGGAGTATGCCGAAGACCCTGCATTTGTGGGAGCAGGACCAGCATTGGACGACGAAGGAGGGGCGTTCGATGTCGCATTGGAGGTGGAAGCGCCGGCATTAGATGGACCCCTCGTTTTTGGTCGACTCAGAAGGTTGATTGCTTTTGGGTCGAGCCCACGCTTTTTTGAAGTCGTTATCGTCTGAATCACTGCTGCTATCCGACGCTAGATATGAGAATTTTTGAATGAATGTCAGCGTAGACCAGGAGCAGGCAGATAGGACATACATATTTCAATGGGCGGTGAGGGGGGAGCGATTTGCGGGCGGTGGCCGCTTTGCTGAACGAGGCCGTTGACGCCGAACAAAGATGTCCGGCTCACTTGCACGGCAATCGTGTTCCAACCAGACTCGAGGGAGTCGGTGTTGGTAAGAACTTATGAAAGAAAATCATCGTCAAACTTGCTGTAAAGAATCTCAAGTCTCGACGCTTACCCTCAGCGTCTTCGTCGAATCTTCCGGTTCTTCGATGAAATAGACAAAAAGCCATGAATTAACACGCGGTACAATAAAAATATGCAGGTTCCTACGTTCTCTTGGAGCGACTACGTGTATTCGGTCTAGCGCTCGAACCCGATGGCAAGCTCTGAGAACCAGATTATGAGCTCCCAAATTGAGAACAAAAGAGGGCGGACTCACACTCCCGGCGCTGGAACCTCCGCTCTTGAAGTAGTTTCGGATCTTGCGCGCGATCCCGCTGCAAGCCTGGTGTATGGTGGTGAGAATGCGGGGGTACTCGGGATGGGAGGTGTCGAGATGGTCCAGAACGCGAACGGCGACAAGGCTGTAGAATCGGCCCACTCCAAACCTCCCCGCCTTTGATGATACGGTCCGCGGTCATCTCCCTCGGATTAGATGCGTCGCCCAGAGCATCTATGAGAAGGAAAGTGATCTCGGCGACGTTGGGAGTGGGTTTGTCGAGGGCAGTGATGAGAAGCTTCAAGTTCAGGCGATTAAAATCGTCCTCCGAGGCCAGCTGTGTGATGTCTGAGTTATTGAAGAACAATACTACCAGCGTGTGACGTACCGGAAAATCGCCGTCTTTGGCGTGTAAAATAGTCGCAAGCTCTCGACAGCCACCGCGAGGATCCCACAGGCTGCGATGGTGACGGAAGCGCATATGTTGAAGCAAATGGAACATGGCGGAAGAAAGGTCAACGAGGTCGCTGTACACTGTCTGCACAGTAGCAGCGTCAGCCCCGGATTTCAACGCCACGGGCAGCGCGAGATACGCCGACATGATGTGGGGAGCTAGCCCATGGAGTCCTCCAGGGCCGATGGCAAAGCTACTGTCAAACTCCGCCTCAAACTCATCGGAGGCACGAACATCCGTTGAGCCAATGAGTCGGCCCCCAAGGTTTGTCAGCATCATGAAGGGTTGACAGATATTACTCGCGATGAAGGCAACGACCTGCTGGGGCGCAAAGACAGATTTGTCGGGCATCGCCAGAAATTGCACGAGCAATGCCGCGCACGCAGCCGCTGACACATTCCCGGAAACGAAGCACCCAATCCCGTGCTGTGCCTCGGCCCACTGTAACAAGGTTCAGGTATCTCAGCGTCTGCGTAGGCAAATCAAAAGCGCCGAGATGACTTACCCAGCTAGGCCGTTGACTGCGTTTCGGCTCCGGTGCCTCCATGTTTTTCAAAAGACGCATCATCTTGAGCTGAGCCGGAGGAACTACCGGGTTGTTGTCGTTCTGTCAATAACTCAGTTCCAAGCCATGGAAAGAAATGACAGATCCCTTTCATACCTGGGGCTCTGACACCGGCGGGGTTGAGGGACGTTCGACGTCACTGCCGTATTCGAACCCAGCAGCGACATCTTCGTCAAAGAATGTGTTGGAGGGCTGAAATCATCTTGAGTACTGTGGTGATACTCGCACCTCGTCGACCGCCTTCCCCTTGCCCTTCTTATCCATCTAATAAGGAGGCAAATATCAGCGGGCAAGAACAAACAACACAGTCCGGGAGGGCGATACCTGAGGCGCCTTGCCTTTTCCCTGAAACGTGGGTGAGAAAAGGAAGGAAGAATGAACATGAAGAAGTAGGCTCACATGGCTAGGCTTGGACTGCTCGGGCTCGTCGTCGTCTGCGGACTGTAAAAATACAATCAGTGCAATCTCAGGACGATATACGAATACATACCTTGCCGTCAACATCATCCATGGTCTACAAAGGCAGCTCAGCAAATTGCAGGGGGCGAGAGCAGAGTGGAAACGTACCTTGTCACTGTCAGAGGCATCAGAGGTACCCGAAGAGTAATCGGTTGGGAGGTCGTGGTCGAGATCATCGCCGGAATCATATGTGATCCCGCGCAAAGGAAGGTTCGGTCCAGCTGGATTAACGGCCAAGAAAACAATCTTCCGGAAGCGAGAACCGGCGCCTCGAACGTTGGAGTCTGTCGCCGCCCTACACGAAATTCAGCTTGGGTAACGGAGTGAGCATTTGAGTGAGATTACGCACGTTTTGACTGCAGCAAAGTCCAACTCCTTGTGCAAGGTACGAAGCGTCCGAGAAACTCCGGGCTTTGGCACAGTGTTACCATTGCTGTCCGTGGTCCAAGGGCGATGGGTGACAAGGAGCCGGAAGCCGAACTCGGCGAGGGCTTGGATATGGGAGAAAACGAGGAGGATCTTCATGCGTACTTCAGCCGGGGTGTCTGCGACCGTCAATACGATGTCCTTAACATAGCCGACCTCGTCGTATCGCACGAGCCTGCGTAACGGCCTGCGTAACGGCGAGCATAGGAAAAAAACATTCTACATGGGAAAAGCGACGTGCATATTGGGAGGGGGGACAGGGAATCGCGCACGATTGACGTCCTTGGTTTGTGGTATCACAACACCGCAAAAGGTGAACTCTTTGATCTTGAGTTTAACGAGTCGCTCAAACGGATCTTCCGGCTTCTTGCGCTTGTTGCGAGGTACAGGGTTAGAGATATCGGCTTCGGTCTGCGCCTGACAAAGGTGTCACGGCCAACAGAGTTTCAACCGTGGGAACACTGGAGGGGGTCCGCCGAACAAACCACCGCCGAGTCGTGCAGCCGCGGGCGATCCAGGTGACCCGGATGATAGTTCCAGTGACTCCAGTGACGAGGATAGAAGAAATTTTCGCGCACGGCACTTGAAATCATGGAAGAAGGACAACAATAAACCGAAGGACAACAGCAATGAAAGCCGATACTTTGACCTCCGGTTGAAAGACGCAGACATTCCAAAGTGGGATGGGGATCCGGACAAACTGCTGCGATGGATTCAGGAAATCAATCTATTTGCAGAAGGGGGGCAAACGTGCCTTCAAACAACTAGGCCTCATCATTCCACGGGCATTAACTGGTCCCGCAAAGAGCTGGCACTTCAGTCTTGGCGACAAATATCAGCAAGAAATTCGGCAAGACTGGGGGACCATGCGTCAAATGATTGCCAATTTTTTCCTTACCAGCAAATGACTTGAAAAGACTCGGGCCAAGGCACTGCGCACGAAATTCCGAGAGCATGGATTTGCAAAGGAAAAACCCACGGATTATTTCATTCGCAAACGCGAATTGCTCACTTCGGTCTACACGCTCAGCGACTCTGATGTTATTTCTGAAGTCATGAACGGGGCTCCTCGCAATTGGTGCACCGTGCTTGATACACAGAAATACCAGAAAGTTGTCGAGTTTCACGCCGCGCTCGCATTCCACGAAGATACACTGTTGGAATTAGCGCTGGACTGGATAGTTGAACATACCGTTGAGTTCTGATCCTCACAACCGTAGACTGGGGGGGCTATGTCATGGATCACAGACGTCTTGGTGCACGAACGTCTCGGCTCCAAGTCTACGATCGTGAGTCTTGAACATTGTTCCTATGTCTCTCTTTTATCCCTTTACTCTACATTCCATTCTCTCCTCATCATTCCTATCCTGAGACCCTACCTAGTTTCCTATGTCATTTATCCCTGTCTCAGAGACTCCCTACCATGTATAAGAAGTCGTAGATACTTCAGTTGAATATCATCTTACATTCAACCCACTTTTGTGTGCAAACACTTCTATTCAACAATCTATTCTCAAGTGACTAGTAAAGCTTGACGCTACTAGTCTACTTCTCTGCTGGAGAAATACAGTAAAGCGGAACGCTACTGTATTTTGGCATCACCCTTCGCTTGCGGATTTCCACGACGAACTCGAGGATCGACCGTATCTTTAACAAGCGTTCTTTGTGTTTTGAGGGGCTGACGGGATATTCTTCAAACCCAATCAGCCAGCCGGTGGCTTGCAGATATTTATCTGGATACGGAAGGGGTTTGGGCGCGGGGGTGGGCCACCGAGGTGAAGTCGGGCAGGCGCAAGACACAGGGAAGGGCAATTGACTGCGGGAGAACTGGGTGTATTGCGAGGCATCGACCTCAAATGTCCCGTCATCTTTATTGATGTTCGTCGCCGGTCCGCAGATAGTCAAGCGGGCAGGGAAGTTGACGTTGATGTTTGGGTTGCGTATGGTGAACCCACCAGCAGGACCTGTCTGCGCGATGACCTCATGGAGTGGAATGCACTGTTCGACACCTTTAGGTTGGCGATTTTTTCGACGTATAGAGGGCCTGAGACTCACCTCCTCAATGTCACCAACCATGGAATAGTCAGAAGAGTCGAAGGACTCGCCCACAGTGAACTTGTCATCCATTTGGCATACCTGCAGAAAGTGTGAGTTTGCATTCAGGCTGAGACTGACATTGAAAATATACTTGAGCGCGGATACTAAATAGGCCTGCTTGCTGCTCGTCGAAATGAATGTCCTTGTCATTGAAGAAGCGCAAGCAGGCAACCATGCCAGCAGGAGTCTTTACTTCACGCTTCTCTCCCGTCTCCTCGTCTTCAACTGTCTCGGTGACATATGCTCCAAAAAAGATATTTGCGTCAAGGAGGACGGCTTTTGGGGAATCAGATTTGAAAGCGCGGGATCGCGAAAGGTAAACGATGGCGTCGAGGACTGCGCCGGAGCTGCTGTTGGACTTCTTTGGGCCCGCCATTGCAGAGGGAAAAAAAGAAAGGTTGTTTGTGCTTGATTGACTGCGCTATTTAAGTTAGCTGCTGGCTGGCGTCCAACCCTCATTCTCTCAACCCCACAAAAAATTGAAAAATAGAGACGAACACATTAGAATTAGTCCAGAAGTACTTCAGGATATACTACATTTTTAGTTGAATCAGAGAGTGCCGTTTCCGGTAAAAGGACTTTGATTCTCTGCTCGGAAGTAGCCCGAGAGAGCGCAACATAGAGCTGGCCATGAGAGAACACCGGACATCGTAGATCTAGTCCCACAAACTTCACGGATTGGCCTTGGGCTTTATTGATAGTGAGCCCGTGCCCCAGCACGATGGCAAAGCTCTCCTTGAATTTTGAAGACAGGAGGTCCACGCCCACGATTAACCGACTGATCTTCCTTGACGCCGGGGGACGTGAACGAAAGCGCGATGTTGTACTGCCACATGTTGTTACGATACTCCTTTGACTGGTCGTTGTCGCCGGTGAGCAGTTCTCGCAGAGCGTCCGGAGGATCCTCGAGATTCGGAATCACGACCTTCCCGTGATTGCAAGTTTGCAACACACCAAATTTAGGATTGCGCTTGGAGGAATTCGAGATTCGTTCGTCGATCCAGTGCCAAGCACCGCAATGCGCACACTTGATATTCATGGAACCAAGGTCGTGCCGGGCGGCCGGCTCGGTGTGACGGCGGGCCAGAGGGAGCTGTTGGCGCTGAGCACGCGCACGCTGCGAGGCACGCGCAACAGCACGTCGGTTCGTGGTAGCAGCTAGAACAGACTGTATGAGTTTCAAGATGTGAATGACAACAAAAATATTACCTCGAGTGCAACCCACACCACGACCTGCACTGCGACCCGCACCACGACCTACGCCACGCCCCGTACCACCGCGACTTCCTCGACCTCGACCCCGACCGCGAGGTGGCGGCTCCGCACGCTGCGAACGCACAGCATGCAACGGCGGGATGTGTATAGTAAGCCGTTCTCGTGGCTCACCTGCCGGAGGGCCTCCAGCATCCGGGGGTTGCTGTTGTTGTTCAGGTTGAGGTGGAGGGTTGTTTGGCGGATCAGCTGCCCCTGCTGGACGTGCCTGCTGCTGTTGCTGAAGGGCGGCCTGCTCTCTTTGCGCACGTTCTCGTTCTTGACGGGCAAGTTGCGCGAGACTTCTCCTCGACGGTCCTGCCGCTGGCGCAGCTGATTGGCGGCCTTGATTTCGTGGAGCCGTTTGAGTAAGAGGCGGGGTCGAATATGGAGCGGTCCCGGAATTCGTGGCGTTAGTTTGCCCGTTATCCTCGCCTTGAGTTCCAGCGGCGCGTTGAGTATCCGGAGGGGTTGGAAGCGGTGCATTAGCAGGCTAAAAAAACTGTCAACGTAAGATAATAGTCAGCAAGAACTCCACGCACCTGAGAAGAACGCGAAGAGCGCGGTGTCGGCGACACGGGACGATTTTCGTCGTTTGGGCGTGGAACACGTCGGCGCCGACAACTGGGAGTCTGCTGCAATGCCGCATGACGCTCTCGCTCTTCATCTCGACGCGCGGCTCGCTGCTCCTCCAGCAATGATCCCCCCTCTTGAAAGTTTGAACGATTTTGCAATGGCGGACGACTTGCATTCGCGGCGTGCTGAGGAGACTTGGTGTATGGCGGCTGCATGGCGGAGTGTCTTGCCTGTCGGACACTCCGCGCAGGACGATGGGCAAGTGGCGGGGATGTGGGCGTTGGAAGCGGGAACACCCTGCTTACAGTTAGCACTGAAAACACATTGAAAAAGTATTGGGACGCACATTACTGCAGCAAGAGAGATGAACAAAATAATAAAAATTGCCTTTAGAGCTTTGTTGTCCATGCACGAAACCGAGTTTGACGCGCCAGAGTAAGAGGTAAAATCAAAGACTTCACAGAAAGCCGTAAACTGATTTGACAGACATGCCTCACTCAAAACACACACAGCAAGATAAAGGGAAAGGTGTATAGAGAATTATTTAAGATACAGAGCTCACTATATCGCAGCGAAACCTAAGAACTACAAAGATTGTGTCGTGTAAAGCAGGAGAGCGATGAAGTCGAAAGGCGGTATTTGTTGACCGAATCAACGAAGTCCGGGATCCAGGGGAGTCAAGAATGTCAATAGAAGTCATGGAAGTCATAGAAGTTGCGTCGACGAAGGGACGGAAGGCGCCAGAGAGCGAGAAAGACGCGGTATAGTCGCAGAGAGAGGCTTTGTTTGCGCAAGCGTGCCCAAACGTCAAACGACAGGTTGGTATTCCGACTGAGAGCCGACTTAAGACCTCTGGCTCAAGACTGCACATGAATGATTCTATTAAACTAAACTACATTCTGGCAAGCTGCTATCCTCTCAAGAGCAAGACTGAATGCGCAAGAGCCTTCCCTTTCTTTGTTTGCGCAAGCGTGGCCATACGACTTACGTACCCCATTCCCCTTTGTATAAGTAGATATAAGTAGATTTCCTGTGATCTTTCTTCATCTCGACGTCGGGATTGGCCTTCGCGACAGCAGTGATAACCTGTGGCCAAACCGTCGGCTTCCAGCCTCCTCCACTTTGATATTGGTCCTTGAGGGGAAGCAGCGTGTCGAGGGCCATGCTGGCGCGTACGACGCGAGAGGAGATGCGTAAGAAAGAGTGACAAAATTCTGATTGTGATTCCGATTCGGAGCCAGATTCTGAGGCACCCGATCAGGCCCTTACCTTATATGTGAATGGCATCAGATCAGCCTGCCAGTGCCAGCGATCATAGAGGAAAGGCTATGGGGAATCCCAGGAACCAATCCTTGGAACTGCATGGGCTTCTTCCAATCTTGTCCACCATATCTTCGCTGACAGGTGGCATGTAAAATTTCGCGAGTCAAGAGGCCTTAACCCCGGGGTACCCACCCCCCAAATCGGGAAGGTGTGACGAAACACCTTTTGCACAGAATGCGCAAGTTTGGCAGTAATACTGGGCCATAAATGTGTTCCAATCTCAATTTTTTACACAACCGCAGACAAGAATAATACACAGGTTGGAGGAAAAAAATATGCACAGGTTATATTGTGCTGAGAAATGCGCATGTTTGCATTCAAAAAATATGCACAGGTGTGTCGAGCCGTTCAAAATTCTGCACAGGTTCAGCGACTACAGTGGCGGCAAAATCTGATGTCACCCCCCAAAAAGGGAAATGCCATCAAAAATAGTCCTGCTCCCCTCTCTCGAGCGACACGATGCCTCGACTCGGTTGAAAATTGTGTATTGTAGTGTATATGGGTCTATAGTAGCCCTCTGCAACACTCTTGGGTGAAAACAAATCATTGAAAGCTCGAGCTCAATCTTTTTGTGCATCATGGTGATGTCATCACACATTCTCAACCTCCACCACCACAGCGCGATGGCGGACGACGCGTCCAGCGTGCGCAACTACACCCACTGCACTCCCACCAAGCGCAAAGCCCTGCTTTTCTATAAAAATCGCGACAACATGTCTTGGCGAGAAATTCTACAGCAGCCAGAGTTCCGTGGTACCGGCATCACCAAGCGCACTTTGCAGCGCTATTACGAAAAAGTCACCGCCAACGACGAGAATTGTTATGTCTCGGGGAGGAAGGACAATCCGGGTGGGAGACCAAGGCGAATTTCAGCGGAGGCCTTGCAAGAAGCCACGAACAGGCTTGATTCCGGGGAGCTCGAGGACGGCGAGGATGTTCGTCGTCATGTCGTCCCTTATGCTCCCGATCGCACAGTCCGCAATTCTCTCGCTCGTGCAGGCTACCCAGGCTTTGTACAGAAGAAGAAACCGAACCTTCTTCCGCACCACATTGAGCAGCGCAAGGCAATGTGGAATCAGTATCAGGCTTGGCAGGATCCCGCAGTGTTTTCCCGTGGGATAATGATTTTCTCGGACGAGAAAAAATTCATTCTCCATGGATCAGATGGAAGGAAGTACTGCCGGCGTCCACGGGGAAGGGATGCCCTTGTTGACAGGACCGTCCAGCGTCAGGTAGCTCATGGGCGAGGGAAGGGAACAGGTCGGGGAAAGCTTAATGTTTGGAGTTGTCTTCATCCCTTGGGAACTGGCCCTCTTGTTCGTGTGGAAGGAATTTTGACCGCAGTACAGTATATCCAAATCCTCCAAAATGGCCTACTCCCCACCATTCTACGGCTTCCCCTCCTCCAATTACGGGACTTCTTCTATTTTCAGCAGGACAATGATTCAAAGCATACAGCACATCTGACGAGGGACTGGCTGCGCCAGGAGAACATCAATGTGTTCAATTGGCCCGCCAACTCGCCGGATATGTCCCCCATCGAGAATTGCTGGGCTGAACTCAACCGCCGTGCCCGGCTTGACACGGAGTATTTCAATATTCACACATCCGAGGAACTTTTCGGGTTGTTGCAGCGCATTTGGGGGTCAGAAGATTTTCAGATATATGCCAGGAAAGTGTACAACTCATTTCCCAAGCGCTTGGTAGAGTTACAGGAGAATAACTTTCAATGGGTTGACTATTAATGCCTGTATTTGCCGAATTTCATGTATTCTCTTGTAATATGGCCCAAATTGTCTTTTTTTTGTCGAAATTCTTCGAGCACAAGCTACTATAGACCCATATACACTACAATACACAATTTTCAACCGAGTCGAGGCATCGTGGGCGGCAGTTTGGCGGCAGTGGCGGCATATTCACCCCGCCCCTTATATACTGCTCGTTACCCTCGCTGCCCGCTAGTCACTTGTTCCCCACGTCGACTAGCGTGCGTATACCTCTACTTTACTTTCTGCTTTCCACTCACGGTCCTTTTAGTCTCTAATATACTCTAGGTACTAGTCACTTGTTCCCCACGTCGACTAGCTCTCTAATATACTGTAGCTGACTCCGACTCACTTGTTCACGGCCGCTCATCGCACTCTCACCACCTTTTGACCTACTTTAGATACTAGATCGACTACTACCAGGGGGTAGTCATCAATCCAGTTTCCGCCACCCCTTGTTTGCACGAGCCGATTTCCCCGAAACTTGACCCCAAAAATTTGGCCGAACACCTAAGGGCCTGATCGGGCCCGCGGGGACGGCTCAAAATTTCAGCCGTACGGTACAGCCGTTTTGGAAACAATATACGGGTAGATACGGGTTTTGACAAGGGGGCACCGGCATTCTAAAAAAGTATATAGGGCCGTTTTTTTCTTTCCCGAGGACTAACTAACTACGTAAGCACTATATACGGCAATATGTTCCCACGGTTAAGTCGCCGAATCGCGTCCACCTGAGCAGAATGCTCTTACTGTTGCTAATCGTACCTTGAACACTCTCAAAAGAAAGGCAGACACTAGCGTCGGGAGGAATTGACTCGGCGGCGGAAACGGGTAAAACGACTGGAAACTACGATTAGCACTGCCAAGAAGACACACGCCTCTTCCCTCGTGGAACTTACCACCGCTCTCGAATCACATTCAACTCGCATCTCTGTTCTCGACAACTCTCTCGCGGTTGCTCGTAATGATATCGCCTCTCGTGATGTTCTCATTGCTTCCCTTCGCTCTACTATTCAAGAAAAACAATCTTCTTTGACAACAACTCGTAATCGACTATACGCAGCTCAAAAGCAGGCTTCTCGCGCTCAGTCCTCACTCGCAGACCTTGACAAGAACTACAAGAAACTACTGAACTGGGACCCCATGGACGGCGCGGAATATTCGGCACAGGCGCGTAAGCTCATGCGCGACTTGACTCTAGCTGGATGTGCGGCGGGAAAGGTGGAAGTTGCTGTCCGGGCCTGTGCAGAGGCTTTTGGAATAACGATTCGTCGCCGTCGGCTGATGAGCCGTCGTACCGTTGGTCGAGCAATTGACGAAGGCGGAAAGTACGGAGAGCTTCAATTGGCTCAAGAGATTCTTAACGCACCAGGTACAAATCATGACGTTCATCGATGCTGGTATTACTCAATTGTTTACAGGTTTTGTTGAAAGCTCAGACGGCACTTTATTCCGTGGAGTCAACGGTGAAAGTCGGCACATCACTCTCGCTGTTCCATCATACGCTCCTGGTGTAGACGACACCGACAAATCGACGTGGACTCATCATACTCGATTTTGGGTGGTCTCCCCCGCTCTCGATCACACCTCCAAGCGGCAATTTGAAGGCACTCTCGAGGCGGCTTCAACAATGGGTGCAACTTATTCCAATAGTCCACTCGCAGCCCAGGCGGGACGGCTGATGGATTCCGACGATTATTTCCGAAAGAAATTAGGCGAAGGAAGGGATCATGCGGCAGATGGGAAGAAGGCTTTCAGTTACTCGGATGAACACAAGACCAGCATCATCATACGGGACCTTGGGCGAAGCGCCATGGACGACGAAGATCTACTCACAGGCGACATTCTTCTCACCATGTCGCGCTTGACGGATGATGATCTACAAGAGGTCGGGAAAATCACTGCCGAAGAATTGGCGTCCTTGTGAGTGGTCTCTCACTTCTCCCCCCTTTCCATTCTTCTTTAGTTGGGAATAGATCAAGCGCCAAGCGAAGCGAGCTCATTGGCAAGGCTCTAGAAATCAATCTTGGGAAGGAGCGGTTTGATTTGTTGCCTGCCGACCAGCGCAAGAACCTCGTCACCCATTTCTTCGGTGGCTGTTGCATGCACAAGGACGCCAATGTCCTCAAAATCGGCTATGCAGCGATCCAGCGCTTGTATGAAACCCACAACCTTCCCTCTCCCGTCATTCTTGCTAATCGCGCCAACTCCGCAACAATCGCCCTCGCTGCAGCCGACAGTGCAGCTGCCCAGAACGCCGTCGAGGACAGCTCAGCCGGTGCTATCAAGCTCTTGCAGCTGATGGGCGCCTTGTTTCGTCACAAGGATCGTGTCCGAGGCTACCAGGACCGTTCTGCTCTCTTTGTTCGCCAACAGAAACTCGAAATGTTCGAAATCAAACGATCTGGAAAATTTCCGGATATCTCGAACACACGGTACGGATACTACACCCATGGTGCCGTGGAGGTGGTGTGTTTTCACAGCATTTACTACGAGCTCATCACTAATGCAATTGACGCCAAAACAAAATCCGGCACGGCCAATCACGTTGCAAAGAATATATTGAAGGGTCTTGACTGTAAGGCAACAATGACGGAGCTCGTCGCTCTGGCTTTATACGGTGTCTCTGTCTCTTGGCCATATATGGCACAAGTTCGCGGTCACCATGGAACGATCGTCAATCTACTCTCGCTCACTCCGCTTCATCGCAAGCTGCCGACATTCTGCTCTCACATTGCCGCAAACCCTCTTATATTCTTTGACTCGTCAACACCCTCGGATCAATTGATCATCGACGGTAAACCTTTTATGAACGACCGCCTCTTGGACGCCATCTCTTGTGAAAAGTAGGAGGAGAGGGAAGGGGTGAGACCAGGATGCTGGCTCGACTCAGACACAGATGGACGCAGCGGGCAAGCAGCGACTCGTGTATTGATACGCGAGTACATCAATATCATAGCATGCCGAAACAAACTACGTATTCTCACACTCCCACCTGATGAGGCGTGCAAGAAGAGGAAGAAAGAAATGCGAAAAACAACTCCCACCGGAACCAATGTCCGTCAAATTCGAAGGGGCACCTGAACATTCCGAAACCACCATTTTCATCGTCACTCCAATTCCAACAGTCCTTGATGTTCCCATTCACAACAAGCAGTGATATGACCGGTAGCGGCGATAAGGTCGGCGGGTCGGTGGTCAACATAATCTTGACGGTCAACGAGTACCTGAATTAAATCCGCCTCCACCATCACTGGAACCACCTCGCCTCCCACCCAAACCGACGCTCAAACAGCGTGGGCCATGGTACAGACCATGTGTTCATCGTCCTCGGGGGGCATCGATAGAAGATGCATGCAAAGTCGACGGTATAATGTCACGTCTTTTGAGCTCGAGTTTGGCGGGTACTGGTGATGGCAGAGTGGAAAAGATTCCAGGAATGATGAAGGGTGTCTTTTCAGACTGCAGAGAATGGTCGCGGCGCGAAGACAGAGGAAATCGTGGGCTATCGCGGGGGAGAGAATAGCGTGGGAAGAATATTTTCGCAGTCACGAGGTAGTGACGTGGCAACAAAAGAGAGGTCGCAAAGGCGGCAAAAGATGAAGCAGGAAGCAAGGGGAGAGCAGAGGAGCACTCGGAGGCCCAGAACCTGTGAGAAGTACGAGGAGAGGGAAGGGGTGAGACCAGGATGCTGGCTCGACTCAGACACAGATGGACGCAGCGGGCAAGCAGCGACTCGTGTATTGATACGCGAGTACATCAATATCATAGCATGCCGAAACAAACTACGTATTCTCACATTTCTATCGTTCGCGGCGATCTCCCTAACCTTGCCCTTGTCATCTCCACTCTCTTCTCCGGCTGCAATGGCGGCTGGGTCCACTTCACACCGGAATTTCACGTCGGCGGAACAATCGACCAGCTCACTCCGCAGCAGCGTCAAAATCTTGTAGTACCTGCCACTAATGATCCCAACGAGGGCGCGCTCGGGTCATATACCACCAACATGGGATATCGACCAAACAGCACTCCTCGCTCCTTTACTAGTCGAACTCGCATCGCCCGCAACAACACCGAAGCATTCATCAAGAAACATTATGATGCTGCTATCCAGAAATACGTGATGAGAGAGGTCAGGAAGGATGGTGCGAGTGGTGCTGCCGCCAAATTTCGTAAAGCTTTGACTGCACTTCAGCGGGAGAAGGCGGAGGAGGGGAGGAAGCGACAACAAAAGTCGGCAGCAAAGAAGACAGCAAAGGCGGCGTACCTGGCAGCGACAGACCTGGAGCTCGACATTCGCAAAATCAGTGTGATGATTTCAGCACAACTCAAAGACCAATTGGCGGTGTACCGGGACCGATTAAAAGATGCTGTTCTCGTCAAAATACTTTGGAAGGATATGTCGACTGTTGCTGGAAGCCCGAGAACGCGAACTTTCGAGGCGGTTTGTACTTTAACCTTCCTCATACAATGTTTCTGATGCGCTTCAGTGCTCTGAACCCCACTGCCGAGTCTGACGACTCAATTCAGGTCACAGAGGAGCTGATTACTGTCGACGAATTTGGATTTGGTGCCAATGAGGATGCTGAGTGGGAGGATGTTGTCGAGTAATTTATTTTATGATAGTGAAACAATTATTTTTACGGTTGAGCCAAGTAAATCAATGTATTTGAACCAACTTTTACAGCGAGAATGAGTTCAGAATGTAATCGTGGAACCCGGAAATCGAAGGAACATGGAAATCAGGTGTGGCAAGGGAGAGCAAATAGGAACAAACATGCCGTTTCGGGCAAGGGCAATGCCCGTCATCAATTTTGTCGCCTTCGCGTTTGACGTAGATACAGCCGTTTTGGAAACAATATACGGGTTTTGATTGAGTGGTGCTCGTTCGTTTGTGCTTACCTTTGTTTTGCTTCCCATCACCAGCTCCACAGTCTCCACTTTAACCGAATTTGAGTCTTTGCTTCCGCCACCCAGAGAACACCGGGAAAAAACAGGGGGTTAACAGAACTGACCATTAAGACTCAGCTGCTACTTGCCCAGAGCTCGACACGGCCATGACTTGCGAGCAAGGGCCAAAACAAGGGACCAACGGCAATTGATGCGGTACGGCAACGCCCCACAGAGTACTCACTTTGGTAGCCGAAGTCAGTTTACGTCAGGCTACCTTCGGCTTCCTCGGGCTACGCCGTAGCCGAGCTTCGCCGACGCCGAGTCGACGAAATTTCACCTACGTCAGCCTACCTTCGTTATACGTCCGTCTACTTGAAGCTCGTATTTTGCGCTTTAATCACACAGACACCTCTTCATTCCTCATATTCTCGAACTACAGCCCTCAACTATCAATTTCTAACACCCCTAGGCCTTCTCCAGCAAAATTTAAACGAAATTACGCGCTCGTTCCAAATATAGTCGAGATATTGATGAAGTTGACGTTAATCGGCCAAATCGGACCTGCCAACCGGAAATTTCCACTTTCTGTTTCACAACGTGGACCTGGGGGCCCTAGTACACCATTTCAAGGCCAAAGAAGCGCAGAAAGAATAGCACAATGGCGCAGAGAGGGTGATTATACTGTAATTTCGTCTACCTCCGTCTCCATGAGTAGACGAAGTCTTCGTCTACGACCCCTCGGAATGCAGTGAGTGGTGCTCCCGGCTTTGCCGATGACAGAATGGTCAACAAACGTAAGCACAAACGAACGAGTACCACTCAATCAAAACCCGTATATTGTTTCCAAAACGGCTGTACATTGGTCCGAAAGAAGTCGGACATAGCCTTTAGCGAGAAAGGCTTTGTTGAGTTCCAAATTCCAGACGCGACCGGACTGTTTGAGTCCGTAGAGTGCCTTGAGAAGGCGGCAGACGAAGATGGTTCCATCGTGGTAACCTTCGGGTTGCTGCATGTATATTTCTTCCTCGAGTTTGCCGTTGAGGTAAGCACCTATGACATCAACGACGTGAATGTCGAGGTTGTAGCGAGCGGCAAGTGCAAGTAAGAGTCGGATAGTTTCCATGCGTACAACAGGGGCAAAGGTTTCGTCGAAGTCGATGCCAGGGACTTGAGAAAATCCTTTGGCGACAAGGCGAGCTTTGTAGCGTACAATAGGGTTATTCACACCTCGCCTTTTTTGTTCCCTTTTTGGGTACTTTTTGCTCTCCTTTTTCTCTTCCTTTTTGCTCATTTTGCATTTTAGTCAAAAAAGCTCTGTAGAACTTGTTTCTTTTTGTAAACTTTGCCTTTTTATACCTCTAAATAGAAAAGTCAGCATGTAGTAGGCAAGGACTGAGGTTAATGAGAGGAAGCATGAAAAAGGAAGAATAAAATGAGATCAAAAGGGCCCAGAAGGGATTCTCACTGGGCCTCATCAGTCAACGGCGGATACACCTCCCACCAATGTGCCGTGTTTTGCCTGGCACATGGCACATTTACGGCTCAAGTGCCGGGTTTGAGGGGATGTGACTTGTTTGCGGCCTCATGTGCCGTGCAACTGTAGACAGGCACGCGTCACATCGAGAAATTTTTATTGCGGCAATAATTTTTTCTCGATTTATCGGATTTTCTGGCGGAAGTCAGGTGATTACGTAATGTCGAATTGAATGAAATAGCACAGTAGTTTGGTTTTTCCCGACAGCAGAGTGAGTGTCTGCGCTGGCAAGGCGAAGTGCCGAGTTACTTCGGAGTTAGCCGAGACGCACCAATTTAGGACGTGTGTCAAACAGCCCCACCGCGTCCATCATTTTCTCTGCTTGATTAGAAAAGTGAATTTCTGGTTTAAATTTGGTTTCACGACTTTCAAATAGATTTCAGGCCGCTGCTAATAAGGTCTATTGACCGCTATTGACTGACCCCACACTAGGGAGCACCACGCGGCGAGCGCCAAGGGGGGTCCGCAGGGGTCTCCCCCGCGCTAGAGTACGTGAATGCAAAAACTCTGAAAAACTCGGAAAAATAAATCAAAAGGTCTTAAATGTCTTGGATATTTTCCTTGGTTCCCAAAGACCACGAGTAATACAAAACTCACCTCTTGTGCAAAGTCCGACCGGGTCAAAGCCCATGAGAAGAGTCGACGAAAAGAAGCAAATATAGCGGCGGCACTGGCGGAGTACGAGCGGGAGCGCGTCAAGCCCGCCACCCTAGGCAAGCCCGCAATTGTCATTCAAATACGATGACACTATCTCGACGAGTACAATGTGGTCAAAGTATTCGAAAAGCAAACCAAAAGCAGCAAAAAGTTCCCATCGTCACGGAGTGGGCACTCGTGCAGTTCATGCGCGAGTCCGCGGATCGAGGCTTCCCCTCATCCTAATGAGATCAACGAGGGGAAGAGGGCGAAGGAAGCTGGGAAGGAGAAGAAGAGGGTCGAGCGGGAGCAAAGGAAGGAGCTGCGAGCAGAGATTGAGCAGGAGTAGGCTGAGATGAAGCGCCAGCACAATGCTGCGGTCGAGAACTGGACTTCCAAGTGCTCCAAGCTGCAGGAAACTGGTTTGAGGAAGAAAGACCTGCCCCCGAAGCCGAAATTGGGCAAAAAACCGAAGCTGCCGGTCGTGGAGGATGAGGATGAGGACGAGGAGGACGAGCCGAATGAGAAAGGTGACGTGTGACATGCGTTCACCAAGGAGCCGGAATTGTGACATTTGTGATCAATATTTTGTTTCGATCGTCGTACTACATTTCAAATTAAAATTGGCCATAGCTTTATTGTATATCTACTTGTTGTATCTTCTACTAGTTGCCTGAAGAACCTTGGAATTTTTGCGATACATTTGCCGGAGAGATCAAAAACATCAAAGTTGATCACATGATCGAGCCTTACTACACTGTACTACATTTCAAATTAAAACTGGCCATAGCTTTATTGTATATCTACTTGTTGTATCTTCTAGTAGTTGCCTGAAGAACCTTGGAATTTTCGCGATACATTTGCCGGGCAGAGATCAAAAACATCAAAGTTGATCACCATCGAGTCTTACTACACTGTACTAGGTTACCTTACACACAGAATCCACCTCCAGGGAGGAAATTTATACTTGCTTGCAGCATGTGGCAAAGCTTGAGCAAAGCGAATCATTTGCGCGCTACTATTTCAGGGAGGCCTGGAGTTAGTATACCGCCTTCAATGTGCTCAGTACCGGTGTCTCCTAACGTTCAGCAGAATCCATCATCAGAATTTTGAGAGCTTTTGAACCGGGTGCCCAATTAGGAAGGAGCTGCTCGTTTCTTTGTAGATTGCGAGGTAAGATAGAGAGCGTGGGATCCCCGCACCCTTATGTCAGCATCACACTGTGACATTGTCACGCTCGACGTCGAGGGCTTATAGCACGATGCTAACGTCCAGATTGGGAATTTTGCCCAATACAAGTCTTAGATAGAGGTTCAATGAGGGGTTCCTATTGGGCAGAGTTGCCAAAATGTCCCCTGGTCTCTTGCTATATGACCCACAAAAAAATTCAGACCACTTTTTTTTCGAGTGTTTCTATGTGGTTTTCTCACCAAATGGGACACTTTTCAAAAAATTCGGAGGAAAATTTGGCCAGCACAGCCACAGGATAGTCATCTCGGCATGCTTCGGCAGCTCGCTTAAGGGTCGGACCTGTCAAACCTTTGCGGCGCAATGAGTGACAGAACCTCCTTGCAGTGTGGAAGGTGCTTTTCAAACCAAAAACCAAAATTTCAGAGCCGAAACAGCGAGAATGTCTTCTAAGTCTGTAGGTCAGCCCTTCCGCAGGCCGGAAAGAGCACGAAATTTTTTGTGCGACTGGGGATTTGGCCGTGGGAACGACTAATAAGCGTTACATACCGTGCTTAAGTAAGGTGCGGGGATCCCACGCTCTCTATCTTAACTCCATTCATTAGAAGGAGTCTGAAGGAAAAATCGGTCATTTCGAGGGCTGTATTTCGCCGGAAACAGCCTCAGATTGCCGAGGGTTCTACTGGCCGGGGCCATCGGTTTTAATCGGTCTGGCGACCGATTTGCCATCACCCTTGGAATGGCGGGGTTGCCCCTATTGAAAAATCGGTCATTTCGAGGGCTGTATTTCGCCGGAAACAGCCTCAGATTGCCGAGGGTTCTACTGGCCGGGGCCATCGGTTTTAATCGGTCTGGCGACCGATTTGCCATCACCCTTGGAATGGCGGGGTTGCCCCTATTGAAAAATCGGTCATTTCGAGGGCTGTATTTCGCCGGAAACAGCCTCAGATTGCCGAGGGTTCTACTGGCCGGGGCCATCGGTTTTAATCGGTCTGGCGACCGATTTGCCATCACCCTTGGAATGGCGGGGTTGCCCCTATTGAAAAATCGGTCATTTCGAGGGCTGTATTTCGCCGGAAACAGCCTCAGATTGCCGAGGGTTCTACTGGCCGGGGCCATCGGTTTTAATCGGTCTGGCGACCGATTTGCCATCACCCTTGGAATGGCGGGGTTGCCCCTATTGAAAAATCGGTCATTTCGAGGGCTGTATTTCGCCGGAAACAGCCTCAGATTGCCGAGGGTTCTACTGGCCGGGGCCATCGGTTTTAATCGGTCTGGCGACCGATTTGCCATCACCCTTGGAATGGCGGGGTTGCCCCTATTGAAAAATCGGTCATTTCGAGGGCTGTATTTCGCCGGAAACAGCCTCAGATTGCCGAGGGTTCTACTGGCCGGGGCCATCGGTTTTAATCGGTCTGGCGACCGATTTGCCATCACCCTTGGAATGGCGGGGTTGCCCCTATTCCCCATACCCAGTGCCTACCGACGACACCCCCTCGGCAAGAGTCGGCATCCGTGTCCCGAAGTTCGCGGCGTACTCCGAGCGTACGCATTGATTTCCTTCAGCTTTTCAACCAATTTTCAACTACTTACTTTGAGGATGTCGGCCGCATATTGTTCAAAGACAAAGTTGTTTTCAATTTATTCTCGCAACATCCACTGGCGATACACTATGTGCTATTCATATCCGTACTAAGCTACTAAAATTAAGTACTTTTACCGTTGAAAGAAGACCGATAATCACCCCTATATCATGCACAGAAAATCAAAGAAACATAGAGAAAATAGAAGCATCACGCACATTGGGAAGTGGACGTACATCACACAGCGAAAGCCCATTCTCTTGCCCATTTTGTTGCCCGCCGATATGCGTTCTTTGAACTGAAATCTTCGAAACAGCGAGAGTTGGACGTGGATTGAGGGACTGACTTGAAATCAGAGCCCTGCTTGAACAGAAGAAAAGATAGAGCCGGAGACGCACCTAGCGCGCCGTAACAGTCTCTGCGCCTCACCATCCTCCCTCTGAACTCACACATTTCCTTCGCCAATTGAGTCTTGCAGATCTATCAACGCCAAGACCGGATTGGCGTTGTTCTCACTTTGATGGGATAGGACAACACTGTTTGCTTTGGTGGTATCCTCCTGCTTGCCGGTGTCGAGCATAGGGGTGGCCACGATGTCCATAAACGATGGGAGTGGGGAGCCAGAGGAAGTGGGCGGCGTGGACGTTGGGGGGAAGTTGGGGAAGTAAGGAATAGAAGGTACGTGAATATTGATTGGCGACGTAGTTCTCGTACATCGGAACAGACTTTACCTCCGCGCAGGTGTTGGCTGGGGCAATAGGCGTTCGAGTGGTGGATAGGCGTTCGGGTATTATTTAGGCGTTCGCCGAACGCCTATGCTACTAATCGTGTATGTACTCGCCCCCTGCAGAAGCTCTGAGCCTCCCTAAATATACCTCAGAGCCCTAACCAGCGTTGTTTTGGCCTTCGGCAGTCACAAAAAGAATGGATCAGGCTGGGAATGGAACTTACACTATTCTGATCATTTTCAAGAAACATTCTTTCCATCACATACCTCAAGCCCTTCCACCAATAGCTCTTTACTGACCTGAATGGTTTGTGGTGACATTGAGGCACCATTTTCGCTGGTGAGACAGACTTGATCGCCGTGATATTTGCCGGGATCAACATCGCCTTTTGGGTCAGCCCCTCGCGGCGGCATTCGTCGAGTGCACGATGCTCGGCGGCCCGCAGCCACCGAATACATCAGCTCAAACATGAGATGTGCTGCGCGGGATTTTCACTAAATTATGGGCAAAGAGATGTATTAGGGTACTGGCTAAGACTTGAATTTCATGTTGAATGCATTTGCACCTTCCAGAGGCAAAAGAATGCGAGCGGAGGGGTTATGGTAGGTCGCCCACGCTCCCATCATCACCAAAATAGATCAAACGTCAAAGGCTGTCATTGTAATTACCGATTAGGAAACATATCCGCCTCTGAGCTCTCCGCCCACTAGGACTACGCAGGAAGGTCTGGGTTTCCGAGATTAAGATCTCATTCAACTCCGCACTGATTACTGTAAAATTTCTGCTGCAACAGTTCAAGACATGGCTCAACCAACTCATCTGCACAGTTTGTCCGAGGTAGAAAGGCATGTCGCAAATTTCTTTTTCCTGTTACCGGCGACGGTCGTCCGCGGTCGTTTGTTATCGGGGAGCTTCAGGTCGTCAGCCTGACAGCCGCCTCATCGAAGGGGCTCGGAAACGATCGGGGCATATCGTACCCGACAGCCTGACAGCCCGATGATGTCTTTTCGGGCACGATCTCCAACTACTCCAGAACTAATGAAAAACAAGAAAATTCTATTCATTCAGTCCGAAGTCGCTTGGTTGCAAGCAGGTTTGTAGTACTTGACTTTGAAGTGATAAGTTGTAATGATGATTGAACTTTGAACTTGAGTTGAAGTAGAGTCTAATAAATTGTATTGAGTCTGTGTAACAATCGTGAGCAGTCAGAGTTGAACCGGCGTGGAGTACAAGACAAAACGCAGCCCTTACCGTTCGGCCACGCGCGCATTATTGGTTGAGGAAGTGAACTCCAACATATGAGGTCAGCTCCACAGCCAAGCACGACCAAACAAATGACACGGTCTGACGGCTGCCATGGACACTCACCGACTCCCTATACACCACCTTCATGTCTCCTACCTCTGCTACCCTTCGTCGCTCGTCCTCAGACATCTCACACGTCTCGGACTCAGAACCCGAGCGCATCGCCGCCACGCAGCGCGCCAAATCATCTCGGAAGGCTCGCCGTCAACGCGATGCCTGGATTCCCAATGTCTCCTCGTCGACAAATGAAGACGTATCCGGCCGGATTTTGGTGCTGGAGGACGCGGTGAAGCAACTGGAATGCGAGTTGAAGCTCATGCGGGACGAGATCCGCGGTATGCCCGGTGCGTAATAGTACTTTCCATTATGTAATTCAATTCATTCATTACATCCCGTCGGCAGCCGCGCCCAGACTATCTGTGACTCGGCGTGCAACCGCCAGTCCACCGACTACTCCTCCGCCCAAGCGATTCCGCGTCCATCACGACGCATGTGTTGGGAACGACAGCCCACTCAGTCGCATCGACTCGCCCCTCATCCATCAAAGCTCCTTACGTCTCAGCACTCCGGAACGGGATGCGAATAGTCGGGAGCTTGAAGAATCTGTGCGGTCTGCAATCTATGGCACCAAATCCCCCCAGCTTTACATCTCAGGCAAGGAGAACATCGCCTCACCATCCCCAACAAAGCGAACGGTTTTGACGAGGAGATGTAATGACTAAAATCTTTTTTTTTCATACGAAACAATATATTCTTTTTGTTCCAATTGCATTGCTCGAGTGATTTACTGGTCATCACCACTCTCCTCGCCATTACCGGTCTCGCCATCCCCCGCATTGTCCATGTCAACGTCCTCCTCCTCCTCGACCTCGGCATTTCTGATCGCATCCAACGCAGCATCCAGCTCGTCACCACCGGCAGCGCCATTCGTGACTCTGACATCCCCAAGACTCATTTCACTGTCCGGGAAAAGCTCCGCATCCCACTCTCTGAAAAGTGCGAGAACGGGCTTGGAGCGATTGCGAAGCCCCTCAAGAAGGTAACGCAGGTACGATTCGTAGCATGAGTACCAATTGATTCCTGTTTGCTGACCTTTCTTCTTGAGCTCGACGTCCATCGACAGGGCCCAAAGCGTCTCGCATAGAAGTAAGTGTCAGCCGGCTGTCAAAGTATTCGGACTCACAAGAGCACCTGCGCAGGCAACAAAGCCTGGTGTGGAGTTCGAAATATTGTGCATCTGTTGCATGCAACGGGGCCCGGAAACGCATGGCTTGTTGGTCGCCATCTTGATAGGTTTTTTCTTCCCATAAATGACGGCGGCAGCGACCTGCAAATGTAAGTTTCACAACCCGCGCCACAATTTCATGATACATACATGCATGACAAGCTTGTTTTTCAGGAATGTTTCGACGTTGAGGCGGTCCGCGCCGTCGCTATGCAGGGCCGGTGCATCAAATGGATGAAATGTTATTTTGCCGGAGTCGTCCTTTCTCCCGCCAATGAGGTCGGCGTACCCAGCACGGAGCGCCATATCTTGAATGTCCAAAGCATCGCCAACGCGAGGGTGTAGATGGGCGACGAAGACAGCTCCAATATCGTTGCGAAGACGACTGGAGGTATTTGACCGCTGCCTATCCATCGCCTTGTTGAACTGAACCGACTTGTCAGTTTTTTGCGGAGATTTTTTCTTGGCACGTACCGTATGCACCAGCCACGATTGCAAATCCACTCATGCACTGCTGGCTACCGCTTCACATCTGGCTGGACAAGGGTCTTGTAACGAGCCACGTCAAGATGTTTCCTATCGTGCTCCGTGCTCTCTGGCTGCCGTCCGAGATCAGAAACGCATCGGGCAATGGAGGCGGAGTCATAATTGGATTCATGATTATGGTGTGTGTTTCTTCACTCTCAGCGAAAGCAGAATTCGTTTGGAATTCGATTTTCTTAGGTTGAAGACCCTGGTCATTCCAAAAATCGTACGGAGCGTCAAAACTACGAATTCAATCAATTCAAGCGTGAAATCTACCAGCAAGTCATGGAAAAGCTCTTCGAAACGATCTGGAAAAAGTCATGGTTTGGGGAACCTGTCCGTTGCGGTGATGATGTGGTTCGCAACCTTTATCCGGGGTTCTTAATTGAGTCCTTGGATTTTTAGGAGGCGTGGAGCTTCACCTGTTGCCGAGCTAACCGAGCGAAACACCCTTGCCCCCGCTGTCTCGTTTCTCACGAGATGCTCGACTGCCTTCATCAGTTCTTTCCGTTGCGCAGCTCTGAAGCGATGCGGAATGTGGTTGAAAGAGCCAGGTGTGCTCCCACAGCAGCTCAACGAGATAAGCTCTTGATGGACCACGGTCTGCACGACGTACCGGTATGAGTTTATTTGGAAAGCTTGTCTAGATACTGATTTATTCAGCATTTCATGTGGAACATCCGTTTCTCTGACCCGTACCTTTCGTTCATTTATGATCTCCTCCATTTTCTCGAGGCAGGCAAGTGGGGACACCACCTGTGGTCGCTAACGTTAGATCTCCTCGAGAAACTCGGTCTGCTTGCCGAAGTCACCAAACGGTATGTTCCCGATCCGCGTAGATACTCAATTAACTTCCGTCATAGAATGGCAAAATTCTCTCGCTGGCGAAATCTCAAACATATCAACGACTTGGCTACGAAAGATTTCACTGACGGCCAAACTCATCTCGATATTCTCAAGGTCAGAGTTTTGTTTGGGCAATTGTTTGTCTACGAAATTCAAGGAGATGCTGAGAAACCCTTTCCTCTTAGTGTATTGTTTACATTCTCTGCGAGATTCTCCCCCCAAAATCGAATACCGTGCATCCGAGCCCTGTTGAAGTGTCGAATGTTGCTTGGCTTACGCGTGATGACGACGAGTCGACAGCTTGTCGTTCAACAATGCATAGAAGACTACGAAAAATGGTGCAAGGTACGGCCACCATTTTACATTAAGCTCGAGTTGCTGACTAGTTCTATCTGAAGCGCGTTTCCGAGGACTACGACAAGAACTTCAAGTTTCCGAAACAACACTATCTTATACACGCCCTCGATGATGTTCGTTTGAAGGGTGTGCTGCGCAACGTGTGACGAAAGATTACCCTTAAGTAATAGTTTCGGCACACGAAAGGTTTGTTGAGAGCTGGTGGCGAACAGAGTGACTGTTGTAAGTTCTAGATTCACCAAAGTGTAATACAAAGTACATCACAGTATATAAAGTAAACTAAGAAACGAGACAAAGCGGAATGAAGTCATTCATGAGCGCAAAGTAATGGACGGAGCGGGAAGTGGAGAATAAGTCTAAGTCAAACGCGGTCACGAGATAACAGAGAAAAATAGTGGTGTTACATACGCCCTCCAGGTTGACGTGTCGGCAAGCTCAATCTAAGTCTGCATCTCATCAGAACCTCCCGCGGACGGTCCAGCGCGCTTCTCGGCGGCAGCTTTCTCAGCAGCGGCCTTTTCAGAAGCCAACTCAGCCTCGATCCGAGCATCCAATTCCTCTCTCTCCTTCTCCTCCTCCATCATACGGCTCTTCAACGCCAAGCGCTGAGCCATGGCCGTCACCCGCTCGTACTCCGGAGCATCCCGCTGTTGTCTCTTCACACGTCCCTCGGCCTTCGCACGCTCGCGGTTGTCCTGCCGGCGCAAGTCCATCTCCGTCAAGCGGTCCCAACGCGCCTGGGAGACAAGGACCTGCCCGGCAGGCGGCGCCTCGGCAAGGTCACTCTCGCGAACGGAATAGATGACGATGGAGGGGAGGTGATGGTCGGGATACCAGAGAGTGCGGCCCGACTCGATGTCGTAGTAAGCCCACTTCTCTCCGGAAAGGCAATGAGCATTGAGAATGCGCGCGAAGTCGACATAGCCCCACGGCATGTCCTTGTAGCGATTGGCGGGGTCGTTAAGGAGGTAATTGAACATGATGTATACGCGGACCAGCATCGCGGGAACAACATGGGTGGTTTCGTTATCAGGGTCGCGAAGGTGGAAGGTGTGATCGTCAATATGCTGGAGCCAATGCGAATTGTTGAAATCGAGGAATTTAGCGAGGGCAACAATGTCCTTCCCAAGCACTCCGTTGACACGGAAGCTGGAAGACTGGGTGGAAGAAGAGGAAGATTTGTTGGAATGTTTGTGGTTGGGCATGGTGAGGAATGGAAAGACGGTTGAGGAAGCAGAGGATGAGTAAGATGTAGAGGAGAACTCGGGGTTGAGTTCAACGAACAAATCCAGAGAGTTTAAGTACTCCTTCTGGTTTGAGACAATCTTCTGATCCGCCTGAATCAAAACAATATCCGCTGAGAAGACGTCAATGTCTTCCTCGGGTAGTTTGCCAGACCCGCGCGGGAGTTCAGAAATATCTGACACTCCGAGAGATTCAAAATAATCCCGCAAAGCGGTGAGATGACTCGCCTGTGAATAGGGCATCCAAGTCCGATCCCCAGACTGCCACTGAATCTCAAAGACGGCGTCAGCACGTCTTCCTGAATGACCAACAATCTTGTCAATAGCCCATTCATGGGTCGTTGCATTTGTAGACACATCTAACTGAGTTTCCAATCTTCCTGGAAAGCGACGGTCATCATTTGGAACATGAATCCGAAGCAAAGATGCATGGAAAACATCGTGAATTCCGCGCTGTTTCATATTGGGCGGAAGTTTAATCTGAAACGAATTATTACCGAAGTCTCGGATAATAAGGTAAGGCCCAATGAATTTGGGAATGAGTTTGCGCGCCAAACCCTTCTCAAACTTAAGATTCTTCGTAGACAGATAAACCAAATCTCCTTGAGAGAATGGTGATGCTTGCCTACGGCGATTAGCATTCCGAGTTTGCTTAACCCTGGCAGCAAGAACTGCGTCGTGTGCAGCCATAATTGCCAACCTGCGTTGCAGAGCGAAATTAGCAATGCCAGGAAATTCACGGGTGCGATCCAAGTCCCAGATTAATGACCTAGGCATCCGCCCGGTGTTCAAGAAGAATGGAGTATAGCCTGTAGTTTCAGACCGAGCGGAATTCAGAGCGAACTCAACTGCGGGTAATTTAGAAACCCAATCCTTCTGTTTCTCGCCAATACATTGACGAATCATCTGTGTCACGGTACGGTTGGCCCGTTCCGTGCTTCCATCCGTCTCAGGATGATATGCGCTGGACATACGAAGCTTCGTACCAATTAATTGATGAAGTCGTTGCCAAAAGTTGCTTGTGAAGAGAACATCACGATCACTCACGATGGATTTAGGCAGTCCATGAAGTTTGTACACGTTCTCGAACATGAGTTCAGCCATTTGTTTAGCAGTATAATTGATTCGGCTTGGAATGATATGTACCATGCCTGTCAATAAGCAAATTACAACTGTAATAGAATTGAACACGCTATCGCGGTTCTTAGACTCGGGAAGAGGTCCCACGAAGTCTACCCCAATCGTTTCCCAAGGCTGAGAGGGAGGATTGAGTGAATGAAGCAAACCGTAAGGTTTCTGATTGTTCGGCTTACTGTGTTTGCAAGTCTTGCAAGCATCACAATAGATTTGGGTATCCGGAACTAAATCCTTCCACCAGACATATTCCCGAAGATAATCGGTGGTTTTGCGAGGCCCCAGATGTGCCAGAACGGAGTGTGCTTCCGAGATGATTATTTCCCGAATGTTTCGTCCCTTGTACTTCAGATGAGGAATACAGAGCACCTTGCGGTCATGTTCACAGAGGAAAATCAAGCCATCCGATACTTCAAAGTTCTTGAAAGCTTTCGGAGTCGCCAGAATGTCTTTGAAGAATGAATCTTCGCCGTATTTATTTTGCAAAAACTTGACCAGATCAAGGCCGTCAGTCCCTCCAGAGATCACAGGGAATATTGAAGGATCCATGTCCTTGATTTGTTGTTCAAGCTCCGAGAGCGTAGGTGGACGAGGAGTCGACGGCGCGAGAGGCGGAGGCTCGTCAGAGGTGGGAAGCGGAGAAAAAGATTCCGTTGATGCCGGATTTGCTTCCGGGATCAAAGTTTGATCACCGCTGTCAAACGACTTTGCCTCCGCACTTGACTTTGTGTCGGTGCCTGCTCTTGACTGCGCGTCGGAGCTGCTTGACTTCGCGTCAGCTGTTTTCAATTTCGTTTGGGTACTCCCGCCCTCCTTTGCTTCTCCTGTAGAAGCAAATTTCTTCTCGTTTGCAGCACGAGTCATCGACCTCAAGACACGACTTTCTTGGGTCTGTTTTGCCTTAGCGAGGTCCTGTTTCTGCTTCTGCTCAGCAGCCTTAGTTGCAGACCTCAAAACACGGTCGCTTGCCATCGCTTTCGCTTCAGAACCCGCAAAAACCGGCATGGAAATGGAGTTGATATTGAGTGCATCATTGTTGACGACATCATGGTACGTGTATTCGCTCCTCGCACGAACAGTTCCGGGTGCCTCGTTCGAGTAGATGCGAGATAATGCGTCCGCCAGAACATTTTCTGTTCCAGGAACATATACAACCTCGAAATCAAATTCAGAGATTTTTTCCATCCACCGGGCTTGTCGTCCCGACAAGTTCTTTTGGTTCATGAAGTGAATAAGACCCTTGTGGTCTGTTATCCATTTAAAATGGAATCCCTGCAGTATGTCACGATGCCGTAGCATCGCCTCAACACCTGCTAACATCTCAATCTCATGCACAGGATAATTTTGCTGCGCCGAGTTGAGTTTTGCACTGAAGAATGCGGCAACTTTCGCTGATTTCCAATCAGCGCCTTGGCTCACAACTCCAGCAATTGCAGAGCTTGATCCGTCTGTTACAAGAAACGCAGGGTCCGCATCAGGTCCGTATTTCAATGGAACACGACGATGATCGCGAGACTGATGGATGATACTTTTGCAGTCCTCAAATGCCCTTTGCTGAGTATAACCCCAGCGAAATGGCACGGTATCTCCAGTTAATCCGTGGAGAATACCCATCGGTTCACGAATACGAGCCAAGTCATCGGCAAGATACCCAATCGAGCCCAGGAATGCGCGCAGTAAGTCCCGATTAGTTGGTGTTTTCCAATTTAAAACGCTGTCGACTTTGTCAGGATCCATTCGGATACCGTCATCGTCAACAATACGACCGAGAACCTTCATTTCTGGCTTCAGAAATTGAAGCTTATGCTCGCTGAGGTACAGTGTCTCGCGTTTTAATATGTCGATAATCGCCTTGACATGCTTGATGTGCTCATCTAGCGATTCAGAATAGATGATGATATCGTCAAGATATACATCCATAAATCTCCCAATGAAATCCGAAAATAGATAGTTCATTAAAGATTGGTACGTCGCCGGCGCATTACAATCGCCTATCTGGATTACCAGACTGACCATATTCCCATCAGGAGTAGTTACCGTGGTACGGTCAACATGCTCGGGAATAATCCGAATTTGCTCATAGGCATCCTGTCCGTCAATTAGAGATCGATATTTACACCGAGCAACTCGGCGCAAAATACCTTCCATGTCCGGAAGTGGAGAAGACAGCTTATGAGTATTTTTGTTGCGTGCTCGCAAGTCAACCACGGTGCGTAGTTTCGGCGGGTTGGTCTTCGCTTTTGGAATTAACAGCATGGGAACAGTATTCCCCGAGCTGGTCACTTTCCAGCGCCCAGTCTTCAAGTAATTCCGGCGCTTCTCATCCCATTGAGGGCGAAGAGCCTCGGGACACCGAGACGGTCTCCACGGTAGTATCTTCGTCTCATCAATGAGAGGAATTGTGTGATTGATTGCGCGCAAAGGCGGCAGAGGAGTTTCTGCAGCCTTCTTGCAGATAGGTTTGGCATATTCAATCAACTCGTCGCGAGCAGATTGAATAGTTTGATTCTCTAACTCGGTGGAGTGCGAGTAAATTTTTGCCGTAGCAACTCCGGAAATCGGTAAGCATTTTGCGCTTCCAACGCAAACACGAGAAGGGTTGAACCCAATATTAACCTGATGTTGGAACAGCCAAGATGTCCCCAAAATCAAGTCATACCCGCTAACATTTGCGATATAGAAGGTACGAGGACAGTTGATATCCTGATATTTGAAGTCAACTTCAACAGAATGGTTGATTTTCGACCTCGAGCCTTGAACAGCAAGCTGAAGAATGATTGGTTCGTTTAATTCTCTTCGTTTCAGTTGAAGCTGATCTGCTAGAGAGCTAGAGATTAAGTCCCCCAGCGAACCCGAATCAACCAAAGCACGGGCTGGCTGTCCATTAATATGTACCACAATAACAAGTGGCTTGGCGACAATTTTGTCGGGAACTCGAGGCAAGCAAGCAGTACGAGTTATTCCTTGAACTTGATCGGCTGGAATTTGAATACCTCCACAGTACAACGTGGAATACTCGCAGTCATCCCGAGTTTTCAACTCTGCGAGCATCTCCAACAGATAGGATAACTTAGGTAGCGCACTTGGTCTTCCTAGTTCAAATTCAACTGCTTTGCGTTCAATTTCGATGGATTGAATTACTTCAAACAATCGAACTTCCTTCTCTGAATAGTTCGTCTCCAAGAGAAGGTAAAGGTAACCGAAACCATCTTCATTCTCGAGTGTGTTCCAACGAACACTTTCTTCGAGTTCAATTTTACCGCGTTTTCGGCGGATCCAATTAATGAAGTCGAATCTCCAGTTCAAGAGATAGGCTTCAGGTAAGTCTAACTCCCAGCGACATCCTCGTTCTTTTGTCCCTGACACAATATAGTGTCCGGGAAGGTGCTTGCGAACACGGTAAGTTGAAACTTCAGGATATTTTTCAACCCGTTCATTCAAGTATTGATTCGCTCCATTACAGAGTAAATCGTCGATAGGCACCTGATGGAGAGGACGAGGAGCTTCGGCTGGTCTCTCCAGCTGATAAAGACGTTCGCTGGCGTACCATGCCGCGATTTCAAATTCTTCGTCAAATAATCGACCTTTGGGTACGATCGTGATCTCATCGAAATATTCATCCCAAACGGTCCATTGTAGGTCTACAACTTGATCAAGATAAAAACGGCGTTTATCCCGGCAAGGTCTGTCTATTTCAACAAGTTCATCGCCAGGATACGGCTGAAGGAATTCAAGGACGGCACATGCGCCCTCCGCTACAAGATCACCGATGCGATCCGTTCGCAGTCGTTTATTTTCGGAATTTGATGATGGAATATCCTGTAAGTCTAGGACCTCACAGAGGAGATTCAGACGATCATTCAGCGTTTCTTCGGGATTCCCTGAAAGTCTCAATGCTGAGTTAACCTCAGGTTCGTCTTCATCATCAAAATCATCAAACTCATCAATTTCAGAGTCCGAGTCGCTAACCGACATTAACTCTGGCATATCTGAGTAGTCAGGCGTCATTGAAACGTCCTCAGGTTGACTAGGTTCATCCTCGAATGGTTCTGGTTCGGATTCTCCTTCAGAGTAATCAGAAAATCCGGGAATTTCGAAGCAACGAGGAAGATCAAAGTCTTCATCATCCGAGTCCAAATCCGACTCGTACTCGGAATCACTCGTCTCGAATAATTCAGGCAAGTCGGCGAACTCGTCCTCTGACTCACTGGGCTCATATCCAGATGAGCTAGATGTTTCTGAGTCCGAGTGCAGAGGTAAATCCGCAAATTTCTTAATATACCAGGCCGAGAGATCAAAGTCTCGGTTTTGCAGGGATTCTTTGCGTAGAATTTGCGGTTCAACGTTCCGGAATATGCTGGTGACAATGTAAGAATCTTCATCGAAAGATTCGACACGAATTTTATTATCTTTGATTACAGGAGTATCAATTTCTTGATCAACGTCCTGCAAGATAAATGTTGCCATTGTGGCGTACATATCTTCAGATTCCGCGGTAAAGCGGTCTTCCCATTCGACGTCGTCAGGATCTAACCCAAGAGCAATCTGACGCTCAATAGCGTACCATAGACCAATTCTAAAGTCTTCGTCGAACAGGTATTCCATGGGTAAGATAACATCTTCCATTGTTACATTATCAATGACAACATATTCAGTATCCGATGTTTCGTACACTTGGAAACGAGATTCTCGTTGAACCTCTTCATCTCCAGGGTAAGGCTGAGCTTCCTGTAGTACAATGCGAACGAATTTCGCCACTAAATCGCCAATAGGTCGCGGTTGTTCCGGGTGAGAGTTGACAGTTTCCAGAATTTTCAAGTCCTGGTTCCCGCCCTCCTCAGCTTCCATACGGAAAATCGCAGACCCAACGGGTAAGGTTTCCAATACTTCAGTCGTTACTGAAAGTGCTGATTCGTTTGCGGTACGCATTCGTGCAGCGTGCGCGCCGAAACCTGGAGGTTTACCCTTCTGGTTTGAATTCATGGTCGTCAACTTGGGGCAGTTGCGAGCCATATGGCCTGCTTCTTCGCAATTCAAGCAAAGTCCAGCAGCCATCAATTCGTTTCGACGTTTCGTCGACAATTTCCGGTCAGGGTAAGTCCGTTTTCCCTTGAACTGGTTGTTCGTTGAAGCCCTTGGCTTATCTGAGTTCGATTTTTCAGCGTTCAACTTCACCGAGGAAGATTGAATCGTAGGCTTCTTGAAAAAGCGACCCCCACGCGAACGGTTGGTGTTTTTGGATGATGAAGCAGAAGGTTTGCTTCCATTAGCCTTCGGTTTATCATCTTCAGGCTTATAATTCCCAAGCAACTTTTCAGCATGCTCGGCTTCGACGACAACATCATCCCAACTTGATACCTCTGGATCAAGCTTTTGGCGCGACATCTCTTTCTTGATGTCCTTCCGCAAGGTTAACCAGAGTCGGGTGACTTTTTCCTGGTCATCCGGCAGACCAATCATGGTGTGTAGTTGTTCGTACTCAGCGATATGTTCAGTCACTGATTTGGAACCTTGGAACAGTCCGTTTAATTTTGTGCGCTGTTTCAACCTAAAGTCTTTGGGGAAGCAATAATTCAACAGTTCGGTGAAGAACTTGGTAAGGGTCCAAGATTTCTCATATTTAACAACCTTACGCTGGTAAAAGTCTCCAGCCGATCCAGTCATGAAATAACTGATAATGAATATCTGATCTTCCTTAGGGACTTTACCCATCGTTACATAGTTCGTGCTTTCGCGAACGAACCGGAAATAAGCATAAGGATCAACTGATCCGTTATATTTGGTAGGAGGGATAGGCTTCAAGCTCATCTTAGTATCCCGTCGAGATTTTGATCTCGTCCTACGAGCACCTTTCGCACGTCGGGATTTGCTTGATTTCCGCGACTTGCGAGAGTGGGTACGTTTTCCCTTGTGTTTACGGGAACGAGATTTGTGATGACTCCGTTTCACAGACTTTCCAGAGTCGGTACCACTCTCGTCAGAGCTGGAAGAGCTATCCGAGCTGCTCGACTCATCATCCGAGTCAGAGGAGTCTTCCTCGGAGGAATCAGAGCTGGAGCTCGAGGAACTCGAGCTGGATGAACTCGAGCTCGAGCTTGACGAAGGTGGGGAGGAATTCCGAGCGGCAGCCTCGCGAATAACTTTGTCAATAAATGTTCCGCCCACAAGGGGTCTAGCAGGAGGGGAGTTGGTTCTCTTCTGGTTGTGTTTACCAGAACTTTTAGTGCGTATCTCCCGCTCTATGCTAGCTTCAACCGCGTCTTTGGCGCGGTTTTTAACCTGTTTAGCTTGCTTTTTCTTAAGCAACTTAGCGGTGCGTTTCGCTTCCGCCATTTCGACGTCTTTCTGACGTTTCTCCTCAAGTTTGATTGCCTTCAAACGCTTCTGAAGGTTCGATTTCTCGTTAGATAACGAGGTAGTGGTCTGGCCAGACACTGATTCATTTGGAGGAGAATTATGTTCAGGTTCATTGATTACAACGGTAGTAGAAGACCTATCCGAGGGTACGCTATTCACGGGAACATCCCGGAATAAATCAGAAGGAGTAGAAATAGGCTCCTCCTTAATTCGGTTTATTTCTTCAAAATTAGCGAAGGCAGCGCGTTGAGCTTCAAACTCAGCTTCAGAGAACTGGTCCGACCAATCAACCTCGCCCCAATTGCGAGGATCAGGGCCTTTACTCTTCGGCTGAGACGGCCCTTCGCCTCGAGAGATTTCGCTTTCAGAAGGCGAAGCCGAGCGGACTTCAACCTTCCGACCCGGTGCGGGAGTGGATTGCGCCTGAGCACCTGTGAAGCGCGGTGAGTTAAATGTGTTCAATTTAACTTTCGCAATTTTATCCTCATCATCAGAGGCAAGAGAAATAAGTTCCTCGTCAGAAACACGAGGATCTCGACGGCTCTTATCAGCAGCCTTGGCCATACGCATGTAGCGCTTGCCAATCTGCCTAAGCTCCTTGGAGCTCATTTCCTTAGTCGCACGTTCAATTGGCGACGTAGAAGCGGAGGTTGAACGATTAAGTTCGGCCCCAACCGACTTCTTGTCTTCCTTGTGAGACTTGGAAGACTGGCGAGTAACCTGCGTCCAGGTCTCGCGATTCTCGCTTGTATCCAAGTCGAGAATACCAAAGTCCACGCTGCTATCAAGCAACGGGACAAGCAACAGCCCGGAGCTTTCCTGAGAAGGAAAAGCTCCCTCCACCACCTGAGTAGGTGGGGCACTAACCGCCCGAATGGGTGGTGAAGCAGAAACAACCCGGCTGAACAACAGCTCGGGTGTAACGCTGCGCGACTTGGGCGAACCCAAAGCCGACTTGGGAGCGGATTGCTCGGGAGCGCGATGCTCGGAACCAAGAGAAGAAGAAATAGAAGTGGAAGACTCACTATCTTCTGCATGTTCCTCGACGGTAACACGATTGTTCCGAGTAGTAGCCCGAGTAACATAAGGAGAACGTCCGCTTCCACGAGTGAATTGAGCCATTGCGTCGAGATGAGAGAGTACAAGAAAAGAAGCTAGAGTTGAGACAGGAGATGAGACAAGAGAAAAGCTTTGGTGAGAGAGTCGTCGTCGAAGTCGGTAGCGGCGGTTGATCAGACCACAGGTAACCAGAGCAAGCGGCGACGAAGAGTAAAGATACTAGTTAAGAGTCAAAAATATGTGACGAAAGATTACCCTTAAGTAATAGTTTCGGCACACGAAAGGTTTGTTGAGAGCTGGTGGCGAACAGAGTGACTGTTGTAAGTTCTAGATTCACCAAAGTGTAATACAAAGTACATCACAGTATATAAAGTAAACTAAGAAACGAGACAAAGCGGAATGAAGTCATTCATGAGCGCAAAGTAATGGACGGAGCGGGAAGTCGAGAATAAGTCTAAGTCAAACGCGGTCACGAGATAACAGAGAAAAATAGTGGTGTTACACAACGGTACCACTCGAACGGGGGAGGGAATACACCAAGAAGTCAAACAACACTATGGCCAGACAAATAAGCGCAACACGGAAGCCCAGGTGAGCTAATGTTGAATCTTACTCCAATGAAAACACTTAGAATAAGCAGATTTCTATTCGCGACGAGGATCAAGAGGTTGTCGCTCGGACGCACCTGTTGATTGACGATTTTTTCAGGCGCGCTTCGCAAACGGCTGAATTGTCAGACGCCAGCAGCGACACCGATGCCACAAATCAAGAAGCCGATGTTGCTCAGTTCAAACAAGGCTCCGCACGGCGTGTCCCGAAATCACGGATCCCGCCCGCAAATGGGGAGAACCAGTGGACTTTTGGCTCGCCACTGCAGTATGGCGACAGCCGCAGTTACGAGGATTTACATGGGGGAAATAATCCCATATACCGTGCTCTTGATCCTCGTCTTCGAGAATTTCTGCACTCGCAATTTCCCGACGAATATCTGACTTACGAGGACACGATCATGGCAAGTGTTTCTTTCTCTTTTTCCTTGCGCAAACTTATCGCACATACAGATCGAGATATTTCAATGTGTTTACATTGCGTATCAGTCAAAGGATGACTGGACCAATGCTGAGGATATTTTGCGCTGCAAAAGTAACTGGTACAATTCTGGGCCTCGGTACGATTGTGTCCTTTTCAACTCTGATCAACCGGGCGTCGCATGTGCTCGATTGCGATCCCTCGTTCGCTGCCAGCTGCCCTCAGGTCGTGTTGTGGATCTTGCTGTTGTGCAAAATATGAAGCCCAACAAGTGGCGGCCGAAAACTTCGTGGGACGGCTGTGTTGTGTTCGAGGAGGAGGTAGACTTGACTTTCCTCCTCATGGACTTTGTCATCCGAGGTGCATTGTTGGCTCATGCTCAGGGACCATCAAACTCGCGTCGCAACTTTCATTATCTTGTGGATGTAGTCGACGGTGATATGTTTTTACGCGTGCTCAATGCTATAGGCCATGTATGCAATTAAAAATCTTAACCGTTGCTTTGTCGACCACTTTGTGGCGGGTGGGCTTATGTTACCTGACCGCACCCCGATAGCATCCCGGTCGGGCCCTGTCGGGGTATTATCGGGCATGGTCGGGTGGTCGGGCACGATAACAAAATAAATAAATTTGCGACACACTTGAAGTCGCCGCCACTGCAGAATAGAGAGTAAGTCAATTCAGTTCCTCCCCCCACCACCTCCTCGTATATATTATTCCGATGGCTCGCAACGCGCTGTGCACCGCGTGCGCAGAACGGGATCGGGTTTTGTGATATACTATGATCATAAGACCAAGAAGTCTTCGCCAAAAGCTTCTTTAACACTACGAAACTAAGTAATAACAATGAAAGGTGTCAGTGAACGGGCGAAAAAGTCAATTATTTTTTCGATTTTTTTTGGTCGAAATCCAGGGGATTCTGGGACGGCTTCGTCAAGTGCTATCAAGCAGTATCAAGCTCTCAAGTAGTATCAAGCTTGATCAATGTGATCAAGCTTGACCAAGTACAGAAAGAATGGCCGTGGGTTTTTCGATACTTTCCGGGCCGAATTGGCTGGAATAAAATGTAGAGATGGAAAAAAGTACTTGAAAAAGAGACCTAGTTTGCACTTTGACTCAATGGAATTGACCCCGATTTGAGCTCGCAATGGCCCGTCCAAGTTGGGCATTTTGACCCAAAACACTGAGGAAGTAGAACCCCCTGAATTTCCCATAGCCGGACCATGAATTCCACAATTCATGGGATTATCTGGTGAATTCAGATTCAGGGGGTTGTAACTTCACGTAGCTCATTCACATAATTATGTTAGGCCAATACGAACTATGTGAATTTCGCTTGAAAATTGAATGAATGCAGTTGTGTGAAAACTGCTCAAAAAATTCATTCCTGGCTTCCAGGCGAGTCTTTGAAATTCACCCATGCACCTCGTGGAATTCATGGAGTTCAAGTTGCCCGGAACACGGTACATGGTTCTGGTCACCAGTACTGGTTGTGCTCCTAATGCAGTAACATAGTCAATTTGGATAGTTTAAGCAATGTAGCTTAATAGTTGTTAGTGAAGACTTGTAAGTAAATCTGCAGTATTAGTACCTCAGTACAGATGAAGTGCAACCAATACTTGTAGGTTTGATAGTGGGCAAAGCGAGGAGTGAGTAATAGATTTTTCATGCAGTTTCCATTGTGTTTTCACATACTTTTCAAGTGAATTCCCGGAGCATTGGAAGGGAGTGAAAAAAGTTTTCATTGGAATATGTGGTAGATATCATTCTAAAACCATGTGAATTAACACCATGGAATGTCCCATTCACATAGTTGGACCCAGTGAAAATATCTCCGTGAAATTCACAACTTCATAGTGAAATTCACAAAGTTTTTCAGTGAATTTCCCATTAAAACCTTGTGAACCGACTATGGGAAAGTCAGGGGGTTCGGAAACCACAGTGAAAATAAGAGAAAATCCAATAAAAATCCTCAAAATGCCCAACTTGGACGGGCCATTGCGAGCTCAAACCGGGGTCAATTCCATCCAACTAAGGGATGAGCCAGCTTTATTTTTCAAGTACACCGATTTGCCATCGCCCTTGCAATGGCGGGGTTGCTGTCAACAAAGTCGGGGTCTTTTGATCACCTGATCCACTTGCCTCGTCACCGTACCATACTCAGTTCGCGATGCTGGAGGATCTTGGCACCGACATTATCCTGCAAATTTTGGCTCTATCTGGGGTTCATGCTACTGTTTTTCTCTCCAGGGTTTAGTAATTTCCTTTCCCGCTATCAGCTGCTGAGTCTCCGTCGGTAAACAGGCAAGCAGAGGCCTCCGAGCCATTACAATGACAAAACAGCTCTGGCTAGACATCTTGGATAATCTCGCTTTCAATGGGTTACTCGACCTCCCTCCGATCAATCGCCTCAGCGTCTCAACCGTTGAGCTCATCCAGATAGTCAAATGCGCGGTTGGGGGTCCCAAGTCCTGGCTGTCCACATTTCCTTTGAGCCAACCGGCACGCCGATTAAGCTTCCTCGTTTCACAGCCAGTAGAAGAGATTATCGATTTGCATCTTCTAGGAGGAGGGCAATATATAGGGTTATGCACCTTGAACTCACTTCAAATACACCATGTTGACACAGGCCGTAAAATTTACTGCTGTCCTCTCGACTACGAGCGCACCCTCTGGTCGATTGAGCTACTCGCAGGCGGACAAATCCTTCGAGTACTTCTTGTTCCCGCTACCAGCCCATCCTCGTAGGTCCGATGTACCCCACACATTCTTCAGTGCTAACCCGATGCGCAAGTGACCGTCTAACCATTCACGAGGTTGATCTTCTGAATGATCAGGTCAACGAGGTGTTCAGCTTAGCGTTTACGGGGAGTGGTTCGTGCAGAGAGCCTTGCCTTGTGGAAGAGCTGCTTGTATTTGCTTTCATTCCGTACCATGTCAACCAGACGGAAGTCGTCCTTATTAATTGGCGGCGGGGGAAGTGTCTGAGGCTGGATTACATGAGCTCTCCGTATACGGCTGTGAGCTGATGTGATTGTGTCTTGTCTTACGTCAAGATGCTGACCGCCTTCCTTGCAGGTCAAGACCAAGTTGACTCCCAACAATCTTGTAGCCCTCTATACCAAGGACGAAAAGCCGTTTCACACATACCTGGCAGTTACCTCCCTCGCTGATTTGGACTTGATGTGGGTGGGGTTTCAGTTTCTCGATACGGACTTCCAAACGATACCCTTCCCCGACATCCCTTTCGCAAAGCTTGAACCTCTGACAAATGGACAAGATGCTCTGGACGAAGGCACTTATACCAAGCTGTGGGTGTACCCTAGTCTGTTATACCGCGACGCGTACAGGGTAGGCGTGTATGCCCACAAGCCTACTCGATCCCACAGCTCCATGCTGCGTAGAGCCACTGACCTCGTCATGGGCCAGCTCCGAAGCCAAGCCGTCGTAATTTACTGTTTGCTACCGGCATTCAAACTTCCTTCCAAGCTTCAAATCTCTATCCACCCTTCTGCTCTTGCTTCTTCAGCGCAGTTATCCGCTCCACAGATTTCGTATGCGGGCTATTGCCTCAACGCTGGGCAGTGGCTGGCAAGCTCAGACCCTAACGCCGGCTCTAGTATTGTAGACGCCCTGTCAGCGAGGACGGGAAAACGGCGCGCGACGTCACGGTGGGTGCTGTCTCGGAAAAAGAATTGGAGCTGCATGAGGTTGGCGCGAAACGGCGCGGTTGTTGCAGTCACCGTGGGTGGGACGGTCTCGATCCATTACTATGCCTAAATGTATGAGTGCCACCCAGTGCTTGCTTAGAGATTTGGGATACAACAGCCCTCGATTGGATCCGACGAATGTACAGTGGCCGCAGAAAATAATGCAACAAAGCGTTGAAGTGACAGTGCTATTGTCTAAGGATTAGTGTGTCCGCTATAAAGTTGGTGAATTGAACCAAGGATTTTGTGTGTGTCCGCTATAAAGCTGGTGAATAAAGACTATTAATAATTCGGGGGGTACAATTTTGATCGTAAACAGGGTTATGTGTACACGAGAGCACTCGTTCGACGTGATACAGTGGCCGCAGAAAACAATGCAACAAGGTGTTTCGAGTCACCGACGGTGTCTTTGGGCTCAAAGAAAGTTTGGGTCAATTCCATCCAACTAAGGGATGAGCTAGCTTTATTTTTCAAGTACTTTCGGGCTATCTTGACAGATTTTTGATGAGAGCTCATTCAGCTTTTCCGGTTATGGGGAAAACTGAAATCATTTTCTTATCAGGTGATCTGCAGAACATGATATTCAAATAACTGCCCTAGATGGTAGAGAATGATCATATATCCATCTCTACATTTTATTTCAGCCAATTCGGCCCGGTACATGCCCAGAAAGTATCGAAAAACCCACGGCCATTCTTTTTTTGCCACCACTGCGGTTCAATTACCATATATGGTAACTGGATCAAACTTCCCGATTTGGAAGGGTTGTCCGCGTTTGCTTGTCGTCTACCTTAGGCGAGGTGGTTGCTATCAAGGAAGCAGTTGAGCGCGTACCCTTGACAGCCCCACTACGGATATATACTGATTCAAGATACGCAATGGACGGACTCACAAAAAATCTACAGAAATGGCAAGATGAGGGTTTCTTCACAGTTTCAAATGGAACTCTGTTTGAACTTACCGCTGCCAAGATCCGTGAAAGGAAGGCACCGACGGAGTTGGCTTGGGTTCAAGGACACTCCGGCAATGTGGGAAATGAGGGGGCCGATAAACTCGCTAGGGAAGGGAGCCTGAAACCTGAGGAGGATAACCTGAACATCGAAGCGCAAGCATCGCTCGTACTCCTGGGGGCTAAACTGAAGAGCATGACTCAATCCCTGGCTTACAAAATCATCAAAAAGTTAAAGATGGAGAAACCCACGTACATACCAGGCACTACTCAGACGACCTGCGACGACTCGGAACATGGCGCTGGCGAAAGCTGCAGCGGCGAACAGCAACGGAGACGAACCCCCATCGAGGAAAATCTGGAGGGCGACATTCAACAAAGATATTTCAAGAAGTATCAGATTCTTCCTCTGGATGCTGATACACGGAGCCTACAAAGTCGGTGAGTATTGGGATAATATCCCGAATCACAGGCACAAGGCAATGTGCGGAAGATGTGGAACCTACGAGTCCATGGAGCATATACTGACTCAATGCGAAGAACCAGGGCAAAAAGAGGTCTGGGACCTTGCGTCTGAAATGTGGAAAATGAAGACAGGGAAGGAATTGAGACGCACCATGGGGCAGATAATGGCCGGCGGTGCGACCAAATGCGAGAATGCTGGAGCCACCCGTCTGTCGCTCATTTGATATGGAAATTAAGAAATGAAAGGGTGATCCAAGAAACTGGATCCGCCCCGCTAGCGAAAATTCGGAATCGTTGGCTCCGAGCAATTAACAGCAGACTGGCCTCACTTTATCGTGCTCTCCAATCTTGATATCTTTGAAAAGCATTTCTCAACTTGACATCGCCAACAGTGATGTGGAGGGAAATGTTTCGGCGTTGCGCGGCAATAGTGTGCCGACTGGGAAGGGAAGGCGGGGATTTATGGAGAAGTGCGCTACGACCTCCGTACTCGTAAGTAGAAAAATCGGTCATTTCGAGGGCTGTATTTCGCCGGAAACAGCCTCAGATTGCCGAGGGTTCTACTGGCCGGGGCCATCGGTTTTAATCGGTCTGGCGACCGATTTGCCATCACCCTTGGAATGGCGGGGTTGCCCCTATTGAAAAATCGGTCATTTCGAGGGCTGTATTTCGCCGGAAACAGCCTCAGATTGCCGAGGGTTCTACTGGCCGGGGCCATCGGTTTTAATCGGTCTGGCGACCGATTTGCCATCACCCTTGGAATGGCGGGGTTGCCCCTATTCCCCATACCCAGTGCCTACCGACGACACCCCCTCGGCAAGAGTCGGCATCCGTGTCCCGAAGTTCGCGGCGTACTCCGAGCGTACGCATTGATTTCCTTCAGCTTTTCAACCAATTTTCAACTACTTACTTTGAGGATGTCGGCCGCATATTGTTCAAAGACAAAGTTGTTTTCAATTTATTCTCGCAACATCCACTGGCGATACACTATGTGCTATTCATATCCGTACTAAGCTACTAAAATTAAGTACTTTTACCGTTGAAAGAAGACCGATAATCACCCCTATATCATGCACAGAAAATCAAAGAAACATAGAGAAAATAGAAGCATCACGCACATTGGGAAGTGGACGTACATCACACAGCGAAAGCCCATTCTCTTGCCCATTTTGTTGCCCGCCGATATGCGTTCTTTGAACTGAAATCTTCGAAACAGCGAGAGTTGGACGTGGATTGAGGGACTGACTTGAAATCAGAGCCCTGCTTGAACAGAAGAAAAGATAGAGCCGGAGACGCACCTAGCGCGCCGTAACAGTCTCTGCGCCTCACCATCCTCCCTCTGAACTCACACATTTCCTTCGCCAATTGAGTCTTGCAGATCTATCAACGCCAAGACCGGATTGGCGTTGTTCTCACTTTGATGGGATAGGACAACACTGTTTGCTTTGGTGGTATCCTCCTGCTTGCCGGTGTCGAGCATAGGGGTGGCCACGATGTCCATAAACGATGGGAGTGGGGAGCCAGAGGAAGTGGGCGGCGTGGACGTTGGGGGGAAGTTGGGGAAGTAAGGAATAGAAGGTACGTGAATATTGATTGGCGACGTAGTTCTCGTACATCGGAACAGACTTTACCTCCGCGCAGGTGTTGGCTGGGGCAATAGGCGTTCGAGTGGTGGATAGGCGTTCGGGTATTATTTAGGCGTTCGCCGAACGCCTATGCTACTAATCGTGTATGTACTCGCCCCCTGCAGAAGCTCTGAGCCTCCCTAAATATACCTCAGAGCCCTAACCAGCGTTGTTTTGGCCTTCGGCAGTCACAAAAAGAATGGATCAGGCTGGGAATGGAACTTACACTATTCTGATCATTTTCAAGAAACATTCTTTCCATCACATACCTCAAGCCCTTCCACCAATAGCTCTTTACTGACCTGAATGGTTTGTGGTGACATTGAGGCACCATTTTCGCTGGTGAGACAGACTTGATCGCCGTGATATTTGCCGGGATCAACATCGCCTTTTGGGTCAGCCCCTCGCGGCGGCATTCGTCGAGTGCACGATGCTCGGCGGCCCGCAGCCACCGAATACATCAGCTCAAACATGAGATGTGCTGCGCGGGATTTTCACTAAATTATGGGCAAAGAGATGTATTAGGGTACTGGCTAAGACTTGAATTTCATGTTGAATGCATTTGCACCTTCCAGAGGCAAAAGAATGCGAGCGGAGGGGTTATGGTAGGTCGCCCACGCTCCCATCATCACCAAAATAGATCAAACGTCAAAGGCTGTCATTGTAATTACCGATTAGGAAACATATCCGCCTCTGAGCTCTCCGCCCACTAGGACTACGCAGGAAGGTCTGGGTTTCCGAGATTAAGATCTCATTCAACTCCGCACTGATTACTGTAAAATTTCTGCTGCAACAGTTCAAGACATGGCTCAACCAACTCATCTGCACAGTTTGTCCGAGGTAGAAAGGCATGTCGCAAATTTCTTTTTCCTGTTACCGGCGACGGTCGTCCGCGGTCGTTTGTTATCGGGGAGCTTCAGGTCGTCAGCCTGACAGCCGCCTCATCGAAGGGGCTCGGAAACGATCGGGGCATATCGTACCCGACAGCCTGACAGCCCGATGATGTCTTTTCGGGCACGATCTCCAACTACTCCAGAACTAATGAAAAACAAGAAAATTCTATTCATTCAGTCCGAAGTCGCTTGGTTGCAAGCAGGTTTGTAGTACTTGACTTTGAAGTGATAAGTTGTAATGATGATTGAACTTTGAACTTGAGTTGAAGTAGAGTCTAATAAATTGTATTGAGTCTGTGTAACAATCGTGAGCAGTCAGAGTTGAACCGGCGTGGAGTACAAGACAAAACGCAGCCCTTACCGTTCGGCCACGCGCGCATTATTGGTTGAGGAAGTGAACTCCAACATATGAGGTCAGCTCCACAGCCAAGCACGACCAAACAAATGACACGGTCTGACGGCTGCCATGGACACTCACCGACTCCCTATACACCACCTTCATGTCTCCTACCTCTGCTACCCTTCGTCGCTCGTCCTCAGACATCTCACACGTCTCGGACTCAGAACCCGAGCGCATCGCCGCCACGCAGCGCGCCAAATCATCTCGGAAGGCTCGCCGTCAACGCGATGCCTGGATTCCCAATGTCTCCTCGTCGACAAATGAAGACGTATCCGGCCGGATTTTGGTGCTGGAGGACGCGGTGAAGCAACTGGAATGCGAGTTGAAGCTCATGCGGGACGAGATCCGCGGTATGCCCGGTGCGTAATAGTACTTTCCATTATGTAATTCAATTCATTCATTACATCCCGTCGGCAGCCGCGCCCAGACTATCTGTGACTCGGCGTGCAACCGCCAGTCCACCGACTACTCCTCCGCCCAAGCGATTCCGCGTCCATCACGACGCATGTGTTGGGAACGACAGCCCACTCAGTCGCATCGACTCGCCCCTCATCCATCAAAGCTCCTTACGTCTCAGCACTCCGGAACGGGATGCGAATAGTCGGGAGCTTGAAGAATCTGTGCGGTCTGCAATCTATGGCACCAAATCCCCCCAGCTTTACATCTCAGGCAAGGAGAACATCGCCTCACCATCCCCAACAAAGCGAACGGTTTTGACGAGGAGATGTAATGACTAAAATCTTTTTTTTTCATACGAAACAATATATTCTTTTTGTTCCAATTGCATTGCTCGAGTGATTTACTGGTCATCACCACTCTCCTCGCCATTACCGGTCTCGCCATCCCCCGCATTGTCCATGTCAACGTCCTCCTCCTCCTCGACCTCGGCATTTCTGATCGCATCCAACGCAGCATCCAGCTCGTCACCACCGGCAGCGCCATTCGTGACTCTGACATCCCCAAGACTCATTTCACTGTCCGGGAAAAGCTCCGCATCCCACTCTCTGAAAAGTGCGAGAACGGGCTTGGAGCGATTGCGAAGCCCCTCAAGAAGGTAACGCAGGTACGATTCGTAGCATGAGTACCAATTGATTCCTGTTTGCTGACCTTTCTTCTTGAGCTCGACGTCCATCGACAGGGCCCAAAGCGTCTCGCATAGAAGTAAGTGTCAGCCGGCTGTCAAAGTATTCGGACTCACAAGAGCACCTGCGCAGGCAACAAAGCCTGGTGTGGAGTTCGAAATATTGTGCATCTGTTGCATGCAACGGGGCCCGGAAACGCATGGCTTGTTGGTCGCCATCTTGATAGGTTTTTTCTTCCCATAAATGACGGCGGCAGCGACCTGCAAATGTAAGTTTCACAACCCGCGCCACAATTTCATGATACATACATGCATGACAAGCTTGTTTTTCAGGAATGTTTCGACGTTGAGGCGGTCCGCGCCGTCGCTATGCAGGGCCGGTGCATCAAATGGATGAAATGTTATTTTGCCGGAGTCGTCCTTTCTCCCGCCAATGAGGTCGGCGTACCCAGCACGGAGCGCCATATCTTGAATGTCCAAAGCATCGCCAACGCGAGGGTGTAGATGGGCGACGAAGACAGCTCCAATATCGTTGCGAAGACGACTGGAGGTATTTGACCGCTGCCTATCCATCGCCTTGTTGAACTGAACCGACTTGTCAGTTTTTTGCGGAGATTTTTTCTTGGCACGTACCGTATGCACCAGCCACGATTGCAAATCCACTCATGCACTGCTGGCTACCGCTTCACATCTGGCTGGACAAGGGTCTTGTAACGAGCCACGTCAAGATGTTTCCTATCGTGCTCCGTGCTCTCTGGCTGCCGTCCGAGATCAGAAACGCATCGGGCAATGGAGGCGGAGTCATAATTGGATTCATGATTATGGTGTGTGTTTCTTCACTCTCAGCGAAAGCAGAATTCGTTTGGAATTCGATTTTCTTAGGTTGAAGACCCTGGTCATTCCAAAAATCGTACGGAGCGTCAAAACTACGATTCAATCAATTCAAGCGTGAAATCTACCAGCAAGTCATGGAAAAGCTCTTCGAAACGATCTGGAAAAAGTCATGGTTTGGGGAACCTGTCCGTTGCGGTGATGATGTGGTTCGCAACCTTTATCCGGGGTTCTTAATTGAGTCCTTGGATTTTTAGGAGGCGTGGAGCTTCACCTGTTGCCGAGCTAACCGAGCGAAACACCCTTGCCCCCGCTGTCTCGTTTCTCACGAGATGCTCGACTGCCTTCATCAGTTCTTTCCGTTGCGCAGCTCTGAAGCGATGCGGAATGTGGTTGAAAGAGCCAGGTGTGCTCCCACAGCAGCTCAACGAGATAAGCTCTTGATGGACCACGGTCTGCACGACGTACCGGTATGAGTTTTATTGGAAAGCTTGTCTAGATACTGATTTATTCAGCATTTCATGTGGAACATCCGTTTCTCTGACCCGTACCTTTCGTTCATTTATGATCTCCTCCATTTTCTCGAGGCAGGCAAGTGGGGACACCACCTGTGGTCGCTAACGTTAGATCTCCTCGAGAAACTCGGTCTGCTTGCCGAAGTCACCAAACGGTATGTTCCCGATCCGCGTAGATACTCAATTAACTTCCGTCATAGAATGGCAAAATTCTCTCGCTGGCGAAATCTCAAACATATCAACGACTTGGCTACGAAAGATTTCACTGACGGCCAAACTCATCTCGATATTTCTCAAGGTCAGAGTTTTGTTTGGGCCAATTGTTTGTCTACGAAATTCAAGGAGATGCTGAGAAACCCTTTCCTCTTAGTGTATTGTTTACATTTCTCTGCGAGATTCTCCCCCCAAAATCGAATACCGTGCATCCGAGCCCTGTTGAAGTGTCGAATGTTGCTTGGCTTACGCGTGATGACGACGAGTCGACAGCATTGTCGTTCAACAATGCATAGAAGACTACGAAAAATGGTGCAAGGTACGGCCACCATTTTACATTAAGCTCGAGTTGCTGACTAGTTCTATCTGAAGCGCGTTTCCGAGGACTACGACAAGAACTTCAAGTTTCCGAAACAACACTATCTTATACACGCCCTCGATGATGTTCGTTTGAAGGGTGTGCTGCGCAACGTGTGACGAAAGATTACCCTTAAGTAATAGTTTCGGCACACGAAAGGTTTGTTGAGAGCTGGTGGCGAACAGAGTGACTGTTGTAAGTTCTAGATTCACCAAGTGTAATACAAAGTACATCACAGTATATAAAGTAAACTAAGAAACGAGACAAAGCGGAATGAAGTCATTCATGAGCGCAAAGTAATGGACGGAGCGGGAAGTGGAGAATAAGTCTATGTCAAACGCGGTCACGAGATAACAGAGAAAAATAGTGGTGTTACATACGCCCTCCAGGTTGACGTGTCGGCAAGCTCAATCTAAGTCTGCATCTCATCAGAACCTCCCGCGGACGGTCCAGCGGCGCTTCTCGCGGCAGCTTTCTCAGCAGCGGCCTTTTCAGAAGCCAACTCAGCCTCGATCCGAGCATCCAATTCCTCTCTCTCCTTCTCCTCCTCCATCATACGCTCTTCAACGCCAAAGCGCTGAGCCATGGCCGTCACCCGCTCGTACTCCGGAGCATCCCGCTGTTGTCTCTTCACACGTCCCTCGGGCCTTCGCACGCTCGCGGTTGTCCTGCCGGCGCAAGTCCATCTCCGTCAAGCGGTCCCAACGCGCCTGGGAGACAAGGACCTGCCCGGCAGGCGGCGCCTCGGCAAGGTCACTCTCGCGAACGGAATAGATGACGATGGAGGGGAGGTGATGGTCGGGATACAGAGAGTGCGGCCCGACTCGATGTCGTAGTAAGCCCCCACTTCTCTCCGGAAAGGCAATGAGCATTGAGAATGCGCGCGAAGTCGACATAGCCCCACGGCATGTCCTTGTAGCGATTGGCGGGGTCGTTAGGAGGTAATTGAAACATGATGTATACGCGGACCAGCATCGCGGGAACAACATGGGTGGTTTCGTTATCAGGGTCGCGAAGGTGGAGGTGTGATCGTCAATATGCTGGAGCCAATGCGAATTGTTGAAATCGAGGAATTTAGCGAGGGCAACAATGTCCTTCCCAAGCACTCCGTTGACACGGAAGCTGGAGACTGGGTGGAAGAAGAGGAAGATTTGTTGGATATGTTTGTGGTTGGGCATGGTGAGGAATGGAAAGACGGTTGAGGAAGCAGAGGATGAGTAAGATGTAGAGGAGAACTCGGGGTTGAGTTCAACGAACAAATCCAGAGAGTTTAAGTACTCCTTTCGGTTTGAGACAATCTTCTGATCCGCCTGAATCAAAACAATATCCGCTGAGAAGACGTCAATGTCTTCCTCGGGTAGTTTGCCAGACCCGCGCGGGAGTTCAGAAATATCTGACACTCCGAGAGATTCAAAATAATCCCGCAAAGCGGTGAGATGACTCGCCTGTGAATAGGGCATCCAAGTCCGATCCCCAGACTGCCACTGAATCTCAAAGACGGCGTCAGCACGTCTTCCTGAATGACCAACAATCTTGTCAATAGCCCATTCATGGGTCGTTGCATTGTAGACAACATCTAACTGAGTTTCCAATCTTCCTGGAAGCGACGGTCATCATTTGGAACATGAATCCGAAGCAAAGATGCATGGTAAAACATCGTGAATTCCGCGCTGTTTCATATTGGGCGGAAGTTTAATCTGAAACGAATTATTACCGAAAGTCTCGGATAATAAGTAAGGCCCAATGAATTTGGGAATGAGTTTGCGCGCCAAACCCTTCTCAAACTTAAGATTCTTCGTAGACAGATAAACCAAATCTCCTTGAGAGAATGGTGATGCTTGCCTACGGCGATTAGCATTCCGAGTTTGCTTAACCCTGGCAGCAAGAACTGCGTCGTGTGCAGCCATAATTGCCAACCTGCGTTGCAGAGCGAAATTAGCAATGCCAGGAAATTCACGGGTGCGATCCAAGTCCCAGATTAATGACCTAGGCATCCGCCCGGTGTTCAAGAAGAATGGAGTATAGCCTGTAGTTTCAGACCGAGCGGAATTCAGAGCGAACTCAACTGCGGGTAATTTAGAAACCCAATCCTTCTGTTTCTCGCCAATACATTGACGAATCATCTGTGTCACGGTACGGTTGGCCCGTTCCGTGCTTCCATCCGTCTCAGGATGATATGCGCTGGACATACGAAGCTTCGTACCAATTAATTGATGAAGTCGTTGCCAAAAGTTGCTTGTGAAGAGAACATCACGATCACTCACGATGGATTTAGGCAGTCCATGAAGTTTGTACACGTTCTCGAACATGAGTTCAGCCATTTGTTTAGCAGTATAATTGATTCGGCTTGGAATGATATGTACCATGCCTGTCAATAAGCAAATTACAACTGTAATAGAATTGAACACGCTATCGCGGTTCTTAGACTCGGGAAGAGGTCCCACGAAGTCTACCCCAATCGTTTCCCAAGGCTGAGAGGGAGGATTGAGTGAATGAAGCAAACCGTAAGGTTTCTGATTGTTCGGCTTACTGTGTTTGCAAGTCTTGCAAGCATCACAATAGATTTGGGTATCCGGAACTAAATCCTTCCACCAGACATATTCCCGAAGATAATCGGTGGTTTTGCGAGGCCCCAGATGTGCCAGAACGGAGTGTGCTTCCGAGATGATTATTTCCCGAATGTTTCGTCCCTTGTACTTCAGATGAGGAATACAGAGCACCTTGCGGTCATGTTCACAGAGGAAAATCAAGCCATCCGATACTTCAAAGTTCTTGAAAGCTTTCGGAGTCGCCAGAATGTCTTTGAAGAATGAATCTTCGCCGTATTTATTTTGCAAAAACTTGACCAGATCAAGGCCGTCAGTCCCTCCAGAGATCACAGGGAATATTGAAGGATCCATGTCCTTGATTTGTTGTTCAAGCTCCGAGAGCGTAGGTGGACGAGGAGTCGACGGCGCGAGAGGCGGAGGCTCGTCAGAGGTGGGAAGCGGAGAAAAAGATTCCGTTGATGCCGGATTTGCTTCCGGGATCAAAGTTTGATCACCGCTGTCAAACGACTTTGCCTCCGCACTTGACTTTGTGTCGGTGCCTGCTCTTGACTGCGCGTCGGAGCTGCTTGACTTCGCGTCAGCTGTTTTCAATTTCGTTTGGGTACTCCCGCCCTCCTTTGCTTCTCCTGTAGAAGCAAATTTCTTCTCGTTTGCAGCACGAGTCATCGACCTCAAGACACGACTTTCTTGGGTCTGTTTTGCCTTAGCGAGGTCCTGTTTCTGCTTCTGCTCAGCAGCCTTAGTTGCAGACCTCAAAACACGGTCGCTTGCCATCGCTTTCGCTTCAGAACCCGCAAAAACCGGCATGGAAATGGAGTTGATATTGAGTGCATCATTGTTGACGACATCATGGTACGTGTATTCGCTCCTCGCACGAACAGTTCCGGGTGCCTCGTTCGAGTAGATGCGAGATAATGCGTCCGCCAGAACATTTTCTGTTCCAGGAACATATACAACCTCGAAATCAAATTCAGAGACTTTTTCCATCCACCGGGCTTGTCGTCCCGACAAGTTCTTTTGGTTCATGAAGTGAATAAGACCCTTGTGGTCTGTTATCCATTTAAAATGGAATCCCTGCAGTATGTCACGATGCCGTAGCATCGCCTCAACACCTGCTAACATCTCAATCTCATGCACAGGATAATTTTGCTGCGCCGAGTTGAGTTTTGCACTGAAGAATGCGGCAACTTTCGCTGATTTCCAATCAGCGCCTTGGCTCACAACTCCAGCAATTGCAGAGCTTGATCCGTCTGTTACAAGAAACGCAGGGTCCGCATCAGGTCCGTATTTCAATGGAACACGACGATGATCGCGAGACTGATGGATGATACTTTTGCAGTCCTCAAATGCCCTTTGCTGAGTATAACCCCAGCGAAATGGCACGGTATCTCCAGTTAATCCGTGGAGAATACCCATCGGTTCACGAATACGAGCCAAGTCATCGGCAAGATACCCAATCGAGCCCAGGAATGCGCGCAGTAAGTCCCGATTAGTTGGTGTTTTCCAATTTAAAACGCTGTCGACTTTGTCAGGATCCATTCGGATACCGTCATCGTCAACAATACGACCGAGAACCTTCATTTCTGGCTTCAGAAATTGAAGCTTATGCTCGCTGAGGTACAGTGTCTCGCGTTTTAATATGTCGATAATCGCCTTGACATGCTTGATGTGCTCATCTAGCGATTCAGAATAGATGATGATATCGTCAAGATATACATCCATAAATCTCCCAATGAAATCCGAAAATAGATAGTTCATTAAAGATTGGTACGTCGCCGGCGCATTACAATCGCCTATCTGGATTACCAGACTGACCATATTCCCATCAGGAGTAGTTACCGTGGTACGGTCAACATGCTCGGGAATAATCCGAATTTGCTCATAGGCATCCTGTCCGTCAATTAGAGATCGATATTTACACCGAGCAACTCGGCGCAAAATACCTTCCATGTCCGGAAGTGGAGAAGACAGCTTATGAGTATTTTTGTTGCGTGCTCGCAAGTCAACCACGGTGCGTAGTTTCGGCGGGTTGGTCTTCGCTTTTGGAATTAACAGCATGGGAACAGTATTCCCCGAGCTGGTCACTTTCCAGCGCCCAGTCTTCAAGTAATTCCGGCGCTTCTCATCCCATTGAGGGCGAAGAGCCTCGGGACACCGAGACGGTCTCCACGGTAGTATCTTCGTCTCATCAATGAGAGGAATTGTGTGATTGATTGCGCGCAAAGGCGGCAGAGGAGTTTCTGCAGCCTTCTTGCAGATAGGTTTGGCATATTCAATCAACTCGTCGCGAGCAGATTGAATAGTTTGATTCTCTAACTCGGTGGAGTGCGAGTAAATTTTTGCCGTAGCAACTCCGGAAATCGGTAAGCATTTTGCGCTTCCAACGCAAACACGAGAAGGGTTGAACCCAATATTAACCTGATGTTGGAACAGCCAAGATGTCCCCAAAATCAAGTCATACCCGCTAACATTTGCGATATAGAAGGTACGAGGACAGTTGATATCCTGATATTTGAAGTCAACTTCAACAGAATGGTTGATTTTCGACCTCGAGCCTTGAACAGCAAGCTGAAGAATGATTGGTTCGTTTAATTCTCTTCGTTTCAGTTGAAGCTGATCTGCTAGAGAGCTAGAGATTAAGTCCCCCAGCGAACCCGAATCAACCAAAGCACGGGCTGGCTGTCCATTAATATGTACCACAATAACAAGTGGCTTGGCGACAATTTTGTCGGGAACTCGAGGCAAGCAAGCAGTACGAGTTATTCCTTGAACTTGATCGGCTGGAATTTGAATACCTCCACAGTACAACGTGGAATACTCGCAGTCATCCCGAGTTTTCAACTCTGCGAGCATCTCCAACAGATAGGATAACTTAGGTAGCGCACTTGGTCTTCCTAGTTCAAATTCAACTGCTTTGCGTTCAATTTCGATGGATTGAATTACTTCAAACAATCGAACTTCCTTCTCTGAATAGTTCGTCTCCAAGAGAAGGTAAAGGTAACCGAAACCATCTTCATTCTCGAGTGTGTTCCAACGAACACTTTCTTCGAGTTCAATTTTACCGCGTTTTCGGCGGATCCAATTAATGAAGTCGAATCTCCAGTTCAAGAGATAGGCTTCAGGTAAGTCTAACTCCCAGCGACATCCTCGTTCTTTTGTCCCTGACACAATATAGTGTCCGGGAAGGTGCTTGCGAACACGGTAAGTTGAAACTTCAGGATATTTTTCAACCCGTTCATTCAAGTATTGATTCGCTCCATTACAGAGTAAATCGTCGATAGGCACCTGATGGAGAGGACGAGGAGCTTCGGCTGGTCTCTCCAGCTGATAAAGACGTTCGCTGGCGTACCATGCCGCGATTTCAAATTCTTCGTCAAATAATCGACCTTTGGGTACGATCGTGATCTCATCGAAATATTCATCCCAAACGGTCCATTGTAGGTCTACAACTTGATCAAGATAAAAACGGCGTTTATCCCGGCAAGGTCTGTCTATTTCAACAAGTTCATCGCCAGGATACGGCTGAAGGAATTCAAGGACGGCACATGCGCCCTCCGCTACAAGATCACCGATGCGATCCGTTCGCAGTCGTTTATTTTCGGAATTTGATGATGGAATATCCTGTAAGTCTAGGACCTCACAGAGGAGATTCAGACGATCATTCAGCGTTTCTTCGGGATTCCCTGAAAGTCTCAATGCTGAGTTAACCTCAGGTTCGTCTTCATCATCAAAATCATCAAACTCATCAATTTCAGAGTCCGAGTCGCTAACCGACATTAACTCTGGCATATCTGAGTAGTCAGGCGTCATTGAAACGTCCTCAGGTTGACTAGGTTCATCCTCGAATGGTTCTGGTTCGGATTCTCCTTCAGAGTAATCAGAAAATCCGGGAATTTCGAAGCAACGAGGAAGATCAAAGTCTTCATCATCCGAGTCCAAATCCGACTCGTACTCGGAATCACTCGTCTCGAATAATTCAGGCAAGTCGGCGAACTCGTCCTCTGACTCACTGGGCTCATATCCAGATGAGCTAGATGTTTCTGAGTCCGAGTGCAGAGGTAAATCCGCAAATTTCTTAATATACCAGGCCGAGAGATCAAAGTCTCGGTTTTGCAGGGATTCTTTGCGTAGAATTTGCGGTTCAACGTTCCGGAATATGCTGGTGACAATGTAAGAATCTTCATCGAAAGATTCGACACGAATTTTATTATCTTTGATTACAGGAGTATCAATTTCTTGATCAACGTCCTGCAAGATAAATGTTGCCATTGTGGCGTACATATCTTCAGATTCCGCGGTAAAGCGGTCTTCCCATTCGACGTCGTCAGGATCTAACCCAAGAGCAATCTGACGCTCAATAGCGTACCATAGACCAATTCTAAAGTCTTCGTCGAACAGGTATTCCATGGGTAAGATAACATCTTCCATTGTTACATTATCAATGACAACATATTCAGTATCCGATGTTTCGTACACTTGGAAACGAGATTCTCGTTGAACCTCTTCATCTCCAGGGTAAGGCTGAGCTTCCTGTAGTACAATGCGAACGAATTTCGCCACTAAATCGCCAATAGGTCGCGGTTGTTCCGGGTGAGAGTTGACAGTTTCCAGAATTTTCAAGTCCTGGTTCCCGCCCTCCTCAGCTTCCATACGGAAAATCGCAGACCCAACGGGTAAGGTTTCCAATACTTCAGTCGTTACTGAAAGTGCTGATTCGTTTGCGGTACGCATTCGTGCAGCGTGCGCGCCGAAACCTGGAGGTTTACCCTTCTGGTTTGAATTCATGGTCGTCAACTTGGGGCAGTTGCGAGCCATATGGCCTGCTTCTTCGCAATTCAAGCAAAGTCCAGCAGCCATCAATTCGTTTCGACGTTTCGTCGACAATTTCCGGTCAGGGTAAGTCCGTTTTCCCTTGAACTGGTTGTTCGTTGAAGCCCTTGGCTTATCTGAGTTCGATTTTTCAGCGTTCAACTTCACCGAGGAAGATTGAATCGTAGGCTTCTTGAAAAAGCGACCCCCACGCGAACGGTTGGTGTTTTTGGATGATGAAGCAGAAGGTTTGCTTCCATTAGCCTTCGGTTTATCATCTTCAGGCTTATAATTCCCAAGCAACTTTTCAGCATGCTCGGCTTCGACGACAACATCATCCCAACTTGATACCTCTGGATCAAGCTTTTGGCGCGACATCTCTTTCTTGATGTCCTTCCGCAAGGTTAACCAGAGTCGGGTGACTTTTTCCTGGTCATCCGGCAGACCAATCATGGTGTGTAGTTGTTCGTACTCAGCGATATGTTCAGTCACTGATTTGGAACCTTGGAACAGTCCGTTTAATTTTGTGCGCTGTTTCAACCTAAAGTCTTTGGGGAAGCAATAATTCAACAGTTCGGTGAAGAACTTGGTAAGGGTCCAAGATTTCTCATATTTAACAACCTTACGCTGGTAAAAGTCTCCAGCCGATCCAGTCATGAAATAACTGATAATGAATATCTGATCTTCCTTAGGGACTTTACCCATCGTTACATAGTTCGTGCTTTCGCGAACGAACCGGAAATAAGCATAAGGATCAACTGATCCGTTATATTTGGTAGGAGGGATAGGCTTCAAGCTCATCTTAGTATCCCGTCGAGATTTTGATCTCGTCCTACGAGCACCTTTCGCACGTCGGGATTTGCTTGATTTCCGCGACTTGCGAGAGTGGGTACGTTTTCCCTTGTGTTTACGGGAACGAGATTTGTGATGACTCCGTTTCACAGACTTTCCAGAGTCGGTACCACTCTCGTCAGAGCTGGAAGAGCTATCCGAGCTGCTCGACTCATCATCCGAGTCAGAGGAGTCTTCCTCGGAGGAATCAGAGCTGGAGCTCGAGGAACTCGAGCTGGATGAACTCGAGCTCGAGCTTGACGAAGGTGGGGAGGAATTCCGAGCGGCAGCCTCGCGAATAACTTTGTCAATAAATGTTCCGCCCACAAGGGGTCTAGCAGGAGGGGAGTTGGTTCTCTTCTGGTTGTGTTTACCAGAACTTTTAGTGCGTATCTCCCGCTCTATGCTAGCTTCAACCGCGTCTTTGGCGCGGTTTTTAACCTGTTTAGCTTGCTTTTTCTTAAGCAACTTAGCGGTGCGTTTCGCTTCCGCCATTTCGACGTCTTTCTGACGTTTCTCCTCAAGTTTGATTGCCTTCAAACGCTTCTGAAGGTTCGATTTCTCGTTAGATAACGAGGTAGTGGTCTGGCCAGACACTGATTCATTTGGAGGAGAATTATGTTCAGGTTCATTGATTACAACGGTAGTAGAAGACCTATCCGAGGGTACGCTATTCACGGGAACATCCCGGAATAAATCAGAAGGAGTAGAAATAGGCTCCTCCTTAATTCGGTTTATTTCTTCAAAATTAGCGAAGGCAGCGCGTTGAGCTTCAAACTCAGCTTCAGAGAACTGGTCCGACCAATCAACCTCGCCCCAATTGCGAGGATCAGGGCCTTTACCCTTCGGCTGAGACGGCCCTTCGCCTCGAGAGATTTCGCTTTCAGAAGGCGAAGCCGAGCGGACTTCAACCTTCCGACCCGGTGCGGGAGTGGATTGCGCCTGAGCACCTGTGAAGCGCGGTGAGTTAAATGTGTTCAATTTAACTTTCGCAATTTTATCCTCATCATCAGAGGCAAGAGAAATAAGTTCCTCGTCAGAAACACGAGGATCTCGACGGCTCTTATCAGCAGCCTTGGCCATACGCATGTAGCGCTTGCCAATCTGCCTAAGCTCCTTGGAGCTCATTTCCTTAGTCGCACGTTCAATTGGCGACGTAGAAGCGGAGGTTGAACGATTAAGTTCGGCCCCAACCGACTTCTTGTCTTCCTTGTGAGACTTGGAAGACTGGCGAGTAACCTGCGTCCAGGTCTCGCGATTCTCGCTTGTATCCAAGTCGAGAATACCAAAGTCCACGCTGCTATCAAGCAACGGGACAAGCAACAGCCCGGAGCTTTCCTGAGAAGGAAAAGCTCCCTCCACCACCTGAGTAGGTGGGGCACTAACCGCCCGAATGGGTGGTGAAGCAGAAACAACCCGGCTGAACAACAGCTCGGGTGTAACGCTGCGCGACTTGGGCGAACCCAAAGCCGACTTGGGAGCGGATTGCTCGGGAGCGCGATGCTCGGAACCAAGAGAAGAAGAAATAGAAGTGGAAGACTCACTATCTTCTGCATGTTCCTCGACGGTAACACGATTGTTCCGAGTAGTAGCCCGAGTAACATAAGGAGAACGTCCGCTTCCACGAGTGAATTGAGCCATTGCGTCGAGATGAGAGAGTACAAGAAAAGAAGCTAGAGTTGAGACAGGAGATGAGACAAGAGAAAAGCTTTGGTGAGAGAGTCGTCGTCGAAGTCGGTAGCGGCGGTTGATCAGACCACAGGTAACCAGAGCAAGCGGCGACGAAGAGTAAAGATACTAGTTAAGAGTCAAAAATATGTGACGAAAGATTACCCTTAAGTAATAGTTTCGGCACACGAAAGGTTTGTTGAGAGCTGGTGGCGAACAGAGTGACTGTTGTAAGTTCTAGATTCACCAAAGTGTAATACAAAGTACATCACAGTATATAAAGTAAACTAAGAAACGAGACAAAGCGGAATGAAGTCATTCATGAGCGCAAAGTAATGGACGGAGCGGGAAGTCGAGAATAAGTCTAAGTCAAACGCGGTCACGAGATAACAGAGAAAAATAGTGGTGTTACACAACGGTACCACTCGAACGGGGGAGGGAATACACCAAGAAGTCAAACAACACTATGGCCAGACAAATAAGCGCAACACGGAAGCCCAGGTGAGCTAATGTTGAATCTTACTCCAATGAAAACACTTAGAATAAGCAGATTTCTATTCGCGACGAGGATCAAGAGGTTGTCGCTCGGACGCACCTGTTGATTGACGATTTTTTCAGGCGCGCTTCGCAAACGGCTGAATTGTCAGACGCCAGCAGCGACACCGATGCCACAAATCAAGAAGCCGATGTTGCTCAGTTCAAACAAGGCTCCGCACGGCGTGTCCCGAAATCACGGATCCCGCCCGCAAATGGGGAGAACCAGTGGACTTTTGGCTCGCCACTGCAGTATGGCGACAGCCGCAGTTACGAGGATTTACATGGGGGAAATAATCCCATATACCGTGCTCTTGATCCTCGTCTTCGAGAATTTCTGCACTCGCAATTTCCCGACGAATATCTGACTTACGAGGACACGATCATGGCAAGTGTTTCTTTCTCTTTTTCCTTGCGCAAACTTATCGCACATACAGATCGAGATATTTCAATGTGTTTACATTGCGTATCAGTCAAAGGATGACTGGACCAATGCTGAGGATATTTTGCGCTGCAAAAGTAACTGGTACAATTCTGGGCCTCGGTACGATTGTGTCCTTTTCAACTCTGATCAACCGGGCGTCGCATGTGCTCGATTGCGATCCCTCGTTCGCTGCCAGCTGCCCTCAGGTCGTGTTGTGGATCTTGCTGTTGTGCAAAATATGAAGCCCAACAAGTGGCGGCCGAAAACTTCGTGGGACGGCTGTGTTGTGTTCGAGGAGGAGGTAGACTTGACTTTCCTCCTCATGGACTTTGTCATCCGAGGTGCATTGTTGGCTCATGCTCAGGGACCATCAAACTCGCGTCGCAACTTTCATTATCTTGTGGATGTAGTCGACGGTGATATGTTTTTACGCGTGCTCAATGCTATAGGCCATGTATGCAATTAAAAATCTTAACCGTTGCTTTGTCGACCACTTTGTGGCGGGTGGGCTTATGTTACCTGACCGCACCCCGATAGCATCCCGGTCGGGCCCTGTCGGGGTATTATCGGGCATGGTCGGGTGGTCGGGCACGATAACAAAATAAATAAATTTGCGACACACTTGAAGTCGCCGCCACTGCAGAATAGAGAGTAAGTCAATTCAGTTCCTCCCCCCACCACCTCCTCGTATATATTATTCCGATGGCTCGCAACGCGCTGTGCACCGCGTGCGCAGAACGGGATCGGGTTTTGTGATATACTATGATCATAAGACCAAGAAGTCTTCGCCAAAAGCTTCTTTAACACTACGAAACTAAGTAATAACAATGAAAGGTGTCAGTGAACGGGCGAAAAAGTCAATTATTTTTTCGATTTTTTTTGGTCGAAATCCAGGGGATTCTGGAACGGCTTCGTCAAGTGCTATCAAGCAGTATCAAGCTCTCAAGTAGTATCAAGCTTGATCAATGTGATCAAGCTTGACCAAGTACAGAAAGAATGGCCGTGGGTTTTTCGATACTTTCCGGGCCGAATTGGCTGGAATAAAATGTAGAGATGGAAAAAAGTACTTGAAAAAGAGACCTAGTTTGCACTTTGACTCAATGGAATTGACCCCGATTTGAGCTCGCAATGGCCCGTCCAAGTTGGGCATTTTGACCCAAAACACTGAGGAAGTAGAACCCCCTGAATTTCCCATAGCCGGACCATGAATTCCACAATTCATGGGATTATCTGGTGAATTCAGATTCAGGGGGTTGTAACTTCACGTAGCTCATTCACATAATTATGTTAGGCCAATACGAACTATGTGAATTTCGCTTGAAAATTGAATGAATGCAGTTGTGTGAAAACTGCTCAAAAAATTCATTCCTGGCTTCCAGGCGAGTCTTTGAAATTCACCCATGCACCTCGTGGAATTCATGGAGTTCAAGTTGCCCGGAACACGGTACATGGTTCTGGTCACCAGTACTGGTTGTGCTCCTAATGCAGTAACATAGTCAATTTGGATAGTTTAAGCAATGTAGCTTAATAGTTGTTAGTGAAGACTTGTAAGTAAATCTGCAGTATTAGTACCTCAGTACAGATGAAGTGCAACCAATACTTGTAGGTTTGATAGTGGGCAAAGCGAGGAGTGAGTAATAGATTTTTCATGCAGTTTCCATTGTGTTTTCACATACTTTTCAAGTGAATTCCCGGAGCATTGGAAGGGAGTGAAAAAAGTTTTCATTGGAATATGTGGTAGATATCATTCTAAAACCATGTGAATTAACACCATGGAATGTCCCATTCACATAGTTGGACCCAGTGAAAATATCTCCGTGAAATTCACAACTTCATAGTGAAATTCACAAAGTTTTTCAGTGAATTTCCCATTAAAACCTTGTGAACCGACTATGGGAAAGTCAGGGGGTTCGGAAACCACAGTGAAAATAAGAGAAAATCCAATAAAAATCCTCAAAATGCCCAACTTGGACGGGCCATTGCGAGCTCAAACCGGGGTCAATTCCATCCAACTAAGGGATGAGCCAGCTTTATTTTTCAAGTACACCGATTTGCCATCGCCCTTGCAATGGCGGGGTTGCTGTCAACAAAGTCGGGGTCTTTTGATCACCTGATCCACTTGCCTCGTCACCGTACCATACTCAGTTCGCGATGCTGGAGGATCTTGGCACCGACATTATCCTGCAAATTTTGGCTCTATCTGGGGTTCATGCTACTGTTTTTCTCTCCAGGGTTTAGTAATTTCCTTTCCCGCTATCAGCTGCTGAGTCTCCGTCGGTAAACAGGCAAGCAGAGGCCTCCGAGCCATTACAATGACAAAACAGCTCTGGCTAGACATCTTGGATAATCTCGCTTTCAATGGGTTACTCGACCTCCCTCCGATCAATCGCCTCAGCGTCTCAACCGTTGAGCTCATCCAGATAGTCAAATGCGCGGTTGGGGGTCCCAAGTCCTGGCTGTCCACATTTCCTTTGAGCCAACCGGCACGCCGATTAAGCTTCCTCGTTTCACAGCCAGTAGAAGAGATTATCGATTTGCATCTTCTAGGAGGAGGGCAATATATAGGGTTATGCACCTTGAACTCACTTCAAATACACCATGTTGACACAGGCCGTAAAATTTACTGCTGTCCTCTCGACTACGAGCGCACCCTCTGGTCGATTGAGCTACTCGCAGGCGGACAAATCCTTCGAGTACTTCTTGTTCCCGCTACCAGCCCATCCTCGTAGGTCCGATGTACCCCACACATTCTTCAGTGCTAACCCGATGCGCAAGTGACCGTCTAACCATTCACGAGGTTGATCTTCTGAATGATCAGGTCAACGAGGTGTTCAGCTTAGCGTTTACGGGGAGTGGTTCGTGCAGAGAGCCTTGCCTTGTGGAAGAGCTGCTTGTATTTGCTTTCATTCCGTACCATGTCAACCAGACGGAAGTCGTCCTTATTAATTGGCGGCGGGGGAAGTGTCTGAGGCTGGATTACATGAGCTCTCCGTATACGGCTGTGAGCTGATGTGATTGTGTCTTGTCTTACGTCAAGATGCTGACCGCCTTCCTTGCAGGTCAAGACCAAGTTGACTCCCAACAATCTTGTAGCCCTCTATACCAAGGACGAAAAGCCGTTTCACACATACCTGGCAGTTACCTCCCTCGCTGATTTGGACTTGATGTGGGTGGGGTTTCAGTTTCTCGATACGGACTTCCAAACGATACCCTTCCCCGACATCCCTTTCGCAAAGCTTGAACCTCTGACAAATGGACAAGATGCTCTGGACGAAGGCACTTATACCAAGCTGTGGGTGTACCCTAGTCTGTTATACCGCGACGCGTACAGGGTAGGCGTGTATGCCCACAAGCCTACTCGATCCCACAGCTCCATGCTGCGTAGAGCCACTGACCTCGTCATGGGCCAGCTCCGAAGCCAAGCCGTCGTAATTTACTGTTTGCTACCGGCATTCAAACTTCCTTCCAAGCTTCAAATCTCTATCCACCCTTCTGCTCTTGCTTCTTCAGCGCAGTTATCCGCTCCACAGATTTCGTATGCGGGCTATTGCCTCAACGCTGGGCAGTGGCTGGCAAGCTCAGACCCTAACGCCGGCTCTAGTATTGTAGACGCCCTGTCAGCGAGGACGGGAAAACGGCGCGCGACGTCACGGTGGGTGCTGTCTCGGAAAAAGAATTGGAGCTGCATGAGGTTGGCGCGAAACGGCGCGGTTGTTGCAGTCACCGTGGGTGGGACGGTCTCGATCCATTACTATGCCTAAATGTATGAGTGCCACCCAGTGCTTGCTTAGAGATTTGGGATACAACAGCCCTCGATTGGATCCGACGAATGTACAGTGGCCGCAGAAAATAATGCAACAAAGCGTTGAAGTGACAGTGCTATTGTCTAAGGATTAGTGTGTCCGCTATAAAGTTGGTGAATTGAACCAAGGATTTTGTGTGTGTCCGCTATAAAGCTGGTGAATAAAGACTATTAATAATTCGGGGGGTACAATTTTGATCGTAAACAGGGTTATGTGTACACGAGAGCACTCGTTCGACGTGATACAGTGGCCGCAGAAAACAATGCAACAAGGTGTTTCGAGTCACCGACGGTGTCTTTGGGCTCAAAGAAAGTTTGGGTCAATTCCATCCAACTAAGGGATGAGCTAGCTTTATTTTTCAAGTACTTTCGGGCTATCTTGACAGATTTTTGATGAGAGCTCATTCAGCTTTTCCGGTTATGGGGAAAACTGAAATCATTTTCTTATCAGGTGATCTGCAGAACATGATATTCAAATAACTGCCCTAGATGGTAGAGAATGATCATATATCCATCTCTACATTTTATTTCAGCCAATTCGGCCCGGTACATGCCCAGAAAGTATCGAAAAACCCACGGCCATTCTTTTTTTGCCACCACTGCGGTTCAATTACCATATATGGTAACTGGATCAAACTTCCCGATTTGGAAGGGTTGTCCGCGTTTGCTTGTCGTCTACCTTAGGCGAGGTGGTTGCTATCAAGGAAGCAGTTGAGCGCGTACCCTTGACAGCCCCACTACGGATATATACTGATTCAAGATACGCAATGGACGGACTCACAAAAAATCTACAGAAATGGCAAGATGAGGGTTTCTTCACAGTTTCAAATGGAACTCTGTTTGAACTTACCGCTGCCAAGATCCGTGAAAGGAAGGCACCGACGGAGTTGGCTTGGGTTCAAGGACACTCCGGCAATGTGGGAAATGAGGGGGCCGATAAACTCGCTAGGGAAGGGAGCCTGAAACCTGAGGAGGATAACCTGAACATCGAAGCGCAAGCATCGCTCGTACTCCTGGGGGCTAAACTGAAGAGCATGACTCAATCCCTGGCTTACAAAATCATCAAAAAGTTAAAGATGGAGAAACCCACGTACATACCAGGCACTACTCAGACGACCTGCGACGACTCGGAACATGGCGCTGGCGAAAGCTGCAGCGGCGAACAGCAACGGGGACGAACCCCCATCGAGGAAAATCTGGAGGGCGACATTCAACAAAGATATTTCAAGAAGTATCAGATTCTTCCTCTGGATGCTGATACACGGAGCCTACAAAGTCGGTGAGTATTGGGATAATATCCCGAATCACAGGCACAAGGCAATGTGCGGAAGATGTGGAACCTACGAGTCCATGGAGCATATACTGACTCAATGCGAAGAACCAGGGCAAAAAGAGGTCTGGGACCTTGCGTCTGAAATGTGGAAAATGAAGACAGGGAAGGAATTGAGACGCACCATGGGGCAGATAATGGCCGGCGGTGCGACCAAATGCGAGAATGCTGGAGCCACCCGTCTGTCGCTCATTTGATATGGAAATTAAGAAATGAAAGGGTGATCCAAGAAACTGGATCCGCCCCGCTAGCGAAAATTCGGAATCGTTGGCTCCGAGCAATTAACAGCAGACTGGCCTCACTTTATCGTGCTCTCCAATCTTGATATCTTTGAAAAGCATTTCTCAACTTGACATCGCCAACAGTGATGTGGAGGGAAATGTTTCGGCGTTGCGCGGCAATAGTGTGCCGACTGGGAAGGGAAGGCGGGGATTTATGGAGAAGTGCGCTACGACCTCCGTACTCGTAAGTAGAAAAATCGGTCATTTCGAGGGCTTTCTGGATGCCGAAAACTCGTTTTCCCGGCCGAGGGTTTTCCCCTTGGAGATTGATAAGAAGCGTGGGAATCTCGACCGATTTGCCATCACCCGCGAAAGGAGTGCTGTGTCTTGTGACAGCGGAGTGCTGAGTCACGTGACTCTCCTCTTTCCGACTTCTACCACGCACACACGGCACGACGCTCTGTCGAGCTTCCTCGACACACTTCATCCTTCGCAGATCTCAAGATTTTCTTTGCCCACCCACCACACCCTGTATTGGTTTTCCGTTGCCATCTCGAGTTTCGAGCTTGTTTTGTGGCGGATTTTTCAAGTTAGATCATCTTGTAACTTACTTAGTATTTCCGAGGCAGTCTGTAGAGTGGGGTGTTAGGTGCCTCTCGTGCATCCCATCGCCCCACGACCAGGACCTCGGCCGGTTACATTCCCCGGCTGACTACTCCTCGCCCGCACAGAACTACGGCTGCCTCTTTCCGAATACAATGAAGCTAAATGAAGCGAAGTCACAAGATGCGGAATACAGTGGCGGCAAAATCTGATGTCACCCCCCAAAAAGGGAAATGCCATCAAAAATAGTCCTGCTCCCCTCTCTCGAGCGACACGATGCCTCGACTCGGTTGAAAATTGTGTATTGTAGTGTATATGGGTCTATAGTAGCTTGTGCTCGAAGAATTTCGACAAAAAAAAGACAATTTGGGCCATATTACAAGAGAATACATGAAATTCGGCAAATACAGGCATTAATAGTCAACCCATTGAAAGTTATTCTCCTGTAACTCTACCAAGCGCTTGGGAAATGAGTTGTACACTTTCCTGGCATATATCTGAAAATCTTCTGACCCCCAAATGCGCTGCAACAACCCGAAAAGTTCCTCGGATGTGTGAATATTGAAATACTCCGTGTCAAGCCGGGCACGGCGGTTGAGTTCAGCCCAGCAATTCTCGATGGGGGACATATCCGGCGAGTTGGCGGGCCAATTGAACACATTGATGTTCTCCTGGCGCAGCCAGTCCCTCGTCAGATGTGCTGTATGCTTTGAATCATTGTCCTGCTGAAAATAGAAGAAGTCCCGTAATTGGAGGAGGGGAAGCCGTAGAATGGTGGGGAGTAGGCCATTTTGGAGGATTTGGATATACTGTACTGCGGTCAAAATTCCTTCCACACGAACAAGAGGGCCAGTTCCCAAGGGATGAAGACAACTCCAAACATTAAGCTTTCCCCGACCTGTTCCCTTCCCTCGCCCATGAGCTACCTGACGCTGGACGGTCCTGTCAACAAGGGCATCCCTTCCCCGTGGACGCCGGCAGTACTTCCTTCCATCTGATCCATGGAGAATGAATTTTTTCTCGTCCGAGAAAATCATTATCCCACGGGAAAACACTGCGGGATCCTGCCAAGCCTGATACTGATTCCACATTGCCTTGCGCTGCTCAATGTGGTGCGGAAGAAGGTTCGGTTTCTTCTTCTGTACAAAGCCTGGGTAGCCTGCACGAGCGAGAGAATTGCGGACTGTGCGATCGGGAGCATAAGGGACGACATGACGACGAACATCCTCGCCGTCCTCGAGCTCCCCGGAATCAAGCCTGTTCGTGGCTTCTTGCAAGGCCTCCGCTGAAATTCGCCTTGGTCTCCCACCCGGATTGTCCTTCCTCCCCGAGACATAACAATTCTCGTCGTTGGCGGTGACTTTTTCGTAATAGCGCTGCAAAGTGCGCTTGGTGATGCCGGTACCACGGAACTCTGGCTGCTGTAGAATTTCTCGCCAAGACATGTTGTCGCGATTTTTATAGAAAAGCAGGGCTTTGCGCTTGGTGGGAGTGCAGTGGGTGTAGTTGCGCACGCTGGACGCGTCGTCCGCCATCGCGCTGTGGTGGTGGAGGTTGAGAATGTGTGATGACATCACCATGATGCACAAAAAGATTGAGCTCGAGCTTTCAATGATTTGTTTTCACCCAAGAGTGTTGCAGAGGGCTACTATAGACCCATATACACTACAATACACAATTTTCAACCGAGTCGAGGCATCGTGTCGCTCGAGAGAGGGGAGCAGGACTATTTTTGATGGCATTTCCCTTTTTGGGGGGTGACATCAGATTTTGCCGCCACTGTAGTCGCTGAACCTGTGCAGAATTTTGAACGGCTCGACACACCTGTGCATATTTTTTGAATGCAAACATGCGCATTTCTCAGCACAATATAACCTGTGCATATTTTTTTCCTCCAACCTGTGTATTATTCTTGTCTGCGGTTGTGTAAAAAATTGAGATTGGAACACATTTATGGCCCAGTATTACTGCCAAACTTGCGCATTCTGTGCAAAAGGTGTTTCGTCACACCTTCCCGATTTGGGGGGTGGGTACCCCGGGGTTAAGGCCTCTTGACTCGCGAAATTTTACATGCCACCTGTCAGCGAAGATATGGTGGACAAGATTGGAAGAAGCCCATGCAGTTCCAAGGATTGGTTCCTGGGATTCCCCATAGCCTTTCCTCTATGATCGCTGGCACTGGCAGGCTGATCTGATGCCATTCACATATAAGGTAAGGGCCTGATCGGGTGCCTCAGAATCTGGCTCCGAATCGGAATCACAATCAGAATTTTGTCACTCTTTCTTACGCATCTCCTCTCGCGTCGTACGCGCCAGCATGGCCCTCGACACGCTGCTTCCCCTCAAGGACCAATATCAAAGTGGAGGAGGCTGGAAGCCGACGGTTTGGCCACAGGTTATCACTGCTGTCGCGAAGGCCAATCCCGACGTCGAGATGAAGAAAGATCACAGGAAATCTACTTATATCTACTTATACAAAGGGGAATGGGGTACGTAAGTCGTATGGCCACGCTTGCGCAAACAAAGAAAGGGAAGGCTCTTGCGCATTCAGTCTTGCTCTTGAGAGGATAGCAGCTTGCCAGAATGTAGTTTAGTTTAATAGAATCATTCATGTGCAGTCTTGAGCCAGAGGTCTTAAGTCGGCTCTCAGTCGGAATACCAACCTGTCGTTTGACGTTTGGGCACGCTTGCGCAAACAAAGCCTCTCTCTGCGACTATACCGCGTCTTTCTCGCTCTCTGGCGCCTTCCGTCCCTTCGTCGACGCAACTTCTATGACTTCCATGACTTCTATTGACATTCTTGACTCCCCTGGATCCCGGACTTCGTTGATTCGGTCAACAAATACCGCCTTTCGACTTCATCGCTCTCCTGCTTTACACGACACAATCTTTGTAGTTCTTAGGTTTCGCTGCGATATAGTGAGCTCTGTATCTTAAATAATTCTCTATACACCTTTCCCTTTATCTTGCTGTGTGTGTTTTGAGTGAGGCATGTCTGTCAAATCAGTTTACGGCTTTCTGTGAAGTCTTTGATTTTACCTCTTACTCTGGCGCGTCAAACTCGGTTTCGTGCATGGACAACAAAGCTCTAAAGGCAATTTTTATTATTTTGTTCATCTCTCTTGCTGCAGTAATGTGCGTCCCAATACTTTTTCAATGTGTTTTCAGTGCTAACTGTAAGCAGGGTGTTCCCGCTTCCAACGCCCACATCCCCGCCACTTGCCCATCGTCCTGCGCGGAGTGTCCGACAGGCAAGACACTCCGCCATGCAGCCGCCATACACCAAGTCTCCTCAGCACGCCGCGAATGCAAGTCGTCCGCCATTGCAAAATCGTTCAAACTTTCAAGAGGGGGGATCATTGCTGGAGGAGCAGCGAGCCGCGCGTCGAGATGAAGAGCGAGAGCGTCATGCGGCATTGCAGCAGACTCCCAGTTGTCGGCGCCGACGTGTTCCACGCCCAAACGACGAAAATCGTCCCGTGTCGCCGACACCGCGCTCTTCGCGTTCTTCTCAGGTGCGTGGAGTTCTTGCTGACTATTATCTTACGTTGACAGTTTTTTTAGCCTGCTAATGCACCGCTTCCAACCCCTCCGGATACTCAACGCGCCGCTGGAACTCAAGGCGAGGATAACGGGCAAACTAACGCCACGAATTCCGGGACCGCTCCATATTCGACCCCGCCTCTTACTCAAACGGCTCCACGAAATCAAGGCCGCCAATCAGCTGCGCCAGCGGCAGGACCGTCGAGGAGAAGTCTCGCGCAACTTGCCCGTCAAGAACGAGAACGTGCGCAAAGAGAGCAGGCCGCCCTTCAGCAACAGCAGCAGGCACGTCCAGCAGGGGCAGCTGATCCGCCAAACAACCCTCCACCTCAACCTGAACAACAACAGCAACCCCCGGATGCTGGAGGCCCTCCGGCAGGTGAGCCACGAGAACGGCTTACTATACGCATCCCGCCGTTGCATGCTGTGCGTTCGCAGCGTGCGGAGCCGCCACCTCGCGGTCGGGGTCGAGGTCGAGGAAGTCGCGGTGGTACGGGGCGTGGCGTAGGTCGTGGTGCGGGTCGCAGTGCAGGTCGTGGTGTGGGTTGCACTCGAGGTAATATTTTTGTTGTCATTCACATCTTGAAACTCATACAGTCTGTTCTAGCTGCTACCACGAACCGACGTGCTGTTGCGCGTGCCTCGCAGCGTGCGCGTGCTCAGCGCCAACAGCTCCCTCTGGCCCGCCGTCACACCGAGCCGGCCGCCCGGCACGACCTTGGTTCCATGAATATCAAGTGTGCGCATTGCGGTGCTTGGCACTGGATCGACGAACGAATCTCGAATTCCTCCAAGCGCAATCCTAAATTTGGTGTGTTGCAAACTTGCAATCACGGGAAGGTCGTGATTCCGAATCTCGAGGATCCTCCGGACGCTCTGCGAGAACTGCTCACCGGCGACAACGACCAGTCAAAGGAGTATCGTAACAACATGTGGCAGTACAACATCGCGCTTTCGTTCACGTCCCCCGGCGTCAAGGAAGATCAGTCGGTTAATCGTGGGCGTGGACCTCCTGTCTTCAAAATTCAAGGAGAGCTTTGCCATCGTGCTGGGGCACGGGCTCACTATCAATAAAGCCCAAGGCCAATCCGTGAAGTTTGTGGGACTAGATCTACGATGTCCGGTGTTCTCTCATGGCCAGCTCTATGTTGCGCTCTCTCGGGCTACTTCCGAGCAGAGAATCAAAGTCCTTTTACCGGAAACGGCACTCTCTGATTCAACTAAAAATGTAGTATATCCTGAAGTACTTCTGGACTAATTCTAATGTGTTCGTCTCTATTTTTCAATTTTTTGTGGGGTTGAGAGAATGAGGGTTGGACGCCAGCCAGCAGCTAACTTAAATAGCGCAGTCAATCAAGCACAAACAACCTTTCTTTTTTTCCCTCTGCAATGGCGGGCCCAAAGAAGTCCAACAGCAGCTCCGGCGCAGTCCTCGACGCCATCGTTTACCTTTCGCGATCCCGCGCTTTCAAATCTGATTCCCCAAAAGCCGTCCTCCTTGACGCAAATATCTTTTTTGGAGCATATGTCACCGAGACAGTTGAAGACGAGGAGACGGGAGAGAAGCGTGAAGTAAAGACTCCTGCTGGCATGGTTGCCTGCTTGCGCTTCTTCAATGACAAGGACATTCATTTCGACGAGCAGCAAGCAGGCCTATTTAGTATCCGCGCTCAAGTATATTTTCAATGTCAGTCTCAGCCTGAATGCAAACTCACACTTTCTGCAGGTATGCCAAATGGATGACAAGTTCACTGTGGGCGAGTCCTTCGACTCTTCTGACTATTCCATGGTTGGTGACATTGAGGAGGTGAGTCTCAGGCCCTCTATACGTCGAAAAAATCGCCAACCTAAAGGTGTCGAACAGTGCATTCCACTCCATGAGGTCATCGCGCAGACAGGTCCTGCTGGTGGGTTCACCATACGCAACCCAAACATCAACGTCAACTTCCCTGCCCGCTTGACTATCTGCGGACCGGCGACGAACATCAATAAAGATGACGGGACATTTGAGGTCGATGCCTCGCAATACACCCAGTTCTCCCGCAGTCAATTGCCCTTCCCTGTGTCTTGCGCCTGCCCGACTTCACCTCGGTGGCCCACCCCCGCGCCCAAACCCCTTCCGTATCCAGATAAATATCTGCAAGCCACCGGCTGGCTGATTGGGTTTGAAGAATATCCCGTCAGCCCCTCAAAACACAAAGAACGCTTGTTAAAGATACGGTCGATCCTCGAGTTCGTCGTGGAAATCCGCAAGCGAAGGGTGATGCCAAAATACAGTAGCGTTCCGCTTTACTGTATTTCTCCAGCAGAGAAGTAGACTAGTAGCGTCAAGCTTTACTAGTCACTTGAGAATAGATTGTTGAATAGAAGTGTTTGCACACAAAAGTGGGTTGAATGTAAGATGATATTCAACTGAAGTATCTACGACTTCTTATACATGGTAGGGAGTCTCTGAGACAGGGATAAATGACATAGGAAACTAGGTAGGGTCTCAGGATAGGAATGATGAGGAGAGAATGGAATGTAGAGTAAAGGGATAAAAGAGAGACATAGGAACAATGTTCAAGACTCACGATCGTAGACTTGGAGCCGAGACGTTCGTGCACCAAGACGTCTGTGATCCATGACATAGCCCCCCCAGTCTACGGTTGTGAGGATCAGAACTCAACGGTATGTTCAACTATCCAGTCCAGCGCTAATTCCAACAGTGTATCTTCGTGGAATGCGAGCGCGGCGTGAAACTCGACAACTTTCTGGTATTTCTGTGTATCAAGCACGGTGCACCAATTGCGAGGAGCCCCGTTCATGACTTCAGAAATAACATCAGAGTCGCTGAGCGTGTAGACCGAAGTGAGCAATTCGCGTTTGCGAATGAAATAATCCGTGGGTTTTTCCTTTGCAAATCCATGCTCTCGGAATTTCGTGCGCAGTGCCTTGGCCCGAGTCTTTTCAAGTCATTTGCTGGTAAGGAAAAAATTGGCAATCATTTGACGCATGGTCCCCCAGTCTTGCCGAATTTCTTGCTGATATTTGTCGCCAAGACTGAAGTGCCAGCTCTTTGCGGGACCAGTTAATGCCCGTGGAATGATGAGGCCTAGTTGTTTGAAGGCACGTTTGCCCCCCTTCTGCAAATAGATTGATTTCCTGAATCCATCGCAGCAGTTTGTCCGGATCCCCATCCCACTTTGGAATGTCTGCGTCTTTCAACCGGAGGTCAAAGTATCGGCTTTCATTGCTGTTGTCCTTCGGTTTATTGTTGTCCTTCTTCCATGATTTCAAGTGCCGTGCGCGAAAATTTCTTCTATCCTCGTCACTGGAGTCACTGGAACTATCATCCGGGTCACCTGGATCGCCCGCGGCTGCACGACTCGGCGGTGGTTTGTTCGGCGGACCCCCTCCAGTGTTCCCACGGTTGAAACTCTGTTGGCCGTGACACCTTTGTCAGGCGCAGACCGAAGCCGATATCTCTAACCCTGTACCTCGCAACAAGCGCAAGAAGCCGGAAGATCCGTTTGAGCGACTCGTTAAACTCAAGATCAAAGAGTTCACCTTTTGCGGTGTTGTGATACCACAAACCAAGGACGTCAATCGTGCGCGATTCCCTGTCCCCCCTCCCAATATGCACGTCGCTTTTCCCATGTAGAATGTTTTTTTCCTATGCTCGCCGTTACGCAGGCCGTTACGCAGGCTCGTGCGATACGACGAGGTCGGCTATGTTAAGGACATCGTATTGACGGTCGCAGACACCCCGGCTGAAGTACGCATGAAGATCCTCCTCGTTTTCTCCCATATCCAAGCCCTCGCCGAGTTCGGCTTCCGGCTCCTTGTCACCCATCGCCCTTGGACCACGGACAGCAATGGTAACACTGTGCCAAAGCCCGGAGTTTCTCGGACGCTTCGTACCTTGCACAAGGAGTTGGACTTTGCTGCAGTCAAAACGTGCGTAATCTCACTCAAATGCTCACTCCGTTACCCAAGCTGAATTTCGTGTAGGGCGGCGACAGACTCCAACGTTCGAGGCGCCGGTTCTCGCTTCCGGAAGATTGTTTTCTTGGCCGTTAATCCAGCTGGACCGAACCTTCCTTTGCGCGGGATCACATATGATTCCGGCGATGATCTCGACCACGACCTCCCAACCGATTACTCTTCGGGTACCTCTGATGCCTCTGACAGTGACAAGGTACGTTTCCACTCTGCTCTCGCCCCCTGCAATTTGCTGAGCTGCCTTTGTAGACCATGGATGATGTTGACGGCAAGGTATGTATTCGTATATCGTCCTGAGATTGCACTGATTGTATTTTTACAGTCCGCAGACGACGACGAGCCCGAGCAGTCCAAGCCTAGCCATGTGAGCCTACTTCTTCATGTTCATTCTTCCTTCCTTTTCTCACCCACGTTTCAGGGAAAAGGCAAGGCGCCTCAGGTATCGCCCTCCCGGACTGTGTTGTTTGTTCTTGCCCGCTGATATTTGCCTCCTTATTAGATGGATAAGAAGGGCAAGGGGAAGGCGGTCGACGAGGTGCGAGTATCACCACAGTACTCAAGATGATTTCAGCCCTCCAACACATTCTTTGACGAAGATGTCGCTGCTGGGTTCGAATACGGCAGTGACGTCGAACGTCCCTCAACCCCGCCGGTGTCAGAGCCCCAGGTATGAAAGGGATCTGTCATTTCTTTCCATGGCTTGGAACTGAGTTATTGACAGAACGACAACAACCCGGTAGTTCCTCCGGCTCAGCTCAAGATGATGCGTCTTTTGAAAAACATGGAGGCACCGGAGCCGAAACGCAGTCAACGGCCTAGCTGGGTAAGTCATTTCGGCGCTTTTGATTTGCCTACGCAGACGCTGAGATACCTGAACCTTGTTACAGTGGGCCGAGGCACAGCACGGGATTGGGTGCTTCGTTCTCGGGAATGTGTCAGCGGCTGCGTGCGCGGCATTGCTCGTGCAATTTCTGGCGATGCCCGACAAATCTGTCTTTGCGCCCCAGCAGGTCGTTGCCTTCATCGCGAGTAATATCTGTCAACCCTTCATGATGCTGACAAACCTTGGGGGCCGACTCATTGGCTCAACGGATGTTCGTGCCTCCGATGAGTTTGAGGCGGAGTTTGACAGTAGCTTTGCCATCGGCCCTGGAGGACTCCATGGGCTAGCTCCCCACATCATGTCGGCGTATCTCGCGCTGCCCGTGGCGTTGAAATCCGGGGCTGACGCTGCTACTGTGCAGACAGTGTACAGCGACCTCGTTGACCTTTCTTCCGCCATGTTCCATTTGCTTCAACATATGCGCTTCCGTCACCATCGCAGCCTGTGGGATCCTCGCGGTGGCTGTCGAGAGCTTGCGACTATTTTACACGCCAAAGACGGCGATTTTCCGGTACGTCACACGCTGGTAGTATTGTTCTTCAATAACTCAGACATCACACAGCTGGCCTCGGAGGACGATTTTAATCGCCTGAACTTGAAGCTTCTCATCACTGCCCTCGACAAACCCACTCCCAACGTCGCCGAGATCACTTTCCTTCTCATAGATGCTCTGGGCGACGCATCTAATCCGAGGGAGATGACCGCGGACCGTATCATCAAAGGCGGGGAGTTTGGAGTGGGCCGATTCTACAGCCTTGTCGCCGTTCGCGTTCTGGACCATCTCGACACCTCCCATCCCGAGTACCCCGCCATTCTCACCACCATACACCAGGCTTGCAGCGGGATCGCGCGCAAGATCCGAAACTACTTCAAGAGCGGAGGTTCCAGCGCCGGGAGTGTGAGTCCGCCCTCTTTTGTTCTCAATTTGGGAGCTCATAATCTGGTTCTCAGAGCTTGCCATCGGGTTCGAGCGCTAGACCGAATACACGTAGTCGCTCCAAGAGAACGTAGGAACCTGCATATTTTTATTGTACCGCGTGTTAATTCATGGCTTTTTGTCTATTTCATCGAAGAACCGGAAGATTCGACGAAGAGCCTGAGGGTAAGCGTCGAGACTTGAGATTCTTTACAGCAAGTTTGACGATGATTTTCTTTCATAAGTTCTTACCAACACCGACTCCCTCGAGTCTGGTTGGGAACACGATTGCCGTGCAAGTGAGCCGGACATCTTTGTTCGGCGTCAACGGCCTCGTTCAGCAAAGCGGCCACCGCCCGCAAATCGCTCCCCCTCACCGCCCATTGAAATATGTATGTCCTATCTGCCTGCTCCTGGTCTACGCTGACATTCATTCAAAAATTCTCATATCTAGCGTCGGATAGCAGCAGTGATTCAGACGATAACGACTTCAAAAAAGCGTGGGCTCGACCCAAAAGCAATCAACCTTCTGAGTCGACCAAAAACGAGGGTCCATCTAATGCCGGCGCTTCCACCTCCAATGCGACATCGAACGCCCCTCCTTCGTCGTCCAATGCTGGTCCTGCTCCCACAAATGCAGGGTCTTCGGCATACTCCACTTCCCTTCCATCGCAGACGCGCGCTCAGCCAGCATGGATTGACCGCGATGCCCTCGAGGCGGATGATGTGGAGGATGCTACTGGATTGCTTGGCCGAATCACGACGCGGTATTGGCAGGGTGTTATGCGCGAAATCCTTCAACGCTTCCCTCATCCCGATCCTTCTCGCCGCCTCACGATGGATACGCTTTTGGCGCCGGGCATGACTCGCACTCGGCAGTTTCACCGGCTCGCATTGGTGCGTTGCCGATACTCATTTCTGCCGCCCACCTTAAACTGTATCTCCCAGGTTTACCATCCCGACCGTAACGTCGGCGGTGGAGCTCATTGGTTGCGTATCGCGGGCATACTTTCTCGGATTCTCAATGACACTAGCACCGCAAACTCGATGATCCTCGCATTGTACCTAAGGGTTCTCGCTTTTAGATACATTCTACCTTCAATTTTTTCCTTTTGAGCGCAGTAGACAGGTCGTTTAGTTCTTTCAATACTAATGATACTGAGCTTCACTTGGGAAGATTAGTCGGAGCCGTGGATCTCATTAAGCCGCGAAATCATAAGTAATACAGCTTCACAGTACACTTCAATGCCCCAGTTGCCATCGTCGCGGTCGTAATCAAAGTCTCCAAGAACTTCCTTTGCATAACCCAGATCGTCCTCGCCATTGACAAGAATACCCCCTTCCCTCTCTGCAGTCGTTCCTGTAGGCTGCTCCATGCGCTCGAGTGGCTCGTTAGACTCCAATGATGAGGGTGGAGCCCGCTCCTCGCCGTCAAAGCCATACAATGGGTCGTTGGTAACATCGTCGATGCTGTCCCCGGGGTCCCCAGTCCAGTAGCCACGCGTGATCGCAGCAGTGCGGCTAAGTTCGTAGATAGCAACGGATGTCTTGTCGTGCTGCGTGCGCATGCGATGATGATTCCAGGCATCACGATCTCGGTCCAGAGCTGCTTGAATGCGACGGTGAAAGACAAGATACAAGCAGGTGCTGTGAATCGGGTTTTCCATGTCAAGAAGCTCGTTTTGCTCCAGGTAGTCGAAGATTTGGCGAAACGTCTCCAGTGCGTCCTTCCGAACGTCGCGCCAGAGACGCTCAATTCGGACGTTGTGGCGAGATCTGCATGACCCTGGATCAGTCACTGCCCTTGATGCGCTGGAAGCGGACTTGCCTTCCCCGCAGATAAGCCCGATGCAATGTACCCCAGAAAGCTATCATCAGACGCTCAATCTCAGTCCCAAAATCTCCCCGCATGCGACTTGGCCATCCAAATGTCGCAACCGCCAAGAACAACTCCGCAACCGTTGCCTGTCGCTTGTTTGGTCGACAAGCCAGATAGATTATGAGTCGTGAATGCCCATCAATGCATCCATGCACGTAGAAGCCCCATGGCCGCAGTTTCTCATTCCCATCATGATGCCACAGAGCGTTGGATCCACGGAGGCCCCCGGTCACTACCTATTAGGTCCGTCCGCCCATTTGGGCAGATTTACCCTATGAATTTTCGGCGTTTCGAGGCAGATTTACCCTATTCCGGACGGACATATGCCAAAATATTCCTATTTTCCGGTGTTTTTCTTCCGTTTTTGTGCTGGCGCCTCAATTTTGCCTGTTTCTCATCGTTTCCCGGCGTTTTTCAGGCTGATGTGGTCACCTTTGCTTCAACATGGGTTGGTAAAATTTTCTCAACCTCCGCCATGAGGTTGAAAAATGGACCTTGGGCCCCCAGATTTACCCTATACCCGGACGGACCTAGCTCGAATTCAGGCAGATTTACCCTATTTTCCGGACGGAAAATCACGACTTTTGAAGGCAGATTTACCCTATTCCGGACGGACCTAATAGGTAGTGACCGGGGGCCTATCCACGGACCTTGTAGACGCGCCGCTTGATTATATTAGCCCACCTGTAGGGTACATACGGAGAGCGGTGAGACAACGATGAAAACTTGATAGCAATTAATTCACCTAACGAGTACACCGATTTCATCCACCCGACGTAGACTCTCCTGAACGCGCAGGCGAGGAAGATGGATTCCCCGCGATTCAAGGTGGCCAGACACAATCACAGAACCAACGAAGGGATGGGAAAGCGAGATTTCTGCCACAATTTCATCCAGAGAATCATCATCGATCGCAGTGAACTCGCGCCGAGCCCTGGTAACCCCCGCCCGATTGAAGTGGCGATACAATGTTCTACGGCCCACACCCATAGCATGAGATATCTCATTGAAACTGTTGCCAAGGTCGTGTAGACGATGGGCACGTTCAATGTCTAGAAAGTATCGAGGGCGTCCTCGTCCTTGAGTGTAGACCCTAGGTAATGAAGTGTTGGCCGGTGGCGGTGGATTATCGATGAAGTCCTGTAGCGGAGCCAAAAGGGTAGTCACAGTGTCCGAGAGTTCCGCCCGGATGTCGTCAGTTACTGTAGGATCGTCCAGACCAGCTATAATTTGCCGAACAGCCCCCAGCTGGTGCGCACTACGCTCGACGGCAGGGAGATCAGCATTGGGAAGAGAGTCAATGATAAACTGAGATTGAACACAGATGTTGTGCGCCTCCACCAAAAAAGTGTGGATTGGATCGGCGTTCATCGTGGTAGAGGGTAGAAAGAGAGAGATGAACTGCCGGATATAGAAGTGCAATTGATATCTGTCACATAAAGTGTCACTGTGTAACATTTTGTTGAATGGCGGTAGGAGCTCGTCTATCTTAAATTATCTGAGTCGGCAGAATATCTTCAAACGGTCCTAAGAAGACATGGCAGCCACCAGAATTTGACTATGAACTGCATATAATACTTGCTGAATGAAAGTAATGAGTTCTTTGTTTGTGTTGTCTCGTCGCGTGCGTCGTGACATCTGTGACACTCACATCTCTCAGGCTCGGGGTCTTCTGGCGGAAGGGGCTTGTCTATCTTAGCTTAACTGAGTCGACAGAATGCCTCAGAGCAGTCCTAGTGACACATAGAAGGGACAAAAATCTGACTAGCTGCGATAGGTATGAAATTTTGAACTTACCTCTATACGGCAATTTGCTGTGCTTGCCCCAAGCAGGCCACTGATCGGCTCGGAGCGGCTCATCAATCTAAAGGTATTATCGCTTGTTGGTGTGTAGAATCCATTACACTGGCAATTCTGTGAAAAGATCGAGGTTGTACAATATCAGAGGAGTAAGAGTCATGGATTTTGTCTGTTGTAAAGCAATAGAATAGGATACTAGTGGGCAACTGCTCAAGATTTAAGGTATGAATTCTCGCGTACATTCGATTCGAAAGCTCAACCAAAAGCCAAACAAAACTACTACAACAGACCGAGTGCAAGTCGCTGGTCCATACTCGTCCTCGTCTTTTTGACTTTCGCGCTGGCCGATCAGAACCCTCGGCCTCATTTTCCTTGTCCGCCTCCAGGGCTCTCTTCCGAGCGCGAGTTGTCGAGGCAGCAGCGAGCTGCTTCTTGAGTTCAATCCGGGAACTCTCTCCTAAGGATGGCCGTTGTTTGCCCGCCGTTGGGGCAGGAAGAAGGCGATCCTTCAAATCGCGTTCTGTGTGAAACTCAGACAGGGAGGGATTGCCATAGCACGGGACAGCGCTGAAAACCAAGTAAGTTTGAACTCGAAGAATCAGAGTGGAAGAAATACACAGTTGTTCTCCCCACACTGACGCGGTGACCAGTCCCAGAGTACTCCAACGGTCCGATTGCAACCATGTTGGTTTTTTTGACAATGTAGGAAAACAACATATGCTTGCGTTCATCCCCAACAATTGGAGTGAGTGTAGCAGCATCGCTGCATCCAGTTTCAATCGGTTCATGAAACATCACAAATACGCAAAACTTACTCGAAAGTATCCATGCCTTGTGAGTTGACGGTCGCTGGAACTATAGACCAGATTTGTTTGTCGTGGCGGTACGTATGAACGTGACGGTGCACGTGGGGAAGATTGAGAGCCTTGAAGTCAGATTGCGGCAGAAAAAGGGGTGAATAATAGTTTGGGCGAAGGAAGGTGGGCTCGTTCAACAGGCCTGAGATGAACATTATCAAGCATCGGAGAGAAAACAAATACATTGCACGAACCTTGCTGTTCGAAGTATTCTGTGAGTGGGTCGGATGGCATTGCGAACTCTGGCCCAAGATGTATCAATTCTTGCTTCCCAAAGATAAGCTGATTCAAGTCAGGTTTCAGTAGCAGGGTATACATACGAGTGATAGGAAGGCTCGAAGACGTCGAAAAGAGTTGTGGTGTTGTGACGAATCCACCTCTCCGGTTGCTTGTCGAGATCAGCGATCTTTACCTGTTCCGAATTTAGACCACAAGAAAGAGATAAACAAGAGGAGGAGGCTTTACCACATAATCGTCAACCAGTTTGGCCATCCGAACCGGGATTTTGCAACGATCTTTGGCGTAAACGTGAAGCCAGTTGATGTATCCGAGGCGTTGCGCCTCAGTGGGAGCAAGGATGCCATCCTTCATTGCAGGACGGATTAGATCGCTAAGGCATTGTGAGATCATTGAAATTCAGGTGCAAAATGGGACATACGGAAGACCGACTTCGGATGTATGGAGGTAAGTTCGATAGGCGACGACAAGCCGTGCAGTTCGAGACGCGCTATCAAACACCTCCGCCTCTGTAAGCTGAGGAGATAACCCTGTGCGATGAGAATGAGAAATTGATAAACATAGGAATATCAAGTCGAACGCTCACCAGCAAGGAAGAAGAGTTCGATGACAGTGTACACACCGATGCCAAGGAAAACATCGCTCGCTTCACGGATTGCCTCGGTCGCTAAACCGTTGCGTTCACTCGAAGAAGTAAGCTTAGTTCGCATGTTCGGATCGCGCCCAGGTAGGCTGTATGGCGATAATGTTGAGATTTAGTTGTAGCTCCAACCATTCGAAACCCACCTGAAATATCAAGTCGTGGCTATGAAAAGCCAGAACATGATCTTTGAAGATGAGCGCCATGCCAATCATGTATTTGCGAAGCTGACCAGCGGTGTTTAGTGCATGGAGAGAGAAAGAAGGGAGTTGAGGTGCTCTCACCTGTTTGTTGACAATCTTAATCGTAGAGTCGTAAACATCCCGCCGCATAGGATGTGCAGAGGTATGGGTAAGATATTGAATCTGAGGACGTTAATCGCTTCAGGCGAGGAAGCAGAAGAGAAATGAGCAAATTACCATGAGAGACAGCGGTCCCAAGTCAACAACAATCCCTCGGTAGGTGTATTCGAGGCGCGTCAAAGCCAAGGTGGACAGACGGGTAGTATCGACCGGTTGCTTGCCATAAATGCGCCACATCGGCGGATATACAGATCCCTGGGAGTTATTGTTGCCGCGGGTGACAGTGCAGTTGGAATTAATCCGATATGGAAGCCCGTTAGCAGCAGGATGACTCTTGGCAAATCGTTTGGCTTCGGCTTTTGTAGCGTCAATCTCGATGGCTTCCAGCCCGATAGGACCCTCGGATTTGAGTATAGACCCAAGGTACTTACTCTTGTGCTATCACAAAGGAGCCCTTTGCTTCACGGGCTTCAGGCATAACAAGGACGAGAACGCGGTTGTGCATAAATCGTGAGTGCGGGCAAGGTGTGTAAATTCTTTCTACTCTCCCCGCCTGTGCATTTTTTTGTTACAGTGGTGGCAAATAGAAATTGCCGTGGCTTTTCGGCCAAAATCTTGCTGTATACTTCACCAAATGACCTGAAATAAAATGTAGAGATAAATATATGATACTACTGTACCACTTAGAACACTCAGCTATATATTATGCCCTGACAATGCATCAATAACAGGACAGTTTCTGATTATTGCCATATCTGGAAAAGCTCAATGTATCCTCAGCAAAAAAGTGTCATAATAGGATGAAAGTACTTGAAAAACAATGCTAGTTATCACTTTGATTGAATTGAACCTCATTTGAGCTCGCAACGGCTGCTTGAAGTTGGTCCTTTTAGCTATTTTCTCTGCATTTTCAGCTATTTTGTGTGAAAATAGCCAACTTTGAGCGGCTGCTGTGAGCCCAAATGAGGGTCAATTCCATTCAACCAAAGTGGAAACTAGGACTGTTTTTCAAGTACTTTCATCCTATTATGACACCTTTTCGCTGAACCCTCATTGTGTTTTTCCGAATATGGCAAAAATCGGAAATCATCCTATGATTGATGCATTCTCAGGGCATAATATATTGCTGAGTGTTCTAAGAGGTACAGAAGTATCACATACCCATCTCTACATTTTATTTGAGGTCATTCGGTGAAGTATACAGCCAGATTTTCACCGAAAAGCCACGGCAATTTCTATTTGCCACCACTGTATGGAGACCTGTGCATCTTTTTCATTGACATCGTGGTTGCGTAATTTTTTGTCGCTTCCAGAGGTGAGGAGTGCATCAAATTTTGAGGTACAGTAGGCTGTGTAGATATTGAGTCAAATAAGGCCAACCTGTGCAAGCTTTCACCGAAAATACACTAGGTTGTGTAAAAACTTGTCCAAAATGAATTATGGCCCACTATTACAGCCATAGGCACTTTATACACCTACGCCTCGGCGGCTTAAGCCCCGATATGTTCATAGGCTCGGTGGACGGTGAGCCCGCTGACTTTTTACGTCGGCGGGAGGAATTTGCTGGCGATCTCCGTGACTGGGACATTGCCCACGACCTGACTCACGCCGCTCGCTCCAGCCAGCGGCTGTATTTCTACACGCGAGTGGCGCGCCCCGGATCGTTCAACCCATGCCCAATGCGACGTCGACGCAGCTATCTCTCTTCATGACATCAGGCGGCGGGACGCTCATGTTCCGACCTTCGTGCCCTTGACCCAAGGCACGCGCCGCCAGACCTTCGAGCGATAATCCAGGCTAGTAGCTTTTCCCCGTTCCTAGGGTCAAATAAATCTCTTTGCCCGGTTGCAAGCCGTCATCGTGATGTCTGATTCCACCTGAGCTTTTGGTCCGGCAGCCGGTGGTACTCACCCGTCGGCTACAGATTTTACTTATAGCGGCCGGTGCCCAGTGAGTCCTTCGAGCGATGCCCGCCTTTTCTTTGGCAGCGACTTTTTACTCAGAACGCTTTAGGAGCTTCACCGGTCCCTCAGAGTACCAGCTCGTACTTCAAGCTCAGTTTGTGGGTCTTTCGTTCTTTCTCAGTGCTCTCCCGCTGACGGGTGCCTCTTCTTAGCCGGAGTACGAATGCCAGTGCTGCCTTAAGAACTACCGCCATTGCATTTGGATTCAGTGGGGTGAAGCCTGCCTCAGCTGCATGTTCATAGGTCGCGCCGCCTTGTGCTGCTACACTAAGAAGTCCGTCTGGCAGGCTGAGAACAACCGTCGTCGCGACACTCTCCTAGCCTCTCGGCCAGGTATGTCTGCTTTTCTATCTTTCTACCTCTCGGCGGGGCCTTAATGGATTTTGGCTCCCTCCGCCGGGCGGATCGCTCACTTTGACTGGTACGCCAGGGCTGCCGGTGCCCGATTCGACGAGAAGTTGTACATTGATGTGCGCACTTGCACCATCCTCGCCGCCAGGTCCATGCTCAGCACCCTTGGGTTTGGCCAGCTACGCTTCTTACATCGGCTGTGGTTCGACGCAAAGGGGGCGGGTGTGCGAAAGGAAATTGTAGATCTCCTCCGGGATAGGTTAGACGCTGTAGCTCTCCAGTCCGGCGCAAGGCTCCCGCCCGCTATGTTCATCGGGCCGTAAGCGTAGTAGGAAATATATTCCCACTGTCAAACGAACTTGCATCTTTAAAACTCTGTTTCAAGCTGCCCGATTAGGAAGGCTTCTTAGAAAGCAAAGCTTCCTCGTGTTTTCGCCCAGCGGGAGCTCAGCACCTCGTTGGATATTCCACATGTATTGCGGATCTTCCGGGAGCGTCGGGTGCAATGAGTCCCACCGTCGATCTCTGCTTTTGGGCCTCCCGCCAGGTCTCGGAGAGGTATTTAAGCTGGCGGGAAGGTCCCATTTGCTTCAGTCGTCTACTCATGTCTTTGCTGGAAAATCCGCTCTTTCCGAATGACCCCGTTGGTCCGCTCAGGGAGTACTATGTACGTTCCTGGACATTCTTGCCTCGGGTAATTCCTCATCATTCGGCAGCCTAGCCGGGTATGCTCTGCGTGCCTCAACGCCCGTTCTCATTGCGAGTTTACTGAGTGGGGAGCGCCGTGTACCCGCTGTTTCCTGCTGAAGCACAACTGCTCATACACTCAGACCGCTGAGCTGGCCGATGAAATAGCTGCCCGCCGGCACCGTTTCAAAGAGGGACCCAATCGTAAGTGGCGACTTCTTTCTTATCTGTTGCGCCACAACTGATCCCCCGCTCGCTTCTAGCGGCTACGAAGGAACAGCTTGCTGCTTGAGACTCCGTTCACGAGGGGACCCTGGCGCAGTTCCCATTCTGGCAACAGTACCATTCTGTAATCGTCGGGCGGAACGTTGCAGAGGCAGCCCAACGGCTGTCTTTTCACTTCGAGGCCCGCTTGGTTTTCCATCTTCTTCAGGAGGCCATAACGGCTCATCTCCCGGCAGCGTATGTTGCTGTTATCCGCGAGCGGTTAGACGTTCTCGCCAATAATCTTTTCCTGGATCTTCCGGCTAGGATGCGGGCAGTGTAGATACAAGCACATGTACCTTCGGATAGTTCGTTCCGATAACACACGCTACCGCCCCTGGAAACATTTATTTCTTGGTAAAGATGTGCCCGCTGCCCTCAAATGACGTGCTAGGTGACCCACCTCTCCCCCTTTCAGAAATCTCAACTGTCCTCAGTTGATCGATCAGAGGAAATTCAGGTCCCCCGGCAGCAAATTTTCGTGCCACGGAACTATCGGGTGCGTTTGAAATAATTTTCTGCGCCACCGGCGGGTGCATCTACCATAAATGGTAATCCAAGTTCGGCCGTTGTCCAAATTTCGTCCAAATTATCCTTACGGCGTTATATTACGGCCGCTCGAGTATAAGAAGTAGCGGGCGAACGGGTAACCCCCCAGCCTCGTCTACTGTCTTTACTCTGCTTCCTTCAAAAATGTCTCAAAACGATTACAACACGGTCAAAGCCGATTTCCTCAAGGCTATGGACGTTGCCGCCAACCTCGTCAAGTATTCGCCGCCCGAGTCTCGTAAAAACCAGCTCAAGGACGTCGCCGAGATTCTCGTGTCGGAAAAATTGAAAAAGCCTGGTAAGGCCTTGGAGCACCTAACGGCCTTATAAGGCCTAATAAGGTTCGAGGGGTGACCTTATAAGGCGTGATAAGGTCTGGTTAGGTCTTCCCAGGCTGATTTCCCGGAGGTTACCTGAGTTGGGGTTGTTAGAGACATGGTAGGTGTAATTTTCTTGCATCTTTTTCGGCGGAAAATTCAGAGTTGTATTGTTTTTGATAATTTGTGCTGTGATTGTATGGCAAGATGGCTGATTTGAATTTCAAAAAGTATGTAGGGGAGCATATACTCATGTGTAGTAAATCACCAGTCAATGTACGAGCAATATCTTGAGTTGTTGCGTTATGGGGAAATTGTACAGGTATCCGAGAGCTACGCCATATATGGAACAAAATTTCTCTCTCTGTAAATCTCCTAGCATAGCAGTATTGTCCATTGCTGTTGTTTTATTCGCACTGCAGAGGTCGAGCGTTCGATTCCCAGTAATTAATTGTTAGAGTCAGTCGCTTCCTCGAACTCCAACGGGTCCTATTTTCGTCCAACCCGATATCCTTTCGAAATCACCAATCCACTTGATTTCAAGCCCCTCCATCGCACGGATCTCCAAGTGCGCCAGACTCCAGCAGCCGCAGAGCAGCGCTCGAGATCTTCGGCTTGCTCGCTCGCAGTTTGAGGAGTCTAAAGAAGAGAAGTGGATATCAGAATATAAACCGAGGTGGCTGGAAGCCAGTAGAGCTCTATCGGAACAAGAACTGCTGGAGTGCAGGTGCAGGAGCACACAGAGGAGCACAAGAGTCTCAGAGATGAGGGTAAAGAGTAAGAATCATTGATTGTAGACTGTACTCAACTACGAGAAGTACATAAATGTAGATAGGTATCAAATGTCCGAAGTAGGAATGATGCGAACCAACAAAATTTATATCCTGACACTCCCACCTTCGCAAAGAACGAGATATAGCCTACAAAGAAATAAAAGCAACAATAACGATTGTGCGAGAGTTCCCACCGAATAGCGCATTCAGAAGACACAAAGAACTATAGCAGTCATACCAAAACAAACACCAAGGCAGCGCAAACTGCAATCAAGACAATGGCTACAGTCCCCGTCACCGAATGTTGAAAAGACAGTTGCGCTACAATGGAGAAGTTGGCGAGAACAAGTGTTGTTTCCGCAACTTGGCTATAATTGGTCGTCCGCATGTGCGATCCAAGTGGAAGCCCATAAGCCTTCACTTGATGATAACCAGATCCTGCGCGTATACATAGCAGCGCACTGGCCATTAGATACCTAGAAAATACCAGCGAAAATGGCTCCACTATCCAAGTGAACAATAAAATCTGGATGTGATACACTGTGTGCGCAAGGACAGCACAGCAGTTGGAGCAGCAATGTTGGCTCCCACCTATCCCAAGAGACCGCAGCATACAGTGCAGCGATTAGGAATAGAAGTCGGTGGTGTGTTCTGCCGAACGGTAAGGGTCGTAATCTGTGATGGAAGAAAGAGGTCGGCAGAATGAATATGGAAGCTCATGCTGGTAGGAATTGTCGTGCAAGGGGAAGTGAACCGACAATGGCTGTAGAGTCTAGACGCCGTTGTAATCCATGGAACAGCAGGACAATTGAGGTAAATAATAACCTCCTCGAGGGTGAAAATGCTAGGGATGATGGAAGGATCATGAAAGGAAAAAATTCCTTTCAATAGTGAGGATCCGGAGAGAGGTCGAAGCTGCACACAGTGTGGGAGAACTGAGCATAGTGTGTGGGAAAGACTCTCGGACAGTCATCGGGTTGAGTAGGTCATGTGCATAGGCACTTGACATCCATGAGAGATCTCTACAGCAGTGTGAGAACCAGTAGATGCTGTAGAGATAAGAGTGTCGAGGCTGCAGTGTAAGGGAGGCTTGAGAGGATGACCTAGGAAGAGCAGCAAAGATTCGAGGTGGATGTGAGGATGGCATAGATCAGATTGAGCAGTGGAAGTAACGAGTGGATGGTAAGATCCCGGAGGCACGCTGGAGCAAGCCGCTCTCGCATCAAGCTCAGGCGCTAGGGCGCGGGGCCGATAACCTATCAGAATATAAACTGAGGTGGCTGGAAGCCAGTAGAGCTCTATCGGAACAAGAGCTGCTGGAGTGCAGGTGCAGGAGCACACAGAGGAGCACAAGAGTCTCAGAGATGAGGGTAAAGAGTAAGAATCATTGATTGTAGACTGTACTCAACTACGAGAAGTACATAAATGTAGATAGGTATCAAATGTCCGAAGTCGGAATGATGCGAACCAACAAAATTCATATCCTGACAGTGGAATAGAAGTGGGAAGTTGCCCCCCGGTATTGAGATCTCCAGGGCCAAAACGGAAGAGATCTTGAAGACGGAGGGCGTAGGAAGAGAGGCCGACTCGCCGTTATCGAAATCAAAGGTAAACTTCTTGAATGCTTCAGGAGTTGGTGGAACACTTCAAGATGGAGACCACAGCAGCTGAGCCTAAGGCAGCGCTTGATGGTCATCGCCTGCGTCGGAGATAGTGCAAGAAAGTCACCACGTCCCAGCGGGAGACTGTCGGCGTTGTAGCGTATACGGTACACTTTGAACGAGCCGGAAGGCGTCTAGCCAGTAGATTGATCTGTCGGATCCGGCCCCCCAATCAACCAGCAAATGGTGTGCGATTATCGCCAGCGAAAAGTCTTGACCATGAGTGAGGGGTCATGAGTCTGGATCCCGCGCGAAAGCCGAAATGCGATAGCAAAGGAAGAGACGGTAGAGATCCAGGACCCCGGCAGAGTCTTCGATATAAACACGAGACGAGAAATAATTAGGCGCGACTATGTAACGCGGAGGATATTCCCTTAGGAAGAAGATCTTGGAGGCAGGGAGTGCCGTTGGGAAAGCACGGAATAGGGTATTCAGGATGTCTTGAATTTGACGGATGGATTGTCGGCAAAGATGAGTCGGTGGGTACGAGCGTCCGAGGCCTGCAGCTAGACGACAAAGCGTCAGCGCTTCCTCGTACGTCACCCGATTCGCATTTTAACAAGCATTCATTCCATTTTGAAAGGGACAGGAATGGCAACATCCCTAAAGCTCACTAAACATCCGTCCACCTCGAGATCCTTCCAACATCCCAACGCGTTAATCCCCAGCCCCCCGATCACCAAATCGACAAGCAGAATGTCACCAGCAGCAGTAAAAACCGCGCTCGGTGGTTCCCAGTCGCACGCCTGTCGATTCCAGCTTTCCAAAATCGCTTGAAGATTCGTCGTCCGTTGAAGGAAGAGGAGGGCCGGCCCCCCGTTGTCGAACTCTTCAAGGCAAAAGCGACCGGAAGAGATAGCCAGCCGCGCATAGCGCGGAGAATCTTCGTCTACCCAAACAAGAAATCTTGAAGAGTGAGTGGGGAGAGTATGCCGGCCCCCCAGATAGAAGTCTTCAAGATGGTGACCACCAGCAGCCTAGCCGGAGGCGGCGCTCGGTGGTCGTGGTCAATGGTGGTGGAAGGAAGAGAAGGTCGTCGTCACGTCACAGCGTGAGACCGGCGGCATGGTGCTGCGTCACAGGCTTGGGCTTATACCCGCCTTAGTAGAGAATATGTTTTCGAAGTCTTCTCTCAGTCAAAGGGTGACGACAAGCCAGACGGCGAGCCGCTGATCCCTGACCTCGAATTGAAGTACGACCCGACGAAGCGGGAACCGTATTCTGAAGACCAACGATCCGTAGCGGCTAAGCTAGCGGACGAGCGGCTGCTCCTCATGAAGGAATGGCGGCGAAACACCCTGGCTCGTCCGGATGGCATGAACGACAAGGAATACAAAGCCTTCTTGCGATTCGCCACCGGCTTCTTCGAGGATGCAGATGGAAAACTCTATCATAAATCCACAACGGGGAGCGCACATCAGTTGGTGGTAGACAAAGAGCACCGAATGTATATGATGAAAGCGGCTCACGATAGCTTAGCTCATCGCGGCGTCTTTGCTACCAAATCTTTGATAGAAATGCGTTTCTGGTGGCCTGAGATGGAGCGGGATGTCACTTGGTACATCAAGACTTGCGAATTGTGTCAATTGAGGCAAAGGACCCTATTAAAGATCCCGCCGGTTGTCACCTATACCCCTTCGCTCTTCCAGGTGGTACACGTCGACGTGATGGTAGTTGGTACTCCTTCCAACGGCTTCAATAAAATTGTCGACGCCCGCTGCTCTCTCAGTAGCTACATAGAAGCGCGGCCGATAAAGAATGAGAACGCCAGAACGCTGGCCTTATTCTTACTTGAAGATGTGATTTGTAGGTGGGGCTGCCCGGAGGAACTGGTGACAGATAATGCGCCGGCCTTCCTAGCGGCTGTAGCCTACCTTGAGTCTAAGTACGGCATAAGAAATATCAGAGTTTCGCCGTATAATTCTCAAGCCAACGGGAAAGTCGAAAATGGGCACTTCTCGATGAGGCAATCCTTGTGGAAAGCTACTGGCGGGAATCCCAGCAAGTGGTACTGGTTCTTCCCGCAGATGTTGTGGGCTGACCGGGTCACTATTCGACGAGGAACAGGTTGTTCACCCTACTTTATGGTAACGGGCGCACATCCGATCCTCCCGCTGGATATTGAAGAAGCGACTTGGCTGGTGCATTTGCCCGGCAGGACTCTGACAACCGCTGAATTAATCGGCTATCGAGCCCAGGCCTTGGCCAAGCACGCCACTCACGTCGAACAGATGAGGGAGCGGGTCACCGACGAGAAACGAGCGAATCTACGCCGGTATGAGATAGCACATAAACATACTATCGAAGATTACCATTTCGAGCCGGGGGATTTGGTTCTCATCAGGAATACGACCGTTGAGAAATCGCTGAATACGAAGATGGCCGCCAGATACCTGGGACCAGTAATTATCATCCGGCGTACGAAAGGTGGAAGTTACATCGTAGCGGAGATGGACGGCTCTGTCTTTCAATCAAAGATTGCTCAGTTCAGGGTAGTTCCCTTCGAGCAGCGGCGCTCTATCAAGCTGCCCGCTGACATTCACGACTTAATCGACCTCTCTGCCGAGACGTTAGAAAAGATGGTCCGGGAGGAAGACGGTTATTCTGGAGATGACTTCCAATTCGGGAATGTGAGGTTGACCCCCAGCGGGACGGCTGACGAAGAGCCGGCTCTGCAGGAGGCCTTGCCCGAGGAAGAAGAAGAGGAAGAGGAGCCTGACACGGATGAGCCGCTGCCTTTCAAACGAAAGACTCGTTCTGCCACGAAAGCCGCTGCGCGGAAATGAATTACCACTACGATATCTTCGGTCAGAGAAGGAGACAGCCACATAGGTGTGGGTGTGGCCACACTGTGGTTTCCGAACCCCCTGACTTTCCCATAGTCGGTTCACAAGGTTTTAATGGGAAATTCACTGAAAAACTTTGTGAATTTCACTATGAAGTTGTGAATTTCACGGAGATATTTTCACTGGGTCCAACTATGTGAATGGGACATTCCATGGTGTTAATTCACATGGTTTTAGAATGATATCTACCACATATTCCAATGAAAACTTTTTTCACTCCCTTCCAATGCTCCGGGAATTCACTTGAAAAGTATGTGAAAACACAATGGAAACTGCATGAAAAATCTATTACTCACTCCTCGCTTTGCCCACTATCAAACCTACAAGTATTGGTTGCACTTCATCTGTACTGAGGTACTAATACTGCAGATTTACAAGTCTTCACTAACAACTATTAAGCTACATTGCTTAAACTATCCAAATTGACTATGTTACTGCATTAGGAGCACAACCAGTACTGGTGACCAGAACCATGTACCGTGTTCCGGGCAACTTGAACTCCATGAATTCCACGAGGTGCATGGGTGAATTTCAAAGACTCGCCTGGAAGCCAGGAATGAATTTTTTGAGCAGTTTTCACACAACTGCATTCATTCAATTTTCAAGCGAAATTCACATAGTTCGTATTGGCCTAACATAATTATGTGAATGAGCTACGTGAAGTTACAACCCCCTGAATCTGAATTCACCAGATAATCCCATGAATTGTGGAATTCATGGTCCGGCTATGGGAAATTCAGGGGGTTCTACTTCCTCAGTGGTGGGGAACGCACGGCGGTGACAAACTTGAACCGCCGGCGCCCAGGGCGTGGGGCGATGGGATGCGCGAGGATGAACCCATTGCCCCACTCTGCGGCTGCCACTCGAAATCCTTGGAGTGCTAGTGGTTAACGAGAATATAAAGGGAAGGGAGGGTGGGAGAAGCAAAGCGTCGTGAAGTCGGAATGTTCGTGAGTCCAGGGAGCTCGCAGGAAGAAATGGATGATGGTGGTCGAGGAAAGAGAAGAGCTCGGATCTGAAACATCAGATCGGCCCCCTCTCTGCCACTGTCACAGGACGGCACACTGTCCTCCCGTGCTCGGACAGTGTTTCCATTTTGTTCAATGCTTCGTTCGGTCAGAGAAGGAGACAGCCACATAGGTGTGGGTGTGGGGAACGCACGGCGGTGACAAACTTGAACCGCCGGCGCCCAGGGCGTGGGGCGATGGGATGCGCGAGGATGAACCCAAAACAGAGACGCCCAGACGAGGGCAACCCAAGCGCCCGCGGCTAACCCACAAGAGAAGGCGGCTCCCAAATTATAAAGTGGCTTGAATTTCTCAATTTTTTTGAGGCTGAGAGTAAGACCACGCTCGTGAATGTGAATCTCGCACATCGCACGAACTACGGTAAGCGAGAACTGGCAGAGAGTGGATAGCGCTTGAAAGTGAAGTAGACTGAGAATTCAACCTCGATCGATCTGTGCATATCAGATTGTCTGAAAAAGTGTCACCGTCAGTCGCCGTGGAATTGATTCGGCCGAGAAGTAGATGAGTTGATATAGTCGCGGAGCTGAGAAGACAGCCAAGAGTCGTCAAGGTACAGTGGCCGTTGAAAATGGGTTGAGGCCAATGAGCTGCGGTGGCGTTGTGCCTTGAACTGAACATTCATTCCGCGAGACGCAGCAAGGTGAAATGAAGTTTTCCAGTTGTGACATAGGGTTCTTGTGAGCATATAGTTGTCGAGCCCAATGGCCTAAGTCGCACAAACGCTGGGGACGTGACGTCGATGAAGGTGATTATTAATTTGTCAACCGGTTGGGTATCGCCGTTGGATGAGGATGAAGTTGCCAGCGCACGTGAATGGCGAACATTATCAGATGCCTGTTCGATGATGAAAACGCTGAATATCAGAAGTAAACCCAATTCGTAACGTGTGTGTTCGTTGAAGGGCGAGTGAGGAATCCGGTAGAGAACGCATTCAGCGAAGGAGTTGAATTTTTACAAATCTTCAGTTCGAACAACAGCGGTAAGTATTCGGATTTTGCGAATTTTGGTTCGAGGTGGGTAATATCCGACGTGACATAATAAATATTCAACACGGGGACAATTTTGGCATGTGAAGTTGCGAATGGGTAGCACGTCGTTGTATTTGGTATCTGCAGCTGAATGGAGGCTCAAGCGCAGATTGTAACAGCAGGAGGTGCTGGAGTTGACGTTGGGAAGAGAGCATAGAGCGTGCGCTAGAAAGTGGAGATTGTGGAGTTGAAATCCGCGGATACTGCTGACAACAGAACATAAAATGGTATCCAAACGAATTTGGAATAATGTGCTTTAATTGCTGGCTATCGAAAGGCATGCGCCCGTGCTGGGCTTGAATGGAGCCTAAGGGAAAAGAATTTGAGAAGTCAAGGTATTCGAGATCTTGAACCAGGTGTTGTCGATGTGCAGCATGAAACAGAGAGCTTAGATGCGAAGAGAACGTAGAGGGATTGTCGCTTGTAGAAGTAGGTAACCAAACCCAATTCGCGGTGTCACCGTGTGAGATGACGTTTCGCGTGTATTGAATGAAATTCGAAGGAGAGGAGGAGTCAGAATGCGCAGCATACGCTAGCAAACGACTGGATAAATAAACGGTGAAGTCGCACGTCACGTTCGAAGCCGGGTGCAAAAAGAGGGATCAGGATTGGCGGGTGGTTGGTTGAATGAAGATTAGGCCGCTACTGTAAGGAAATGAAGCTTTGAAGAGCCGTGGAGTTGATGGTTACGTCGTCAGTAGTTATTGCCCAAGTTGATAAACTAGAGACATCCGGAAATGAGGGTGGTTGAAGAATGAACAAGGAGCTCGTAAGAGTTGCAATTTAAAATGCTCGGTAGCAATCCCCAGTTTGCGGAATACACTGTAGATCAGAAAATCGAATCATTAACAATGAATCTTGAGCGATGATGTTGAAAGGTATTAGAAGGGGGGTATATCCCCACTACGTGGCATGCAGAAATCTTGAACGCGAGATACTTGACTGGTGAATGGTGAAAATATGCTCTTGAATTTCGCGTCATGGGAGTTTTGAACGTCAAGCCGAATCGCGAGCCCAAGACTTGATTCGATAACTCACTAGTGCATTCGAACTTGGAAAATATAAATGCCAGTTGAATGTGGAGTGCGCGCGTTGATTCTTGAACATTGAAAATAATCTGCGAGAAAGGCTGTTGCCCTTGTACGAGAGGTCGGGATTCGTCACTGTGAAGACTGAAAAATATGAAAGCGCGGATGCAGTTGGGGTAAGATTGAATCGTGAATGCGGACTCAGGGCTTGTAAGCCACATGAGTGTGAGAGTGAGATGAACGTAAACGCGCAGATGCCGCTTGAACTGTTGGAATCGAACATGTCCAGAGATACTTGAACGTGGGCCGGATAAAAGATTACAGAAGTGGCCAACATGATTTGTCGACATGATGGTAGTCTTGTGGCTGGGGAACATAGTGAAATTCGAAGCTGAAGGCCTGAGATATCGAATCCGGCATTTATGGGTGAAAGGAAGAGTGCAGGGCATCAGTACCAGGTGTGCATAAGGTTGGAATGTGAGCGCAACGAGTAAATTACTTGATCCATGGAGCATGAAGCGTATTACAAGAAGGTGATTACAAAAGAGTTGCGCGAAAACGCAGAGATCAGCGCATGTAAACACGGGAATGGGCGAGTTCGGCAGTCGTGAATGTCAGTGGGGAGATTGAATACGTAGAGATACAGGAATCCGGCAAATTTGAACGTCAGCTTCCATGCTAGCCGCGCGGGAATGCAGGAATTGGCGGACTGTGGACGCCAGCTTGACTGCTGGAGCCACGTTAACCCAGGAGTTTTCAAGTCTTGAGCGTCGGCTTAAAGGCTGGACTCCGGGATGCGTGCGTCGTGAACGTCAGCGTTGGCGCTGGAACCACGGGAATGCAGGAATCGGGGAATTGGGAACGATAGCTTGAACGCTGGACCCACGATAACGCAGGAGTTCGGAAGTCTTGAACATCAGCTTGAATGCTGGACCCACAACAACGCAGGAATTCGGAAGTCTTGAAAGGCTGGACCGGTAGGGATGCGGGAATTCGTGAATCGTGAACATCAGCGTTAGTGCTGGACCCACAGGAGTGCAGGAATTCGGAAATCGTGAACGCCAGCTTGAATGCTGGACTTCGTGAATGTCAGCTGAAATGCTAGACCGATGCGGGAATTTGGAAGTTTAGAACTTCAGCTTGAACGCTGGACCCACAGATATGCGGGAATTCGTGAATCGTGAACGTCAGCTTGAATGCTGGACCCACGAAAACGCAGGAATTCGGAAGTCTTGAGCATCAGCCTAAGGGCTGGACCCCAGCAAATGGGGGAATTCGGGAATCGTGAACGTCAGCTTGAATGCAGGATCCACGAAAACGCAGGAATCCGAAGTCTACATTTTTAGCTGGAAGATTGGACCCGCGTAGATGCAGGTATTCGTAGGTTTGATCGTCAGACGGGAATTCGTGAACGGGAATGTGAACGTGAACACGGGATTGCTTGAGCCGTGAGTGAGACGGCTTAGGGAGAGCTGATACCTTGAAGTCGGAATGTTCGTGAGTCCAGGGAGCTAGCAGGAAGAAATGGATGATGGTGGTCGAGGAAAGAGAAGAGCTCGGATCTGAAACATCAGATCGGCCCCCTCTCTGCCACTGTCACAAAACGGCACACTGTCCTCCCGTGCTCGGACAGTGTTTCCAACCACTACGATATCTACGTTACAGTCTGAAACGAGATTCGAAGTCGTTGAGTAATTGAATTTCCCTCGTCTCCCGCCAGTAAGCAGCGAACAAGTTGCGAGGCTGGCGAGTGTGGGGCGGCCAGCAGAAGGATGAGCCGTGAGGTGTCCGAAACGATTGGGCCAGTACCGAGGATTCTGAAGAAAGGGGGACCCGCTGGGGGAACTCTTTAGGAACGAGTCAGGGAACATGAGCATCGACGTCGGCAGAAGAGGACTCGGGGAAGTCGCGAAGACGAGCCGAGATCTTCTCTCCTTCGTCGAGGAGCTGCTCGCGCCGGGCAAGAGAACTACGAAGGTTCTCGTGGATGACCGCCAGCTCGACCATGATGAAATACATCCGCTTGCGCAAGGCAAGGTGGTTGCTCATGAACTCGGTACCCATCTCAACGACGCTAGCGGCCTCGTCAACAACGGCACCGGAAGCGGGTGCCGAAGCGTAAAACTCAGCCGTTGCTGCGATAACATTCAGCGGGAAACCACTGACATGTCAGGACATGAATTTGTTCGTTCGCATCATTCCAAGTTGAAATGTTCCTTATCTCTTGATATCTATCTACATCTATATACTTCCCGTAGTTGAGTATGGTCTACAATCAATCACTCTTACTCTTAACCCCCATCTTGACCTCTGAGTCTTTCTCTCTTGTGCCCCTCCGTGTGCTCCTGCACCTGCACTCCAGCAGCTCTTGTTCCGATCGAGCTCTATTGGCTTCCAGCCACCTCAGTTTATATTCTGATATGACAATGGACGGGCAACTCACCGTTGGTGAGGAAGGAGTCCTCGTGGAACGGGACGTTGTCGATGCGGGCACGCTTGTTGCCCTTGCCCTTCTTAGCGGGGGCCGGGCTATTCTGAAAGATAGAAATAAATGAAAGAAAGTAAAAGCAGAAATAACGGGCGACTTACAGCGCGCACACCCTTCTTGCCCGCCATGGCTGATTTAGCCTTGGGACCGGTAGGGGGAGCCTTGCCAGGAGCGGGGACATGCTCATCGTCAACGAGCATCTGGGTAAACAAACACCCAACGGCGATGATAGAAGTATCAATCGTCAGCTCTACACAGGCCAGCTGTTAAACGAAAGAACGAACCTCGTCAGCACCGACGGTGGTGAGAGCGGGCGATGGAGCACGAACGGTGCCTTCGTCCTCGTCCTCAGACTCGGGTTCGCCCTGAGACCGCCCGCGAGTACTCTTCTAGCGGGGGATGATTGTGAGTCAATGGTGAGCACGGCAATAAAAGTTAGTGAAACCGACCCGGGTCCCCTTGGAAGAAGAAACGGTGGAGACGGGCGGGATCGCCTTCTTGGAACGGTCTTCGCGAATGGCCTTGGTGATCCGCCGCAGGGCATCGTACCCAGCGGGGAAGGTCACGTCCCGTTTACCATCCGGGTCGTACAAGGTGTGGTAATATTCACGAGAAGTGAAGATTGCCTCACGAAGAACCGCGCTCTTGTCTTCCAAAATGAAAGGCATGAGCGGGGGAAGGCGCGCCTACGAACGAAAGAATAATGTTAGCAAAACGAGCCTGGTCAATGTAGCCGGCGGGTCTTACGTGTCGGAAAAATCAAAAAAGGGTTGTTGGGCCTGGGCAGGCCTTGTAAGGTCTAATAAGGCCGTTGGGGAAAAGGAGGGTTACAAGGTTTAAATACGTACCAAATACTACATATAGGGCCTTATAACACATAATGGACCTTATAGGACCTAATGAGGCTTGTAAGGCCTTACAAGGCATGGTCGGCGGGGTTAAGCAAAAGTATTACCACTTTACCTTCCTTGTAAGGTGTCTGCTTGCACCTTGTCTTGACTTCTAATACTAGGCTATCTATTTCTATTGTACTACAATTTGGCGCCTCGTCGCCTAGCTGCACGCCTCGAATGTTCATATTGACCTCGCGTCCGCTCAATCTTGATCGTGTCGTTCCAATCTCCCCCGTCGCATCTTCAGGATCAATTCAAGACATCGCTTCTGAGATGAAGACTCTCGCAATTCGCTGGACTTTCCCAAATAGCGAGCGCGGCGCTCGACGACCGTATCTCCGCGCGTCCTCAGACATCGGAGGTATGTCTCTGCCCAAGCGCACTCTCCCGAGTCGACCTTCTCCGCGTTTCGGCTGCCCTCAGTGCTGCCCCGACGCGTTACTGCGAAGTTGAAACATTTTGGCGTGCTTGCGCAGACCCGAGCGCTGTTCGCTGCCGCTGATTCCGGGGAATGTATCCCTACGTCTCGACGACATCATCACGTCTATCCAGCCGCTCAGCTCATGCCTGGAATTGGATCGCCTCTGCGTTCCGACAAGTCTATGATGCACTTTGGGATCTTCTTGAACTGCTGAGACCCGGGAGGTCTCTCGCAAAGCGGCATGTCTAGTCCTGCAGGCAGCACTTGCTGACTTTGAGCTCCCGTCATTGGGATACAGCTTGGAGTTTAGTTTGAGCGCCGTGAAACGCGGCCGTCTTCGAAATGGATTGAATCCACGATCGACGATGCACTGCTGAGATTGTGGGATGTTGATATCGTTGCCGGATAGGTCGGACGGATTGCGACTGTGGTTCTACAGACCGTGATGAATAGATATTGGGAGGCTCAGAAAGCGTGATATGGTACGAGGAAGCGCCGCCTGCCGGCTGCATGCCTCTTGTACGTTGGGGGCAGGAATACCAATTTTGCACAGTGCAGGTACATGTAAATGTGCAAAACAACAGGTTCTTTGCTTCAAATGCTGATGTTGAGTCCGAAAATACATAAACTTGATAAAGCTAACAAATTAGCCGGTGGGAAAAACTTACGTGAAGATGCCGCATATGGGAATATTACGGCAACAATGAGGGGAGGGGTCTGCCGAAGCCGCTGAAAAAAAAAAAATTCGAGGTGATATCCGGATTTTGCGGATCGGAATACCCTTGAAGGCTCGTTCAGGATTGCCATGCACTGGAGTACATGTCAATGTCCACCACATACGTCTTGCCTGTCCGTCTGCTCCCATTAACATGGCCGCTACCAATTTTGATTATGCTTACAGATTGCATATACGCGTACGCGCATAAGCGCCCCGCCTACGACCATTGCGAAGTACAGGGGAACAACATGCCAGTAAACACACATCTTTCAAGCTTGTCAGTTCGGCTTACTTGCGCAGTCACTTGAAGCAAATCTCACTGCTCCAGAGCTTCAAGTTAGCCGAATGCAGCTAGAGCATATATCAATGGGTCGCTGAAGATTTATGTTCTCCTCTTTGCGACGCGAAACTCCATAACGGGAATGACGTAGCGGCTGAGAATAAACAATACTTTCGGTAGCCCTCGTCGGTGGGGCCAAACATATATATAATCTCGTCAGATAGTGTCGGGACGTAGTCTCGGAAACCCAGACGTTCCGTTAATCCTAGTAGGCATTAGTGCTGCGTAAAATTGCTCCCCGGGATGTAATTTACTGTGAGGCCCCGGAGGGGCCGATGTAAGGCATATTTTACAGTGTTTTTTATGTAGAATTTTACGTTTTTTACATGTAAAAAACCCTGTAAAATACATGTAAAATTGCCTGTAAAAAGCTGCTGCCATCCACTTTTCATTCGGCAATCTTCCGGGCAGACCCCGGTGTCCATCAGCTGCACGAGGGCCATTTCAAAGGCTATGGGACCCAATCTTTATCGAGGGATCCCATAAAATTCGAAGCAGTTTGGGTGACGCTCAACAGGGGGCTGGAGTGGTCACCGGGCCGCCTGAAAACTGTCGGTGTGCTCTGGTGAAAGATGGATTAAACTGACCGACTCCAAATTCATCTGACTCCAAAAAGACGGTTCTGCCCAACACGCCGCTAGACGCTCGAGACTACACCATCTGAAGCTCAATGTCGACGGAGCGATGAGGAAGATAGAAAAGACGAGTGAATCGAAGGTCCTACCGTTTGATGTAAGATCTAGGTGGAAAACAGCAGCTTCTGGCGGAGGATTGGCCTGAGCTTCACGAGAGAGTGGATTTGTAAGCAATTGATATATTGGGCATGAACTTCAAAACGAAGCTCGCGCACTCCGCCCAAAGGCGAGGGAGCCAAGGCAGCCCCTACTTCACTACAGAATACAGAACAAAACCGTAGCTACGTGAGTGCGCAGAAAATAGCAAAACTAACTAGGAGTGGGTGGGTGGGCACGAGAAGAGAGGCATGACAGCGACGGGGGGAGAAGACTAGTAGCAGGGGACGAGACTCAGGGTCATGGAGGGGGACTGGACAAGGGAAAGTCTCAAAGAGACGGAGTCGCCGCGCCAAAAGCGCAATGTGCGGAGGTGGGCGAGACGAAGAGAATGAGGAGACATGTGACTGATGAGATCACCTTTTGCCAATCCCCTTGGTCTGCCAGATGCCTTTACGACCGCATCCGATATATAGTTCGCCTGGACAGCCAATACGGACGTCACTTCGAATCGCTCCTGGGAATTTTAACTGGAGACCCCGGATCTCCGCACTTGTGGAACCTTTTCATGGCCGATTTCGCGTTGAACTTCCCACGCTTCCCTGCGCCGCCCGAACTACATGGCTGACATAATGGGGAAGCTTGCTTCCCCATTCATCGGTATAGGGCTCCAAAATGCAGATGCTTACGAAATGACTGGGTGCTTTGTAAGCACAGCTGTAAGCACTGTGCACGGACTTCGGAGTCAGTATCATGTGACCTCGGACTGTGCTCCAGAACTCCGAAACTGGGTTGAACCTTTTCTTGTTTTGGATGGTTAATAGAAGATAGTTTTGATGTTTTTGAGTGAGAATCAGCAGACATGCATTCAAACGACTCTCAAATACGCTGTTTTGAAGTGCACTTCCCGATTTGGTAATAGGCTTGATGAACGTGACGACGGTGTGCTCGAGTGTTTGATCACAAGGTTGTTGGTAAAACATTGTAAACATCATAGGAACTTGATTTGATGTTGCGGATGGACTTCGGCATTGGAGATCAGTTGAATTGCCTGCCGAGGCCACCCGGGTCGCGGGTCGAGCAACATCTCAGACCCGACCCGCCGGGTCTAGCCGACCCAGGGTCGGGTCGGGCCGGGGGTTATAAGTCTAATCAAGGTTGAATCAAGGTTTATAGGCGGGTTACATATAAACCGACATAGAAATTTATGACCCCATCTCCGAATGCTTCGATCTTGGCTTATAAAGCCTGATTAGACCTATAACCGGTTATAATTGAAATCCGATTTTTGCGACTTAAATTTGTCTGGACGTATTCAACCAGGATATTGAAAAGTTCACGGTATGCATTCCAAGCACTGAAGCAAGCTTACCCTCCTATGTGGACCATTGTCCACATACTCGACATGTTGACAATACTTCTATTGTTGCTAGCGACTATGCTGGTGTAGTGGTAACGTGTGTCGTATCAATAGATGGCTGAATAATTGTTCTGGAGTTCGAACCCGGGCCTGCATTTTTGACATTTTTTTTTTGGTTTCGTTTTCTTGGTAAGCCTTTTCCGGCCACGCTCTCCTTTTCCGGGGCTTGAATATTATACCCTTTGTTCTGAATGTGCATTGCGTGACGTGCATTGTTGTCGAGATAATGCTAAATATACAACTGTTCAGTAGTTTAATTTGAGATCTCTGCCCAAACAGATAATTACCGTTGGATTTGAACGTACTGTGTTAACCTATGGACCCTTCCGACAAGATGTTACATTCAGGTGCATGATTATACGCCCGACGACAACATGAAGCTTCGTCAACTCACTTCCTTTTTTGTAAAAAATCTTTGATTCCCATTTTCCCTCACAATTTGAGAGTATGGGGCTTCTAATATGTAATTTGCATGATAGCTCAGATGTGAGTATTGGCTCTTATGTCCATCGCTATCTGTGATACTCATACGCGCTACTTTCTTAGATTCGCCGCCGCCGCCGCCCGCGGCCAAATCACGTGCCCATGAACTGTCACTGGGTCAATAGCGCCAAGTTGAGCAAGATGTTCCACAATCCAAATCGATAGCGGTGCCAGCACCGGTCCCCTACTCTGATAGTTGTCAATTCAGACTGAGATACTACTGGTTGGATACTGGGTTTTAATATGTACTGAGGCGGGCCGGCCAAAGCTCGCTCGGTCGACGCTTGCGCGTCGACCAGCTCTCATTGGCAGGCGAGATTTAAATCTTTAGTGTAAAAGACCGCCAAAGCTCGCTCGGTCGACGCTCGCGCGCCGACCAGCTCTCATTGGCCGGTGCGGGCGGCGTGTTGTTGTTCCCTTTTGATCATCACCTCGGCATTGACGGCTCAACGTCGGCTAGCACGCGGCTCTGTTATCCCAGCTGCAGGCGTAGTCGGTCGTATACATCGTATCTTGCGGCATATAAAAATATGATTTGTATGCCAGTTCCTGGCCTACAGTAGGGCGAGCTTGCGCAGATTACAGACGCGGATATTTTTTCGGCCGAACTGATTTTGCTACAGATTGAATTCAGAGTCTTCAGACTGTCTTCTACTGATCCTGCAATCAGACTGTAGTACATTGGTAGCAAATTGGTAGTGCAACCCATGAACTCAGCAGTGTCTATGCATGGGAGCAGGTTCAATCAGTGCAGCACATGCTTCCATCAGACAGGATCAAGCAGTGTTGCCGAAAGATCAGCAGGAACAGCGCGGCATCACACTGGAACAACGATTTATCACGGCTTCATCGATCACATCAGAAGTTACGACACCCATCAAAAGCTCAACAGCACAGCTTATTGCTTTTCGGTGACGGCTCTGATAAAGGGGGAGCAAGCTCCCCCAATAAACTGGTTGAGAGGCGGAATTCTGAAAATGGCTGAAAAGCCGGCATTGTACGATATCACAGGGAGCAAAATCGGTTAACCGATGGATCACCTGGGTCCACTTGACATGTTAAGTCGCACAGCCACCTTCGGACCCAGGACCGATGATACTTTTTCTTTCCTCACAAGCTCCCTAACCCCCCCAGAACATACTTGGACATGTGTAGCGCTACTATGAATGAACCTACCAACAAAAATCGGGAAACTCTTACGACAATCGTCGACGCCGTTGAAAATGACGCGGTGGGGAAGTCAAGTGTGACGTTATTGTCACGTCACACTTAACCGCCGTAACTTCTCCTTCCACCATCCACCCGTTTCTCTTATTTCTCTGCACGCTTTCTGGCGTTTTCGACTTCTCAAGACCTCAAAATCAACTGGCCCCTTCTTCTCCCTCAAAAATCTTCTCTTTTAGCGGCGTTCCAGCCCCGAAAATGGGCTGATGATTGTACTGACTTCGGCACCGCTGCGAGCGCATTTTCTGGCCAGAATTCAACATAGAGGGGTCTCATGGAATGGATGAGTGTGTGGGAAGAGTTCTCATGGTCCTCAAGTATGTTTTATATCTGCAATATTGTGTCCAATCTATCTTCTGTGCATTTGCTAAGTTTGCTTGCCCAATTAATGGCATAAGGCTACGCTGAACACATCCCAGCGCCCCGAATTTCAGATTTCTCAGTCTGGATGGATTCCCATTGCCCCCTTCGCATTTTTTGCCTCGTCCTTGTGTCTGTTTTCTGTATTACAGTATTGTGTATTTAAATTTGAATTCAATGAGTATCATTTGTGGACATATCTGCATTGGGGTGAATCTGAATAGCAAGACCATTCTCTGAACTGCCTGGGCAATCACCAGACTGAGTTCTAGAAACTCTCCCTTTCTCTCTCTTTCCGATTTCTTTTTCGGCGATTTTACCCCTTCGGGGACCCAGTAGTATGATCGGAAAACCGCAAAATCTGCTCTTGCCGCCCGCGGGCAAATAGTGACATAATGTGGAGCAACAAAATCAATCTGTGGAGTGATGAAGCCGTAAGTGCCGTAATTTTGATGTGTTCAAGTGAGGGGAGAAGTGACAGTTCAGCCTCACAGAACCCTACCTCTGTAAACAGAGTAGGGGATCTTTAGTGGTTAACGTTATGAATTCGCTGACGTTGGTCTGCGCTAAGGTCACTCGTTCGATTCCCGGTGCGGCCCGTCCTCGAAACGCAAGGACGGCGCCGTCCGGGGGTGGGCAATGGTGTTTTGGTTTTTGGTGGTACCGGCCTGATAAGGTATTATCAGGGGATAAGGTGCGTCAGCCTGATCAGGGCCAATAGCTAATTTCTGGACCTTATCAGCCCGCCGTCGACCTGATGGCCTGATTCAGCCTTATCAGGTCTGATTTGTACTGGTAATTCAAATTGGATTTTTCCGACAAAGCCACGCAGACTCCAGTGGCAAACGAGCAAAAAAAATAGAATACGCCACAGCGAAATTTGGCGAAAAATTAGCGTCCTTTCCTTTTGAGGACGCACCCCACTGGTGCTATACACCGCACGGCAGAGAATTGTTACGCGCACCTGCGAGGGTCTAGCGAGGGAGAATCCAAAGTTAATTAAGAAGCTACTAAGAATACATCACAGCGCACCTAGCGAGGGAGAATCCAAAGAGAAGAAAGGCTGAGGATTCCCACGCTAGGTGCAGTAAACATATAGTAACTAGTTCCCACAAGCTCGGAGCAATCGGCAATGATCCCGGGCCAAGTCACATGCCTTACTCCACGATGACATAGGGCTTTGGGGATTTGACGGGAAAGTGGGAAATCTGCAGGAGGCCTGCGTCATAGGTGGCTGTGTAGTGCCAAAAGAGGGAGTTCCCCTGACAATAGAAATGAAAGCTACAGGGCGGGAAGTGACATTCTATGAAGAGTTTCAACCAAAAGAGCCCCGGGAGAAAAGATATAAAGGGGTGTGACATCAGTGTGACATTTTTTGGAAAGTGCTGCAATCGTGTTTTCCCGCCCAGCGGCGCGTTTTCGAAAAATCGGCCAAAAGATTTGGAATGCACCGCCACAGCACTGCCACCTCGGCCCGCCCCGGCACATGCTTTGGTCATGTTATTGGCAGCTCGGTCGCGCCAAAGAGCGAATCTAGTGTTTGAATATGCGCATTAATGACTGTTTGGAAGATTTCAGTAGTGTTGTAGCTGGAGACGAGGGCTCCCAGCCTTCAAAAAAGGGCAAAATAAATAAATTTTTCGTCTGAACCTTCAGATTTGGAACCTCCCACGGTCACATGGGCTGGACAAGGGTCTTGTAACGAGCCACGTCAAGATGTTTCCTATCGTGCTCCGTGCTCTCTGGCTGCCGTCCGAGATCAGAAACGCATCGCGCAATGGAGGCGGAGTCATAATTGGATTCATGATTATGGTGTGTGTTTCTTCACTCTCAGCGAAAGCAGAATTCGTTTGGAATTCGATTTTCTTAGGTTGAAGACCCTGGTCATTCCAAAAATCGTACGGAGCGTCAAAACTACGAATTCAATCAATTCAAGCGTGAAATCTACCAGCAAGTCATGGAAAAGCTCTTCGAAACGATCTGGAAAAAGTCATGGTTTGGGGAACCTGTCCGTTGCGGTGATGATGTGATTCGCAACCTTTATCCGGGGTTCTTAATTGAGTCCTTGGATTTTTAGGAGGCGTGGAGCTTCACCTGTTGCCGAGCTAACCGAGCGAAACACCCTTGCCCCCGCTGTCTCGTTTCTCACGAGATGCTCGACTGCCTTCATCAGTTCTTTCCGTTGCGCAGCTCTGAAGCGATGCGGAATGTGGTTGAAAGAGCCAGGTGTGCTCCCACAGCAGCTCAACGAGATAAGCTCTTGATGGACCACGGTCTGCACGACGTACCGGTATGAGTTTATTTGGAAAGCTTGTCTAGATACTGATTTATTCAGCATTTCATGTGGAACATCCGTTTCTCTGACCCGTACCTTTCGTTCATTTATGATCTCCTCCATTTTCTCGAGGCAGGCAAGTGGGGACACCACCTGTGGTCGCTAACGTTAGATCTCCTCGAGAAACTCGGTCTGCTTGCCGAAGTCACCAAACGGTATGTTCCCGATCCGCGTAGATACTCAATTAACTTCCGTCATAGAATGGCAAAATTCTCTCGCTGGCGAAATCTCAAACATATCAACGACTTGGCTACGAAAGATTTCACTGACGGCCAAACTCATCTCGATATTCTCAAGGTCAGAGTTTTGTTTGGGCAATTGTTTGTCTACGAAATTCAAGGAGATGCTGAGAAACCCTTTCCTCTTAGTGTATTGTTTACATTCTCTGCGAGATTCTCCCCCCAAAATCGACGCTGATACCGTGCATCCGAGCCCTGTTGAAGTGTCGAATGTTGCTTGGCTTACGCGTGATGACGACGAGTCGACAGCTTGTCGTTCAACAATGCATAGAAGACTACGAAAAATGGTGCAAGGTACGGCCACGGTGTTTATGGCATTGGAGGTCGGATCCGAAAATGGCCCTTCGGCCACTTCTTGTCCGGCCAAAGGCCCAAATTCTGGCTCATGTACTATGTCTGTGGACGGATTGAAAAAATCCCGTTTTTTCAAAACGAAAAAAGAGAAAAAAGTGAGAAAAAGGAGGGAGACTTAACTGATTTATCTGAGCCTCCTTCACCCTATATCTCGCCGTCCGTCGCCTGCAAAGAGCGGAAACCTTGGCGGAAACAGCACTTTTTGTGTTTGATTTAATTTACTATCGATGCCGGACGTTCCGTCGAAATTGCTTGATTTCAAAACCTATGTCCAGACCCAAACTGGCGGTAAGCCACAGCGAATGGTTTTCAAGATTGTTAGGCCCTGGTCGGGTGCACATAAATGATCCCTAAATAAACCCAAATTTCATAAATTGTCACGTCCATTGTCACGCGTGGCGATCCTTGCCTTTACATTCTATCTTCCGTATCTTGCACTCAAACTATCGTCTCGTACACCTTCTATCTCTATCTTGGTCTCTTCGCAATGGCTCCTGAAGCTGACGACGCCCCTGCCGCCCGCAAAAATGCCGTATGGAATGAAGATGAAACGAAGGCTCTCTTTTCCGGCTTGGACGACGCGAAGAAGCAAAAATTCATGAGTGGAAACGGTTTCCGACCTCAAGGCTGGACCCTCGCTGTAAACGCCGTTGCTGCTGTCAATCCCAGCGCGGATCCCAAGAAAGATTCAGGGAAGTGTCAGAGTAAGCTCGCAAATGTGCGTATTCCACACCTCTTTGTCTGCAGCTACTGACATCTTCAATCTTGTAGCTTAAAGCGAAATATGAACTGTATGTTTTCGTGAAAGGTTTCTCAGGCAGCGGGTGGGACGACAATTTGAAGCATGCGACAAACACGGAGGAATATGTCGAGGATTTTGTGCGGGTGCGTGTCTAGCTTTCCTCTGGCCATTCTTCATCCCATCTACGTCACAGGTTCGCGGCGCCAAATACGGGCCTTGCTTCGACACATCCTGCCCCTACTGGAATGAGCTTGATGAGCTGTTTTCCGGCGCAGTGAACAAGGCTACTGGGAAGAACGTGAAGATTCTCGGCAAGCGCAAGTCGAAAGCAAGAAAGTCGTCCGCTGTATCCCCTTCCGCTACGGCTGCTCCCTCGACTGTTACCACGCCTCGTCCCTCCTCCAGTACCTCACGCACCGCTCTTGACGATGTCGACATGAACCTCGGTCCAGGCGACAATCCTCCACCAGATATCCCTCCCTCCCCACGCTTTTCCGCTCCCCCCTCTCCAGCATCTCAACCCCGTGGTGAATTTGACGACGAGCTAGCTATTGTACGTCCGCTTGTTGCTTCTCATGTTTCTTTTTTGACTCCATACAGATTCCACGCAAAGCGTCCAAGCGTCGTGAGCGCGCTGCAAGTGAGGACGTGACGACGCACTCCGAGAACAGAAAGGCTTCCGACAAGCGTCCCGACAAGCGCAGACGCACAAGCTCCGGCAACGCACGTCGCAATGCTGAGGCTGGTAGTCAGATTGCACGCTCCATCGAAACTCTGTCGGCTGCAGTTGGTCAGCCAATTATCACCCGAAGACCTTCGCCATGTCGACAACGTGGTTGATATTCTCAAGGACAAGACGCTTCTCCCTGACGACCCCCGCGGACGACTTTACCGTGCCGTTTCAAGTCACCTCTGTGGTAATCCTGCTGCTGCTCGTGTTTTCATTCTCGAAGAAGATCGTTCTCGTCGTATCGGCATCATCGAAGGCATTCTGGAGGATGCCGGGCTGTTGGATTTCTAGGTGCCGCAGATTCACAATTGTGTCGTTCATGTGCCTGATTTTTTTGCAGCTCTAGTTTCGGATGGCTCCGCACTCTGTTCACCACATATCACTTTTATTCGCATCAAACTTGAATCCATAGCATTGTTCGCCCTTTCCGGAAACGGCATATTTGTCCTTGTTTGTCTCCAATCAAGCACCTTCTGTACATGTTCCGTCGTTTTCTGCCTTCCACGCTGACTTCAGAGACATATTTTGAGGGTCAAAGATGTTCTTTGGATGCTACCTGATCCGGCGCCGTAAAAATCTTTGGGATTCCTGTGTTATTCGGTGCAATGTGATGCTACGATGATAATAAGGTAGGCGTCAGTCACTTACTGTACAACAAGCGGTCACATGACCAAAGTGTGACAGCCATTAAGCTCTGGCCACAAAACATTAGGGTAAAAAGTGGGACCTAGAAATGGTGTATTTGAGCAAATGGAAGACATCCCTGGTCTCAGAATTTAAAAATACTGTACCATTTCGGTCAATTCACCCGGCCTGTGACCTGTGACACCTCGAAACGAAATTTAAAGTTCGTCTTTGGGCTGAATCGAGCGTGACACCTCGAAATATTCGTCAATGGTGCCGAAACTGGGTCGGGTTTGCTCACCTCTTTTCAGAGAAATTTGAACAATTTGCAGCCCCAGAATTGCAACTCCCGGATGAATGCGGCTGCTTTTGCAAGATTTTGCTCTAAAAAGACTGAAATGGCTGGAATTCGCGGTCGTTTGAGCCAGTCAGAGACCAAGATGACACACTAGCATAAAAGACTTCGGGAAAAGCGCCAGAAATGTTTGTTTTGGGGGCTCAACGAGGTGTGTGGACGAAACATCGAATTTTAAAGCCTATTTTCCCGGTTTTTTCAACTTTTCGGTCACATTCGTCAATCCCTCCGGTGACCTGTGACAGGAACGAAAATATTCGTCAATCCAGGTGCCTGTGACGCGCGACAGACGAATTGATCGAAATAGTACAGTACTACAGGTATCTTGTGATGGAGCAGTAGACCATTCTTCCAACCCATTTTTTTTGAATGCAGAAATGAGTTTTTCAGCGATTGGAGCCATTTTGGTTTGGGACGAGAGCGAAGTTTGCCGCTTATGTAATGCTCCCACGCACAATATAGGGTAGGATCCCATCAATTACCGGCAAGCCGCCAGCACAACAGCATACATACTATACCGTGGACATTGGCTGCAGTGCGCAACATCTTGGGGCATCATACAACGATGACTAAGATAGAGAGCGTGGGATCCCCGCACCTTACTTAAGCACGTTATGTAACGCTTATTAATCGTTCCCACGGCCAAATCCCCAGTCGCACAAAAAATTTCGTGCTCTTTCCGGCCTGCGGAAGGGCTGACCTACAGACTTAGAAGACATTCTCGCTGTTTCGGCTCTGAAATTTTGGTTTTTGGTTTGAAAAGCACCTTCCACACTGCAAGGAGGTTCTGTCACTCATTGCGCCGCAAAGGTTTGACAGGTCCCACCCTTAAGCGAGCTGCCGAAGCATGCCGAGATGACTATCCTGTGGCTGTGCTGGCCAAATTTTCCTCCGAAATTTTTGAAAAGTGTCCCATTTGGTGAGAAAACCACATAGAAACACTCAGACAAAAAAGTGGTCTGAATTTTTTTGTGGGTCATATAGCAAGAGACCAGGGGACATTTTGGCAACTCTGCCCAATAGGAACCCTTCATTGAACCTCTATCTAAGACTTGTATTGGGCAAAATTCCCAATCTGGACCTTAGCATCGTGCTATAAGCCCTCGACGTCGAGCGTGACAATGTCACAGTGTGATGCTAGGGTGCGGGGATCCCACGCTCTCTATCTTAGAGAAATCTCATCCTATCTCCAGTTATGATTACATAATGACCAAAATTTTTTCGACCTCAAAATCGTTGAAATCCTATATGATAGCAGACACAACTTCATATCAAGCCGGAATTTTGGCCAAAATTCTTTGAAACTTGAGATTTAGCAGGAACTTGGGGTGGGTTTATAGGCAAAATTCGCATTTCAGAGAAAACGGAGAAACCCTAGTCTAGGGTTAGAAAAGCGCGAAATTTTTGCGCAAAATTTCAAAAGTGTGTGTACCTAACTTGTGATTTTGGGGGAAAAGACATCAAATTATTGCGTGAAGTTAGCCAGTAGCTCATTTCTGACCCCAGCAAACATTCATAGCAGAAGTCCCTTGGATTTGGTTGAGATTCGGTGAAGATTCAGTGGTGCGGCAGACATTTGATGCGCTGATGGCATCGTACAGCCACCGGCTATGTCTCGGCCCGGACCGAAAGCGCGAAATCCGTGGAAGAAGAAATGATTCTGTGGATTTTGAGACTTTTGGCCCGAGGGATCTCTAGTCTTCCTTCTTATGGTCATTTCTGCACAGTTTCAATGCAACTGGGTAAAAACTGAGGGCACAGTAACAATTTCCAAATTAGGTATCTGGCTGGTCACGAAGTTCGGTCCGCTATCCTATACTTGAAAAGAGGGCCAGGCCATCAGTCGCGTGACTTTTGACAGAAAATCACGGGGTTTTGTCAACATCCTACAACACAACCGGCTGTCGAGATGTTGAAACTCACACGCGGTCCCCGGCGCCGCGCGCCGGCGAGTGCACGCGGGCAAGGAATCCAGCAAAAAAACCGCGCGGGGTTTGGGGCGGAGCCCCGACAAGCTGTGCACCAGCCGTAGGGAGGGACGCGAGCGCAGCGAGCCGGCCCTGCCGAAGGCGGGGTGCTTAAGCTTGTCTATAATAAAAGAGACTACGGGACCGCAGGTCCCGTGATAATTCACGTGAAAAAGTTCACAGCGCGCCGGCGAGTGCAGCGAGCGGCAGGGCGGCGCCGCGGGCAAGGAATCCAGCAAAAAAACCGCGCGGGGTTTGGGGCGGAGCCCCGACAAGCTGTGCACCAGCCGTAGGGAGGGACGCGAGCGCAGCGAGCCGGCCCCGCCGAAGGCGGGGTGCTTTACCGGGGCAGGGGGCGGCCGTTGAGGGAGAACAAGAGGTGAATGAGACAGAGAAAAGAAGTAAACAAACAAACACACACCTCTTGAACCCATTTGTCGGCGCTACGTGGCGTGGCTACACGGAGAGGAAACTCTACTGAGTGTGGGCTAACATGACAAGTATTGCGTTTGGGTTAATAGAATTGGTATTGGGTTCAAAAACGGCAGTTCTGACCCTGGCGCATCTTTGCTCGGGGTCAACCCCAGGCTCATTTCTTTCAACCTGGGTTCAACCACATCATTGTGCGCGAGGCACACTTCCTTTGACCATACTACGCATCGAATATTTCGAATATCCAGATTTTTTAAAAATTGCATTATACCAGCAAGAAACAAGGGTATAGAACGGTAAGAGCGGGGGCGTTACCACGCGGAAGCAGTTAAATACTTAAAGAAAATCGAGCTAGGAAGCTAGGATGCTCCTGCGCACATGAATGCAAAAGACTGAGGGTGATTCTAAGTCCAAGGCTGGCGGAGAAGGGGACACAACGGCACAGCAGGAGACGTAGGGTTCCAGGCAAGAGTTTAGGAGTTTTGCGTTGGTGCTTGACAGGGTTGCGGCAGTACGAGAAGCAATCCTAGGCAACGACCATGTGGTAGACTTGCAGGCGCGCGACAGAACGAGATACGGTACTTGAAGCCTTGATCGCGGCACTTGAAGCACATTTGAAGTATTGGGGGGAGAGTCAACTTGAAGCCTTGTCAGATCTTCGGACCCCTTGAAGGCTCGGGCGCTTGAGCAAGGGCTTGAGAGGCGTCGAAGTTTGTGAACGCAGAGGGACTTGTGCTTGCAAGGACACCTTGAAGTCCCATGAGGCCTTGAGATTTTGAGGCGGACTTCGCGGTAAAGGGGGGGGTCTTCACAGCCGTTGCGCAGAGGACTCTGAGGAGGGGAGATGAAGGGAGAGGGCAAGGGGCGTTGGTTTTCCGGCACGTGTGAAATCGAAAGTGATCAATTGATGATCGTCGTCTCGGCGACAGCATGGGCTGAATCGAACACAACGACGGCGATGTACCAAGGCTGACCCATGGTCGACATGAACTCTGTTCACCCTCCAAGTCCACCCAGAGGTATAATATTGTAGTAGCAAACAGGTTGAGTGATTTGTGACCTCAACCCCAAAAGAAATTTGTGATCAGCTGAAACTTGTGCGCTTCAACCCAAAGCTCATTGAACCTCTGGCCGTGTACCTTGGCCGAGCACTACGAGACGTAGACACTACAAGATAGGAAAGGAAGTAAGACATTGAGTGAGACAGAGAGAGCACACAACTTACCTTGACACATGGGTGGAGAACGAAGATGTTACTGGACTTGTGAGTCGACACCTTGACAAGGGTATCAGGAGCTGTGAGGGGGAAAGAAAGCAGTGTGCATACCAGCTCAAGACTTGAGGGATGTGGGTTGGGAGCCAGTCGGGCAGGCGTGCAGGGGGGAACGGAACAGGGAAATGCGAGAGGATGGTGGTGGGGGAAAGGAAGAGACAGTGTGACGGTCGTGACACCTTCGATGCCAACTCTCTGAAATGCATCTGAACTCAGACCTGAAGATTCGGCTCAACCTCTCAAGAAACCCAAAAAAAAAGTGAAACCATTTCTTGTCGTTTGCCAACAGTTCGAACAATTCTCATATAGTTGAGTAAAAGTTACAAAAAAAAAAAATCAGAAAATTTCGAAAATTTCTCGAAAGTTTTTCGGGTCAAGATATTTTCGGTGAAAGTTTCAAAAAATTCTGAGGGAGGTTTTTCCTGATGTTTATTCTTCTGTATTCTTCATCCTTGATTCATACCCACCCTATGTCTCCCTCTTCCCCTTCCTTCCCGTTCCATCTCAAATATTTGATACTGTTACTCCTCAAACTTTCATTCCCTTGAGCGATACTTAACCTTCTTTTCCTCTCTCGTTATAGTCTATATTACCGTTTCCAAACTACCTACTATATGAAATCCCCGCCGACCATTACCGTACTGCTGCATAGCTCTTCCGTAGCCAGGCACAGCATATATTAGAACTTCAAATCAAATCAAATCAAATCAAACGGTTATTTTGCAGGTTGGACAAAATCTTGTATTGTATGTATGGATTAGTAGGGGGGGAACCGTCGACATGACCTTCACACACCCAGACTCCCACAAAAAGTGTGTCATAAGACGAACGCAGCTCCCGTTGGTTCCGGCATTTGCTATGACGGCGCACAAAGCTCAGAGTAAGACAATGGAGGCAATAATCGTCGACTTGGAGAGCACGAGAGGGACGGAGGCGCCTTACGTCATGCTCTCACGCGCCAAATCTCTTGACGGCATCTTCATCCTTCGACCCTTCAGCCTCAGCACCATTCAATGCCATCCCAGTCAAGATGTGCGAGCCAAATACAAGAGACTCGACATACTCAGTCACCAAACCACCATGAACTTCGGGACAACAGCTGAAGCCTCAGAATCTCAGGCCTATCTTGTTCGTAACTTTGGGGCCGACGCGTTACCGAGCGAGGATGCTCCAATCTCTGAAACCGGCGGTAATGGTGGAGCTAGACGCCTAGCGGCTTTGCAAGCGACAATGTCGCGCTTGATCGGTGGTCAACCTGCAACTGTGCCTGCACGCAGACGGCAAAATGTGCGACGACGGCCCAATGTTCGAGTGCAAGCCGAAAGCGAAATGGATATCGAGACAGTGGCTACTGTGCCCCGACCGCAGAAGCGATGTGCAGAAGAGGAGGAGCCTATGCGTCATGCGGGGTCTCGCAAACGGAGGTAATTCATATTGGTGCATCGGTAATTACCTTTTCGCTGTTGCTGTTCGATGCTCTACAGCCTGATTTCAGTTCCCCAGGTTTCATTCATCCCGTAATTGCTGCAACCGCTGCCGGCAGAGGAGCAGAACTGCACTGGACACCTTAACTGAATTTTCATGCATCTGTATTGTAATTGTAGGCAACAAATGGCTTCGAGAGCCTATGAATCAAAAAAACAAGTCCAGTACATCTACTTAGAATGAACCAAAAAAAATTTCTCAGATGCACAGAATGTCACAAGATTACTTCTCAGGGTGAGATAGAGCTTTCAAGTCAGCGCCGGGCGCGCAATCGAACTTTTTCGGTAGTTGCTCGACTGTTCGGGCTTATCGGGCTTAATCGGTGTTATCTTCAGTAGGATCAAACGGGCCCCGCGGCCATCTCTGGCCATCTGTCAATCAGCACGGGTGCAGACCTATGTACATAGGCATCCACAGTTAATGAGCCTTGTAACTTGGAGTCATGGTTTAGCGACTCGCCGATCCTCTCCACGATGCCCGAGCTCTGGCTCTGGCTCACTTTTTTTTTCTTCGAGTCGCACCCCTTCCTTGTTCCCTTCCACTTCATTGTCCTCACACCACCAACTCGAATACTCGCCACATATGGATCTCATTGGCAGCCGTCGTAACGAACCCCAGCCTGGTCCTGGGGGTGTAATGACCAGCCTTTACTCGTCTGTTCGCGACACATTCATTAAAACGAAAGCCACAAGCCTCGGCAACCACAAGTTTGGAGGCACTTTCGACCGCTCATTCGACTCCTCTGGAATCTACGGGAGCAAGTTCACTGACGAATCGCGTCGCAAGTTCACGGCCAATGTTGTCGGCGAGATTGGATCGGAAGCCGAGGGGACATGGCTTGGAGCTGGCGCGAAAAACCTGCCTGCGGACAAACTGGTATCAATGCTTTAATCTTTTCTTAATTTCGTGCCTCGAATCTGACTTGCGTATAGCCCCTCACAGAATCGTCCAAGCCACACCGTTGGATCCTCGCTTTGAGGGCTCCCACTGCAGGGGGGAAGGTCCTTCGCGGGGGTCACACCAACTCCCTTGCGACTTTGGACGAGATTACAAGCGAGGACCACGCCGAAAACAATAACTCTGTTTATTCACTCCTTCCTCTAGTATTCAACGAGGATTTGCAGAGTGTTTGGGTCACTGATTGGGTGAAGGGGGGTGCTGCTGGGGACGTGATTTTACTCCAGTTGCCCCCAACGTATGAGGTCTGTTTGAATCTGTCTCCTCATTTGAATTCCAATGACACGTATATATTTTAGGTAAAGTCTGCCGGGAGGGCTACCAACAAGGCTCCACGTACACCCAATCGACGGACTCGCGTGTCGGACGACGAACAAGACGACGAGGATGAAGAGGACGAGAACATGGAGGATGGGGCACAGAAAGGTAATTAACTGCTCCTTTGTATGAATCGGCTAACGGATTATCAGATGCACTGCCCACAAACCGCAAAGTAGGCGACGTCTACAGTCCCAGCCTTCTTGAGAACTGCCGTGGTGATTACTTCGACTTCAGTCCTCAGGTAAAGCTAGTCCAGCGCAACATCATTGACGAGGATGGTGACCTAGTTGCTCCTCATGAGCTGCGTGGGAAGCTAACGGAGGGGACTTTGGTTTATGCTACTATCTCGCTCAAGTCTTTCTCGCACCCTGGATCCCGGGTAATGTCTCGTCCTCCCTCACGTTGATCTTCTATTGACCTGCATGTCAGACATATCACATCTACGTTGAGAGCCTGAAGATACTTGACTCAGGCTTGGCTACACCGTGGTCTTACGATATTCCAGAACTCCCTGCGTTCAGGAAGCGTGCTCGGAATTCTACACCTCCCCGTGATGTTAGTGATGCTTTCAACGCGTTTGAATCTCCTTCGCCCAACAAGAAGACTCGTACTCAGGCTAATGCTTAGACTTGTTGTCCTTCATAATACTCTCTACCAATCCTTCTTTCTCTACATTGCTACACCCCACCTTCATTTGATTAACAACCTGAAAAGTTTTATCGTGGTCTTGACTTTTAATTTGTTGCTAATAGAGAGTTTGCGGTGAGCCGCCAGAAGCCACCTGGTGGCTCTGACGGCATGCGGGGTCGTCTGGTTTGTTTCAACCGGAAAATCCCGCATTTTTCTATGGGGAGTGTCAGAATATAAACATTTGACTCATCTACAATTTTTTCCGCCAGCTATTTTGGAAACGATAGACAGTCTCGATTTTCGAGCTGAGTTCGGCAGTTCCCGGCATACCCGTCATATAATTATTTTTAGCTACAGCTCAGCTCCATCATGACGACGAGCGTTGCCCGCCAATACTCTCCTCACTCTCACCATGATACGACGAGGAAACCGCCGCCACATACCTAAGGAGCAGAAACAGCTCATCACCACAATGTCGGCCCATATGTCTGTCCCAGACATTGCTGCAGCTACCAACATCAGCGAGCGAACCATTTACCGCATCATCCGAACGTGGCGGACGACTGGGGACCACGTCCAAATTCCTCTGCAGCTCGGACGACCCCGCATTCTCACATCTTTTGATGTCGCGGTCTGTGATCTTCTCAATACTCTTCGTATTTGACCCTTTGAGAAGTATCTTGAGGGTCTTGTTGCGAGAACCCCCGACATCTATCTTTTCGAGCTACAGGAATGTTTGTACGAAGCCACGGGACTCGACGTCGCCAAAACCACCATACGTGACGCCCTTTTGCGAATGGGTTATGTTCGGGTTCATGTAAGTAAAATTGCTGGGAGTTTCGTGCCGCTGACATGAGTATATCCCTAGATATCTCGAACTGCACTCGAAGCCGAGGAAAACAAACGGCTTGGTTTCCAATGTGAAGTTGGACAACACCCACCTCGAAGACTGGTCTTCCTAGACGAAGCAGCTTGCAATCGACACACAACGCGGCGGCAGATGGCATGGGCCCCTATTGGAATGCGAGCGCGGCGCGGTATGAACGAAAATCGAAAACGAAAACGCGGCTAGCTGATAATGATCAGGCGGCCTTCCAGGCCATCAAGTCCATCAATTGCCAGCATTCAGAAACGAAAATGACCGGGCAAAGAAGCCGAGAGGATTGGATTGATGTCACAGTCACAGTATATCAATGTACGTGGTCTATTGTGTCATCGGCCGCTTGCCGAACGCGTCCGAGTGGCTGTACCAGGTCACGCACACGGCGTGTCTTACTTAGCACTTAATTGAAGAGTGAAGATCACTTCACTTCAAAATCATAAAATAGAAATTTTTACGATACCCAAGTATGAGATTCGTGGCAAACATGATACTTATAGACAAACACTAAAGGTATGTAAATAGGAAACAAGAATGGACTACATAAAGTAAACAAATATTATTATCTTATATTTATCTGTTAATTTGTGTTGGCTGCCGGCAGTAGCTAAGTTGCACGAGCATCTCAATTTGCGGAGGGAAAAAACGGCAATTTCGGTTATTTTTAAGTAGTAGCCGAGCATCGGAACGGGACCAACATGAGCATGTACGTGACCGTGACCCTTGGCGTCATAGAGCCGACCTTGACTTGTTCCGTCCGACTGCTTCATTTTCGTTTCTGAACCTGCTGCCGACGGGCACCACCGGCCATCTATCGGCTATTCTATATATAGTCGTTTTCGTTTTCGTTTCTAGTATATACTCAGCGCGGCGGCATGATTTTTTTGTCCGAGGCATCCGGTATGTGTTTATGCTCTTGCCAGTACTTCGTACCTGCTGATATGTATAGTTATTCTGTGCTTCCGGCAATTTGCCTCGATGGCATACTTCACTTTGATGTGTTGACTCGATCCTGGACCGCCGTAGAGTTCCGCAACTATCTCGATGTTCTCCTTGACCGCATGAATCACTTTCCACAGGACAACTCTGTTCTCGTCATGGACAACGCAAGTGTTCATCATTTTGATGGGATTCGTGAGATGGTCGAGGGACGGTGCGTAGGATATATCCTCTTGATTGCCAACCAACTGAATTTGATCTACAGCGGGCGTCGACTCATTTATTTGTCACCATACTCTCCCGACTTCAATCCATGCGAAGAAGGGTTTTCATGCATGAAATATTGGATCCGCCGCAACCGGGACGATGTTCTCAGCTCAATGGAAGGGCGTGATGGTTGCGACCCCATCGCAACTCTGTGGGAAGCTGCTCATGAGACGATGACCCCAGAGAACATCGAAGGGTGGTTCAGGGATTGCGGATATGTTGTATAGGTTGTTGTACCGGTAGTTGTGTCAATACACGAGTAGGACGGCAAGAAATTATATGAACAAGTAGTACGACTATACAAATATACAGAAAACTAGTAGAGATACAGTATCTACAGGTTATAGAGGCGGCGATAACATACACAGCGTGAAATAAATTAGTTCTCCTTGTCGCTTTCGTTCTCCACAACCCTAGCCCGCTTCTTCCCCTTGCGTTTCTTCGCGGCGGCGACCATCTTACTTGCCTTGCGCACGAAGTTACCCACGGCACCGGCTGCCATCCCAACGTCAGTTTTGTAGAACTTGGTATCGAAGTCGGCAATGCTGTTGGCATAGACAATGCCTTGTTCCCCCAGGCTCTCAGCATATTGGAAGTATTTGAGAGCGGGGTACTTTTCATCGAGAGCGCGCAGCACGTCGGAGACAAGGAGGACGTCCTCGTCTTCATCAGATTCATCTGATGACTCGTCCTCACGTCGACGTTTGACGCTATTGGCATCGCGAAGGACAGTATCGGCGGACTCGGAGTTGCCAAGATGGACGTGGATGGGGGGCATGGTAGTTTGTCCGCGGTTACGACTACGCTCCTCGCGAGCACGGCCACGCTCTGCAAGCTCGTCAAGCTTGAGGATTTTGGGAGGATGTTCTAGATCCGCGGTGCCATCATGCTGAAGACGAAAGTCAGCAAGCAAAAGAGAAGCAGAAATTGCATGTCACGCACCATGTAGCGAGCCCACAGATTAATAACATCTATTCCAATCTCGACGTGCTTGCCTGGGTACTTAGATTTCGGGCCCATCACGTAGCACCACCGATTTTTGCCAGGATGTTCCGCGCACTTGAGATGGTTTTGAATCTGCTGTAGCTCGGTGGCGGTAACAGCGGTCTCGGGGGGGTTTTCGGCCTGTTTTGTCGTCTTTCCATCAGGCTGCACCTCCTGAAAAGAGTCAAAAGACAGTGTGCTCAACACCGAAGAACCCATAGATAACGGATGACTTACCAGGTTAACCACTTCCATTATCACCTCTTTCTGACGACGTGTGCTCCTCTGGAGCTTGAGAAGCTGCTGGAAGGCGTCGCGAACATCGTCCTCGGATGACAGACGGTGATATGGATCCTTGCGACGCTCCTGAGACTCTTTCCATCCCAACGTCGCAGATGTGGGGTCGACATTCATCTGAGCTGTGAAGTCGCCGGCAGGAATGTCAGAGGGGAGGACGAGGGTTGTGGTAACCGTGGCGCGCTTCTTTCCGTTTCCTGGCTCGCCATAGATAGGGACTTTGACTGTGATGAAGGTACCGCGGTCTGGAAGTTTATTAGTAGCCTGCAGAATGCGCAAATGGCTGTAACACACCTGCAGTTTGACTGGGAGCTGTAGTGGATGGCAACTGAGATTGGCGAGCTTCGACAATGTGAGGAGGGAACGGAGGAAGCTGGTATTGATGATAAGACGGATCTTCATCGCTAGGATCATCGTCGTCGCCCCCAGGCTGCTCGTAGTCGCGGGTGTGGTCAAACATGCCATTGTCGAGAGAGGCCTGTAATTGGGCCACTGCGAGCTGTCGTCCAGTGAGAGCGGGGGGAGGGCCGACGCCAAGAAGATATGGTGCAATAGTGTTTTGCATGGTGTCAAAACCGGTCGAAAAGTAGAATAGTTGGGCGCCTTGGACTCGTTGAGCGAGGATATATAGCGCAGCATATGCTCCACACGATCGTCAGCCTGCTCGTCATGACTGTAAGTCTCCAGTGACGGTGTAACTGTACTAGGTGGTCGTTGTTGAGGAGGTATTAGCAGAAAAGGTTATTCTAAATTTGGCACGACATAGTTACGACCTCTCGGCCCGAACTCAGCTAAAAAATCGAGACTGTCTATCGTTTCCAAAATAGCTGTAAAGCTTGCTAGTTATCGAGAAAAAGACGAGACAAAACTGCAATTAGCCACCAGCAAGCCGCCGGAAGCCACCATATGACGTAGCCGCTCCACAGCGCATGCCGTCAGAGCCACCGGGTGGCTTCTGGCGAACTCTCTAATACAATGCTGATTTTATTGCCTTGTTTATTTTGTGTGAATCGGAATCAATACTGCACCTTCTCTGTTCAAGTGGAGAAGTGACTGACTCTGACCTGTGCAACGCGTCGATACTTGCTTCCTATCGTTCTTTTCACTCCATTGCCTTTTTTGGCTCAATGTCACAGGTCCGTCGAAGACGATGAATTGCGAACTTGAAGAATATTTGCATTCACTCTGCCGATACTAATGAATAGCAAGACTTCATCAAGCTCTTGAGTGTTACATTCCCTATTTTCAGAGTCATGGTTGGAATGACCTGCACGCCTCCATCGGCTGGATGACATGATGAAGGACTATGAACGGCGCGGTTCGGTGTGTCTTTTCATGCAAGATCCTTTGTAACTCCGTTGAGTCCTATTTCAGGCGGTCGCAAATAAGTACGGCAAGAATTTCGACTTTTTCAAGGAACACTCCGTCAATCACGTCGTAAACGACATTCGGGAGAGGGGAACCACCAATCATGGATCCACTGGTCCCGGCGAAGGATTTCAACAAGAGGCTCGGGAGGCTTACGAGCAACCAACGGTAAAAATGTTGCGCCGCAGGTACCTTTATATTCCTTCACAATTGTTGATATGCTTATAACCTGCAGATGAATCATATTAACGATGTCGGAAAAATCGGATTTACCTTATAATGTCCTGACCCAGCCTGACGACCTGATTCATGCTAATATTGACCTGATCAGGCTGTATGGGAGAGCTTATCAGGTCCTGTCAGGCATTATCAGGTCCGTCAGGTTTCCCCCGAGAATTTGAAAAAGTAATCAGCAGCAATCCTGGTAATTTCAATGTTCCCCCGCACTCAAAACAACGGTTCAAATTCATCCGTTGGCTTTTATCCAAATGATTTGGACCGGGGAAAGGTGCCCCACACACAGGACATGATTCAGGTCATGTCGTTTGGTTGTGGATTAATACCTACAAGCGCGTAGACACCATGACGTTGGAAATGGTTGAGTAGGTAAGTAGATTAATATAAGTAAGTGAACTAGTAACTACTATAGTATTCCTTAATTAAGGAGGCTAGTCAATAGTATAGTCAGACTTGACTTAGACGAATAAAGACCCCATGAGAAGGGGTCACAGTGTTTTGAAAGATGCGCAGGAAATCCCTTATCAGGCAGTATAAGGGCCGTCAGGTCCATAGAGCCTATACGGCATTTCTGGACCATGAAATGCTGCCCTCGACCTGACAGCCTTATTCAACCTGATAAGCACTTATCTGGGCTGGTCAAGGGGTGGCGGAAACTGGATTGATGGACCATGACTACCCACTGGTAGTAGTCGATCTAGTATCCGGGGTCCGCGAAAAGAGGTTTTGGTGGTCATTTTCACGATGTTCTTGCATATCTCGTTAGTGCCCACTGGTTCTACTGGTATAAAGCACACCATGTGGTTTGGAGTGCTTGACTGCGCTATAATATGTATCTACATGATTTTAATAGGCCCGGTATCCTCCCTTATTCACTCGAAGAAAGTTGCTGGAAAGTTGACAGCGTTTGATGGCAACGGCACTTTGACAGCCTTTGACAGCACTATGACATAAGAACACGCTCGCACTTTTGCCTCTCGCATTCTTTACTCGCATTGAGAGCACCAGAACATCCAGAGATGTTTGAGAAATGTGCCAAAACAAGTTAAACTATCATATTACCTTGAAAAATGAGTGTGAGATTCTCAATCTCTGGCAACTGGCCTATGCTTGGTGCCATTCTGCTTTGATTTTACGACCTAAACTGCATTTCGGTTCTCAAAAACCTTACTGTATAGTTTCCAGAGTGTTATGTATTTAGTTACCGTCGATATATTGCCACTAACGGTGACTAGCCGCTCAACTTGCCCACTTTCTGCTATCGTATTCGGAAGGATTGCCCGTTTAAGCAAGCATCAGCTGATTGCCGACTGGTGGTGGTGGGTCTGGTTTCCGGGGTCTTGACAGGAAGGTTTTGGGTAGTCCTGGTCAAGAACTTTTGTTACCGCCACCCCTTGGGGCTGGTAAGGGAAATTTGATTTTTCCGACAGAGGTTCAGGAGGCCTGGGCCGAATCCACATGGGAATTGACGCACACGATCTCACGATATTGCGTGGAGAACCAGACGAGAATGTCGATGAAACTCCTGTGGACCCGCAATCCGCTGACCACTGGGCGCTTGGAGCTCCGGTTTCCTGAATTTCAAGGCAATGAACGGTATTGAAGCCAGGTCCCGCGCATAAGGTAGGCGTCAGTCACTTACAACGAGCGGTCACATGACGTGTCACGTCACGCGTAACGCGGCAAAATCTCGACACGAAAACAAAACGTGCTGGATTTTGCTCAATTTCAACGATTTCGAGGTCGAAAAAAAATTGGTCATTATGTAATCATAACTGGAGACAGGAATATGTTTTCTGAGATTTCGCTGGTCACCGTTGTATGATGCCCCAAGATGTTGCGCACTGCAGCCAATGGTCACGGTATAGTGTGTATGCTTGTGTATGCTGTTGTGCTATTGTTGTGTTAGCGGGTTGCCGGTAATTGATGGGATCCTACCCTATATGGTGCGTGAGAACATTACATAAGCGGCAAAATTCGCCATCGTCCCGAACCAAGATGGCTCCAATCGCTGTAAAACTCATTTCTGCATTCAAAAAAAAATGGGTCGGAAGAATGGTTTACTGCTCCATCCCAAGACAGTATTTTTGAATCCTGAGACCAGGGATGTTTTGCATTTGCTCAAATACACCATTTCTAGGTCTCACTTTTTACCCTGATGTTTTGTGGCCGGAGCTTAATGGGTGTCACACTTTGGTCATGTGACCGCTCGTTGTAAGTGACTGACGCCTACCTTATGTGCGCCGACTTTGATTTTCGTCTCCGCGGATTTCTCGCCGAAACATTTCCGGAGGAACACATACATAGCTTATGAGGATGCGATATTCGTCGGTTCTTTCTACCACTTGTCGGTATTTCACTAGCATCTCCTGCCCGCAGGTGAGGCGTTTCAATGTGCTTATCTCGTACCAGTCCCTCGAGGACTGGCGTGGTTCGCGGGACATATGTAATCCGCTGCAACCCTTGCTTCTACGAAGAACCTCGGTACGACTGCCTCCTCATCAACCGGACTGAACCTGGCTTACATGTTGCGCGCACTCGGGCTCTTCTCCGATGCAAACTTCCAAGTGGGCGAAGTGTCGATATTGCCCTTGTCCCGAAGTTTCAACCGAGCCGATGGAAGCCCAGGCGTAAGTTAACGAAGGAGTGATCAGTGGCTATGCCGGCGCCCAAAGTGCCGGCCAGACAGATCATGTCAGCACGATCCCGGCACTCTTCACTAGGCTTTCTCTTGATAAAAATCCTGTAGAGTAGAGTCTGACCTGGTGAGACTACCCAAAACCGGAATTGCAACTCGCACCGAAAAGTGTGACGTGACGAGTGACTGTCCCCAGGCTTTCCGGTTCGGCTTTGATCGGGCTTAATCGGCGTCCCACCACCACATGTTAAATGTGCGTCAAAACTCTTATAAATGGCTCCGCGCAGCGGGCCACGCGGCGAGCGCGAGCACCAAGCAGTGGGCCTCCGCGGCGAGCGGTAGCACCACGCAGTGGGCCTTAGCGGCGAGCGCAAGCACCACGCAGTGGGCCTCCGCGGCGAGCGGTAAGCCCCGCGCAGCGGTCGGGGTCTGGGGTGGAAAACCCCAGCCGTCCGGGCCGGCGCCCGCAACCTCAATCCCATCCTTAATTCACCTTAACTTAAAATCTTTTGTTATTTTGGTACTACAACATCAGGAATTTGACTCGAGAAAAATTGAACTGAACCAAAACTGAGCAGAAAAAAAGGCCCCGCGCCAGCGGAAAAGGCCAGCGCAGCGTAGAGGCCAGCGCCAGCGAAAAGGCAGCGCCAGCGAAAATGGAGGGCTGTCTGGGGGGAGCACCGTTCCCCCCAGAAAAGCACTGGTCGAACGTGAGACAGTGTGACTGTCACGTCACACTTTCCGGTGCGGGTTGATAGTCCACCAAAACCCCGGAAGCTTGTGTCAGACTCGGTGTCCTAGGGGTATTCAATGCGTTTGGATTATCTTGGCCTAGTATAAATTACGGGCTGTCATGAAGTGTTGGCCGCAACCATACGTGATCAGTACAGTGTAGTACGGCTCAATGGGGAAGGAGTGTTCCTTGGTGATTATTTTTTTTTCACCACACCTCTTCACCGGAGGCTTGTCCCTTGTATTAGAATATCATTATCTATGCTAGCCCTACCTACTGTATTAATTCTGAATGCAAAAAAGAGACAAGTATCGTTTGAGGCCAAGTTTTGTGTCAATACGCGACAAATCAAGGAATCACCGACTTTCTTCTCCGTGATCCTACTTCAATGGGGGCACTTTTCGTCTCAAAACAAATTCCGGCATAAAGGCCTTGATCTTAGGTATGTTTCCTTCCGCATGTGTGAGAGGATCGGACAAAAGATGCGGCCGAAAGGAAATGGACAAGATCATGCACGTGGAAGCGTGACAGGTGTTTGTTGACGCGTCTGTCCATCACCTCTCTCCGTCTTCTCTAGCCAATCCCTACTGTCCAGTTCTCATGGTGTACCGCGCAAAGTCCGATCGGGTCAAAGCCCAGGAGGCCAGTCGAAAGAAGGAGGCAAATATAGCGGCGGCGGTGCAGGAGTGGGACAGGGAGCGCGTCAAGCCCGCCATCTTAGGCAAGCCCAAAACTGTCTCTGATCTCTCTTTCAAATACGGGATTCCTTACATGACACTATCTCGACGAGTACATGGTGGACAGAGTATTCGACAAGCCAATCAAAAGAAGCAAAAGGTCCCCATCGTCACGGAGTGGGCACTCGTCCAGTTCATGCGTGAATCCGCGGATCGAGGCTTCCCATTCATCCATCGACAGATAGAGCAGTATGCCATGGGGTTGAAGAAGATGAACCAGGCACTGCGATTGCAGGAGGAGAAACAAGTGACGGAGCGAGCAAAGCTTTTTCAAGGCAAAGCTCAGTGCCTCTCATCAGCCGAGTTTGTTGCCAAGGTGAATGAGATCAGCGAGGGGAAGAAGGCGAAGGAAGCGGGGAAGGAGAAGAAGCGGGTCGAGCGGGAGCGAAGGAAAGAGTTGCGAGCAGAGATTGGGCTGGAATGGGCTGAGATGAAGCGCCAGCACGCTGCTGCTGTTGAGAACTGGGTGGCGGAATGCTCTAAGCTGCAGGAAACCGGCGTGAAGAAGAAGGACCTTCCCCCAAAGCCGAAATTGGGCAAGAAACCGAAGCTACCGGTCGTGGAGGATGAGGATTCGGAGGAGGAGGATGAGCTGAATGAGGAAGGTGACGTGTGACATCCGTTTCACCAAGGACCCCGAAACGTGACATTTGGGATCAAAATTTTGTGTCGTTCATCGCACTTCCTCTCATACGAAAGTACCCATAATTATACTCAATACCTACTTGTTATATGCTCTAGTAGTGCCTACACGAGTTCCAGGATTTTTGCGATACAAATGCGGAGCATAGATCGAAAACATCAAAGTTGATCACCATCGAGCCGTACTACACTGTAAAGCTTACAAGGCTTAAATTGGCGCCGCGACGCCGAGGATAAAGAAGGGGCGGAAGACAAGGGAACGGTCTTTTTCTTTTTCTTCTTCTTCTTCTAAATTGCCCCCGTCGGCCCCGCCCCTCCCTCTTCTTTCTCTTCTTCCCAACGACGTTCGAACGGTACACTCTCCCGCCAACTCCTCCGCCTCGTCAACCTTCATGCTTTCCTAAACCTCGTGTGGTAGTGGAGTTCCACCGGGATTGAGGGGCGACGCGTATTCCGGGCAAGCAGCGGAGAGGTGTTCCGGCATATTGTAGCGCCATTGGGCACGCTGGGAGGTATCGGGTGGAGGTTGGTAGGGATGACACAACTTGCAAACAATCGGAACATTGCGACAAGGGGTCTACTTGGAACCGTGCTCGGCTGACTTGTAGGTGATGTTCACGCTCATTACGCATTCAGCTAGGGCTAAAATGGGCCAATTGCGGCTCTCCAGGAGGGCAGGTAAGATAGGGATCAACCCAAATCAACTTAAGGTATGATCGCTTTGGTAAGGAGAAAGCGAGCGCCAGGAAACCTGCGAAAGCCGGGGATGATCGCGAACGCCGCTGTCCTGGTGAGTTCTTGTTACTTATCTTTGTCAGTTGCGCAATCTGGCGCCTTAGATTTTTCTTAGCAACCTCTCTACTCAAGATTGCATCTCTTGAAACAAATTCCTTTCGACAGCGACCATCCTTAGAAACATAAAGAGGAGATCCATCTGCAAGATGGTCTCTGCCTAAAATGACTTTCAAGAGCCCTTCCTCAATATGCTTCTTACGATGCTCACAATTCCCAATAACATGTCCTTGGAATCGACAATAGTGACAGATAATTTCTGCCACAGTCATTGGCCGTTGAACAACTTGAGGGTTTGAACCCTCTCCTTGTCTCGCACCATTATTGACCGACTCGGATTTCATGAACTGATCCATTTTTCGTTGACTAAGTTCAAACTTATCCATCATCTGAACTTGCAACTTTCAATGACAGACTCTGCACGCTTATCTAGAACAGAAGAGCCTGAAGTAGCTTCTGTCTTGATAGTCCTTCGACCATAGCCTTCATTTCCATAAAGTCGTATTCCTCGAGAGCCAGTTCCACCAGTACTCGGTTTTCGCTTTTTTTGATGGCGGGGCTTCGAGGTGGCAGGGATGATCTGGAACGTGGCTTTTTTTTCAGGAGATGCGTAAAAGCCTTACCGTTGCCGTACGTCCGTAGCCCTCATAGAGTCAGGACTGACAGATAAGAGCCTGTTCGGATACACAATGAATTATCCTATTGCTATTATACAGTAATCTTATTGTAGGCTGAATTGTCGTCACGGAATTGTCACCAATGACCCGACGTGTGATCTGATGCGCGTTTTACCCTGACTTCAGGCGCGTTTGATGAGTATTGGGTCTTTTGCGGGCGGCAAAAGACTGGCATCCTTTCTACTACTCACACTCTTTAAACACCTACTTCTTTAACCCACTTATGCAAGCAAAACTGAGGACTGATCAAGGACTGATCCAAAACATGTGTCAACAGTCACACAATTCACCATCAAGTCACCATGCCGCTTGCCGTCATGAACCATAAATTACTGTATAAGGAAATACAATAGCAATAGGATAATTCATTGTGTATCCGAACAGGCTCTAACAGATAACAATTACCTAATCAGGAAACTGCCCTTGAATAAACAGTCAGTACCCGTTGACGACGTGGGATCTGGTCCGTACAGTGTTGCGGGGGTCAGGTCAACCTCTTGACCCCTGACCCCGGGGGCGTCAGCATCACTGGTGAAATTAATTCCACCGCGCTATCTTGACGCTGTCTGCGTCAGGAATCTGTGGATTTCACGACAGTCCAACAGCCAAAGCTATAGACAGTGGAACTTGGACGATAACACTCGATCATCCTTCCATTTTCGGCGAAGCTCACAACATACCAAACAAACTTGCCCCCACTTGCTCCCGGGGTCACGGCCCCCCCCCCGGCAACCGCAACACTGGGTCCGTAAGAGCTTTCTATTTGGTTCCATGGCTCAGACACCAACATTCAAGGCTCAGAGAGCTCTTCTAGGCTGCGTTGAGGTGCGATCATTACACATGATCTCTCTCGGCAACAGTGCCACCCACCTCGGATTTTCAGTGCACAAAGTCGACGGCATAGACGCCGCGCGAGGGGTGGTCTGTCAGGAATGCCAGCTCAAAACTTGGCCCACAGGAAATATAATAATAGTCAGTCAGTGGACTGACAATTACTCGGTATCACGGAAAGTGATGGGCGTCACTTCTTTTTCGGATTTTCCTGGATGCTCGATGGATGCTTCTTCATGAAACAAAGTGCTACGTGGGCTAGAATTGACTATCTGCATATTTTCAGGATAATGATATGATCAAACAATTATGATATGCCATCAAATGGCCGAAAAAGGCAAAACCACCAAAATCCAGCTCGGGCGCAAATTTTTTTCCATCACAATCTGGATGGGGCAGATTGTAGCCCATGATGAGTACATAGATGTGGCATTTCGGGCCGGTCCTTTCGCTGTAACCCGCGCAATATTATGATTTTGGTCAATTTTGGCCATTTTTGCTATTTTTCCCCGACTTTGAAGTCCATATATCTCGGTATTGCATGCATATTTTCGCATATCCAACTCTTCAGGGCTACAATCTGGCCGACTTTACTTTGTGATGGAAAACATCCCACAGCAAGCTGAATTTTGGGTGTCTTGCCTTTTTCGGACATTTGATCGCGCATCACAATTTATCAATCCTAGGAATATGCGCGTAGTCATTCTACACTGCCTACAGTTGTGGACACACAAAACTGACAAGTCACGTTACGACTGATCTAGAGTTATTTGGGACCCAATTTTAATTTTCCTGGACTCAGAATTACCCAAGAGCTCAAAAAACATGCTCCGAAGTTTTTCCTACGAGAAAGTTGAGGCGGCCAAATTTTTGGCCGAAAGCCGTTTCCCAGATTTGCTGTTTGAGGCGATTTCCGAGGATAATTCAGTTTGGAAACCCCGGGTGCAGGTAGAAACCCCCCCTAAAATAAAATAACTCCGGTAAAGGCCGACGAGCGGCAAAGCCCGCTACCTCCCTTTCTCTTGCGTATCGATCAACTACTGGAAAAAGAGCTAGAACCAAGGGGGAAAATAGTCCTCTCAGTTGTCGTTGAATTTAGTCCGTAAATGAAGGCTGGAACTGAAATTCTCTGCGGCTCAGGCTCCTCCATCACAAGTTGTTGAAAGTACCAAAAAGTGCCATAATTTTATAGTACCAAATTACGATTTTACAGACGGCCTGCTGCTACAAACGGCACTGTAGGTGCAAAATCAGCATTAAACGCAGCCCCAATATTTTGCCCCCAGTAGATTTGTTGATTCCACGCCGTTTCTGAGTTGATTCGATTAGTACGGAAATTCTAACGATTTCAAGGCGGAGCTGACGCAGAATCTGTGAGACTGTCCCGATTCATGCATGGAATTTAGTAATTGATTCTTGCGAGCTCAGGAATACAGTGTCGGCTTTGGGAAATCCTCCCTCCTGACAGGAGAAGCAAAATAGTCCTCGTTCGATTCTGTTATCAGAAAGTTCTAAACCAAAGACCTTGACTGCCGCACATTTAGATGCATGTTGAGAACACTCAGTGAACCGGCAGCCAAAGAATCTTCAACTTTTCCGTCACAATCCATTTCCCGATACATCCTGGATAACTTACCAGGCTGACCGGGCTAGACAGACGGCCAGGATCTGAATCAAATGGGAGAAGTCTGAGGATCCAGACATTTGTACTGCCAGTTCAGAGCAACAATGAAGGGAAGTACCAGATAATTATGACATTTGCATGCGTCCACGTAGAAGGCCAATGGATTGGACTTGAAGCAGGTAATCGAGTGTTGCGGCTTGCCAGTCAATAGGCTATAGCGATGAACAAGAACACACATTAAGTTCCAAGATTCCCGTTGCCGTGGATCAAGTCTACGGCCGTCGTGAGCGCAATTGTACCGGCGCACGTCCAGCCTTCTGCTGGACTGTCGAGGGGGTGATGTAGATCGAGGATAGCTGCGACTTTCCCCATGAAGAGTCCATGACGCACTTTGGCGTATTGCTGAACTGCTGAGATGTGCGAGGTCGCTTTGTTGACAGCATGCATAGTTCTTCAGGCCGCACTCACCGGCTTGGATGCTTTCCCATCCAACGGGACTGAATTCAAGTCGGTCGGAGCGCCGTGGAACGCGGCTGTCTCGATGAGAAGCGAGTCTCCGCGATGCTGTGATTAGAGGGAACTCGAGACGTTGACGTGGAGGTTGCGAGTACTGGTGAATGGAAGTGCGGATTGAGGTCGTTGGACGAGGAAGCGCTGACGCTCCGCGTCCGGCCGCATGCCTCCGTCGTTTCGAATCTACATTTTTTGGGGGCCAGAAATGGATTGAGGATTAGTGCTACACATCCAAGTAGTATACTGGCACTTCACGATTTCACTTCGATTCGTCGGCAGTTAAGGCTTTGAAGATATAGATGCAGCAGCGTACCTCAGCAAGCTCGCGGTTCCTCGTACGCGCCCCATCCCTTTCTGGGCTGCAGGTGGATCAAGTTTGTTAACTGACCCTCAGATCATGACCTCGCCGTAAGTTCTCATGTGCTTTTGTTTTTTTGCTAGACAGGACTGACTGCTTGTAGGGCTCTTGACAGTAGGCTGTTTACGGATGGAAATATTGGAAGGGTTTCTAGAGTTCGGTTTGGAGATCAATTTGACACATTAGAGTCAGTCAAATAATTTGACATGGGTTCGACGACGGAAGACTTAATTTTTGGGTTGAGGCCGTGAGCTGCGAGCATGGGAATTGCGATCTCGAGGTGTTGATTAGGGTGATCAGTTCTCGTATTGAAGGTTCAAAGCGCAGGAATGTTGTGGTGTGATGAGGGATTGACCTTGCGACCGATGCCGGGTCGAAGGGTAAAGTCTTTACAATGAGCCAATGGTAACAGTCGAGCTTGATGATGTGCAGGTTGAAGGGCAGTCGAGGGAGCGAGCGTTTGACGACCGTACAACGACGAATGTTTGCGATTCCGCGATACAAGTCTTGCGGAGCGACGAACAGATCAAGAAGCGGGGATCGAAATTCTGGTGTGCATTTGCTGTTACAGGGACAGATGTGAACGTTGAGGTCTTATGGCCATCGCCAAGCAGAGCCGCGGGCGGGTCGGAAGAGGGGATCGCGAGGCTAAGAGGCAGACCTTTAATTGGAAACAGAGTCGTGACGGACTGAAGATGTTTGCTGGTCGAAGGACAGAATTTAGGCAGAAATCGCAAAAGGAGCCAAGCTAGGATGGGACGGAGTAAGCGTGTGGCGGTCTAGACAGCGAGGTTACACACCCGTCACAAATCGCGCAGCACACAAAGGACTAAGTCGACTCGGTGGGCTTGAAACAGAAAACGGTCTTGAGGGGAGGGAGGGTGATACGCGGCCTGAGAGCCTGCCAGGTTCAGGTATCGGGCACGACGGCGGCAGGAGGGGGATCCCCCACTTGCGACACTGTCGAACTCAGGCTCGTGGCGGTGCCCACCGCGAGCCGCGACACTGTCGCCCCAGTATGGCGCAGGTTAGCAACCTACGACACTCTCGGGCATTGCCCGCCGCCGCCGTGCCGAGAATTGCAACAGTAAGTATTCCCCCGGGTACAAAACTGGAAGGAAACGACGAGTGCGAGCCCCTTACCTCAGTTAACTTGACTAGGGACCCAAGCAGCTACAGTAGGTCGAAGACTACTCAAATTCAGGTAGAAAGTAGATTTCGTGCATATTCTAATTATAAGTACATGAATAGTGTAATAGCCACCGGCGGCCGTCTCAGACATTCATGGTGTCTAATTGACTATGCTTCAGCCCAATATTGTCCCTACATGACGAGAAAATTGAATTCAAATGAAAAGGATTGTGAACGAACTCATTATGCCGTCGAACGGCGAGGATGGATTAAGAGGGGAATTCGAGCAGCCTGTATTGCTCCTACAATCGGAAATCATTGGTCAACGATCAAACCACATTTGATTGAAAACGCACTTTGGGGGGTAACCATCTCTTCTGGTCCTAACTGCCTGACATATAGGCTGCGCTCTCATCGGCGCAGAGCCCTCCAGCGACCGTTTGAATCCTGGTGCACGAATCCTCGCATCGCGGCTGGTCAAACGCGTATATAATCGTTGCATGCTGTGGATTTCGTCAACAGCAGATTGTAATGAAGCAGAGTGTCCTGCAGCGACTCAGCTTTACATCAAGTTATCGAAGGTTGGCATCGTTGTTGGGTTCGAGTCCATCGTGAGTGGTGGGTGGTCAAGAGCAAGAGCAAAGCGGACCTGCCGGCACGTCCCGAATGCCGGAATGAATGCCGGTATCAATACGATTTTCTCTGCCAACGACTGTGTCGCTGCTCAGTGGAATTGCGCCACACTGGGTGAGAGTGTCGCGACTCACGGCGGGCACTGCCACGAGTCCTGAGTTTGACAGTGTCGCACTTGCTACATCCCCGCCGTTTCGTTTATAACCGGTAAACTAGCTTTTTCTATATAATTTGCATCGGAGTCTGTAGCTAAAATCGTATACTGTCCATACTTCGTATCGAGTTTGAAGCGAACCTCCTTCACAACTGCAGGCGCCGGCATCTTCAAAAATCCTCCTTCAATTTACGGAGGTAAACCCCACTCCTCCTCGGAGATGTCCTCGGCCTTCAACTGCCGAAGACTTGAAGCTCATGTGGCCTTCCTTGCCACAATTGTAACACTTATAATACTTGACACTTACAGCTGTTTGCAAAGTTAATGGCAACTTCTCAATTTTTGATGAAAAGAAAGCATTTCAAACATCCATTCTTACCATCCTTGTATCTTCCGCAAATCTCATCCAAATCGCTCGGATGGAGGCTTGTTTTGAAGCGGCTAGGCAGGGCTTTCCGGCCGTCGGCACCACTCCGGCTTTCTTTTCCGAAGTGTGATCGCATCACAATATAGACAGTCGGCATCGATGGCAAGTTGGTTCACTTCGTTCTCAGTCAGTCTTGATCCAATTCAGAAGCTGTCAAGCAGTCCTGCACTCAGAAGGAGCATATGAATGAGTCTGTATTCTCACCTTTTGAAAATATATCAGCGCAATGGTACGGCATTGATTTTGATCCTCCACCAGGTAATTTCATTTTTGCCGCATTGCCTTGTGCTTGCCTTGCATTTTGAGATTGCAGACCAGATTGCCTATGCTATGGCTCCATAATTCTCCAATTTCAAGTTATTCTGATCAGGCATGACTGAATTGTGCGGCTTCCAACCTTCCAGCTGCGCCCGATCACAGAAAATTGAGAATCATCAAGCTATTGCGTTAGACGGGCATTTGTATATGGGACGATAGCGCCGCTTAAAGGCTTTCGAACGAGCCCACTACCGTTTGCAAGCCGTGGAGGCCGTGAGAAAGTTGCCAGCAACGACCCTCTCGTTTTCCGCTATCCTCACCTACGATCATCTTACTCGCTCAACCTCAGCGGAGGATGACTCGTATACCTCGGCGCCTTCGCCCTCAAGAGAAGCGCCGATACAAGACGCTTTTGACCGGCGTGCGCCATCAAAAGTCACTCACAAGCACGCTGTCGATGTAGAGGTGGAAGTGAAGGAAAAGACGTCGAAGGAGAGTAGTGTGACGCGTTTGAAGAATCCAGGCGAGTTAATCGGTTGTTCTACCGTCTCTCGCCGCGCCATTCCACCAACAACTCGCCCCACGACGTCCATTGTCTCGCCGGAGTCGGAAGTGCCAGCATATCGCATCCACCGTCGTTCTCCCGCTGCCCCCCACGCATCCTCGTCGTTCTCCCACCTCAGCCGCTCCAGCACCTTTCCGAACGTCGGCGTCGACACTGACATCTGGCACATTTCACGTCTCGTCACCGCCGACTCCGAGTCCACCGCGCACTCTAGGCTCTATGTCGTCACCACAACCTACCGTGTGCAAAAACGAAGGTGAAAAGGCTACCTTCACGAATAAGGCGCCCTTTCCTCCTAATTATCACCTTCCGTTGTTGCCCGCCACTGTCTCGCCGCCGACTCGCGCTTCATTTTCTCCAAAATCGGCATTGTACGGTGTCTCTGCTCCATCACGGCAAGATTCGTCTACTATATCGGCAGCCGTACAACCTCCCGCATCCTCATTTGACGCCGCCGCCACCATCGCCGCCGCTCCGGTCTCGAGAATTCCCCATCTTTCCTCGCTGCAGCAGACATCGCCAGCTTGTCGTTCTGCTGTTGGTGCACCGCCTCCGCGACCTGACCTTCGTTGTCTCGACGTTCCGCCCCCGTCTACGCTCGCTGCGGTTTTAATACCAGCAAACGTGGCCCTTCGTCCCGTTGCACTTCCGCATCGCCACTTGACTCCGTGTCGCGCGCGCGTTGAGAAATCTCCGCCGCGCTATCGCCTGTCGGGTCGTGGTCATCGCAGCAGCTCGCCGCCGCCGCTTAGCCGCTGTGGTTCGGTGGAGATACGTCCCACCTCGCCGTCGGTTCGGAAGACTGGGAAGGATCCTCCGTGGCGCATTGACGCAGATCCATCGAATGCAGCACGCTCTCGAGGCCGGTATCATGTATTTCGAGCTTCAGCATTGGCGCGTTCAACCACGCCTCCGCCGACTTGCTGACTTAGAACGTCATTCCCTTCCTCGCAATAAAACTCATCGCCCTCGCGTAAAACTCTTTTTTGACAATATTGACGTGTGTCTTCATCCTCTACTTATATCTTTGCACTCCCTCTTCTCTTTTCTTCTACGTATCTTTGTAGATTGCACCCCTGGGTTCAATCTAGTGGGGAGAGTGTTAGGAGTGCAACCCACCCCCTCGAAGACCTGTTTCCTTATATTGCTTATTCGCTTCACGGACGTTGCCGAGGTATAAATACTGTCGCTTTATTTACTATTCTTTACTCTATTCTTAACATCTTACCACTACGTGCAGTACTTTCTTCAATACACATTGTTCAAAGTCGCTGCGCTGGTAAGTTAGGATCGGAGTCCTAACATTCTGAGACGCCTCCAACTCTGAATATGTGGCTCGGTTACGGTGTGTGTTGCTGCCTAAAAGAATTGCAAAAAAATGTCCAAAAAAGGAAAGAGAAGGAAAGGGAAAGGGGAGAATTTCAAGGATTCTGGATGTACTTTGGACGAAAACTTCGCGGCTGCGCCGCAAACTTCCCCTCGTGAAATGCTGGCTTGTTGCCGAGATGCCGCGGTCGAAGCGGCAGCCGGCAGAATACCATTCTAAGCGCTGTTTTGTTCGAATGCAGCGTGAATTCCCCGCAGAGGTTTGGTATTCGAGGTATTCTATTGTCGGAGATACAGCTGAATACCCGTGGTATCTCTTCTATATGCTGAACACAAAAAAAAAGACCGCAATACTCACGATTCATAGTGAATTTTGGAAATATCTAGAACAGCGCAGTTGAATTGAACCAAGCCCTGATAGTGCTCCTCTTCATTTGTAGTATGTATATACACAGGGAGGTATTTGTATATTCTGCACGGTCAGCACGCAAACACAATCAACCCCGACAATAATGATGATGTTTATTTTGAACCTCGGATAGATGAGATAATTGTTTTGCAAACCATATCTTGTTGAGCATGCAGCCTCAGACATGTAAGTAGATAGCTAGACCCTTATACACAAGAATCCGAACCGATTATGAAGAATGGTGGATTGAGCTCCATTTGCAGGCTCTGTTTTGGTTGATTTTAGTGTACATACTTATTGGTTGTTCAATGCAGCTTTAAGGTATCTTCAGTGTTTCTGACAACTTTAGCTTGCTTTATCCCGGTTACAAGAGCTCTCTGTTTGCTTTCAACTAGGCAGAATAAAAATTCTCTCGAAATTCTCCCGAATCTCAATATACCAGACATTTGGAGGCTAAGAAAAATCAGAAAAAGCTCCCATACACTTCAAGTTACTGTATCTGCAAGATAGGATGCAGCTTTTTTCGAGATGCTTCGAAATGGATGGGAATTGGGCCGTTTTGTGAGTTGAACCAGTCTTACATAATGCTCAGCCACCATCATTCATTCCCTTTTCTGGTTGAATTGACAGCTCCTGCCTTTTCTGGTTGCTTCCAAAAAAGGCAGCAACCTAAACGGGTTGCTGACTTTTAAGGAAATTTGATGCAACACACACCAGAACCGCGCCCCTGTGCCTGACTCTGTAGACTGATTGTCTGCTTCATTCAAATCAACCGTCCTCGGTTGCGTCGATGGGAGAGGGAGTGAAAGGAGATTGAAGGGAGACAGAAACAAGTCAAGGGAGGGGGTATACATCATCATGGTCTTCAAATATCGTCCTCGTCAGATGACTCGGGATCGTCCTCGTCGGATTCTTCTGCATTCGGTGGGTTTTCCATGCCATCATCAAGAGGGAAGCCTTCAGCGAGTCCTGGCTAAGCGAGGATCATTGCGGGAGATGTAGGGGAGAAGGCGAGTGGCAGCTATCCCTTGGGTACTGACCGCGCCAGAGAGTTCTCGCAGAACATACGAACCTCCAGCGGTTCTTCGGACGACAGCGACAGCGTAGGGACCAAGCCATTTATTTTTCCATTTGCGTCGATCAGTGGCTAGTCGTGAATTGCGCACCAAAACGAGTTCATCTGGTTGGAAGGTTTTGCGGTAAAATCGAGCAGAATATCTGCGTTCAAACTCTGCTTTGGAGCGCATACGGCTGGCTAGTAGGGGTCATGCCGCTAGGTTTCACTTGGTCGAACACTTCATGTATTTGACTCGATGACTGTAATATGTGCAAGCTTCAGAAGGTTGCTGTGAAATTCGAAGGCAATGAATGAACGCACCCGGATATTGGTAGCGCTATGTTTCGCATTGAGAAAGTGAATGTCTATTCCATCCTCGTCATACTTGTGAGCAATCTCCGCAAGTGTCTGGAGCGCTTGACGAGCCTAGCAAAGTGGTGATGTCACTTGAAGGATTGCTGGGCAAGGAAGAATGTACCTCGCACCATCGAGACACTCAGCAACAGGTGTACGGTTACGGTTACGGCCGGTTTACACCCGTAATTCGGCGTAATTTATACGGTCGTAACACGGTGACGATCCCTACTCTCGAACTGCCGCATAGCCTTACGGCTGGCCTATAATGAAAATTCAAGTCAACTCAAGTCAGGATCTCGGCATGGCGGTAACCTGGCGTTGGATCGAGAGATAGCACACAAAGCGACAACAACATCTTCCACGGTGCTACAGCCGCTTCGCAGCAGCACATTGAGCGCATTCTTCAATACCAGGAAAACTAAGTAGAACCTGGAAACTCAAGGTACATAGTTTAAATGAGCCCTTTAAACTATTCGAGGCACCTCTGAGCCTGTTGTTTAGAATATTGCTGGCTGTATAACGGAGTTCAGTGGCGACAAGCTTGGCTCTAAGCTCATCCAGACCCAAATAGAGACAGCTTCCCTGGAAGAGCTCAAAGGCGTCTTCCAAGAGATTGTTCCCAGTGCCTTGCAACTGATTCAAGATATCTACGGCAACCATGTTTGTCGCGTTCTAATCATTCATTTTTCTTTGTTTCAAATCTGATTGTTGCAAAGGTCATGCAAAAGTTGTTTGAATATGGAACCGAAGACCAAAAAAACATCCTCGTTAGGATAGTAGCCAAGCACGTGTTCCAACTTTCGTGCCATACTTATGAGGCCCCGGGAAGCTCCACCAAAGGGTTGTCTCAGATTTTGGCCTCAAAAACCACTTTTTGGGGGCTCAAATCGGGCTGAAAAACCACCTTTCGGACAAGGGTGGGGACATGTCACTTATGAGCGTGGGGTAATGAATGAAAGCGCCGATGTGCGCTATGTCCCATCAATGCGGGAGGCTATACAATATAGTTGTTAGCTGTTCACTCAGCCGTAGTAGTAGGGCAGAATGAATGTATGATGTACCATATACAATATACATAGTTGTTACTGCATGTATACAGTCGAAGCTGTCATAACTCATAGCCCTCGGTAGGGCCAAAAAGCTATGGGATATGATAGATTTATGGGTTATCCCAGCCAAAAACCGGTCAAAAACCCCCAAAAATGTATGGGTTAAGGGAGATTATGGGTTATGGGAGCTATGGGTTATGACAGCTTCGACTGTAGTACATAAGTATACTGAAGTAAGGGAAATGAATGGTAGACGTACGCTCTTCACTCAGCCGTAGTAGTAGGGCAGAATGAAGAGCGTCGTATGGACACGTAACACCTATACAGGTAGGATTAAGCGACGGCTCTCTCCGTCCGACTTGCTCCGACATATTTCCCCTCAAGTCGCGCGGAGTCCCATGAGATCCCGGAAATGGTGAAGCTTGACGCGGGGAAGCGCTTTGGTGAGCACGTCGGCGACCTCGTCATCTGTAGGGAAATATGACAAACTGATGAGCCCAGTCTCGAGTGCTTCGTTGACACATCGGTAGCGAATGTCAATATGCTTGTTGCGCGGGTTGACGATACCGCTGCGAGCGAGGGCGATAGTCCCCTGATTGTCGCAGCGAAGCGGTGTGGGGATGAGCTGGATGTCGGCGAGTTCCCCAATAAGAAGCCAGGTAATCTCGCGCGCGGCACTTGCGGCGGCGATATACTCAGCCTCGGTGGTGGACAACGCGATGATGGGTTGTTTTCGACCAGGCAATGGCGGCGCCGTCGAAAAGGAAGACGTTGCCGGAGATGGAGTGCCGGTCTGGGTGAGATGCGTGGTCAGCGTCTGTGTACGCGACCAAGCCCGAGTCGTCCAGTCTGAAGGTAATGGCGTAGTCCTTACTCCCGATGAGGTAGCGTAAAACACGCTTAGCTGCTTCCCAATGAATGCGCTTGGTTTTCGACATGAAGCGTGCGAGGAGGGACACGGCGTATGCGATATCCGGTCGAGTGCCGATTGCAGCGTACATCAGCGAGCCGATGAGCTGTGAGTACTGTGAGAAGTCGGCGTCCTCGTCGCTAGCGTTAGAGGTTGACGTGAGGGTCGAGAGGGACAGTGAGGGGGTGAGCCTGGGTGAGGTGGAATCGTTCCGCGAGGGCGACATATGCGCTTTGCGACATTGTGATGCGTCGTGCAGCACGATCGCGGCGGATCTCGAATCCGAGTAGCCAGCGCACTGGCCCAAGGTCTGTGATCTCGTAGAAGGTGGCAATTTTGCGCTTTACAGCTGCGCACGCCGTCTTCGAGTTGGAAAGAATTTTACTGTCATCAACATGAATGCCAATGATAATTCCGACCTCGCCGTCGAAGTAAAAGAATACGCCAAGATCGTATGCGCACCGCGAGAATCCCATGCGCTTTACCAATAGCTCTTCCACCGTCTTATACCACTGCCGTCCCGCTTGCTTCAATCCGTAGAGCGCCTTGCGTAATAAGCATACGAAAGTTTCGTAGCCGGATCTTTCAGCGGTGAACTTTGCCATCGAGCTCAACGCGAGCGCGCAAGGCTTTCACTGTGTGATGGCCGTCGTAGCGACTTTCCTAGAATGGATGCCGTGATCAAGCCGAGCCATCAATTGATGCTTCTCCACGGACCCCCCTCATAGATCCAAGACTTTATATACGTTTGAACGACTGTCTTCAAAAAAGTTTATAAAGTCTTGTTTACGAGACTACTTCACCCCCACTTCCAGCAACCACATTTCCTATATACAACATGTCTTCTGCTTCCATGTCATTGAGAAGACAAAGACTGTGGTCTTTGACGGTCAAATCTACTTGGGATCGTCTATAGGCCCCCTCAAGAAGTCGGCAGACAAGGCTGGCGTCAAATTTAAACGGGCGCCCCGAGGCCCCATCACGCCAGAACATTTGCGGGCATTCCGTTCAACGCTCAACCTGGCACTGCCTATGGACGCCGCGTTCTAGGCCGTCGCTACTTTCTGCTTCAGTAGCTGCTGCCGTCTCGCCGACGCAGTTTTCAAGACATTCACGTCTTTCTCACCGGTGCTGCACACGACCCGCGAGACGCGCATCGTTTTCGGGAACGTCAACGGGCGCGACACTTGTGCCATCCACATCGTTTGGACGAAAACGACGAATATCGAGGGCGGAGAAGCAGTGCTCACAGAACTCATTGGATACGACGCCGACCTATGTCCAGTTCGGGCTTTCCGAAATCACCAGCTTGTAAACGACTCCCCTCCACCCTCAACTCCACTTTTTGCGTACCGCACCTCGTCAGGTTGGCGGCCGATCACTCGTGACAATTTCCTCAAGGTGTCGTCCGCGGCATACAAGGCGGCACACTTAGACCTTGTCTTTGGCCACAGCTACCGCATCGGCGGCTCGCTGAAACTGCTCTCTGACGGTGTCGCACCCGAGTACATTATGAAACTTGGGGGTTGGTCGTCCCTCTGTTTTCTCATTTACTGGCGCCGCCTCCAGCGCATTCTGCCACTTGCGATAACGAGGGCTTGGGACGCGCAAATCAAATTTTGCAGTCCGCCACAGTCATCCCCTGGACGCCGAGTTCTCGCTAGACAGTCCATAGATTACATACGTTTTTCGATCATTAGGGGCGCTCAATTCTCAGCTCGTCAGCTCGTCTAATCAATTACCTGATGAGCTGATGAGACGGTGATCCCACTCCGCCTCTCGCTCCACTCCTCGTCATATTTTGATCAATCCATCAGCAAATTAATTATTTTCTGTACGAGACGAGCTGACGAGCTAAGAATTGAGCGTCCCTAATGCATCAATAATGGATGGTTTCCGATTTTTGCCATATCCGGAAAAACACAATGTACCCTCAGCAAGAAAGTGTCATAAGAGGATAAAAGTACTTGAAAAACAATGCTAGTTCCTACTTTGATTGACTGGAATTGACCCTCATTTGAGCTCACAACGGCCGCTCGAAGTTGGTCATTTTAGCTATTTTCTCTGCATTTTCAGCTATTTTGTGTGAAAATAGCCAACTCTGAGCGGCTGTTGTGAGCTCAAATGAGGGTCAATTCCATTCAACCAAAGTAGAAACTAGGACTGTTTTTCAAGTACTTTCATCCTATTATGACACTTTTTTGCTGAGGATACATTGAGTCTTTCCAGATATGGCGATAATCAGAAACTGTCCTGTTCTTGATGCATTGTCAGGGCATAATATATAGCTGAGTGTTCTAAGCAGTACAGAGGTATCATATATTTATCTCTACATCTTATTTCAGGTCATTCCAAGGGGTCACGGTCCGTGGAATCCCGGACATAGACCTCCATACTGTACGTGATGGGCGAATTCGGGGTCCTAGTGCCTTTTCGAGTACATGACATAACCGCAATAATTGTCGACAGGCAGGAAACAGGCAGAGTATTCGTTCTGCTAAGCTAGAAACGTCCTAATGAGCATTAGACAAGGTTCTCGATTTGCGGCAATGAAGACTTGAGATTCGCAAGCAATAATTTTCACTAGGGGAGCTCAATTCTTAGCTCGTCGGCTCGTCTCGTCCCAGAAATTATTTAATTGCATGATGAGCTGATGAGCTGCTGATCCCACTCCGCATTTCTCTCCACTTCCCATCAAATTTTGATCCCCTCATCAAAAAATCGATATTTTACGGACGAGACGAGCTGACGAGCTAAGAATTGAGCGCCCCTATTCTCAGTGCATGATATATTGCTGAGTGTTCTCAGAGGTACAGAAGTATCACATACCCATCTCTACATCTTATTTGAGGTCATTCGGTGAAGCATACAGCAAGATTTTTACCAAAAAGCCACGGCAATTTCTATTTGCCACCACTGTAACACTGCGATGAGCACACTATGCACTCAACATCTGGTGGACTTAGCAAAAAAAAAAAAAAAAAAAAATTAGTAGTTGTTTCATGACCAAAACTAGCAGTGAGCCCATGCTTCGCCATGGGATTCCGCTCTTCTGCCCTACAAAAACCAGGTGCCAGTGCCGATCGTTGCCGACCTTCGGTCGACTCCTCGCAGCCCCGTGTGCGAGCTCACTCCATCTCAAATGGCTTGGTTTCCTACATACATATAGTGAATACAATGCAAAAATCACATCTTCAGCCGTTTACAATGTTGAAATGCCTGGGGAAATTTGTTGCCATCCAAGCATCATCTCCCGTCGTTATTCCTCAGCATAAACGCCTCGCCGAACCTCATCCTCATACCGAAGCATCCTACTTCGGTAACTTTCCCGATACCGGTCATTGCAGCGAGGCTGATTGACATCGTATTCGTGGTCGAGGGCTTGATCTAAAGACTAAGTCGGATCTGTGACGAACAAAACAGTAAGCTAGACAATACAGCTCCAATTGGGTGGACGCGTACCGCATTCAGGTGGATAACTTTAACCTTTGTTCCCCTTGTTCAACTTTCCGCCGTAGCGTTTGCGCTCGAGACCTATGACAACCTTTATATCCCTCGATGTCCAATAGATCCTCAATTTCCCCAGCGAGCTCTCGTTGCCGATGTGCTCGTTGAGCCAATGATCGTGGCAAGTTTACAGGCCTTACAATGCCTGACTGTGCCCCTCAGATCAGTGTGAAGTCCTCAGATCGCAAGTCTCGCGTATCAAACGACCATCGCTCTCTTTTTCCTTTGCTTCTCTCTTCCTTCGTCTCTTTTGGCCCGCCGAACGCCGTTCAGACTCGGACTAAGGAAAAATTACTTTTTGAACGGGTCCGGCACGACATTTTGTTAAATTGCTGACCTGATTCCGACTCTTCCTTGAAACAGGATTCGCTCTGATCTCCACAGGTGCACCATTGACTGCACTCAGCTCGCCAAAATTCCTCTCGCGCTCCATTGTTCTGCTAAGCAAAAAGGGCTCCGGCTGAGTCATAGAGGGCGTCTTGGGCAGCAGTGGGCGAAGACGGCTCGTTGTGGCGGGCATGGTTGACATCGAGTGAATCGACATCGTGCAGAGAGACGGGTGGAGCACGCGGGCACGAACTCAACATCTCGACAAAATGACGCACCAGTGGGGCGGTTCACGGCATTTTGTTAGCGGTCAGCCAATACGAATGTCCCTTTCGTTTGTCTTGTCTTGTCCCACCCAGACACGAAGTCTTTGGTTCTTATATAGATGTTTTGTCATGAATCCATATTGTCACAAAAGCAGATTTCTGAGCATCATGAAAGCCGTTTTGAATTACATAACGTCGTTGATCACAAAACATCATGAAACCTGAATTTCATAACAATCTGCATGAATTTCATGATGAATACTTTGCACAGTGGAGCCCTTGGCTGAGAGTATTTCTTTATTGGGGGAGCTTGCTCCCCCCTTTTGTCTGTTCACTGGGTTATGGCCATTATGCCGTTGATGCTATCATTCGCTAAAACATTTTGGGTTCAGGCCTGTGTAAATCCTGACTTTTCGAGCCAAAAAAATTCCTGACTTTTTCCAAAAAAAACAGGCCTTATTGGCCCTCCGTTCCCGCGATCCAACCGTATCGACGGATGGCGCTGTATGGTGCGCATCGCTTAAACACCACCAAACAAGAACAAAATTTATAGCACCTAATCAGAAGCTTCCCACGACTGATCCTCTGGCCAAAACACTTCGATTAGGTAGTAGAGTAAACCCCCTAGAGGGATATTCCATCCGCTCAAAACTCGCAATAAATATATTTTTCTTGAGGCGGATTTGAGACATCAGTGATGCAATCAATCAATCAGTCACGTGTACTTACGGAACACTCCCTATTTAGGTCATGTCAAGCAAGAACAATATTTTGAATGTCCTTCTAGTAGCCTATAGTGTGTCTGCTACATACTTGAAGGCTGAAAAAGCTTGACAAAGGGGCCCTGACCTCCACCCAACGCTGAAAGACAATATATACTTTGAAAAAAAATCTCTCCGGCGATTTGAGACATCATTGATCGCATCAATGATGAGACCTATTTGGTGGTGTTTAAGCGATGCGCACCGTAGTAGACGTGTGACAACCGGACACTGGGAGGTCCTGGGTCTTCCGGCTGAGGGTGGGTATGTCATGGTTTGCCAGATTGGCTCTCCCCGGATGCGGTTCACCGTCGACAGCAAACCTGTTTACAACAATAACGTTGCAGAAAATTTAAAAAGAGAGAAGCTGCCACCATGGTTCTCATTTTCACTTCCTTTCATCTCACAACATGGGTATCTAGGTGAGACGCCTCGGACGCCTATTCTTCCTTTTGAAACACTTGTCTCACCATAACATTACCTTTTCCTTGTCCATCGAAACAGACAAAGCTGATCATCGACTTTCTCATCATTGGCGCTGGTGTTTCAGGCCTTTCATGCGCCATAGCACTACGAAGAGCCGGCCATCGAGTCGTCGTTGTGGAGCGGGAGAAGGAAATAGGTCAATCTGATGTATGTCTGTCCTGGCAGAATGCTGTCGGTGCGAGTTATACTCAGGGCCGCTTCTCTAGGTTGGCCGCGGCGTGCGCCTTCCTCCAAATTTATCCAAAATTCTGTACCGCTGGAACTTGAAGTCTGAGGTCTCTGCTTTTGCAGCAAAGTCGAAGCAAATTCAAATATATCGGTGTGCGTTCCAGCGCTGATGTTGTCTTCATACACCGCTCATTTGAACGCAATCAGTGGATACAGGGGATTGTCTAGGTGATCACTATTGGGATGATGAAGTGCTTCGAGAAACGCAGGGGGAGTTTCTCTTCGGGCATGTAAGTCGAGCCGCTTTCTGCTCTACAGTCTCAAGACCTCAGCTCGCCGATCTCCGCAAAATGATGTACGCCGTTGCCGTTGATCAAGGCGCCACTAGGTCCGTTTAGCAACCACGGCAGTATCCGTTGACCCTGAGCGTCGCGCAGTTACTTTGGGTTCTGGAGAAACGTTAACGGCGGATGTGGTCATCGGAGCCGATGGTGCATTTGGCCTCGTACGGCCAATGTTATTGAATGAACAGGGGATTCAGGAAGCAACCAAACCGACCATGTGCATGTACAGGTAGGTGATCTCGGTTTCCGTAGACATTGTCTGACCGCCATATACAGCGCTACTGTACCCAAAGCTTTGGTAGAAAAAGATCCACAATCCAAGCATTTTTATGAGCACGAAGTAGTTCGTCGTACCCCACCCAAGCTTCATATCCTGCTGCTTAACTCTGTTCAGATCTCCGTGTTTTCATTTTTTGGCAACAACCGATCTGCTATCAGCCACCCTACGGTAAGTTCTCGTTGAGAAATCCGACCCATATCAATCGCTTTTCCAGGGTGGCTTGCCTTGTTTCACATTCACATTGTATCGCCCCTACGACGAATATGAAAGTACACCTCCAGAGGGAATGCGTGCTGCTTTGCCCCAAAGTAATTTCAAAGTACCATATCATACTCTCTGGTCCAACTGATCACCATCTAGACTGCGAAACCTTGGTCCCATGATATCACAACCACGACGCTTCCCAATATTCGAACATCCCCCTTTAGAAGATCGGCTGGCCGAAAGCGGACGCCTATACCTGTAATCGCGACTCACCTTTTCATCCTAATTTTCTACTTATTATAATGCTCTAGACTGGCTCTATACAGCAATACGCTATGGGGCTCGAAGACGGTGCAGTTCTACCCAAGCTCTTCTCACATTTGGCCACCGATAGCCAAATCACGGATTTCCTCTACGCTTTCCAAGAGCTGAGGCAGCCACGCGCTCAGACTGTTCTTACTTCCGAAACTGGCGTAATACACTACATGGGCATGCCGAATGGTCTAGACCAAGAGGCGCGCGATCAGGCGATGCAGGCGAAGCATAAAGCGGGCGGATACCTCTTCAGCGGAGACGACGAGTCCGCCGAGTGGGCCGAAATCAAGACAGTCTTTGGTTATGACGCAGAGGACGAAGCCGATAATTGGTGGGTGACTTGGGGTCGCTTGAAGGCGAGATCTCTCTAGGAACCCACCACGCCACCCCCGCAAGTCAATCCCCTGACTTCGGTGTTCGTCCGAATAACCGCAGTCTGTCTTCAGTCGCATCAGCTTTGTCCTCCTCGTTTTTCGCCAAGATCGATATCGCTTTATGCAAACTTCATGACTCCTTCACGCCTTCACGAACATAATAAACGTATACACCCGTGCACGTACAGTCGTGGACAGGCAAATATGACAAATCGATTTCTGGCCGGGATTTTGATTTCTGAAAATATCTGACTAAAGAATCAAACTCCACTCGAAAAAAGACGCATTTTAAGCATACTCTATGGTGCGCACCAAATTTATAGCACCTGATCAGAAGCTTCCCACGACTGATCAGTACTGATCCTCTGGCCAAAACACTTCGATTAGGTAGTAGAGTAAACCCCCTAGAGGGATATTCCATCCGCTCAAAACTCACAATAAATATATTTTTCTTGAGGCGGATTTGAGACATCAGTGATGCAATCAATCAATCAGTCACGTGTACTTACGGAACACTCCCTATTTAGGTCATGTCAAGCAAGAACAATATTTTTGAATGTCCTTCTAGTAGCCTATATGTAGTGTCACTGTGGTTGCAGAACCCCATGAATTTCCCATAGCCGGACCATGAATTCCACAATTCACGGGTTTATCTAGTGAATTCAGATTCATGGGGTTGTGACTTCACGTACCTGATTCACAAAATCAGAGTCCGCAATATGAACTACGTGAATTTCACTCGAAAATCGAATGAATGCATGTGTGTGAAAACTGCTCAGAAAGTTCATTCCTCGCTTCCTGGCAACTCTTGAAAATTCACCCGTAAACCTCGTGAACTTCATGGAGTTAAAGTTGCCTCGAACGCGGTACATGGTTCTGGTCACCAGTACTGGCTGTGTTCCTAGTCAATTTACATACTTTGAGTACCGTGACTTAGTAATCGTTATTAAGGACTTGTTGTACTCGTTCAGTACTTTTGACAGAAAATCACGGGGTCTTTGTCGAGATGTTGAGATCGTGCGAGACGTCGCGAGCGGAGCGAGCGCAGCGGGGTTTGGGGCGGCCAGCCCCAACAAGCTGTGTGACCGAACGGAGGGAGGTCGGCGAGCGCAGCGAGTCGGCCGTGCCGGAGGCAGGGAGCTAAAGCTTGTACGACCAATACTTGTATGTTGCGCTGGTCAAAGCGAGGGGTACGTAGTAGATTTTTCATGCAGTTTCCACTGTGTTTCCACGTATTTTTCAAGTGACTTCCCGGAGTATTGGAAGGGAATCCAACACAGTGAAAGAGTTTTCATTGGAATATGAGGTGGATATCATTCCAAAACCATGTGAATTAACACCATGAAACGTCCCACTCACATAGTTGGACCCAGTGAAAATATCTCCGTGAAATTCACAACTCCATAGTGGTATTCACAGAGTTTTCTGGTGATTTTCCCATTGAAACCTTGTGAACCAACTATGGGAAAGTCAGGGCATTATGCGACCACAGTGGTGTGTCTGCTACATACATACTCGAAGGCTGAAAAAGCTTGACAAAGGGGCCCTGACCTCCACCCAACGCTGGAAGACAATATATATTTTGAAAAAATTCTCTCCGGCGATTTGAGACATCATTGATCGCATCAATGATGGGACCTATTTGGTGGTGTTTAAGCGATGCGCACAATACAGTGGTGGCAGAAAAGAATGGCCGTGGTTTTTTCGATAATTTCTGGCCATGTACCAGGCCAAATTGGCTGAAATAAAATGTAGAGATGATAATATGATTACTCCTTACCGTCTAGGACACTCATATGTCAATGGGTATCATGTCTTGCAGATTGCCCGATAGAAAAATAATTTCGGATTTTCCCTACAAACAGAAAAATTGAATGGTGTCAAACTAGTAGGAAAGTACTTGAAAAGATCTCGTCCGCAACGGCGAACTCAGAGTCAAAGTCGACTATCCGCGGAAACGAAAATCCGGCCGATCTCAAACCTCTGCCCCGCGACGCGCATCACCGCTACCTCGCCGAGCTCAACGCGGATGGAGAAACATCGCCATGATGACTTTTCAGGGCTGAAATCATGCGGATCCCGGGCCGACACACCGACCTTCCTTTTCGGGAAGCCTTGGCAATCAACGGCACGACGTTCGAATCAAGGTCCGTTGCTGTCTCTTGCCTCGACCACCCTTTCCATTGTCTCCCCAAGTCCCATTGTTCTGCTTGTCGGATTGTCGCAACGGGCGTATTACAAATCTCAGCAAGCGCGAGGAACAAAGTCACCCAGTCTTCAGAAAGTACAGCAATTGAATTATAATTGTGGTATGTATTAACCGTTCTTTAACGAGATGGCGAGCCGGCGGTGCAGCATCTCCATTTGTTCCTCTCACCTCTTCCTTCGACCGCGTCAAAAACTCACTCACATGGCTCAGTCTACTCAGTACTGCGCAGACTTCGCCGCAGGACTCCGTGGTTGGCGCAGTAAGTATTCATTGCGTCGCCATCTCAGGTCACGGTGTTTTAATCAGTCCTTCTTTGGCGTGCATCTCGCATTCAGATATTAATATCACGCAGCATTCACTGCTCTTGTGCAGGGATCCTCATAAATACCGGAAAAATTACTTGCGAAGTGTCTCAACTTCCTACACCCAACTCTTCCGGCCGTCTTTCCTTGGAAGATTTCGATAACGGGGGGCCGGCCTCTCCCCCCTATTTCACCTGCGAGCGTATAAGCTGAAGACACTGAGCGCTGCTTAGCGGCTGCTGGTGTCTGATGCACCCGGAGATACAGGATTGGGGGGCTAGAGACGGGTTGTCGAGTTTGAAAGAATATCAGGTTGAAGGCAAATATAGTGAGCATTCGTATGGGCGTCATGGCCTCGCCCTTCCTATCCCTTTCAAATGTGGAATGAAGGCATGCCTCAAATGTTCATATGACTTCGACATGATTATCGTTGGTGAGTGGCACGAGCTAAATCAAATACACTATTGGCTGACCTCAGAGTCTTCATCTTCGTCATCGAATTCAGAGTCCGAATCATCCGAATCTGGCGACGCGTTGGTCGCAACGCTCGCGTTGTCGTCGTCGTCCTCCTCCTCCTCCTCTTCATCTCCCTCCTCTTCTTGCACGCATGAACTGTCGGACTGCAGGATATTGCCGAGCGGCTTGGGCGGTCGGCAAATTGCGCTGGTTGGCGCTGCTTCGAATCCATCATGATCGTCTTCTTCCCTTTCAGAGTCTTGTTCCGGTGGTTTCGCCAAGATTGGCGAAAGTGGGTTAACCGATGGATCACCTGGGTCCACTTGACATGTTAAGTCGCACAGCCACCTTCGGACCCAGGACCGATGATACTTTTTCTTTCCTCACAAGCTCCCTAACCCCCCCAGAACATACTTGGACATGTGTAGCGCTACTATGAATGAACCTACCAACAAAAATCGGGAAACTCTTACGACAATCGTCGACGCCGTTGAAAATGACGCGGTGGGGAAGTCAAGTGTGACGTTACTGTCACGTCACACTTAACCGCCGTAACTTCTCCTTCCACCATCCACCCGTTTCTCTTATTTCTCTGCACGCTTTCTGGCGGTTTCGACTTCTCAAGACCTCAAAATCAACTGGCCCCTTCTTCTCCCTCAAAAATCTTCTCTTTTAGCGGCGTTCCAGCCCCGAAAATGGGCTGATGATTGTACTGACTTCGGCACCGCTGCGAGCGCATTTTCTGGCCAGAATTCAACATAGAGGGGTCTCATGGAATGGATGAGTGTGTGGGAAGAGTTCTCATGGTCCTCAAGTATGTTTTATATCTGCATTATTGTGTCCAATCTATCTTCTGTGCATTTGCTAAGTTTGCTTGCCCAATTAATGGCATAAGGCTACGCTGAACACATCCCAGCGCCCCGAATTTCAGATTTCTCAGTCTGGATGGATTCCCATTGCCCCCTTCGCATTTTTTGCCTCGTCCTTGTGTCTGTTTTCTGTATTACAGTATTGTGTATTTAAATTTGAATTCAATGAGGATCATTTGTGGACATATCTGCATTGGGGTGAATCTGAATAGCAAGACCATTCTCTGAACTGCCTGGGCAATCACCAGACTGAGTTCTAGAAACTCTCCCTTTCTCTCTCTTTCCGATTTCTTTTTCGGCGATTTTACCCCTTCGGGGACCCAGTAGTATGATCGGAAAACCCGAAAGTGGAAGCGGCAGATGAGCAGCCAAACATCACCAAACCGCAAAAAGCGCCCCGCGCTCTTTCAGACCGTGTCTGGGAATGCTGCGAGCTCGTGCTGAGGGAGGGAGGAAAATGGATGATATATTTATGTGATAGGCCTATATTATATTTATGTACTTACACACTTGTTACCTTATATTCCGCTTGTCAACTATTACATAATCAATCTTACTTTGCTATCAACTACGATGAGTGAAGACTGAGATTTCTACTGCGAACCACAGAACCGGTTGGACCCCCTGCTTGCCTGAGCACGCGTCTAACTGCTCCATGGCCCCGGTGTTGCAGGGGCTCCGACCGCGGGTAACACGGTCCCTCGTCGAAGGGATACAACGATGGCGAGCGCTCCCAACGCGCTCGTCCTTCAACTCACGACCTCTGCGCCTCAATAGCGCAGGTCACCCTTTTCCTCACTCCCAAGAAGCCGCCGAAACGACTCGCATCACAATGGAGCCCACCGCGAGGGCTTCCGGGAGGAGGGAAGGAAACATGAAGTCTCACCCAGCGCTGAGTCGAGTCCCTCGACTCTTGTAGCTGCTTACGGGTGGGACTGGGGACGAAGAAGACCTTCCAACAGAGTGGACTGGACCGCTGGATACGGGTTGGAAGGATTGGGGGGCGCGGGGCGCCCGACTCGATGTGCCAGCACATCGGTATATTCGGAGTAGTGGTTGTCACTGGATGACTCCCCTTCTCCCTCTTCATATTCTGTCTACTGGCTAGGTGCTCTTACGTGCAAGCCGCATGCTTTCTACGGCTTGTTTGGGGCAGGCGCAAGCGCCGCCAACTGCGTCGACGGGCGTGACGTAGCACGACGCCGACGGTCTCACGCTGTGACGTGACGACGTATTCTCTTCCTTCCCCCCACTATCGTCAACGACCACCGAGCGCCGCCTCTGGCTAGGCTGCCCCTGGTCACCATCTTGAAGACTTCTTTGGGGGGCCGGCATACTCTCCCCACCCTTCAACACCCCTTACTTGAGTGGATGAAGATCTTCGCGCCGTGCGCGACTGGCTGTTTCTTTTGGCTTGACTCTTCTTGAAGGCCTCGATAACGGGGGGCCGGCCCCTCTTCTTCATTCATCAAAACCTTGCCTCTATGGACGTCAAGCCTTTGTGCAACGGACGAAGGCCGGAATCGCTGGCGTACGTCTCGGTAGCACCAAGCGCTGTTTTTACAGCTGCGGGTGTCGCTCCGTTTGGCGATTCCGTGACTGGAGACGGGAGTTTAAGGTGTTGCAGATGTGGGAAGGATTTCGGAGTGGGGGGCCTAGAGGATCGAGATTCCGCAGGGCGTAGGAAGGTTTGGATTGGGAGATTTTGAGTTGGAAGGAAACGACGCCGCGGTACGCTGGAACGATGCGAACGGACTTTGCTCAAATCGGACGAAGCGCTGACACTTCGGTGCCTGGCTGCATACCTCCGATGTCCGCATCGATTGCGTCCGCGTTCGTGAACGAGGGGCTGGATATTCGGCGATTCGAGTAGATGAGTTCTGGGCGAACGAAAATATAGTAAGCACTTGTTTGGGCGCCGTTGGTGTCGTCATTCCTGTTCTCCTCAATATGGAATGAATACTCGATGAACCACCAACCCGTTGACGTCTGAGGAAGCGCTGGATCGCCAGCTGCACGCCTCGGACCTCAAGGCACGCGCTGCCTCCGTTCTCCGCTCTCCCAAACGGCCTCGTCTCCTCAAAAATTAATACATGTCTGGCTGCGTACCTCGGACTTTGCATCTGAATCCTGGCTGCTTGCGACGCGCTTGCTCGTCCATGTCTTGAGAAGATCTTTGCCCAAGATTTCAACAGGTTGGGCTGCCGAGCTACTACACCACTGCCCTTACTCTCCCACTTCCTCTTCGAGCTCTCTTCAAATGGGACGAAGTTCATTCGCGCTGCTGCCGCCTTGGTTGCTGACAGTTTCCGTCTGTCTTTCTACACTTGCCTTCTAATTCATCTGAGTTGGAGATTTGCACGTCGCACAATACTGAGCGCCGTCGCGCTGGGTATTTCCCGCCCCCTCTCATACTCTCCTTCAAGACATTCATGGCGGGGAAGACTTGTGCGCTGCGCGCATCCGGCTATTCTATCAATTTCGTTTGTTTGAATCAAGAATCCTCGCGCAGCGCGTAACGAATTAACGCGCTAGCGCATGTTTATGAAGCAGCAAGGCTGTCTTGATGTCTCGGTCTTGAAGACCTTCATTGGGGGGCTGGCTTCCTCCCTCCTCAAGACCTCTTCTCCGGATCATCGGAGGATCGTCGCATTCGGTGGTGCTGGAGGAAACGCTTTTCAGCTGCATGCCTCTTCAGCTCACCTTGATCCTACTCTCCCTCTCTCCTCAAACATCCTTCCCGCAGTTCACTCGCTGCACCCCGACATTCTGTCTCTGAGGCCTGTGGCCTCTTGCTTCGTTCTATGATACTGGTGTCTTCCTTTGAGAGGAAGCTTCGTCGCGGGGTTTCTTTCGTTTGCACTTTTGGTTGCTGGATTTGAGGGCTAGCCCTCTTCGTTTGCGGCCGCTGGCGATTGCGCGCTGGACATCTTTCGCACGCGAACTGGACGACGCCTTCGACGCAAACAGCGAACCCCATCGCCGCAGCTGCTGGTACTGTTTTGGCGTTGAGATCGAAGGGGATGGGGGGCGGAGGTTCAGCGTGTTGACCGGAAAGATGCTGGATTTGTGGAAGACGGAACGAAGACTCGATGAATCAAAGAATCTATTGACATCTGAGGAAGCGCTGGATCAGCCAGCTGCACGCATCAGATCAAACATTCGTAACAAACGCATTCGAGTTCGACGTTTCGACGAAACCGATTCCATTACGCAGCGTCGCATGGTTGCGCGAAAAGTCTGTACGCGTCGCCTCGGTGCTCCGCTCTTGCCCTCCACTCTCTGAGACGGTCTCGTCTCCGAGCCATCTTCCTACGCGTGTTCCTACGGTGCTGATTAACGCGTGGACCGACTCGGACATACGCCGACGTGAATCACAAGACACTTGTTCGCATTGTTATCCAGAGGCTTTTTGCGCTGAACCGTCTCCCCGTTCACACTATTCTTCACGCTGGCTGTGCCGGGCGTTAGGACCTTTTCGCTCTCCTCTCCTTCGCCCTCGTCGCTTCGAACGAAGGCTCTTGCGCGGAGCGTGACGATCTGGCTGCAGACTCAGTGCGATACGTGCGTGGCTGGGTCACCCCTGCAGGCCTTCGACAGCTCCTCCGTCGTAACCTCTCCGCCCAGGACGAAGATTTGATTGTGCGCATATGCCGGCGAGCTATTTGGATTTGGGATGGGGCCAGATTTGGTGGGTTGAGTAGATGTTGGAAGGATTTAGCTTGGACGAGATTCCAATGAGGCGAACGACGCTGCCTTTCGAGTCCATGACGCACCTCGGATTTTATGCCGAACTGCTGAGACTTTGGGGACTCCTCTTCTGTCAGAGGCATGTAGTCCCACAAGCTGCACGGACCGGTGTGGATGATCGCCCGTCGAGCTCAGGATTCGGTCTGAGCGCTGTGGGACACGGCCGTTCTCGAAGAAGAGCTAATCCCCGCGATCAACGACGCGCCGCTCACAGCACTGCCGAGATCGGGTGTAGGAGCATCGGATGTTGATGTTGTTCTGGGAGGGTACGACTGTAAAGCGAATCCGGATGAATGAATATGGGTCGAAGTCTGGTTACCCCACGGTCTGAGGAAGCGCTTCGTAGCTGCACGCCTCAGACCTTCTTTGCCTTCGCTCATGAAATCTTCCGTAGTCAGCACTCAGAAGTGGAAGCTCTGTGGATGGGGGGCTTGCTGGAGTTCCCACAAAGACGAACTTCAAGAAAGTCGAAGTGAATACGAGGAAACGCTGACGCTGTGAGTCTGGCGGCGCCCTCCGCCCTTGAATATACGTACTCGGGGAACCAGTATGCATTGATAGATCGTGCTACTCATGGTCATGGGGTGTAAATACAATGGCGACCGACAGCCTCACCTTGAGTTGTTGTTAGCTAGCCCGTCGTTGACGATGAATGAGGGACGCACCCTGACCTTACTCGCATTCTCGCGCGTTCCCCGAACGCAATCTTCCGACGAACGGAAAATTAGACGCATATCTCGACCTCTCAACATCTCCTCTGTTCTCCAAATCGTTCTTCTCCGATCGCAGAGCGTGTTCACATTGGGGGGCTGTAGATGCAACGATTGGCTGTCGGGTGAGGATTCAGAGGGATGGTGGAATGTCGAAGGAGATTGGAATTCTGGAAGTCTACGACGCACCTCGCATTCCTTCTGAACTGCCGAGACATTGGAGATCTTCGCGATCGACGGCGCACAGATAGGAAGGGGTGGTTTCGGAATGGATTGTTATCGGACGAGGAAGCGCTGACGATTCGTCGTCTGGCTGCACGCCTCCGTCTTTCGAATATACACGTTCGGGGGTGCCAACGTAGATTGACAGATGCTACTACATGGTACGGAGACCTAGTGTACTAGCCATACCGCTTCAAATTCTCGTTAGCGAGATTGTTGGGGAAGAGTGACAACGTACCTCGATTTCAGACGTACCGCAATCTCGCCTCGTCCATCCGCGCATCCTTCCGATCGCCAGTCGCTTTCCTCTCGACCTTACGCTAACTACCCCACGCTTGGTTGTTACACGTTCCCCTGGCGCGATTCCTCACAATCTTCCGCCTGCTGCGCTTTGAATTCATTCGGTAGTCGATAGCCGTGCTGGGGGGTTTCTGAGCACGGGAGATCGAGTCATCAGCCGCGCTCAACGACGTATCAGTTAGTCTACGAGAGGATAAAGCGTCAAGCTAAATTCTTCGAGAGATATGGGACGCACCTCCCTCTCAGCATTCGTCCTCGCACCCACTCCTTCCTTCGCGGTCTTCTGTCCATACACTTCCCGCTGACCGCCAGTCTCCACGCGACTCACTCCATGACATTCGCGCTGGGCTGCATTAGAGAATGCCAGCTGATAGCGAGTTTTGCTTGGACAAATTTTAACTCACCGTATCGTCCACGTCGCACCCTCCGACGACACTCTTTTTCCACCTTCTCCGTCTTCTCGCGAATTCCGATCCCAAGTATTCGATCAGAAAGCGCGGTGGGTTGAGGTAGGACTCATGAGGGGAAGCATCGAGGCTAGCAATCTTGTTGAGACCAACTGGACATTCAAGGCGGGGGAGAGCGTGGTCAGTTGGTGGTCAGCGGAGGAAGTAGAGAAGGTGTCGGCTTTCAAGTCCGATACTCCGAACTCCATTCCGACTCTTGCCTTCCTCCATGCCCACTCTGCATGCCGTCGAGGCCTACAACTTGTGTTATATCATCTCCCTCGCTTCGAACGGTACCGTCGCCAACCTAATCCGACCACGCCCCTCCCACTTTAACTTGCGCACCAATTCCACATCGAATGGAATCATCTTTTCGTCTCGCGAGCGCGTGTGGCACGCTGCTGATACTTCTTACTCGTCCACCTTGTGGCTCGTATGAATGGATTTCATGTCAAACTTCTGCTTCCATGTCCATTTCCCACCTTGAGCAACATACGACATCTCGGCTGTCTCGTTATATTGCGTCGACTCTTTATCTTCGTCTTCCCCGAGCGAGCCGTGCTCGTCAAGATTCGTGGAGTTTATTGCACCATGAGCGCGTTTGGAACGCTGCTGATGCTGGGATTTCTGATCCCAAAATTTTTCTTCTGTCGTCACCGTCGCCGGGGACCTCAAGATTTCTATTCTTCGTTGCGCTGTCGCTGGGGGGCTGAGGGATCTGGATTCTGGAGCAACACCACAACAAAGACGGTGCTGCTACTACTCCGCGCCATTCAATCACGGGTGTAGCCTGTCTCATACATCTTCGCGCTCACTCTTCTCGCCGATTCATTCTACAATGCACATCCGGCGGCGGGCTGTCTCATACACTCTTGTGACTGACCTCCTCGCCACTCCTACCCCATCTCACCACTCGAGTCCTGGGCGCGTTTTTGAACGCTGCCTTCCTTCTCGCATCCTGTTCTACACCTGGCGCTAGCGACACGTCGCCACGGTTCCTTGGCAATCCGCATTAACTTGCCGTGCTTAAATGCGTTAGTCATTCGGCTTCCCGTATTCCCTATTCATATCAGCTGTGGAGCGCTGCGTGAGATGTGCCGACCAGTCTCGCCATTAGCTGCCCCTGTTGGCTATTTTGTCCCTGCACGTTTACGTGCTACCAGTTATTCCTACGCATTCCAAACATGCTTGACGAGGAAGCTGTGCTTCCACAACACATCCCAAGAGCGACTTGCGAGATACAAGTTTCTCCCTTACCTTTCTATGGACTGAGTGCGGTCGATCCGCTGCTGTACTTTCGACGGAGGCAAAACCAAGAATATGCATTTGCAGCTTCATCCTACCCCAAGCGGAAGCTGCAATTCTTATTCACACCGAGCGCGGTTGATCCGCTGCTGGTCTACCCAGCGTTCCCTTGACTTCCAAAGGAGGCGGAATCAAGGATCTGCATCTGAGATGCAACACTATCCGACATGGGTCCGTGCGCTAGTCGCTACGTCCTGTGTCTGCTTTCTTCATTATGCCGTCTCTCTCAAATCTTTCTACTTATTTACTTACCTACCGGCCACAATCTCGATGGCCAATTATGACATATGCTACTCGACACACCTCTTTCGCCTACGCCGCCACACTCTCATCCTATTCTGCTTCGCCTTCGCTCCTCCGCCTTGCTCATGAACTTTCCACCTGCACAATCTTGTCATGCTGCTATATCCTGTTCCCCACATCCTTCCTCATCCAGCCTGACACTTCACCACCCGTTCCATCTTCTCTTGGCGCTGGACCCGGATTATGGCCAGCATATTCTCCCGCTCAACGGCACCCACATTTCCTCCTGAAAATTTTTCCTCCCTAAACCAACCAACAAGGAGTGATAATTTTTCATCGTGTAGTTCATGCTCAGCCGTCTTTGCATGGACTACGCGAAGAAAAAGTGGGGGGCTGTAGGGGATGTATAGGGAGTGCATACCCTGAGTCTATGCATAGCGTAGACTCAGAGGCTGCTTGAGCATCAGCTCAGTATAGCGCCGGGATGCACTCCACCTACCCTACGGGCCAGACGGGAGCAATACGGGATGGCCTAAACAGCTACAGGGTGCTGCCTTGAGGGAAGACCTGAAGCATTGCTAGGGCGATACTGCAGAGTCTATGCATTAGAGGCTATGCCTCCATAGCTCTGCTATTCCCCCCAGCATGCATACCCCGAGTCTATGACTCGCAGCGTGCAGAGCGTCTGGGATGCACCATAGCTCATACCTCTTGCCAGACGAGAGCAATAGAGGCTGGCCCAGGGATCTCTGTGGAACATGGATCTGGAGCTTAGCCAGGGCGCACTGCAGACACAGTCCAGAGTCTACAGATGAACACCTTCCTTGTGTAGCTCTGCTAGTCCGCCCTGGCTGCCAGCTGGGGATAGGCCTCTGGACTAGGTCGCAGATGCCATTGCGGCAGACAATAATGCAGAGCATTGATGCCGCATTCTCCAATAAAGCTGGCCAACTTTTTTTTCCTCCTTGATGGGAATCTCTACATCCTAGGGATGCAGGATTTGGGGGGGCCATTGTGATGCTACCCTGGGATGAGCATCCTTAATTGTTGCTTCATGGCAGGCACCAACCGTGTGGGGGGCACTGTGATAGGCCTATATTTAAATTATATTTATGTACTTACACACTTGTTACCTTATATTCCGCTTGTCAACTATTACATAATCAATCTTACTTTGCTATCAACTACGATGAGTGAAGACTGAGATTTCTACTGCGAACCACAGAACCGGTTGGACCCCCTGCTTGCCTGAGCACGCGTCTAACTGCTCCATGGCCCCGGTGTTGCAGGGGCTCCGACCGCGGGTAACACGGTCCCTCGTCGAAGGGATACAACGATGGCGAGCGCTCCCAACGCGCTCGTCCTTCAACTCACGACCTCTGCGCCTCAATAGCGCAGGTCACCCTTTTCCTCACTCCCAAGAAGCCGCCGAAACGACTCGCATCACAATTTATGATTGCGGTGAGGGGTGATGTGACCCTCGCAGCGAGCGCTCTCGGGCCGGAACCCAGGAAGACAAGGTAGCCCGAGGGAGGAGGGGTTGCCGGGACAGCGAGGAAGGTGAGCTGAGGCCAAGAGAAAACGGGTGCGGCTGAGATAGGCGTCACGCCGATCCGGCACCCTTATATAAGCATTACGTTAAGCACAGCCACCCGCCAAATCTTGGAAGTTTAAAAAATCAACTTGTTCTCTTTGCGATTTTGAGTCCGTCGGAATCTCAGAGATTTTTTTTTTTTTTGCAGATCTACTGACTCAAGAGGCCTTTCAAGCACCAGGCTTGAGGCCCTGGAGCCACTTTGTTGTGCTCACCATTTGAATGTCAATATCATACACATCTGACCCTAAATTCCGTGTCTGAATTCTGTTTGTGTTAAGTTCATGGAAATACATTGGATGTTTATGAACCAACAGAGCATAACACTTTGCTAGCTCATCATGAGGCAATCACACCTTCCTAGCGTCAGTGTTGGCACTGACCCGGTATATACCGGGTCAAGTCAATGGACGCGATCGGTCAATGACCGGTCAATTGGTAGGGCAAAGCGCCACTGGGGACGGGCTATCCAATTGCGGCGACAAAGCTACACCGACGGGATCAATGTCTGGATGCAATGGTCGAGTAATGTGTGAAATCGATGTGGGAGCGTTATACAACGATAGCTCAAATACAGGAGCGCAGAAAGGCGGTTTAGAATGCACAGGTGAGTTGATTCGGATACGAGGGATTGAGGCGAGCCGGTGATTCTAGTTGCTGATGAAATACTGCGACTGACGGGTTACAAGTCGACTGAGATGAAGTGTACGGCGTTGGGGAACGAGAACGTCGTGTGTAAATAGAGCTGGACGACTGAAAGGGTGCGGAGGACGGTGAATTTGTGCTGTGCCAAGTGCTAATGCGCATGCGCAGATCTGCGCCAATTATTCGATGCGGGACAAACATGCCGTTGGGAAGAACAACTCTCCCTTCAGCGTTACGGCGGCAAAAACCTCGAGAGGTATCAGCGGTGACGACGGGGCATTGAGCGATGAAGTGGGAGGTATCGCTGCAATATGAACACGATGCAGGACGGGGTGAGGGATGGGAATCGAGAGATGAGGTGTTAGGTGACTGCTGCGACGACGAAACAATCTGTGATAGCTCGCTAATCGTGTCACAAAGAGCGGCGAGGGATGGATCGATAGGAAGGGCAGCAGAAATGGAAACGTCAAGGGACGAAGGTGGTGCTGGAGACTGGGCAGAGGAGTCGAGGAGAACAAAGTCGACTGCGTCGTGGAGAGCTTCTAGAGGGTACGTATCGTCGGGATGTAGGTCTGGACATTTAATATGAAGGCGGTCGAGCACACCGCGCCATATGTCTGTGGGAATGGCACGAACAAAAACTGCGTGACTGTTCGGCGGCGGATAGACGACACTTCGTGCAAAGGAACGACGATATCAGGAAGAAGGTGCGATAGAACTCGAGGAATCGGGTGCGGGATGGTGACTGCACACGAGAGAACTCGGAGTCGATGGTAAGAGTCTCGAGATCGGCGAGGGAATAACGGCGGTCGGGGTCTGCTTCGGGATAAAGGCGGAATATCGCTGCGGTAAACTGTGCGAACGACGCGGCGGAGTCGCCGAACTCGGGAACCGACTCCCAAAGATACTGGTCTTCGATCGAGAGGAGACGAGTAGTGTGATACTTCATTTCGGAAGCGGAGACGATGTGCGAGCGCGTGAAGAGGAAGTCGAGGTCAGAGAAATATTTTGGTAGGTCGGGGGGTCTTTGGATCGAAAACCAATGCGCATATACCGCAAACTGCAGAACGTTTGCACTGAGACGCTAAATGGCCAAACGAGTAGCAGTTGAAGCACTGTGGGGGGTTGACCGAATACTTCTCTGTGCGACAGAGGTGACCGTGGAAAGCCAGACGCTCCGTGATAGCGCAATTGGCAGAGGTAGGGTTTTTAAAGTGGAACGAGGGAAGAATGCTTCTTGGCCTTTCGAACTTCATCGTCTGAGCGACCACCAATGCAGTGCACCCTGGCTAGATAATCGGCTGGGATGTTGGCTTGGTTTGCTTCCAGTAAAGTTGGAATATCATTTCCCCCGGTTTTGCCATCGCCATGGAGGCCGGAACCGACAGTGAAGTCGGTCGGAACCCGGTTCATGATGACAGCGTAGGTAGGGGTGTGAATCTGGAGGAGGCTCGAGAATGTAGGGAGCCAGGTGCTGTCATCAGACAGAAGAGCAGCTGCCCAGGTTGATTGAAGGGAGAGTCGGATATCACCGTTTCGAGCTGCTGCTGGATGGCGGCGTGCGTCTCGTTCACAAAGGCCTTGTATCGGCGGTCTTCCGGGATGAGCGTCAGTGCAGTGATTATCGCATTGAGCTGCTGCTGGATGGCGGCGTGCGTCTTGTTCACAAAGGCCTTGTATCGGCTATCTTTCGGAATGAGCGTAATATCGCGTGAGGTGTCACGCTTTGGTGACGGAAGATGGGCCAGCGACGTGGCAGGGCTAGAGGTTTTAACGGCGGATGCATAGGCTTTCACCGGGGACGCGCCAGATGAGGGGGTAGGTGGTGTGTTCAAAGTGGATAGAGAGTCAATTTTGGAGGACAGGGCGTCAAGTTTGGTGGAGATGGAGGAGATGCGCGGAGTAGTATCGGTATTGGCAGTGAAGAGGGTCGCTACAAGGGAGCGGATGGTTTTCCAGTTGGCAATGGGAACAGGGCATGTTTTAGCTGCATTGGATGCTATGGTGGGGGACGTGACTTCGTGAAAAACTTTTATGGACATCGTTGTGACGCTAATATGTTTTCCATCAAAATTCAAACCGGCCAGATTGTACTGGCACTTTGAGCTATACAAAAATGTGCATGCAATACCGAGATATATGGACTTCAAAGTCGGGAAAATAGCAAAAATGGCCAAAATTGACCAAAAGCACAATATTGCACGGGTTATAGCGACACAACCGAGGCATATTTTTGCCCAATTTGAAATGCGACATTCATCCACCAATTGAGGGCTACATTCTGGCTCATCCAGATTGTGACGAAAACAATCTTGCGCCAAGCTATGGTTTTGCCTTGTTTCGGTCATTTGATGGCATATCATAATTGTTTGATCAGATCATTATGCTGGAAACATGCAGATAGTCACTCCAGCCCATTCAGCACTTTCCTCTATGGAAATCCCTCCATTCAGCGTCCAGAAATTCAGAAAAAGGAGCGACGCCATCACTTTTCGTGACACCGAGTAGAATTATCCCCAAGTTAGAAGACGTCATAGCTGTGGAGTCAGCTGATGGACCCTGTAGAGCCCAATATTATCATTGCAGCTAAACCTTTGGCAAGAGCTCATTGCGAACAAGAATATTTGTTGCCTGTGTCACTGTGCAAAGTATTCATCATGAAATTCATGCAGATTGTTATGAAATTCAGGTTTCATGATGTTTTGTCATGAATGACGTTATGAATTTCAAGACGGCTTTCATGATGCTCAGAAATTGCTCAGAAAGTTGCTTTTGTGACAATATGGATTCATGACAAAACATCATGAATTTTCGTCATGAAACAACTACTCATTTTTTTTTGAGTGCATAGTGTGCTCATCCCAGTGTTACACCAATACATGGTGCTAGTAGGTCTGTCAACTACAGCCTCCTGAAAATCGGTTGGTTAACAAGTCAATAGCTCAGTCAACAACTTGAGAACAGATACGCTACCGACATGTATGGACTGAAATCCCATTTCCCTCCAAATCTTCATTAGTCTAAGAGTAATAATCCGTGTTGCGCTGGCTACCGCAGTGCGGCGGTCCGGGGTTCGACTCCGGCTGCCGGTAACCCAATTTATTTGCCCCGCCCTGGCCTCCTTTTCATGATGTTTTGCCCTGAATTTGTTAATGAAACATCATGAAAAACTATCATGAACAGCCCCATAATCATCATTAAAACCCGACTCTGAGTCATGATGTTTTGTTATGAATTTCCGGTAAATCACCATGAATTTAGGGACAAATCGTCAGGAAAGTCATGACGAGAAACTTCATGAATTTCATGACCCTTGGTTGGCACAGTGTGTGACTAGGGATGAGCTGGTGGAGGTAAGGAATATTTTTGTACCTGTGCCCCACGACACAGCTACCCCACAACTGGCACCGTCAAGAGGAGCTGTCTGGAATGAAGTTCGGGTACTCGGACTGGGGGTGTCTTTTGTCAATACGCCGGAATCTGGACACTTGTTTAGCCATTAGCCATTCAATGGCTGCTTCGCAAACAGGCTAATGTCGACGGTGCTTTTGAAACAATTCTGGTTGCAGTAGCGTGGATGAGGCGTTCCACCCATACACCACTCGAGAACCAACCCGTCTTCATTTGGGACAAGTTGTAAGTCCTGAATTCTGCACTCTCCCGTCTCAAAAGTGTTTAATGTTTACATTTCAAAGCCCCGAGCTCGGAGTGGAAACATGGGAATACAAACAATATGTCGATCCCCGCAGCCATGATTCACCAATGATCATGCGGCTTGCCGATGTACATTGCCAGGTTTCGCCTGGACGCACAGACACCACACCGAAATTATGGATCACACCAACGATGGATCGAGTGAGCACTTCGTTTTTCCATGATATCATAAACTGAACTGCTTCCAGTTCCCAACATCACTCAACTCATACGGATTCGGAGACGTCACGGAAGATACGATTATTTGAACGGTAGAATATGGACGATACGGGATGAGTAAAACGGTCACGAAAGAAAGGAGGGTGTATCATGAGTGGAAGTATTGTTTGTATGTATTGGCAGACGAGGAAAATCAGATTATTTGAAGGATAAAGTACGAACGATACGGGATGAGGTATACGGTTGGTAGCAAAAGGAAGGTGTATAATGAGCCGAAGTACTGTAGTGATAGACAAAGAATATTAGGAGTCATTGGAAAATAGAGTAAAGTCAACGTCGTTAAATCCAGGGGGGTTACCGTACGTGTTCCAGTCATGTAAAGTTTCTTGGTTTTCGTCGAGAAGCCGGTTGGTGTCAAGCCAAGGGACGGAAATTCCAAGGTTCCATGGCGCAACATCAGGGATCCGTCGCGAAGTACGGCCGCTCCCGCGGACCCGCACATATTTGATGCAATTCTGCTCACGGGCAGATAGAGAATCAAACCACAACTGATGCATTGCACGACCGAGATCCGAAAGCTGCTGGGAATCAGACACTTCAAGCACTCTGTGAGCGAAAACATACATCATTTGAACGCCACTCTGGCTCCAAAACCTCAACAAATTGTATGTTGCTCAAAGCCGAAGGTGACGCTACCGATATCCCCGCGAGCACCGCCATACGAACCTTCCAGGTTTCGAAGCTTTCGCCGCTGCCGGCCTCAGGTCCGGATTCTTCGTCAGATTCATGTGTTTCGTTGAGTATGCGCGTCACGAACGGTACGGGAATGTCGAACTTGTGTGCAAATGCCTTCGCCACCGATGCTTTCTGGTCATTTTTCTGACGGAATGGATTAATTGTGATCTTGGATGGAAATGATAGCTTACCAGCACCCGTCGCTGACGCCTGCGATTAAATTGCTTTTGAAGCTCGGCCTTCGCTGCGAGGTCTGGATTGTGTTGTTTCCGCCATTGAGGACGAACGTTGGAGAAGGAGTGTTGGGCGAGTTCTTCGATAACTATGTAGTCCCAGGTGGCTTGAGAACTAGTCAGCTCGGCAGGCCGGAGATCCTCATCCTGAAGGGCTTGTGAATTATATCGAATGATCAAGAAGAGCGAGAAGACGTACCGCAAGATCATTCATCACCTTTCTCGCAACTAAACCTATCAACCTCTGGTTGTGTTCATCGAAAATTAGACCTTCGAAGTTCGGGGTGAGATAAATTTCCCCAGTGATGTCGTTGACTCGTTCGATGGTTGGGTGGCGCCATGGATCTCTGCTCCCGATACCTGTTATTGATCGAAATCGAGCGGAAACAAATTTCTATTCATGTGAGAGAGCAATTAGACAACAATGGATCATCAAACATACCTGAGTCGCTGTTCTGGTATCTTGAATATGCTTTGGCGCCTTCTTGTCTCCGAGATAGATACCGGAACCGGCAGCAGCTGGCGCATCAGGCACCGGCGCGCGGTCTTTGCGAGGACCGCGTTTCTTGGCCTGTTTCTTGCGTGCAGCAGCGGCAAAACGAAGGTCGGAATTGGCATCAGCATCAGCGGCGACGGGCTCGTTTGTGGTGGTGACCGAAGCTCAACGGAGGCGAGTCGAGTGTGGAGCGCGTTGTTATCGCGTTTCAGGAGCTTATTTTCTTCGTCAAGCTGATCCTGTCGCAAAGACATATCTGCGCATGAGTGAGAGATCGTTTTATTGGGTTGCCCTTGGTATCTCTGGTCCTAAAAACATTGTAAAGGAAGCAGGCGAACGTCCAGTTCTGTGCTTTGATTGCGTCGAGAATAACCTCGATTTTTTGAGAATCCGAGCGCGGAGACGCCCTGTGTCCCTCAGAGGAGGTACTACATCCAGCGCAGAGACAAGTACATCGGGACCTTTTCGATTTCTTTGAGGATGGACCAGAGCCAGCAGAGTCGGCAAGATATGTCGAGCTGCTCGATGCCAGTGGAGTATTCTCGTCTGTTTCTGGCCGAGGTCGTTTGCGCTTGTCGGGAGACCGATAGCCAAAGGTCTCGGGGGTCCTGATGGTACCGAACGAAAGATCTGAGTAGAACTCGGAGGTACCAAGCTTCTGTCTCGCAGCTGCGAAGAGATCTGGCTGGGGAGTCGAAGGCGGGGTTGTAGCGGGATTAGACGGTGCCAAGACCCTTCTAGAGGCAGCGGGAGTTGCGGAGACCTTCCACCGTACTGGCCGGGGTGTGTCCGCCATGTGTATGGGCGTAGAGGACGCGACGCGCTGGACGACGCGTTTGGCGGGCGCAAGAAATTTCCTTTTTCGTGATTTCCTTTTGCGGAATCGGGACTCACGGCTTTTCGGGCGCGACTGAAATCAGACCATTAAATCATATTTTTTTGACCGTCCCCATATAAAACAAAAAAAATATCGTGATTTAAGGTCTGACTTGGGAGACTAATAGCGGTCATCATGCCAGCGACATCAGGTACGGCGTGGTGGACAGGAATGTTGCCTTGTTCATTGAGGAGCAAAGGCATTGATAGTGTTGCCGGAAGCTGGAGCTAGCTCCGAGCTGAGTTCAACTCTAACTCGATCCCTTCCCAAAAGCGGCACCTCGAGGTGATGCCAGCTCGCCTCGACTGAGTCGACTCCACCCTCGTCACCCAAAGCGGACGACGTGACATTTCGGGTGGTGTAACTGAGTGACATCACACTCCCTCCCCAGTTTCTGTATTGGCCGTTTCTTGGCCGTTTTCGACGTATAAAAAGCAGTTTGAGCTTGAAGAGAGCTCAGGAAAACCTTCCACATAAAAATTTGGTCCATTCTCCCCTAAAATTTTGCCCTTCGGGTGGAAAGATGAACCCTGGGACACTAGATTCCCATATCCGGTATCAGCTCTGAGCCAGCTCCGGTCAACTCGAGCTGACAGCGAGCTGATGGGCAATCAACTCGAGTTCAGCTCCAACTCAGCTCCCGGCAACACTAGGCATTGACGCGACGCGCATGTTGTGATTCGGAAGGGAAGGGGGCAAGGGTGTATGAGCTCGGTGATTGGCACTGAGATTCGTAGTATGTAAGCTACCCCTTTGCTCGATTCTTGAGTAGACAATACTTACGAAGGAGGCGGACCACGTCCAATGCTATGCGCAGTCAGCCCAGCATTATTCCCGCCGAAGGGAGCAACGTCGCCGCTGACACCCGACTTACCCGCTTCAAAGAACTGGCCGGAGAAAAAATCGAGCAGAGCATCATTCTCGGACGAGCTGGCCCCAGTCTCTTGCGGAGATACAGGTTGGGGCCGCAATTCCCGTACATGGGTAAAGAGAACGAAGAGAGAAAATAAAGGAGTGAAGTTTCGACGAGCTAAGAATTGAGCGCTCCATCCCAGCCTCTCAAGTTGGCAACGCCGCCCGAATCTCCCTCTACATCGGAATCTTCCAACTACCTCGTCCGTTCTGCCCGTTTAGTCAGGATAAGTATTAGAGCAGTGGAAAAAAGGGCTTTATGCTCGTTTAGAGATCCTTCGCTGGTCTCAGCAACTCCAAGGCTGTTAACCGTCTGAGTCAACTGGTGACTGCGGGCCGGCGGCATGTCTTCAACTTTGTTACCTAAGGAATTACTATCGAAATTCGAGACTATTCAGTACAAAGAATAAATTTATCGAAATAGAAGTAACAAGTAAAAGTGCGAGTTCCTGCCATGCGAAGGCAATGGCCCCCCTCCCCCAAGTATGACCGTGACATCACCCTTGGCTCTTGCTTGGCCCATCCCGACACAGGACCCTACCTGCAGACACCCAGACTTCACAATTCTTTATATTTCTCAGGAAATCCTCATTGGATCATACGCATAGAAGCTACGGGCCCCTTGGAACCAATTCGACGTGGGCAAACACTTGCCAAACCCTGCCCAAACCTTCGAGTAAAGACGAACCTGCCTGAAATTGGTGGCATACTCACGTCATGCCCGACCGTCGCGACGCAAGCGGTTGTCTCTGCTTTAGGGCCTCGGTGTAAATTATCCTCTTCTAAATTTAACTTCAATCAATCTTTTCCCCAAATCCGACAACTTGCCGTTCCGAGTCGTTGAAACGGGGCGTCGGCTCACCCGATGTTCGGCGCGTACCGTACGGAAGGAGACTCATTAGCACATATCGTTTCCAATGGAATGGAAGCTTTACAAAATCGCAGGACTGACGAAATCGAAGTCCCATGCCGAAAATCTCGTGGTATGTTTTTGCGCTTCGATTGAGTTCCAAACTATGATCCACGGCGCTCACACAAGGTTTGAGGAGACGTTCACAGTTATATTTATGATGCTTCAGAGAACTAGAACCTATCTTCCAATCTCCAACTTACGGTGAGCACACCGGTTTGACTCTCATCTCGAACCTCTCGAATAATTGGGTGCGACACACAGCTGTTAGGGGTGTCGCAATCGAATACGCCTGACGGTTGAGACTCTCCCGGAACTCGCACGACGTTTCAATTGGCGCCTACCCGCGCACATTGCGCGCACACGACATGACGGCGGTCTCGAACGTGATCGGTGACCTCGCCTGCTTAGCCACGATGCGTACAGGCTAAAATAAGGGTCGTGAACGGGACTCGATTATATGCAACCACCCCGCGATCTGGTAGCGGAGAGGGTGAGAAGTGGAGTGAAGCTAAATGCGCAGCCGGTTGAGAGTAGATTTTTTTTTCTCAAGTTTTCCAATCGGCATGGCAGTGGCATGGCACTGACGGCGAAGACGATGTGATCTGACAATGGAAGACGCTCACGATTTTCCGGCGCTATGGACATGAGGACACTCATAAATATAACAGCTCACCACTGCATTGCAGATTGGCCACCCAACGATGCACGACATCACTATTGACAGAGCTTCAGTGCGTCCCTTCGTTTTTCCGCTATCGACGCTGAACCGCCTTCTTGCATTATCGCAGCTCATTGCTCTCATAGTCGAGACCCTCAATATTGGTGCGTTCCTCACTCATTCCGCCGCCTTTCAATTCCCGGATATTCCATAGGGATCTCTACCACACTCTCTGCCGCCACCGCCCAACTTCTCCTCCAAAAAGCACCCAGCGCGTTGAATCGACACTTGCTCGCTACCCTCGGCCTTATTTGGACGCTTTGCATCGCAGTATGTCTTCATTTGTCGTCAGAGCTTATTACTCAAGAGTCAACGCCTTCAATTAGCACTGGATCATCGACATCGTCCGTGCCTCTCAAGGATTCATCGATGCGCCTGAGGGAGCCATCGCGTACTATGAGCTCGTATCAAATCCGCTAGAAGCGGCGAAGGATGGGGTGTATATCACTGTTACCCTCGTCGCCGATCACTTCATGGTAAGTTCTTTTGCTTCGTATACTACCTTTGAGAGATGAATATGCGGACTAGATCTACAGACTTTTTGTGGTTTGGAACCGCAATTGGGCCATTATCGTTCTTCCTACTCTCCTGTGGTTGGGCGGTGCAGGCACGTAGCATGCTTCTTCGAAATTGAGTTTCTTGCTAACTAGTTCTTCTAGTGAGCGGTTATACTGTGACGCACTTACTACTCCTAGCCGGCGAAGGCAACTTGTTCGTCTCGACACTCGCGCCATGGGCATTGTCGTTCTTCTCGATGTCTCTGGCCTTGAACGTCCTCTGCACAAGTAAATTTCTTGAGCCAGGTCTTCATCCTCACCTCGACTGATATTCTCTGGAACAGTCTTGATTGCGGGACGCATTTTATGGACACATATGCGAGTGCGAACGATGCGGTCTGGGAAGAATTACGCGGCAACAGCACTGGTACGACTTTGGCCTTCAAACTCTCCCACTCTTGCCCTAACTGTCGCATCTCAGACCGTATTCCTCGAGTCGGCTGCTCTCTACTCACTCTCGTTAACGGTTCTCCTCGTGCTCTACGATCTTGGGCTTAACACTCAATATATCATCCTCGACTGGGTTCGTTGTTCATTCAATTTTTTTTCCTTTGACCATTAATCCCTTCCTTCTATTGAATGTGCGCAGACAACGTCCCTCATCGTATGTTTCTCTCATATTCATTCCCTTTGCTTCGCCTACTATTTTACGCAGGGAATTGCTTTCAGTCTGATCATCTACCGATTGGCTACCACCTCATCCAACTCGACTTCAACTTACGGTGTCAGCTCACGACCTGCCGGTCCCAATTCCTCATACCCATTGACAAGTGTCAATGTGAGCCGCATTGTCGAGGTCACGCAAGATTCGGACAAGGTGTATGATCCAGAGCGATCAATGGACAATAAGCCTGCGCATGGAGAGTCTTGGGTAGCAATGTAAATAGAGAAGGAGAGAAGAAGTAATTTAGAACTATTTCATAATGCATCGTTGTGGTCATACCCTTCGCGCGGGTTGAGCCGCATTACTAGCTTCGACTTCGAACTGAGATACAGTCGAACCTCTCTTAACCCATACCTCTCGGTGGATGGCCAAGGTTATGGGTTATGAGAGGGTATGGGCATTACATAATATTTAAATTCAATATTTTCTTTAAAAAAAATAGGTGTCAACACAGATTTTAAACCAAATCTACGCATGATCAGCTTGCGCACTACTTTTTGCGTCTTGATGTAGATTCCCGACCAAGCCGATGGTTCATAACCGTCGTCGGACCATGATATTCGATGGATCCGCTGACATAATACGTCAATAACCGAGGTCCGAGGAGCAAAAATTGCCATTTTAGGGCATGTTCACTATGGGTTTTCGACTCAAATGGCTATGGGTTATGGGTTACCGGAAATTTATGGAATTTCCCTGCAAACCACCATGGTTTTTCCAGATTTCTATGGGTTAAGAGGGGGTATGGCTTGATAGGAGTATGGGTTACGAGAGGTTCGACTGTACTGATATTTCTATCGACATCCGAGGGGGTCAAGCAATGAATTAGAGGACAGAACCTCGGGAAGGACTCGAGAGCACTTGACCGAAATGTATTGACTACCTATTGTACGAAACTGCCTGGATCTTATACCACACGCTCCACACACAACTTCGCACCTTTCTCCCCTTTCCCGTTGAGCGGTTGTAGCGTCGTCGCAAGCCGAAGACGGAAAGGCCCATCCTCGTTCTCAGAAGTCGAGAACGCAAATTTGCCAATCAGGTCACAGACGATGGTCTGCATTTCGAGAATTCTGTTGTGGAACCGAAATCAGAAAGATAAAGGTCAGAACTCGAAAAGTTACTCACGCAAATCGCCACCTATTCGAAAGAGCAACGACCGTTAATCATGAGACGAGAGAAATTTCAAGCAAGCTTACCCCAAACAGGTGTGCGGACCGGCGAAGAAGCTGAGTCTAAAAACGAAGACCATGTTTGTCAGTCAAAATATCCACTTTTGTCGTTCGTCGGACGTACAAATTAGCATATGGTCCAATTGCCTCTCCCTGGCGCACCCGTCCATCCATCCACCTTTCGGGATCAAATTCCTCGCTCTTCGTACCCCAGCGTGAGTCCAACCTGCTCAATCAATCACTTTATCAATCCAAATGGTTAAAGAATGTGGAGAAGAGAACTCGCCTCTGGTAGGCCGCAACTCCCAACATTACGACCTGCCCTTTACCCACCGGAATCGCATCGATCGTTTTTCCGGAGCGGGTGGTGATGGGGGTTGCGAGCGGGATGACGGAGTCTTCCAGTGCGACGCGTTCGGAGAGAGCGGCTGCGGGGTACATTCAAAGCGTTTCCTATGGTTCTATCGATCTTTTGAAGGTTATGGAATTGTAGAAAAAAGACATACCTTGATGAACGCATTGAGAAGAGGCATGTTATCGTATTGGTCGGAACTGCCGGCTGTCGAGAGGGTCGTGTGAATCTCTTCCCGGAGTCTGGCTTGAAGTTCGGGGCGTTGTGCCAGTTCGAGCATGCCGAAAGCGAGGGTGTTTGCCTACATGACAATTTGTCAATATCGTACGACGACAATGCAAATAAGAATGAACTACCGTTGTGTCTTGCCCTGCGAGAAGAATCAGACTCGTCTGCGCAACGAGGTCAGCGGGATGTAAGGTCTTCTTTGTGCTATCCTTCTTATCCGCGTGCACTACCAGTCAAACCACACTCTTGTAAACCGGGGAACGAGTTCTTAGATCAAAAGCACTCACACAACGAGCTATATATATCCGCATCATAGCTCCCCTCTGGAGCTCCCAACTTCTCACGCACGAGCCGCCATCCAATGTTGCGCGAGAGCATCTTCGAAGCACGGAGCGCACGGAAGGCCGAAGATGGGAGGTTAATCATGAGACGAAGAAGCGGTTTCGGGATGTACACCGCAATGGCGTCGAAGACAATTTGGCCAGAGGAACGGGTTGAGGCGATTTCGCTGCGAAAGAGGTGAGTAAGAAAATAGAAGAAAGGGAGAGAAAGACAGAAGGAAGGAAGGAAGACAGGGTGAAAAGGAAAGATTCACATACAGCAAACGAGTATTAACCTCGACGAATTCTGGGCCAAGATCGTCGATGGGGCTTCCAAGCGCAACTAGCACATGTTTGAATGAGTATTGACTGACAACTTTGAAAATACGATGAAAATTTGAACGAACCATCGGTGATTGCCCTCAGCGCTCCACCAGACAGAATGGGCGACAGATCTACCTCTTCCGACTTGTCGACTGCGTTATCGACTTGTTCCGAGATCTACAGTATCTTGTGGTCAGGATGTATTTCACTCCGATCTCAAGGCGGTACTGACCCAATGAGCGACGTGTTCAAACGTAGGGCGATACTTGCGAACGGCAGCAGCAGTGAATCTGACATTTAGGGCAGCACGAAGTCGTCGATGTTCCTCGCCTTTTGGAGAGTTACATATTTATTCTTGCTTTTGGCCTGAATTCCTTGAAATATCACCAGGCTAGCCAAATCACTATGCTGTAGTATGTATACCAAAAATTGACCATTGTGGGGCCCCCTGGACCTCAGCTCTTCTCAACTTTGCTGACTTGACTTGGGTTTTCCGCGCGCGAAGGGCAGACAGCGGCCATCACCGAGTCACGTGGTGCGCTACAGTGTTGGGTCAATAGCGTTTTCTCCTAACCGAACCCCGGCAACACTAGTATGGACATGCCCAACCTATATAGTATGTGTAGTTGCTCAATGGATGTGCTCTCTCTTTCCTTTCCCTCCTCCAACAAGGTGGATCCGAAAATTGCGTCATCTCGACACGGTCACATGATGATGTCGCGCCGATTGGACCTCAAAATATAATAGAGAGTTTGTGCGAGCGACCTATGGTGCCCTCCACTAAGTCACCACCAATTGCTGACAACAGCTACTACGCGGGCAGGAAAATCCGGATTTCTTATCCCTCTTGCCAAAATGCTCTATTCCATTGGTAGCAACTTTTGGCAAGAGGGATTTTTATTGGCGGCAAAATTGAGGGAGATATAAAAGTTCCACCCCCGAAATTTGGGACTGCAGCCTACAAACGTTCGCATTCCCCTCCATTTACGCTCACTCATACGTTCCCAATACCGCTATGTGTGCACATATGATATGCCGCTGCTGGTTGACGTGAAAGCATGAATTTGGCGAAGCTCGAGTAAAATCCAAGCAAAAGCACTGATCTCTGGCACTAAAAGAGGTAGGCAGAAAAAAATCTCAGCCTGCGGCAGATTTGGGACTAGTCAAGCAGTGGTGGTGACTTAGTGGAGGGCACCATAGGTCGCTTTTTGATTGCTCAGATCTCCACAACAACAGATACCAGGTGTGAGCTCTAAGCGACCTATAGGAGTATTGTCCTGGGGCACTCTTAGGTCGCTGGGACTTCACATCTGAGACTGCTCGTTGTCGATATCTGAGCGGTCCCAAAGCGACCCGGATCGCTTTGCACAAACCCGCTAATGTATCATAGTAGGATTTCGTAGTATGAGTTCTGGCAAGGGGGAATCGGCATTCGAAAATCGGATATCGGGTCGACTTTTTTTTTAAGGGCTTGGGCTGACCCCCCCTCCCCCCCTCCCCTCCTATATAGGGTAATGATTCCCCACTGCTGTCATCAAGCCGTCCTGCCGGACCCGCGGTAAATCCCGATGCTCGCCCGTCCTGCGGTTTTCTGCGTGTTTGGGGATGCAAAAGGCATAACCCATGCTCGGTGCATGCTGAGTTAGAATATACAGTCATACCAGGACCTTTCCATCACCATCCACCCGGGTAACAGCTGTTTTGTCTCCAAATGAGTGCATACTGCATCTCTCTTGAACCCACTGTACATACTCTATAAATGCCCGAAAATACTTAATTATTGAGTAGGTATCTAATGAAATTGGCGAAAGTCTCATACTGTACCTAGGTACCTTTGATTATTTGAGGAAATAAGAGAATGAACCACGCCCGCGACGTTACTGATGTAGCGTGCGAAACCGTGCCAAATCAAGAAATTTCCACTGTTCGTCACTTCAGCCGCCTAACTGTCTATTTACAGTCAAGTCCTTCTCAGAAACAGGCCGACTATCATTCACAAAGCATTCCCTGCCCCCCACAAAGGTTTTCAGTACTAGACACAAGAAAATTTTCAAGGACCTGCCCCGACACCCCCTCCCCCCCACCCCGGGTACGAAATTTTAATGCCGATTCCCCCTTGAGTTCTGGGGCAAACAAGTTTGTCTTGCTTCCTACAGAGACGGTGCAAATCAGAGTATCTCGATACTAATCCATACATACAATACAAGATTTTGTTCTTCCGGTAACTTCAGCCCAAGAACCACTATTGCCGCCCTCAGGACAAGGGCACGGAGTATGACTTCGAGGAAACGGAGTCATGCATAAAAATCGATCTTTCGAAGATTTATGTCGGAGCGATTGGGCAGCAGCTGAAGAAGCGTGATGAGGCTCATCTCGTCTTTATTTGATCCACCCCAGTAGTTTTTGCCGATATTGCTGATCATGTTCATGCAGATATGCATGAGACCACTGAGCATAGCAAAGCTCAATAGATGGTCAATCCGATCTTCAGATCGATCCACAGCTCGCTGGTCCTGAGCCGCCCGGGCCCTCGCCGTCGTGAGCCGATCCCCCAGCAGAAAATTGAAGCGCTCTTCGAATGTTTCTTTAGGCATAGCGAGTACCTCCTGATAATAATGCTCCATCACAAGCATGTTTCCCCGTGTCGAGCTTTGATCTTGATCATATGTAGGGAGGAAGTATTCCTCTGTCTTCTGGGAGGAGCGTGAGGATCCGCGAACTTGGGAATGATCTCCCGGTGCTCTTAAGGATCGGCACCGTACCGTATACGGTACGGCCCGTACACTTTACGGCGCCTTACGGCGGTTACCCCGGACGTAACCGTAACCGTATAGGTCAACTTGGGGGCCTATACGGGACGGTACGGCATGTTTTACGGGGTGTTTACGGGGTCATACGGCCGTACCATTTTTTACCCACTTATTTGGCATAGGGAGGGTCAATTTCAGCTGCGGGGAGCTAGTTGAAGGTAAGCTTTTGATATTTGAACAGTCTCGGGCACGGTTGTGTGGACGCTGACTGTATTTGCATGCAATGTGTTGGCGAACGCACGAGCCAGAGACCACCCGGCACAACCCGGCACATCAGTATTCAGCCGAAATGATGGGACGAAGGCAAATGGATAGCCGACAGAGTATAGGCGAGCTGCTGATACATCCGAGTCTCAGCCGAAGCCTGATAATCATGCTCCAGCAGGATGATGTGGATACGGACCGTACAACGCCGTACACGGCCGTACAAATACGGCTTCATACGGCAGTCGTGACGGCGCCTCCCCGTACCGTAAGGAAGGGCCTCGAGACCCTGTACGGGACGGCTACGGGTGCCGTATTGTACGGGGCCGTACACCGTATTTTACGGTTACGGCTCGGCCGAAAAATCGGTCATTCCCAGGCTTTGACAGGTGATGTAATTGCTCGCTTCGCTCGCAATTTCTACCCTTCACGTGACCGGCTGGGGGCTACAGTAGGGCCGAATGGTGTTAGTCTGGTGGTCGGCAATGCACTGCCAATTTCAAACTCCGACACTGGCCTGATGCGTGGTCAAGGGTATGTACTTGCGGCCAGTGTTCCTCCTAAGCGTTAAGCCTTAGAATGAATTAACCCTTAATTTCAAGTTAATGCTAAGGGTTAACATGAAGCTGGATCCATCTTAACCCTTAATTAAGCCTTACCTTGGATTACGTCACCCTTCTCGGCTACGTTCGGCAGGTTCGGCTGCTGGGTTGGCAACTTGGCAGCTGCCAATTGCAAAGGCCCGCAGCATTACAATTCTCCAATCAATGGCAGTGTCCGGCAGGTTCCGTTGATTCTGCTGAAGAGCGTCGGAACATGGGTCAAGCCCTCAACTCGGCTACCTGCATTGCCCTGGCGGGAGGGATTTCAGTCCACAAACATCAAGTCCAGCCAAAACTTAGCTGGAGCAAGCCATAAGAAGCAAAACCGCTTTGGAACTCCCCGAAAAATGCATCTAAAAAAGCGCGGAAAAATTTGTATTTTTCATCCTAAGGCCCCTTAATATGGAGCCCTTAATAGCCTTATTAAGGCCTTTAAGGCCTTAGCCTTCGGACGTGCCCTTAATAAGGCCTTAAGAAGGAACACTGCTTGCGGCTCATCCACTCAGTAGATTCATAAGTGTTGGCGGGCAAATACCATGGCATGGAGTACTAGCTTTATATGACTGTAGCAGAATTTTCAATTTCAATTCATATGTGTACAAACCGAGAAATTTTTCGATCAAAACACAGTTTTTCTCAGATACACTTACATCAGACATAAATGACTTCAGACATTGAGCAAAGCTCAGCTAGCTACACATTTTACTCAGCAACACCTTGCCAAGGTCTGATGCGTAGGCGACAGAATTGTTCGAGGTACGTTTCGATACCTTTTTAGGAAGTCGGACATGCGGCCCGGCCTCCGCCGCTCTCGTCACTACCGTCACCGACGCGTCCTCCCCGTCCACAAACCGCCTCCAAACGCGCTTTTGACGCGTCTTTTACGCGTCAGATGCCTGTCTCAAAGGGAAGGAGAGAGCATGCTCGGAATCTCACGCGTCAGAAGCAAGAAGCGCGCGAGAGACAGGCTCATGACAGTCCTGTCACCCCGCGGAAACAGCTTCTACTGGAAAGGATGGCCGCTCTCGAACATCGGATGGCCACCATGGAATCAGAGAATAGCTCACTAAAGGAGAACAACGAGGCTCTGGTTTCCCGCGCCGATGAGCTGGCTCGCAGACTCCATAATAAGTCGTGTCAAGCCAATCGCGCGCGACTATCTGCTGAGAAGAAGGATGGTAAGCGAGGCAAGGCAGCCGCAGCTGAGGATAAGTCAGCCGAAGCTAGCGAGAGCCACGCATATGTGGCAGCAGCTGTCCCCGAAAGCGCATTCCGTGTAACCGGTTCCCAATCCATCCGTCTCCTCGATACTGGCGCATCACAGCACTACGAGGGTAACCTCTCCAACTTCGTCGACGTCCGTCCCTGCCAACCGTTCCGCATCGAGAACGCATCTGGAATCCAGTACGCCACACAGATTGGTACGGTCGCATTTGAATACCACCAAGGCGACGCCGTCAAGACCTTCACTCTCTCCAACACGTACTACCTCAAGTCCTGTAGCACAGGACTCATCTCCCTCACCCGTCTGCGAAAGCACGGACTCGTATCCAGCAATGCCGAAGCTGGGTACGGTGTACTCACAGATATATATTCGACCATTGGCAAGGTCATCCTCCGTGTCCCTGAACGCGACGGCGTTTACCCTAGACCGGTGACCGTCTGTCTATGGAGGCAAGCCTGTCGATAGACAGACCGGTCGATCTGAGTTTGAAATCCGTTGTCAATCCGAGTTACCAAAAAAGGTTATTCATTACAGTGAGTGACGTCACGAACAAATAAGAACAACGCAGACCATTCTGGCTCCTGCACCCTCAAAACTCAAGAATAAACTGCGGGGTGAGCACAGAATGACTGTGGCGTACAAATCGCTCAGCGACCGCGCAAAAATCTCTTAATTTGAGTAAATAATGGGGGAGTTGCGAATAACCTTTTTTGGTAACCCGATTGACATGGGAATTCAAACTCAGATCGACCAGCCTGTGTATCGACGGGTTCGCCCTCATACACAGGCTGGATTCGAGCCTACGTTTACCCGCTGACCACCTGGCGCCCGGAGCACGCCAATAACAGAATCTGAAAATGCGCGGAAGGCGCAATAACCTCAGTCTCCCGCAATGTGGGATGAAAGACTCTATATTAAATACCTGAAAATGCGCGGAAGGCGCAATAACTACACAATGAGTAAGTAAATACAAGTAGGTAGATAGATAGAGAACTCACCCTCAGTCTCCCGCAATGTGGGATGAAAGACTGAGGGTGGTGGACAGACGAGCGCGGTTTATATGTAAGAACAAGGCTGTATGATAAGTATCAGATATCTATCAAGGGCCGGAGCGGCGGGGCGGCTACCCGGAATAATTCATATTCTGACACCCCCACTCGACCCAGGCCGTAGTCCCATAGATAGACAGAATTTGGAGTGCTTGTCATGAGATAAAGGTTTTGTGAAAATATCGGCCACCATTTCATCTGTAGGATACCACAAGACAATACATTCTCCGGTGCGAACCAAGTCATCACGGACAAAATGATATTTTCTTTGTATATGCTGAGTCCTAGCGCGGTATTGTGGATCCTGGGACAGAATAATGGCAGCTCGATTATCACATCTCAACTCAGTGGGATTTCTCTGATGTTGACCTAGTTCGTCCAAAAGGGATCTTAACCATGCTAGATGTTGTCCTGCATTTGCAAGTCCAATGTATTCACTCTCAGTAGAAGATAGAGCGACCATGGATTGCCGACGGCTAGACCATCCGATTGCTCCAGAGTTGACAATGAACACATAACCAGAAGTAGAACGAGATGTATCTCTGTCTCCATTCCAATTGGCATCACTGTATCCCAGAAATTGCATGTCCATGCTGATGTCAGCCCCGTTGTATACAAGTTCCCAATGACGGGTGCCTTTGAGGTATCGAAGAAGTCGTTTTGCTGCTGCCCAATGAATTCTCTTTGGCTTTGCACTAAATCGACCAAGTACTCCTACACTGTATGCAAGATCTGGTCGAGTACCTAGCATGGCATACATAGCAGACCCGATTACACTTTGATATGGAACAATAGATCCACCTTCGACAATAGCCATATGGGTAATGATACTGTCGTCATCAGGGTCATTCTCTGTGAGCGGGGTTCCAGTAGACATAGGCGTGAATACAGGTTTGCAGTCTGTCATGCCATAGCGAGAAAGGACTTTGTCAATATACTGACGCTGGTTCAGTGCAATGGTGCGCTTCTTACGGTTTCGAACGATCTCGATCCCAAGGAGGTATTTGGCTGGACCTAGGTCTCGCATCTTAAAAGTAGATGAAAGCATTCTTTTGACTTTGGAAGAGAATTCTTTAGAAGTTGCAGCAACAAGAAGATCATCAACATAGACCACAACAAAACAAGTCTGTTTGCCTTCTTTATAAACATAAAGGCAGGTCTCTGAATTCAAGCGATGAAATCCGAGTTTTAGAATCTCTGTGTCAAAAGTCCTGTTCCAAGTTCTCCCAGCTTGTTTAAGACCATACAATGAACGCTTGAGTCGCCAGCAGTGACCTTCTGGAATTTCAACACCATCTGGAGGCATCATGTAGATTTCTTCCTCCAGTTTACCATTGAGGTAGGCTTGTGAAACATCCAGCTGATCCAGTTCTAAGTCATATTTGGCAGCAAGAGCACAAATAATGCGAACAGACTCAAGATTGGCAGTGGGCGCAAAAACTTCTTTGTAGTCAACACCTTCTTTCTGAGTATCTCCTCTGGCAACGATTCGGACTTTGTAACGAGCAATTTTGCCTGTTTCATCCACTTTGACTTTGGGAACCACTTTGGATTTAATAGGCTTGACACCGTCTGGTATGGGAACAACATCATAGACATCATTTGCTCGGAAACCAGCAAGTTCCTCTTCAAGTCCAGCTTTCCAATGTTCAGCATTAGGACCCTGCAATGCTTCTTGCCAACTAGAAGGGTCAAGAGGGTTCTGAGCTAAAAAGGCTTCTTCAATAGCATCATCTAGAGAAGCAAGCAAGACTGCCTCTGGAGCATCAGGGACTTCAATGTCTGGTTCGACAGAAGCTTCATTTTCTTTTGCCTGTTTACGTGCTGCATTCTCTGCATCACGCTGAGCTTTTGACTGATGCTGTGGTCCTTCAGCTATTCTGTCGTACTCAGCAGTGGGATGTTGTGCCCTTGCATGTGGACGTGTTGACCGCCTAGTTGGATGGACAATAGACGGCGGATCAGCCTGACTTAGATTATCCCCCACTGAACCTGGTATCGGGTGAGGCAAAGTGTCCAGTTCACCATCATCGTCATCATCACCATAATATGGGGTAGACCTCTTCCGCAGTGTCTGAGCAAAATCCTCATATTCTTTCCTAGATGTAGCAGGTGCCTCAAGCTTTGGTTCTATAGGTGAATCAAGTTCCTGGTCATCAAACCGAACATGCCTAGATGTGATGGTTTCACCATAAGAACCATCTTTGTTGATTACTAGCAAGTCATACGCTTTACTGTTTTCATGGTAGCCAACAAAGATGCAACGCTTTGCTTTATCGCCAAATTTCTGCTTGTGACGCTTTTGTTTAGGAATCAGAGGATAAGCTCTACAGCCAAAGGGATGCAGGTGTCGTATGTTTATTGCACGGTCAAAAAGTTTCTCATGAGGGATCTCAAATTCCTGTGCTGAAGTAGGTGTTCTATTCACAGTATAACCAGCTGCTCGCATTGCTAAGACCCAAAATTTACGAGGAAGGCGTGAGGCAATCAACATAGTTGTAGCTCTGGAAACAAGTGTTTGATTCATTCGCTCTGCTACTCCGTTTTGCTCTGGAGTGTAAGGTGCTGTTGTTTCATGGATGATGCCTAGACGTTTGAATTCTGTTTCCATTTGATGAGACGTGAATTCACCACCCCCATCTGTGCGAAAGAATCGAGTCCAGCCCTCACAGAATTCCCAATTAGCAATTTGAGCACGAAAATGAGCCTCAGTAGATTTTCTCCATTCTTTGAGTTTTGAATAGACTTGGGATTTCTTTTGGGCAAATAGAATCCACACCTCAGAGGAATGATGATCTATAAGGACCACCCAGTAGCGTATTCCACCTGGGCCTTCAGGTGTTACTGGACCACCAACATCAGATGATACAATATCTAAAGGACCACGAGCTTTGGTTTGACTTTTGGAAAATGGTAATTTCTTCATTTTCCCAAGAACACAGGGTTCACAGAATTTGGGGATTCCTGTCAAGGATGTAATTTCACCAAGTCGGCCTTTAGCAACAGATTTCTGTAACAGTTGGAAATTTGTATGACCAGATATTCGATGAAGATGATTGATATCCATAGCAAATAGTGCATGTGGATCTTCACTCAAAGGAGTATAGACAATGTGGTACAGTCCCTTCCGATGCTTGGCTTCAATCATTCTTTGCCCTTTTGGGTTTCGAACAATGCAGACATCTGCTTCGAACATGCAATTGTATCCCTTTTTAGCCATTTGTTGCACTGAGACAAGTGTGATACCAAAGGATGGGACATGTAATGCACGTAGAGAGACATCAGACATCCCTCGCTTTGTTTTGCAAGATAGACGGATGGTTCCAGTTCCAACTGCATCACAATATGTGTCATTACCAAGCCGCACCCTTTTTGGTGGAGTGAGTACTTTATAAGAACCTGTCTCAAACCATGCCTCATTTGGTGTCATGGTGGTAGAAGCTCCAGAGTCAATTACCACAGCTTTGGATGAAGGGTTTGCATCACTCAAAAGATAAGCAGACATAGCAGCATAAGATCTCTGGGAAACAACAGGTACAGCTAAATGTCCATGTTCAGAGTCATCGGAATCAGATTCAGAATCTGTAGTAGCAGAGGCATTTGCCTTGTCACGACGCTTTCTAGGTCTCGCTTTCTCAGACTTCTGCTTGTCATTCTTCTTGGAGTCCTTTGATCCCTGCGCTAGATTCTTCAACTGATAGCAGTTATCGGAAGTATGGGATTTGTTTTGTCCATGTATAAGGCAATGTTTATCGCCCTTGGCAGATGGCTTTCCTTTGCCAGGGTTTGTGGATTTAGCAGCTAGAGCAGTGTCGTCGCTGTTCTCACTCTTTGGCAGTTTACCAAGAGTGATCAGGCGAGCACGAGCTTTATCCCAAGTTATGCCTGTACCAAGAGAGGACACAATGTTCCCTTTAATGCCTGTCCAGTAGCTATCATCTGGTAGAGTGCTGAGCAGAATGAGAGGCTGAAGCTCGGGGGGAAATGGAAATTCCAGGCGTGCAAGCCTATCAAAACAGGTCTTGATAGCAGCTACATGAGAAAGAATCTTGTTGCGATCCATGAGCTCTGGTTCGCCTTCAATAACGAGCTTGGTGCTAAAAAGTTCTGCTAAGACACCCATTGCGGAATCGGCACGATTTTCTGCTTCAAAGCGCTGGCGCAGTTTGGCCCAGAGAATTCCAGCATTAGATTCGTTGACATACTCTGTGCGCAGTTCTGCTGAAAGAAGCTTCTGAATGACACCTAAAGCACGGCTATTACGTTCGCCAGGGGTATCTTTGAAAGCTACGCCAGCAACAGGAGCTGTGGCAGGCAGAGGAGTAACAGCAGCAGCAGCAACAGTGGCATCAGCTGCATTTGCAGCGAGGATAACAGATTCAAGCAGAGTGTAGACTCCCTGTAGGCGCAGTTCCACTGTAGCATTAACATGAAAAATCGGCCAGTCTTCTGCTCCGGAAAGCTCAGAAGAAGCCGAGTTTGCCGCAGTTGACATTGTGTGAGAAGTCCGAGGTGAGATAACCAGAGTCCGAGGGAATTTCGGCAACAGGTCGTGTGATTGATTGATTGATACAAGTCTGTGCTTGTGATGCTTCGAGCTCTGATGAGCGAGCAGGTGAGTCTTCCAATAGGTACGTCTTCAGAGAGCTAGCGCTCGGTGGCCCATAGTTAAGCCTTAGGAGGAACACTGGATGGAAAGGCGAGAGGCGATACACAACAATAGAAAGACCCAAAGAGCATAGGAACACGACGTAGGTGTAAAGGAGATCGGAGCTAAGTGAGCCGCCACCAAATACTCCCAGAAGTTATTTAATTCCATGATGAGCTGATGAGATTTCTCCCCACTTCTCATCAAATTTGACCCCCTCCGAGTAGTCTCGTGACCAGACTCTTAAAGGGAACCCTGTCATAAGAGTCTGGAACAATCAGCGGCCACTTAACCGTACCATGGCTCCATCAAAATTGATGGAGGTTTCCCACAGTATGTGGACTTGTAGTAGGCCGGTTTGTACATAGTACTATAACACAATGTTGGTTTTTCCTGATGACTATTCTGCTTCATTTGGAATGCCTTGATCAGATCAGGGGCGTTCCTGAACAAGGTTCGATGTCATGTGAAACACTTACATGTCATGTTCCGGAACCCAACTGTTACGAGCTATGCGACTCGTGCCTTCGCCACGCAGGCTACCGCACTCGGCACCTTCCTGCACCTCTATGTATGGTGCACATCGCATAAACACCACCAAACAGGAACGAAATTTATTGCACCACATCAGAGCCTTCCCACGCCTGATCCTCTGGCCAAAACACTCCGATTAGATAGTAGACTAAACCCTCTAGGGGGATTTCTCATCCGCTCAAAACTCACAATAAATATATTTGTCACGGCATGGATTTGAGACATCACTGATACGATCAATCAATCACTCACGTGTGCTTACGACACATATCCTTATTGGGTAGCCATAAGTCCGGACGCCGAGTTACATGCTCCCAAAGTCGTTGGAAAGCTATTGGCTGCAACTTATGTCCTTCCCCTAGCGTTTTGAAGAAGCCCAGTAGAAGCCCTCCATGAGATTTCAGTCCAGAAAATGCAATATAAAATTTGGTTTTTTGTTCTTGGGCGATTTGAGACATCAATGATGGCATCCGTGATGGGACCTATTTGGTGGTGTTTATGCGATGTGCACCATAGGCCAGCGGCGCCGCGTCGCCGCGGGAATTCTCGGGCTTTGACAGAAAGTCACGGGGTGAATTTCCCTTTCCGGGAGCTGAGGCTGTGCCGTGCTCTTTTAAAGTATAGGATACAAGCTTTAGCTCCCTGCCTCCGGCACGGCCGACTCGCTGCGCTCGCCGGCCTCCCTCCGTTCGGTCACACAGCTTGTAGGATATTTACCAGGTACACGGCTATCCCGCCCGACACCGGAATTTGATAGGGATTGACACCTACAGGAATCCAATGATTTTTCACTCGGCTTTCAATCAATCGCATACATGATAAGATGCTACCATTCAAATAAAAGCCTCTTTTCTTCACCAATGGACACGGGGTGAGTCATTTACATTGGCAAGATTGATCACTGGGGACGAATTTTCGTCGAAAAATACGGCAATGGGGATGATGTTGATATTAGGATCCTTAACAAATAGTAAGTTCAGAATGCGGGAACGAGGATGTCATACATGGCAATGAGCCGCTAGAGACATCTGATTATTGGCGCCATGTGGGTCGGATTGGCCGACGGAATTCTGTCCCCAGGATCTATACTCAAGTACTCAAGTTGTTAGCGGGTGCTTGTGGTGACAAAGCTCTTCTCCGGCGTACATGGCAATCTATTGAGAGAGCGGTGAGCCGCAATAAAGTTTGTTCGAGCGATGCAGTGCCATGTTTTATGCCACGCTATCGTTCTACATCCTCTGTTCGATCAAAAACCTCCAATAATGTAGAAAAAGCTCGAGATTGATTTGAATTTCCTTTTATTGCAGGTACATTTGATTTTGCCGCAACTATACTCTAGAGTCACATGAAAATTTGACCACAGAAAATCACAAGTACAAACGAAAAAAAAGCCCCGCGCCAGCGGAAAAAGCCAGCGCAGCGAAAAGGCCAGCGCTAGCGAAAAGGCAGCGCTAGCGAAAATGGAGGGGGGTCTGGGGGGAGCACCGTTCCCCCCAGAAAAGCAGTCAGAAGTGTGACAGTGACGTCACACTTTCGGGTGCGGGTTGCAAGTCCCCAGCCAGGTGATAAACTATAGTCTGAGCGCAGCTATATACTTCCCTGCCGGTGGCTCGGCATATCAGTTCAAGCTCCCATGGTTGCCATCAAGCCGTGCAACACAGCCTAAAATGTCTTTACATAAATACTGATTTTCCACCCAGCTCTCTCTTCATCTTTCATCGTCCAGATAGTCATGAAGGAACAGCATACTTCCGTTCCAGTGGTGTCACTTGATGATAAGCATTCAGAAGTCTCACTTGTGGCCGCATCTGCGAGCTGGGAGTTGGGAAGCAAAAATATTTTGGCAATACACTCACAAGGAAAGCAGGCGTGACAAATTAATCGCCTCCTCCAATTCAAAAAATTACACTCCTTGCACACCCAATCCCCCGGCTGCTGTGATGACGTGGGCAGGTTTGAAGAGATTATAAGTAACTTCCTTCGGCATACATGAATGATGGGTCCTTTATTTCCGGTGTTGCGGATAGGCCATCCCTAAAATTTGTCAGACTCTGAATCCGCAAGGATACTACGTAAATTAGAATCTCACTTGACCTTTGTTGAGGGGTTGCGTTGTGGGGCGCATGCAATACGATGAGGCGTGCGAGCTGGCTGCCGCGAGCTACTTATATGATCAACGATTGACTGGAGGTTGACCACTGGTCTCCACTGGTTGACCGGCGGCGACCGCTCCAATTCATGTGTTGACGCTGTGTTGACGACACACGTTGACAGAATGTTGACACAACTCGATCGATCGGTATATGTAGAGGTAGCCGCGCGCTCTGCGAGCGCCGAAAGGGCTGTTGAGATGACAGCGAGGCAGAATGATTCAAAAATTTGATGGCGGCTACTGCTCTAAGTATAATGTCTGCTCACAAGGGTCCTCGTACCTGCGGGCTCATTAACCGTGCCTGTGGTTGAGACCGTCGAGCCCGTTGGGATCAATGACTACCCGAGTGTCCACAGAGAAGTGACAGCCGGGTGGTCATCCGAGACGTGCGGGTAGATGGAGGTAGACAGTCTCCGAAGTTGATGCGAGCTCGGCGTAGATCAAAGGTGTAAGCAAACAATACCACTGTATGGGCGTGAAGTGCCCTTCACCCGTTTGTAACCCTCGTCCTCTTTGTACCTTGAATAGGAGCGGCTTTGCTTCCTGGACTTCTGGTGGTGACTATTGAGGCGGCTGATTTCTGTCTCGCCTTCAATTTCCTCTTCGCCTTGCCTTCGCAATTTCAATCAACCGATCTTCGCGCACCTGTTTTCAGACCCGGACAGCTCTATGATGCTCTTTCCCGAGCTACGTCTCGAAATCGGGTGACAATTCTTTTGCCCCGCCGTACTGCACAAGACCGAACTATGAATATTGTGACCCTCAGATCCTACAACATATGTAATATAGTTCTTGCAATTGTCTGCCATGCCATTAAATCGAGTTTGAGACAGTTGTCGCGGCCCGCTGCTGACGGTTAAGTCATCGCTATAACTAAATCATCTGTTGACAATTGCTTTGCACTCAATCTGCTGCGCTGACCTCGGACCAGAGAATTGAAGGGATGCGACTGAGAACAAGTATTTACACACAGAGAACTCCTATGAAATCATGAATAAGTCAAGGTTTTATTTTTTTGTTGTAAAATAACTAAAAGTCCTTCCCTTCTCTACCTCTTTTTCATTCTCCGTAGTGTGTTTCCGAGCCACGCAAGCCGTTAAAGTACGGCTGATCGTGACGGTGGCGAGATTTTGAAGGTCAGAATATGATTATACTCGTAGTAGTGCAACTGTATTGTCCAGTACTTGAAATATATCCTGTTTTATACCTCTGCCATAAGGGGGAAGGCGTCGGGATAGCTGGCTAGCTTGGTGGTACTTCCGGACGAATCCTTCCGAAGATCATGACAAAATGTCATGAAAAAACGTTAGGAACGGGCCCACAGTCGTTAGGAATTTCAGGACCCCGGATCGTAACGTTTTGTCATGAAATCCGACGAAAGATCATGAAATTCAACACAAATGACGACGAAATACCTAACACAAGGTCCTGAACAACATCATGAATTTCAAAACCTTCCCTCTGCACAGTGCCCGGACAACTCCAAGAATTGAGCCAGCGCGGCTATTCCGTCCTTTGTGCCCAGTATTTCGGACGTGGGTCTAGAATTCGGTTGTTATTACTTAATATCTGTACTCACTGCGCCCTCAATTCAATGCACACGGAAGTTATATTAACATCGATCCGCCGACAGGCGAATGGTGCTCGCGAAGCGGCGGATCTCGATGATCCGAAGTCAAGTCAGCGGCAATTGGTCTGTCAGGATATGAATTTGTTGGTTCGCATCATTCCGACTTCGGACATATCTTATCCATTGATACCTATCTACATTTATATACTTCTCGTAGTTGAGTATGGTCTACAATCAATCACTCTTACTCTTAACCCCCATCTTGACCTCTGAGTCTTTCTCTCTTGTGCCCCTCCGTGTGCTCCTGCACCTGCACTCCAGCAGCTCTTGTTCCGATCGAGCTCTATCGGCTTCCAGCCACCTCGGTTTATATTCTGATAGGTTATGGGCCCCGCGCCCTAGCGCCTGAGCTTGATGCGAGAGCGGCTTGCTCCAGCGTGCCTCCGGAATCTTACCATCCACTCGTTACTTCCACTGCTCATCCTGATCTACGCCATCCTCGCATCCACCTCGACTCTTTGCTGTTCTTCCTAGGTCTTCCTCTCGAGCCTCTCTTACACTGCAGCCTCGACACTCTTATCTCTACAGCATCTACTGGTTCTCACGCTGCTGTACAGACCTCTCACGGATGTCAAGTGTCCGTGCACATGACCTGCTCATCCCGATGACTCTCCGAAAGTTCTTTCCCACACACTGTGCTCAGTTCTCCCACACTGTGTGCCGCTTCGACCTCTCTCTGGATCCTCACTGGGTAAAGGAATTGTTTCCTTCCATGATCCATCCATCATCCCCAGCATTCTCACCCTCGAGGAGGTTATTATTTACCTCAATTGTCCTGCTGTTCCGCGGATTCCAACGGTGCTCCTCTGGTGTACAGCCATTGCCGGTTCACTTCCCCTTCAAGCACGACAATTCCTACCAACATCAGCTTCCATATTCATTCTGCCGACCTCTTCCTTTCCATCACAGGATCACAACCCTTACCGTTCGGCAGAACACACCACGAACTTCCAATCCTAACCACTGCACTGCAAGCTGCGGTCTCTTGGGATAGGTGGGAGCCAACATTGCTGCTCCACCTGCTGTGCTGTACTTGCGCACACAGCATACCACATCCAGATTTTATTGTTCACTTTGGATACTGGAGCCAATTTTCGCTGGTATTTCTTCTAGGTATCTAATGGCCAATGCGCTGCTATGCACGCAGGATCTGGTCATTACCAGGTGAAAGCTCATGGGCTTCCACATGGATCGCACGTTTGGGCGACCAATTATAGCAGGGTTGCGGAGACTAAACTTGTTCTCGCCGACTTCTCCATTGTAGCGCAACTGTCTTTTCGACCGTTCGGTGACGGGGACTGTAGCCATTGTCTCGATTGCAGTTTGCGCTGCCCTGGGCGTTGTTTTTGGTATGACTGCTATAGTTCTTTCTGTCTTCTGAATGTGCTATTCGGTGGGAGCTCTCGCACATTCGTTATTGTTGCTTTTATTCTTTGTAGGCTATATCTCGTTCTTTGCGAAGGTGGGAGTGTCAGGATATGAATTTGTTGGTTCGCATCATTCCGACTTCGGACATATCTTATCCATTGATACCTATCTACATTTATATACTTCTCGTAGTTGAGTATGGTCTACAATCAATCACTCTTACTCTTAACCCCCATCTTGACCTCTGAGTCTTTCTCTCTTGTGCCCCTCCGTGTGCTCCTGCACCTGCACTCCAGCAGCTCTTGTTCCGATCGAGCTCTATCGGCTTCCAGCCACCTCGGTTTATATTCTGATATGGTCAAGCGTGCAATTCCTAAGTCTGTCATTTCGGGGTCTCTTCTTCGCGAGATTTTGGTATCATTCGAGGCGCTAGAGCTAGGCGAGTATTCCATCGAAGTACCAGCTCAATCTGGGCCGAAATGAAAGAATTTGAAGCGCTTCAAGTTTTCCAGAGGGCTGTCAGCCACCGTTCAAAGACTTTGTCTTTGTTTACTGCATATTGCAGCCCTCAGCCAGTCACGTGTTGGGTAGAATTGCTCGCTTCGTTCGCAATAAGTGCTGGGTTTCTTACATGGAATCCTGAAAATAATGACAATCACAAATAAAAATATTTGCGATTCCCGAAAAGGAAATTTGGGTTCTTCCTTTTCCTTCTCCTTGTTTTTGAGCTCTCAACTCACAGCAGTCCTTCCTCTGATGTCCTGGACCATGCCTATGGTCATTCTGGAGGTCTTCGAGTTCAATCCGCCCTCACCTGTGCCTTTCTGTGCTTGCAATTCGATGCATCAACAGCAGAGTGGTGTGGACTATGCCTATGGTCATTCTGGAGGTCTTCGAGTTCAATCCGCCCTCACCTGTGCCTTTCTGTGCTTGCAATTCGATGCATCAACAGCAGAGTGATGTGGACTATCTGGTGCCCGTTACATCGAGTTGGAGGGCCTTTCTCGCTATGAAGAAGATTAGAAGAGAATTCAGAAGATAATACTACCACTGGGGGGGGCTGAATTGTCTGCAAATGTGTACTCTCTTCCAGTTCTTATTGCCCTTGTATTGCCTCAGTCAATGGGACTCGCAACAGCTTCGTTTGAGCTCTGTTTTCAACCCAAGCTTTGGGGAAGAGTATAGTACCATATTCTCTTATTGTTATATTCCACTTTTTCCCGGGTAGCTATCTATCTGGCGTTATTTTCCTGTGTAGTCGGTCCAACTAGTGGATGCATTGCTGGCTTAGCTTCCGTTGGTCTTGCCTCGAGTTTGCACCACCAAAATAGTTAGAATAGCATACTAGAAGCATTCTTACGACCTCCTGTAGTGCCTGAAAGCTTCTGTGGCCGGAAGCACGAATTTCCTTTTCGGGAATCGCAAATATTTTTATTTGTGATTGTCATTATTTTCAGGATTCCCTGTAATGCAGATACATTGCCAGGCAATTGATTCAAACTGATCCATTTCTTGTTTCAATCAAGTTTGAATTCCGGACTGGTTTCTGGGAAATATAGTCCTACGAAGAAATGTAGCATTTCAAATATCCTATACTTGAAAAGAGGGCCAGGCCATCAGTCGCGTGACTTTTGACAGAAAATCACGGGGTCAATGTCGAGATGTTGAGATCGTACTAGACGTCGCGAGCGGAGCGAGCGCAGCGGGGTTTGGGGCGTGACTGAACGGAGGGAGGCCGGCGAGCGCAGCGAGTCGGCCGTGCCGGAGGCAGGGAGCTAAAGCTTGTAACTTCCAGTAGTAGGCTCATTAGTCAAGTCTGTGGAGGATTATGTCCGGATAAGGCATACTGTGGTGATCTAATTTGATCCAATCTGTTCCGGTCAATGATGTGAATCAAAACTTGGTCAACTTCATCCTCGCACCTCATTCAAGTCGACGAGGCCATCCTCTGAGTCTGAGAATACATGGCAGACCAAGGAAACCAAGAAAGAGGGCTAGGGCCCCAAAACAAGCTCATTTTGATCTTGCTTTCCCTTGAATCCGTAATCTGCCACCACGACTGCTTATATTTCGACCTCACAACAACAATGAACCAGCGTTACTTCATGTTCAAAAATAAAGGGGGTAGAATCTACTAGTCCTTGTCTCTTTGTGACAGCATCAATATCCGAACATTGGGGCATCCAGTTGAGAATGCACTCCAATTGAAATTTGATTGAAATTCACCCGAATTTTTCAAAATATTGGTGCATGTTTTTCCGTATTCACAGAGAGCTCAAAACTCTCTAGCTTGAGTTTTAGATACTCTAGTCCTGTATTATTGTGCTCGTTCATTGCAGCAAGTGGGCTAGGGTTAGTTCCGAGGAAATCTTGAATTTGATTGGCTGGATTATGTCCCAGGGAGGCAGTTGCTCCGAAAGGACATACCTCCTGCCATATCTTGAATACCTTTGATCTGCCTAACCGAGACATAGAAATCAAGATTTTCCGGCGCTTTTGCGGGAGCTACAGAAGCTCTGGGGAGGTAATTTTTGGGGAACAGAGTCTCAGATACATGGTGAGTCTCTCTCTTTTCTCTCCTTTTCTCTCCCTCTTTTGCAACTTGAAAACTTGAATTCTCTCGGCTCTCCACAGACATAATTCATAAGCCGAATTGCGTGAGAAACACCGCGTGCAGATCTTTCCATCACCACTGTAGATTATCTGCTAATTAACCCAACTTTCTGGAGGCTCCATAATGGCGGGTAAAATATTAGGGCTAATTTACCGTCTTCCGAAGCGGTAAATCCACAGCACTTATATATATTGTCTTCTTGATCGGGAGCCAGTTTCCGTTCAACTTGGCTGAGTTGAGCCACTTTGTTGTGATTGCTCTGATGGGGAGCCAGTTTCATCTGATGGGGAGCCAGTTTCCGTGAATTTCGACGTTTTTGAGACCACTTCGCACGGAAACTGGTACCAGTTTCCGGGAAAAGGTAGCTAGGGCTGGTGAGCCGTTATAATAATTCGCTTGGGCAATTGCGTCGGCTGAGAGGGTTTCCTTTGAGTTGCGTTTATTATAAGGCCTTGCTTTGGGCTATAAGAGTCTAGTTTGTTTCTTTTCTTATAGGGTGCTGTGTTCGACTATATTTATTGTGCGTTTGTTTCTACTCTGAAGATTCTGGGTGCAACCATAATTCCAGTCAGCAACCATAATTCCTGCGATTTGAGTCATTTTGGACCTGTTGTTAAGCAATGCAACCATAATTCCTTCCCACGATGTCAATTGCAACCATAATTCCACCAGTTTGGGGACCCTTTTCACGGAATTACGATCGTAACTCCACTTGAATAGCTTTCTTCAACAATTCCAACAGCGTTCTTCTCGTGCTAGACACCATGTTCTTCAAGACCCTCGTCGTTCTCGCTATTCTCTCTTCATCGACCTTTTTCAGTGTTCATGCACACGGTATGTTTTCTCCCGCCCCGCTTATACGCTCGTCTGATTTCGTCGTCGGCAGGCACTGTGACCAGCGTGGCTGGTGCTAACGGCGTCAAGGCTGCTGGCTTCGGTATGACCACAATCCTTTTTTCGTCGCCTTTGCATCACTGAGATATCGTTTACGATGGGTAGAATGTGTTCATTTGACTCGTGTTCAATGATATATTGCCCCCTATAATGCTATGTATACTGACACAAGTCCACCTGATGATGAGTCGATGAACGGGGTCGTGTTGTATGACTCGAACCCCTGCTAGTCTGGGTCTGAGTAGACTGGTGGGTAGAGCACTCTGAATGTGCCCGTTGCTGTTGTTGCAAGGGATGATACCCACTAGGCAGACTGGGTTGATCTCCTGCTATTGTACTTGGTGATGTACTGTTGGCTGTCGTGTTGTACACCTGAGTACGTCCTTCTGTTGACTCGGTGCCCCGCAATTTCCTTTACGTTCTAGCGGGGAGCTGTGAGCGGCTAGTTCACCAACGACTTGCTGGATTCCTTTGTTAACCCGTGCATTACCTTGCTGGATTGCTTGGTCCGCGGTTTCCTTTCCGAACCTGCCGAAAAAAAATTATATTCTGGTGAATTCCGTCGGGGGAGTGGGACCACTAACCTTAACGTCCGTGTTGTGGTGTCGTCCCAAACCTTAACATCTGTGCTTCGGTGTTGCCTTGTGCATTCCGTATGGCCTCGAAACGCAGTGTTTCACCCAGTCGTGAGGGTCAGGTGACCTGCGACTCGATCGCTAATAGCATGCTCTTATAGCCCTCGTCAAACGCTTCCATTCGGGCCTACAACCAAGGGAATCGGTGCTCAATTGACGGTGCTATTGAGGTTTCGGTCCAAGCTGTACGCTTTCCATTCAAGTCAATATACTCCACTGTGCAGTCAAAGTATCATGAAATTCCTCATGTTTTTCACGACGATTCATTAGAAAGTTCACGATGAATTGTCACGAAATTCATGATGCAGTCTTGAAATTCACGACGCAACATCATGCAAGTGCATCGTGAAATTCATTACGGTTATGGGAACATTCATGACGTTATTTTTGTGATGTTTTGTTGTGGATTCATGACGATAACATCATGATTTTGGCGATGAAAAGAAGCAAAAATATGAAAATAAGAAATTGGCACCAGGCGGAATCGAACGCATGACCTCATTTTAGCACGGCGATAACGAAAGGCAAGGGCATACACACATCCAAGTCAGCCAGGACAGATTTTATTAACACTGGCTTGTTACACTATATATGCACCAGCATCGAGTGAGTCCGAGTACTGAGATATTACTTTGCCAACTTTTGGCCACCTTCTTCAACCCCTCTTTACATTAGGGAGGGTAGAGGATGTGTGAGTAGGATATTGAGTACATTATGTACTCAACAACCTGGCTAGTGGACTTGGCAAAAATTCGACAGTCTTGCATGATGATGTTTTGTCATGAATTCATATGCTCAACAACTATCGTAAAAATGAGTTTCTGAGCATCGTGAAAGGCATCTTGAATTTCATGATGTGGTTCATGACAAAACATCAGGAATCTTGAAATTCCTCATTATTGTTTTGAATTTCATGACAAATACTTCACACAGTGCTCGGCATTACCAAAAGTAACCGAATTTAGAAATGTCTTACACGCGACCAGCTAGTAGAGTTGGCGGTTGGTCCAGCTGGTGGGATAGGCAGGGGGTGGTCATATGCTATTGCTCACGGCACAAGCAGAACTTATTGGGCTTTCCCTGTGCTGATGTTCAATGTTTATTTGTCTGCGTCTCGAATCAACAATTTATTGCTCTGTTTTAGCACTCTCATTGAAAGATGAGGAAGGCCCAGAAAGCCCTGAGCTCTCATATACAGACTCGTGAGATAGTAAACCTATTTTCAAGGTACTGGCCTACCTGAAATCCTGAACACTGTGTTCCAAAAAAGGCAAACACTGCCAAATAGATGGTATTTTGAAGATTAATTCGTTCACTCACTGTGTGATATCTGACCCCAAGTTTATATCACGAAAGTTGTAGCAAACATGATATAGATGAGCCCTCTGTCACTCAAAGTTTTTTAAACATCATAATTTGCGGGCAAAAATCCCAAATTCGGTTACTTTTGGTAACCGCGAGTAGCAAGTCAACGGGACCTGTTCGGGTGTTTGCGGTGACCCTAGGCTGATTTGTAGGCTATTTGGCACCCTTTTGGTTTCCACCAATTTTTCTCGATGGTTTGAGTCGGCTGTTCCATTGTATTTCTTATAAGCCTTGGCTCTGGCTTATAATTTTTTGCTGCCAGTGAGTCGCGATTTCTTATAAGGCCTGGCTGGTGACTATAATTTTTTTCACCTCCATTATAAGGGCCTGGGGTCGTCTATAAGTTTCTGTTCACATTTTCGAGTTGGCTCTCAGATTTTGGGTGGATTCCAGCAGGTGGCGTGGATTCCAGTAGGTGGTGTGGATTCCGTCCATTCTGAGGGTATTTTCACAAAGGTGGCATGGATTCCCTCCCACGCTGCCAAAGGTGGTGTGGATTCCACTGGTTTTGGGGCCTATTTCACGGAATTCAGGCCTGAATTCCCGGGTAAGATAGCTAGAGCTTCAAGCTCACGGACGCAACCACCCTTACCACCGCCATTCACGACCTCAAGTCGACGGTCCGCATTCGCGGGACGGCGTCTTCGAGCTCGAGCTCTCTGCAAAGTGCTCTTGTGACGGTGGAGAAGGATCGGCGAAAGAACGGGCGCAATTTCTGCGTAAACCCGTCGTGCCCTTCTCCCACTAGTCATTCTATCGACAAGTGCCGCGCCGTTGGCGGCGGTGCTTACGTCGCTGGTGGGAAGAAGGAAAAACGTCCACGAGGGGGCAGGGGGAGTGGGAAAGGGAAGGGGAAGGAGAAAAATAAGGACAAGGCCAATGTGGCCCAGGGGGAGACTCCGGAGTCCGCCGAAGAAGTTCAGACTCACTTTGTAGCTGACTGCGCCCAATATACCAATGATTTTGATGCTTATTTGGTTGAGAGCCCGTCGCACACCTCCGCCTCTGTTGAGCATGCTTTTAGCGTCGACTCCGGAGCGCACACTGTTATCCTCAACACTGGAGCAACCACTTCTATCCATTCGTCGAAACCAGCTTTCTCTTCTTATCACCCAGTCTCGGAAACGGTCACAGGCTTTGCATCCAATACGACCAAGATTGCGGGTCGTGGTGTGCTCATCTTCGAGCCGCATCTACCCAACGGCACCCGGCGCAAGCTCAACTTTGCTGACGCTGCTCATGTCCCCAATTCCTCACCAACCCTCGTCTCCATCTCGCGTCTCGACGATGCTGGATGCTATGCCGTCTTCGGCTCGGGACGATGTGTTGTGTTCGAGAAGAAGGACAATGGTAATTTCATTAACCATTTAGCGCGCTCAGAGTCGCTTGTATGCACCGGCTCCCGTCGCGGTACTCGCTTATACCACATGGACCTCGACCCCGGAGTTTCTGCCTTCACGGCTTCTACCTCTTCGCCGTCACCGTCCTCGCAAAAGCTTATGCTATTCCACCGTCTTCTAAGTTCTTAGTGGTGTCAGGGTCGGGTCGGCTCTAAAGCCCGGGCTTGGGTCGGGTCAGCAAGGGTCAGGGTCAATGCTCAATGCCCGACCCGACCCAGAAGGCGGGGTCGGGCCCGGGTCGGGTCGGGTCAGGGTCGCGACCCGGGTCGCATGGTTGAGAAAAGAATTTTGAATGAATTTAACCTCACATACTAATATTTTTCTATGCCAGATGTATAGCTAACACCTCTTAAAGCAGAAAAAGCTGAATCCCAACAACAGTGGTCAGCAAACTGCATTTGAACGTAATAAATTCATAACTAACCACGAAAAACAGCTACCACTATCCGAACCAAGGGAGTCGACACTTTTCAAGACTATGCAGAATCAATGCTAGTTAAGTTCAGGTTCCTGAAACACAACCATAACTCTCCAGGCACCCGATTTGCGAATATACGCTGTGTCGCCTGCAAAACTTCCTTTCTAGGGTCGTGGGAACTGATGGGATGCGGGACTTACCGATCAACTCCTGCTGCTTATGCCCCCGATATGCCTTCCTCATCTCAGGAATGATTTCTTGAGCAAAAATTCAATGGTAAGCACTGTGAATGCATCAGATGAGGAGATGGAGACATGCATTCATGCCGCTAACTGAGCTGAAATTTTTAGGTGCCGACCCGGGTCGGCGACCCGGGTCTAGGGTCGCACAGAATCTCTGACCCGACCCGCGACCCTACTTGAAGTCGGGCCCGGGTCGGGTCGGGGTCGGGCTCAAAAGCCCGGGCTTGGGTCGGGTCTAGGGTCGGCGACCCGACCCCGGACAACACTACGTCTTCTTGGCCACCCAAGCGAACAGCTGACTCGCTCGCTGGCTCGCAGTGGGAAGTATGACCATGTGCTGAAGCTTACCACAACCGAGATTAACGCCCCTCTACCTGTCTGCGACGCTTGCGCGCGCGGTAAATTAACCCGCGCTGCATTACCTGCCTCTTATTCACCTGCTGATAAACCTCTTCGCCGTGTCTATAGTGATCTGTGGGGCAAGTCGAAAGTCAAGACACGTTCGGGGAAGTCGTACATGATCTCTTTTCTGGATGATCATACCCGCGGTTCGTGGGTGTACTTCTTGACCAAGAAGAGTGAAGCCTTTGCCGCCTTCAAGGCATGGCTGGCTGCTGTACAGCGCCAATCCGGTGGTTATCTCCTCATCGAGTTCCACACGGACAACGGGGGTGAGTTCCTTACGATGGAATTCATTTCGTTGATGGAGGAGCACGGTATCCTCTGGACTCTTACGGCCGCACACACCCCGCAGCAAAATGCGCGAAGCGAGCGTCTATGGCATACTCTTATTAGCCGCGCTCGTACTTTTCTCATCGACGCTGGGCTGCCCCTCTCCTTCTGGGGTCTAGCCGTCCAGTATTCAAACTGGATTCGATGGCGCCTGCCTACGAAACCTCTAGGTGATGCTACTCCGTGTGATGTTTGGCCTGGTCCAGTGTCGAATTGGGCCGAGTTCCATCCGTTCGGTTGCTTGGCATGGGTCTATGACCATACGCCCAACTCGAAAATAGATGCGACCGGGCTACCTGGGATTTATGTCGGTGTTGACGAGGTTCGGAATGCTTACAAGGTCTACGTCCCTCATCAGAGGAAGATGATACATTCACCACACGTAAAGTTTGACGACTTGACAATGGGAGACAAGTTATTCAAGTCTACGTCGCCAAAGGGGGAGTCGTACGATCATGATTCATTTACCCCTTCTCTTTTCGACGCTGACCTCGATGATGACCGTCCTGCTCCTCGCCCCGACATTGCTCAGCCCGAGCCCGAGCCCCCTCCTGCACGTCCAAAACGCCGAAATCCTCGAGCTCCCACCATTCCTACTCCTCTCCTCACTCGCCGCTGCTGCCGCCGCCGCCGCACAACCTGCCGCCGCCGCCGCCCAAGCCGCCGCTGGAGCTGAGCAACCTCCTCCAAGTCCACCTTCCCCGCTTACTCCGTTACCTGAGGACTCCGAGCCCGAAGAAGTGGCATTCCCGGTCATTCTACAGACCGGTGATTTGCCTACAACCTATAAACAGGCAATCAACTCACCAGATGTCAACGAATGGGAACAGGCAATGGAGTACGATCATAACCAGTTAATAGCCATGGGTGTATGCCCACAAGAAGGACCCCCTCTCGGGTCACATTCGCGACTACCGCGCTCGGGTTGTTGCGCTCGGAAATCATCAACGACCCGGCATTGATTTTATCGATGCTTCCTCCCCTACCGTCCACATCGAATCTGTTCTCGGGATAGCGACGATTGCGGCGATGCTGGATTGGGAGATCCACGTAATCGACGTTAAGTCAGCATTCCTAAACAGTCCTGTCAAGGACGACTTTATCTACGTCCGTCCTCCGCCCGGTATCAACTATCCAGGCAAAGAAGGTTGGATCTGGCGACTCCTCAAGGGTCTCTATGGTCTACGCCAAGCCGGACTACTGTGGTACGACACATTGGTCCGCATTCTCACCTCTCTCGGCTTCACCATCTGTGTATGTGACCCATGCGTTTTTATTCGCCGCCGGAAGGACGAAATCGTTATCCTGGCTGCCCATGTCGACGACCTTGCTCTCTTTGGCAACTCTAAGCCCGTCGTCTCAGCGTTCAAGGTCGAATTTACCGAGCACTTCCAGATCTCTGACAAGGGGGGGATTTCGGAGTTTTTGGGCATGACAGTGAGACGCGACCGCAAGTTGCGTACCATTTCGTTCTCCCAGCAGGGTTACATCCACACCATCCTCAAGCGCTACCGCTTCGAGCACGCTAACAAGCGTGCAACGCCGATGGAAACCAAACCCCTTCGACGTGAAGATTGCCCCGCAGTCGGCTCGTCGGATTGGGACGACATGCAGAGCATTCCGTATGCCGAAGCGAACGGTTCACTCATGCATCTCCTTAAAACACGTCCTGACATCGCTCGTGCTCTCCAGCAGACTTCACAGTTTATGAAGAGCCCCGGCCGTCCGCATTGGATTGCCCTCCAGCACATCTTCAAGTACCTCCGTGGTACTTCGGACTACGAGCTCGTCCTGGGCGGGTCCGGATTCTCACCCGACCTCTTCCACGCTTACACCGACTCCAACTTCGTTGATAACCCCGAAGAACACGGTTTCTCTGTCTCGGGCGCTCTTTTCATCGGGAACTCCTGTTTCCATTGGTGTGTCGGAAAAACCCTAGTTTGCTCATAACGGATTGACCCGGATTGTGGGCTCATCACGGCTTTCAGGGGATTACAAGCCGCCCACCGGGGGATTATGATCCGCGATAAGCCGTTTCAATCGGCTCACCGCCGAAGCAGTGTCAAGCGCTGCGGTAGCTTCGCCACCTCTTCCAAAAATTTTATTTTCCCGTCCATAGTCTATAGACCTCAAAGAGCTGGTGGTCGTATCGACTTCAGTTTCTTCAAGACTGTGCCGACGTTGCCGGGATCGCTAACGGCACCTTCACACGGACTCCACAGCGTGCCTTCACAAATAAGATAGACGTCACCCCGATCCGGCACCCTTATATAAGCATTACGTTTGCACAGCCACCCGCCAAATCCTGAAGGTTTAAAAATCAACTTACTCCGTTTGCAATTTTGAGGTCTTGGGAACTTTTTTTTAAAAAAAAGAGAGGTTCACAGCTTAAGTAAGAAACTGGAGGCTCTCGGGCCACTGGCCACCCCACCCATTAAGTAAATACATATGTGTTGCATATGTCTGACTCTAAGTTTGAATCCTAGTTCAATCCGCAGTCTGACCTCTGTTGGGGGGGAAAGTACACAGAGGATACAGTAGATGACTAAGTCCTGGTGCTGGTCTAGCATATCTGAGAGGGAGGGCCGAGTCATACTTTCCTCACACTAAACAGTGTATTCCAAAGCTTACATGGCGCGTCGCGTCGCCTCTATGATCGCGGATATATCACGTATACTGTGTATGTAAGCTTATGTAATCCGCCAAATGTTGGAAGGATTTTTCGCAAGATGGGCCCAAACACGTCGAAAATGAGTTTGGAAGCTTTGTAGAATGGGGTGTCTTTTTTGGAAAGATCACCTGATAACTTTTCAACAAGGAATTATTGGCTGAATCCGTTCCATCAAATCGTAGATAGACCTCTTAGCTACAGTTTGGTGGTCTTAGAATTATCAATATGTTGTTGTGCCCAGAGTTATAAGGACTTTGTTGACATGATGTTTCGGCTTACATAACCACGTGCCGGATCGGCTATCTTACCAAGAAGTGCTGCGGAAAGCGTCTCACGCCTCTTTCTCCCCAACCACCACTACGACCACCGCACAAGTCTTGTATTCAGCTTGCCCTCACCGATTCTACCACCTCCTGTGCCACAGTGATCCACATCTGCCTTTAAATCACGCCCTTGGTTTCTGTCGTTCTAACTGTTGTACCGTGTGCAGTCGGCGCGTATATTGCCCGCTACCATCAGCTGGCTTTGTCGAAATCTGAGATGTACGAGGGCCTAATTTCCATGGGTTATCTGGTGAGTTGTTGCCCCCAAGTTGCCCCTCGACATTTAATTGTGTCTGAATTCTCTTGAATTAGTTCGTGTCGCCACTTATGTATCATCTGTGCGTTCAATACTCTCTTCTCTGTTCTTTTTTTTCCCTTCCACTTCTAATGACTGCTTTTCAGCACTGTGTTGTATCGGGTATAACTTGTGTGGTACGTTTATGCGGTCCTTGTTTATTTACCGTTCTAGCACGGCATTCGAAGTCGAGGTTATTTTATAGGCTATCCATATGTGGCGGGTAGCACCGAACCGTTGTCGTAGCCATGAATACATGTTTTTTGTCACCACAATTGAGCCCTATGTTTCCTAAATGTGCGGTAATGTGCGTTAACCTAAAATAATGGCTTGTAAGCACCTAAATCCCATATAATCCCGGGCATGGATTATAGCGGCTGAAGAGAGCTTGAAAGGTCTACACCTATGCGCTACAATCCCCTTATGGATTATGACCTCATGGCGGCTTATATTGACTTACGAGCCGACACAAGCTGCCCAGGATTTTTCCGACATGGGCGCGTCGTCAAACCGCTGTTGGAGGCGCTACAGGTGCCGCTGAATATTTCGCCGCCTACACTTGCGCCAACGAGGTCGTCTGGTTCCGCCAACTTCTCGGTGAACTTGGTTTTGCCCCCACTCGCCCTACGGATTTCCGTGTCGACTCAAACAGTGGATTGTCCACCATGAGCAACTCCAATGTGACACAAGGCAACAAGTACTTCAAAATCAAGTACCATTCGTTGCGCGACGCCGTCAAAACCAAGTCCATCGCGCCTGTCCGCGTCGAATCGCGAGATAATCTCGCTGATATCTTCACCAAAGGCCTTACTCGCGACGTTCACCGCCACGCGACTGCACGTCTCGGCCTTCGTCCAGCAAATACTTAGTCTAGTTTTAGTTGTCAAGTGTTAGCCGTAGGTCGCGGTTCGGCGATATCAGTCATCACGTGTATATTTTTTCCGTCTCAAATTTTCCAAAAAAAAAATAACTCTATTGATATTAGGTCTGACTAGGGAGACTAATGCCAACCAGCACTTTCCTCTTCACGTCTACCCGTATCCTAACACCATACGCAGGAAGTCGTTTGCCGTTTTCTAGTCGATGAGCCGTAGGACTGATTGTGATACCCATTGCACCACGAGTCATTTGGAGTTGGTAGGAATGGGTCATCATTGTCAACCTCTTCCGCAGACGCGGTAGCTTCTAGAGATGGACCTTCCGTATCCCACTCACATATCCAGCAAAGCCGCCGTAAATAATCGGTTCGGAGACTTGAAAGATAGTGGCGCTCCAGAGACATGTGATCCAGAATATTCAAGACGGTCCCTGTATTAGGATCACGCCGAAGCAGCCCGCTGAAGAAGAATGAGTTTGTCCTGAGGTGGGACAGAGGGATAGCCAAGGTCGTGCTAGTTAATCACAGTAAGCCTGGAGACGTCGACGAGAGTGCCGAGAGAAGGGTGGAATGTAGAGGTAGAGGTCTTGTAAGTTGATAGCTCAAGAAAATCTGGCGCGCGCTCGGAATCGTCTCAGTAGCTCGGAGAAAGTGGGTGCAAAAGAGAAGATGATATTCCTGGCGTGCCAGCGAATATATAGACATGAAGGGACGGCCGTTCACGTACTCTTGTGACGCCGGAGCCCGCGAGACAGATACAATAGAAGCGCGCATGTAGGTAAAGTGTCCATTCTAAACCCCTCGGCTAGAGCCAACCTCGCCGCCAACCACACCCCGGGAGACGTGCAAAGACTTATAGGGAGACACGCTGCCCCCGCACAGCGTCCAGAACGGGTGACCAAGCCAATCCGGTGTCAATCCCCAGCACGATCCGAGAGCATAGCGACTTTGAAGATCGACCGTCGCGTCGGGATTGCTAAGAAAAGGAAAGGAAGAGGTAGGAATACGAGAAAGCAATCAAATGAAACATATAGCGTGTCGAGATACTCAGCGTTCATTAGCCCATGTCCTCTTCTCCTGCATTTCCTATTTCCGCCTCGTGTGTCGTATTTGATCGCCGTCGGACCTTCTTCATCAGGAAACCCGCGGAGACGAGAGCTTGAGGAGAGGAGTGCCTGGATGAAGCAGAGAGAGAGTCGTAGATAGCATATGAGTAGAATACGACGGGAGGAGAAGGTAGAGGTGACAGAGAAAAGAGGTGACGACGCGTGTTCCTGATGGAGACCAGCACTGCCACCGGAATGATCCGGAAGATCGACGAGCGAAGCAAGTCGTACTTCCACAGAGGGGGATACTTCGATTTCGACCTCGAAATCCTGCAAATAATTCAATCAGAGCAGTAGGGAATGCATAGAAGAAAAGAGAAGCAAAATTCTAGAGCATGAACACAGGAATCAAGGATTCAAGGAGAGAAGGTTCAAAGACTCAACGAGACCAGTGAGTTCGTCTCCAGGATCCTGGTTGGGGTGAAGATAGCGCCAGTGGTGGAGAGCACGGAGGTGTCGATCAATATGCCACTTCTGCCGACTTATCAATGCCGCTCTTGCCCAGTCCCTGGGGGTGAGTGCAAGCTCGATCTCTTCCGTCATCGCAGTTGGAAGCGTCAAAAAGAATGCGCACTCCAAGTCGTCATGGAGTGTCTCCACCGGCCTCCTAGTACCTTTCTCAATCAGCTCACGAGGGGGTAAGCCGAAACGAGAGAGTCTAAAACGGCCACATAACCTTTTGAATGTTTCAGGATTCATCGGGCCTATGTCGGGTCCGGATTGCTGATAGCGTCTTGGAATGATTCCTGATTGCAGAAATTGACGAATTTCGCTCCAACGCAGATATGAATCGCGCCTATAGACATGGTAAACAACAGGCAGGGTAATGAGCTGACCTCCAAGAAACCACGACTGTTCAACCTCGTATGTATATTTCATGCAGAGGTCAGCGCGCGTGAAAGAACTATAGTCTTGATCCCCCACTCGGTCGTCTGACTCGGGATTCATGGGCTGAGGGTGATAGGCAAAGTCATAGGGTAGACCGGGATGACCCTGGTTGATCTCGGAAGCCGGATGGAAACCATAGCGAGTTTTGTTTGTGAGCAACATGCGAGGAGAGGAAGTTGTTGAAAAATACAAGGCGCACCAGCATCGCACTATTTAAGCGTCTTGGTCGGAGCTTGCGATATTCACAAGGCGTTTGATGAGCCTGAGGAGCGGAAACGAGACATGAAAGAAAAAACAGTAGCCCGACTCGGAGAGAAGAAAACATGCAACTCAGCTCGTGTGGTAGTTGAAGCGAGCTTGATTAGGTACTTGCGTCCACCGTTTGTCGAGGCCTCGGCTTTGTAGACGTATTGAGAGTCTGGTTGCTCGGGCGGAAATAAAATAAGCGCAGCCGACGAATATTAACATGTCCCTTCAACACCGCCCCGCTGATTTCTCTCATAACGAAGGCGCCGTTTGGGCGTTTCTCGTGGATTACATACGGTCCAGAGTACGTCCACTCACCTTTGTCTCCCTTGGTTTCGTCAATTTTCGACTCCCTAAGCCGTTGAAGTCGATGCAGTATTTCGAGAGGTCCTCGCGTCCCAAAGAATGGTGCAGCAGCTCGGTTTTCGAATCTTCGAATGTAGCCTCATCGTCATCAGACAAGGAGTTGGCGATAGCGGCTGCTGTGTTCAGTACCCCGACATTCTGAAACGCCGAACGGCTCGCCGTGCTGAAGTTCGTGTCGTCGACGAAGCCGTAGTTCCAGGCTGAGGCAGACTTTGACCTCCTTGAGACGGCGGAGTAAGCGATTGATGACCAGGAGGAAGATGATAACAGATAGCGCAGAGCCCTGCGGGTACGGTTGCCAACAAGTCCACGCTTTGTTTTCGGCCGAAAAGTTTTCGACCCAACTTTCCAGCGCACCTTCCGATGCTCTCTACCTCTAAGAGCCCTCTCTAGGACCCCCATCACGAGGCCTAAGACGTCGAGGACGCCTCGTAAGACACACTGAGGTCAAGACCGGACCGCAGGCTAGTGCTGGGCTACTATTTGCAAATGAAAATTTGCGTTTCTAGCTTGTCTCACAATTTTCTTCAGTGCTGTAAATACGGTGGACTGGCGGAGGCATCTGTGATGACAAGGGTCGCGTGTGGTGGCAAACGCACACCGCGAATTCAATGAAAGGTGCGCGATAAATAATTGTGTCTTCTCGTACTTGAACTACTGCCAAGAAAATCATTGAGAACCCCACCACCGCGCCTCCCCGTCCAATGCAGGCTCTATCTCGCCTCCGTCGCCGCTGCCGAGTTCGGTGTCTGCGGCCTTACTTCCGCCGCCAAGGCCCCACAATAAATAGGTCAAAAATACAGCCTCCAAGCTTTCGGCGCGCTTATGGTCAATGCGTGCAACCACGGATGATGCTGTTGCCAAGTTCCGCTGTCTGTAGTTACAGAGCACCAAATATGTAACCCCGCCGATACCGCTCTTTTACAATGACACTGTCTTGGTTTCCGGAAATTGCTCAGTATATGGAACATATAGCCTTCTATAACACAGTCCTGGGTACAACACACAGTAAACTTACCCATGTAGACTAAGATGACCCCCTCGAACATCGTTTGAGTTTGTTGAGATATCAAAGCAAAGCGTGGACTTGTTGGCAAGCCCGGCGTAGAAACACCTTTCCGGGCCATTCTGGGGTTTGTAGCGTTCTTTGCGGGGCGTCCTCGACGTCCTTGACGTCGTGAAAGGGGTCCTAGAGATGGCTCTTAGAGGTAGAGAGCATCGGAAGGTGCGCTGGAAAGTTGGGTCGAAAACTTTTCGGCCGAAAACAAAGCGTGGACTTGTTGGCAACCGTATTACGGTGCGGGGTACCCTCAACCTCACAGCGAAAGGTGACAGTCCAAACTCCGTCGATGACCCGTGACCCAGATGATGGTGGAGGAATGACGCCACCGAGTGAATAAGTTGTCGGGGAAAGCCCAAGGCCGCTAGCTCCTGTATGACAACGCGGTGCGAAACACGATTAAAAGCACCCTTGAGGTCGTAGAAGAGAGTGGAGACCGTGTTACCAGCATTGAGCTAGGCACGAACTCGGTGAACATACCCGTCGACAGCCTGTAGAGTGCTGTGACCAGCGCGGCCGCCGTATTGAGAATCTTCAATGAACCCAAGGGTTTCAGCTTCGAAGGCAAGACGATTAGCAATAAGACGCTCCAATGGCTTAGCGAGGGCATGTTCAAAATTCTCCACCGGACGCCATGCTTTCGGTGATGTCTTGTCCTTCTTTCCCTGCTTGTGAACCGGCGTCGCCATATTGGCCTTGTACGGTGTTGGCTTGACGCCCAGAGCAGCAGATGCCTTGATGACGGCGCGAATCCAGTCGCGCGTTACTGAGTACCCGCGCTGAATGAACCCATCTGAATCCCCAACCGATCGGCCGCTTTCCATGGAGGCGAAGACATGATTGCGGCGTCGACTTCTCCGTCGGTGACAGGAGCGAACGATCGTTCGTTGGTGATTTGGATTGAATCAGCGAGTTCGAGAGGATCTATGGGGGACTCGCGTGCTTCAGAGGTGTCGAAGGAGGCAGGCAAACAATCTTGCCTGTCCGCCGAGGGCGGAAGTCCACCAAGAGGCTGAGCCTCCGAGTGGAACCCCCCTCGCTTATTCCGGGCGCCGCAGACCGATTCACCTGCGCTCGTATCCGGAGACCCATTGTGTGGGGGCAGAGAACCTGTAACATCAGACGCTTTGGATCCAAACCAAGCTCGCGCAAGAACTCGGCCCCGATCAAGGTGAGTCAGCGCAGCCGTACCAGTGAGGGGATCGCAAATGGAGGGGAAGACGGAGCGCGAGAGAGACGTGACGCGGTCGCGTCATTTGGTTGAGTTTGCTGCACCTTCGCCGAGATGCCGGCGTTGACGTGAGAGAAAGGATAAAGATTTTGAAAACCATTCGCTGGTCCTATGTCTTTCGGGGCTATTATCTCCGAAAGACATAGGTTTGAAATCAGAGGTTTTCCTGCGGAACGGGCGGCTTCGATAGGATAATCAAACCACAAAATGCATCGTTTTGAACGGTGTAGCGCCCGTTGAGCTGCAGAACGAGGTACAGAAGCACACAATAAATACATGAATCTCCCTCTCTTTTTTCCCCTTTCCCTCTTTTTTCGTTTTGAAAAAACGCGATTTTTCCCCTCCCGTCCACAGACATAGTACATGAGCCGATACCGGCTCATTAACCATGTCTGTGGATGCCTATGTACATAGGACTGCATCCGAGCTGATTGACAGATGGACAACGGTTCCGTCAAGTGGTAATACTTTTGCTTAACCCCGCCGAACATGCCTTGTAAGGCCTTACAAGTCTCATTATGTCCTGTAAGGTCCATTATGTGTTATAAGGCCGTGTATGTAGTATTTGGTACGTATTTAAACCTTGTAACCCTCCTATTCCCCAACTGCCTTATTAGACCTTACAAGGCCTATCCAGGCCCAACAACCCTTTTTTGATTTTTCCGACAGTGGACTCGGGGACTATCAGTCACTATCGTGCCCGATGACCCGACAGGCCCTATAACCCACTATCGGGCATAGTCTCGAAAGCCTACCAAATAAAAAAAATGCAAAATAATTATTTGTATTGCCTTGACTGGTCTTTCTAATGCTACGAGTCAATGTCTCTAACACAGTGTTCATTTAAATGTACTAGGTGTTACTGTGAAAGTCTAATGAGCTAGTAATGAGTAATTCGTGAGCTACTGGAATTGAACCGAGGTCAGTATTGTTAAATCTATGGGCCCTTACAGTTGCGGCAAAATCAATTTACTTACTAAATAAGGAAATTCTCGTCAATTCGCTCCTTTTGCTCGTTTTTTTCGAGCGGTAAGTTGATAAGAATACTAAGAGCTGCTGGTCTGTATTCCTGATGTAGAAAAACTGGCGTCTTTGTATTGGTTTCGCCGGGATAAGCAGCAACTTTGTCTCATAAAGTGCAGCCAAAAGCAGTGAGAAACATGACGAATCCGGTGGTTTTTTGTGCGTAGACCGGCTCAAATCCAGAAGTACAGGCCCTTTGTGCCATTTCAGCGTGCCTGTGGTGGTTTTGCTGTGCGGTAGAGCGGTTTTGATGCAAATTTCCTTATTTGGTAAGTAAATTGATTTTGCCGCAACTGTACCACTCCCCCACGCGAGCATTGAGAGAAAGCACCACCCGGTTCAATATATGGAGTCGGCTCCACCGCCAAGCAGGGCCAAACAAATGACACTCGTCTTACGATCGTCATGCCCCACTCACCTCTTCCACTACCATGCCTCCACGACGTCCTCTCGCGCGCCGCTCGAGCTCAAGGAGATGGGCAAACACCGTGTGAGAATACGTAGTTTGTTTCGGCATGCTATGATATTGATGTACTCGCGTATCAATACACGAGTCGCTTCTTGTCTGCTGCGTCCATCTGTGTCTGAGTCGAGCCAGCATACTGGTCTCACCCCTTCCCTCTCCTCGTACTTCTCACAGGTTCTGGGCCTCCGAGTGCTCCTCTGCTCTCCCCTTGCTTCCTGCTTCATCTTTTGCCGCCTTTGCGACCTCTCTTTTGTTGCCACGTCACTGCCTCGTGACTGCGAAAATATTCTTCCCACGCTATTCTCTCCCCCGCGATAGCCCACGATTTCCTCTGTCTTCGCGCCGCGACCATTCTCTGCAGTCTGAAAAGACACCCTTCATCATTCCTGGAATCTTTTCCACTCTGCCATCACCAGTACCCGCCAAACTCGAGCTCAAAAGACGTGACATTATACCGTCGACTTTGCATGCATCTTCTATCGATGCCCCCCGAGGACGATGAACACATGGTCTGTACCATGGCCCACGCTGTTTGAGCGTCGGTTTGGGTGGGAGGCGAGGTGGTTCCAGTGATGGTGGAGGCGGATTTAATTCAGGTACTCGTTGACCGTCAAGATTATGTTGACCACCGACCCGCCGACCTTATCGCCGCTACCGGTCATATCACTGCTTGTTGTGAATGGGAACATCAAGGACTGTTGGAATTGGAGTGACGATGAAAATGGTGGTTTCGGAATGTTCAGGTGCCCCTTCGAATTTGACGGACATTGGTTCCGGTGGGAGTTGTTTTTCGCATTTCTTTCTTCCTCTTCTTGCACGCCTCATCAGGTGGGAGTGTGAGAATACGTAGTTTGTTTCGGCATGCTATGATATTGATGTACTCGCGTATCAATACACGAGTCGCTTCTTGTCTGCTGCGTCCATCTGTGTCTGAGTCGAGCCAGCATACTGGTCTCACCCCTTCCCTCTCCTCCTACTTTTCACACACCGCCGCCAGCTCTTTGATGACCACCTCCAACAACTTCGTCAACGCGGAGATGCCGAACCTACCTCGACACCTCGCGCTCGGAGGTCGGCAGCTCTGATACTCTTCCACTGTCCGCGGCAATTCCTTCGGCTCCGACTCGTTGGACATCGTCCAAGCCATGCTTCACCTTCCCCCACTACTCATGGGCTCGCTTCCATCGCGCTGTCCTCGCTTCCACCGCGGAGTCCCAAACTCTGTCAATCCTACCTCCTTGCCGCATCCGCACATCGACAGTCACTCGCGCCTTCATCGCAGATGGTAGCCTGCCTGATCTCGACCTCAATTGAGCGCTACCCTCCACCGCATCAGCTTCGACACCAACCTCTATCGTTTTCCGACGCCTCCCCTGCAAGCCCAGTGAACTCTGGCACGAAAACATGTTGTCCTACCCCTAAGGATTCTCTCGCGACATCACGTACTTACTAGATGTTCGTAGTAGAACCAATAAACAGATTTGGACGAGAACAGCTCACTGCGTGTGCGTGTGACTCAAACAAGTTGAGTTGAAACCACGAAGCCGAAGATGAGCGGGTCGACACAAGATGTAATTTCACACCTCGTAAGAGCCTACTAAGTAAGAGGAAACCACCAGCATGCTTTGGAAAAGAATCCAACCATATTTATGACCTTATTTATCGTTGAAAATTATTTGGTTTTGCGATGAAGGTTGAACTGAGAGGTTTCGGCCGCTTACGTCGTTATCAACCGTGGTTTTGATCACTAACGAGATTGTTGACGGAGGTTAGGGCATTGAGACAAGGTTCAAGTTTGAGGTATCCTGGGGATTCTTGACTCCGACTACGTGTCCCTGCGATAGTGAATGTCGCCAGACCCCTATACAGCCCTCAAAAAATAGTAAACCAAGACCAGGTGGCTCGTGCCGTATGGAGATCAGATGATGGCATCAATCTCACATGGTCCGCAGAAGTTTCTCTACGAGTTTACAAACCCAGATAAATTGCATTTGCTACAGAAATGCATTCTAGGCCTCTCTACTACCCGCTGTAAGTGATTTTCACTCAGTGGTTAGCTTTTGAGAAGAATGTCAACAGTACGCACTGTAACTGCTGGCAGAGTTTGAATGTGCGGTAGAACTCTACTTATCTATCCCAAACTTACAGAAGGCTCTTTCCGTGAACCGTGAGAATTTTGATAATGTTGATCATCACTTTAGCCGATTCGGCTATGATCGGCTAACCGGAGACTTCAGACCTCAACCTCCATCAGTACCTGAAACCTCAAACCACGACAGCCCAAACTATGGACAAAGATTCAAGGAGCAGCACCAGAAAATAAACAACGAAAAATGCTTTTACACATATTCAACCAGAAATCATGTCCGATGTGCGAAGAGAACTCAGAACAGCAATGCACTCAGCATTGCAGGTAGGGCTGTTATCGGTTGGTTATCGTGCCCGATCGGGCTGTCGGGCCCGAAACAAAATAAATAAATTTGCGACAGATAACCTTTTATGGTAATTATTTCTGTAATGACAATTTAAACTCAGATCGACCGGTCTGTCTATCGACAGCTTGCTTCATAGACGGTCTAAGTAGTGTCTCTTTCTACGCCGCCTCAATATCGTCATCCTTAACAACGTGGTTCTCTCCTTCCCAGACAACCATGTGACCACTGAATACCTAAGTTGACTTTTAGTGTGCTTTTCTTTGCGAACCTACACACGTACCATTTGGCGTGTTTGCGTTTTTGGCGTTTTTACACTACGTTGATAAACGAAGGCATACGTCGCGTCTCGCTCTTTGCCATTTATGACGGCCTTGACCTTTTGATCCTTCTGCGATGAGGTCGGTGTTTGTGCTTGCAATCCTTTTATTTCTCTTACCTCGAAGAATTTGGTTTGATGAGCCATTGGCGGCGGGTGGTATACGAATGGATTTTTGCTGCTCCTCCTAATGTAGCGTACATGAAGTCCCACAGGGAAGCCTTCGTGGGTAAACCAGCACTGTTTAAGACCCCCATATCATAGAGAGCACCGTGAGCGTTCGTTCCTGCTGGGGCTTTCTCACCGGTCCGGTACGGGAAGAAGGAGTGTGAGTGAATCTAGAGTCCATATAAGGATGGCTGAGAAAAATTCCAAATACTCTATTGCCGGGGGTTTCCCACCGGTCCGGTACGGGGAAGAGGCCGCTTACATATATTATTAGGGTCGCTCATTAGTTCAGTTCGCTCAGTTCACTTCCAATGGAGAGCTGCGGCAGATACACTACCGCAAAATCTCTATTATTATGTATGCTCTCTCGGGGTATTCGAGTTCTGATAATGCTGTAGACGGGTCTCAGATTCTCGGCCTCAAAATAATTGCGCTTACGGTCGTGGGTTCGAGTCCCACACAACCGCGGGGGGTTTTAGTGGGTATGGCACTGGTCGAAATCCCAAGCTGCCACATCCATCACGTGTCTGCGTAAATGGCGGGTTCCGGATCTCTACTTCCGCCTAGTTCCGCCTGAAATGGCAAAGTCCGGAATTGGGTGTCACTGCCAATGCTTCTGCAGCGGCGAGGGCACTGGTCAGTGACAGTGTGAAGCTGTGGGCCAACAATCCAAAAAAGAAAAAAGAGATCTGCGCAGCCTTGCTTTGGGGATGTAGTCCCATCCATTCCGTTGTCTATCACCGTCAATTGAGCGAGGAGGAATGAGATAGGGCAACCCCGCCATTCCAAGGGTGATGGCAAATCGGTCGCCAGACCGATTAAGGCCGATGGCCTCGGCCAGTAAAGCCCTCGGCAATCTGAGGCTATAATCCCCGGTAGCCCGCTTTGCGGCAATGCCCACTATCCACCACACACAGCGAACAACGGTTTTCTTAGTTCTGGATGCAATATGTGTGTTTAAATCTATGTTCACTGTAATTATAACAGTATACGACAGGGAGTTCGAGGGAATCGATCGATTCAAAGGGCATCAAGAAACTATGTCTTGTAATGCCGGTGCCCGGCTTACAGATGAGGGGGAGCTTGCGTTAATTCCGTCCAGACTACACAGAAGTACGACAAAAAAAAATCAAAACTGTGCATCAGTCCAATGGAAAAAAGAAAGCTATCTCTCGACCTGAGAATCTCAGAAGTTAGACTGAGAGGCCAAGTTTTGTCCTTAGATCAGCCTTCGATTCACAACTCAAGGCATCTTTCTTGTATTACTGTTGCAGTCCCGGTGAAATCTGCTACCATGAGCTGAATACAGGAATTTGTGCAGTTTTGACTGCTGGCCAGGTGTCTTTGATTTTTTTTTTCGGAATTGTGTGAATTGAACTCGACTGCAGCTGCCTTTGTGCCATGTGGTGTCTTTAAGGGCGGGATGACCCCTTATACTTGATTTCCTGTTGATGCCGGCCCTTGGCTGAGAGTATTCCTTGACTGCATTTTCCCTGAGTGCACCGCTGTACAGTAGGCCACCTTGAGGCCAACTTGAGGCCACTCCGAACTCGTCTCAGGTCTGAGTCTAAGCCTCCATCACATATTGATGGCGTACCCGTGGGAGATCACAGCTGATGGCGTACCCGTGGGAGAGTAGGCACATTGCACAGCCATCCACTTTTCGGGAACCTCAGACAAAAGGGGGGAGCAAGCTCCCCCAATAAATTATGTAGTGGGCGTGCTCTGCCTCAGTGTATGGTAGTCTGTAGCTTCTCAACAGGATCAAGTCAGGGAATGTACAACTTCGAAGGAAATAAACGAGTATCGGTCGGGGCACCTATCGATACGCCAACGGAATGTGAACATCAACATGCTCAGGAAATTCAAGAGAACGACCGTTAGGTGCAGAGCGGCGCCAATGGTGGGGGCGGTCAAGGGACTACGGAGGAGAGACACAAAGCTAGGGTGAGCCCGATTTTGACGCGAATTCGGATGCGAGGCCAGTGTTGGCAGCGGAGGCACGCGAGGCAATGAACTGCAGTAGACAGTGTAGATGATAGCGCCGCAGACCAGACGAGAGACCACCGGAACGACGTTCGAGTGGGAAGGACTCGGACGATGGTATCTGAAAATTCGTTAGCGCTCAAGTATAAAGTGAAAGGAACAATACAACGCACGAACGAAGCTGAAGAAAGTGCTGGTAGTCGGGTCAGGACACGTTGCAGGGTTGGACGCTGACAGGAAGCGTTTTCCCGAATTCGAAGCGCGCAGAACAAGATGAAGTGGATAGGGTAGAGATTCAAGTGCGAAATTTTGCGCGACTGCTTGTACATGAGAAACGGGATAAATACCAAAGAGCATCATGACGCACCAACTTGCAACAGACCCATATGAGCATATCATTCAAGGCTACCGTTCTGTGTCCAAGTCTACCCGTTGGCGGCGATGAGGCCGAGTGGGTACCTTCGAGGCCGGTGAGATATCTTGATTAGAGGCGGTTGAATGTACTTACCTCGTCCTGTTCATCGCCAAGAGCCTTGCGTTTGCTCGGGACCGAAGCGGAGGGGTCGAACAGTGGAGGACGGTGGAGGGGTGCATCAAGAGCGACTTTGCGCCGCTTCACACGCCTCGGCTCATCAGCCCCTGATCCTGTTGCCGTAAGCACGTCATCTCTCTTCCGTTTTCCGCCCACGACCAGGCGCAGATTTTCTCGCTGCACCCTCTCCAATCTAACTCTGGGATCTTCCGGGATTGAGTTCTCGTCTTTTCCGGACTCCTCAGAGTCTATGTCCTCGCGTGCCAGTCCAAACTCTGTGCGGAGTTTGGCTGCCGCGGTCTGCTTCTCTTCCTCTGTGCCATGCACGATGATCGTCTTCAATGCGAGGCTTTCCAGTCGACAAACGTCCCTTCTCAAATCCTCGGAAGGCCGACAGCAAATCTTCGTCTTATCAAACGGCGTCAAAACCGCAAGTCCTTCGAGCGAGGTTACTCGAGAAATCATTACGTAGGGACTCTCAGTACCACGGCAATCCGCTAGGTTAACCACCGCACTTTTCAATGTTCGCCCTTGCGCTTTGTACGCTGTCATCACAAATCCTGGCTGAATCGGCAGCTGTTTCCGGGTGACACTGCAGCTTTTACGAGTATACGGATGTACCAATTTGAATTGAACTGAATCTTCAAGAGCGACGACGTGGTGGTTGGGAAAATCTGGAATGATATCAGGGCTGGTATCAGGTGCGTCGATCACACATGAGATGGCGTGCCGGTTTCCTTCCTTATCTACTCTGTAGCGGACACTTTTCAAGATCCCAGAACAACCGTTGACGACTCCACCAGGAACATCGAAATTCTGACCCATCATCACAGGCATGCCGATAACAAGAGGTACTTTTCCCAACCGCTGATTTGTTTTACCGGAATCTAACGATCTCAGATGTTGGATTGTGTCGGATTCTTCGACAATACTTCTGCCAATTCTATCTGTCGCGTAGTACCAATGCAATTTTTGTCCGCTTCTTTTTGCGAAAGCACGCGTAGCCGTGAGGTTAAGCTCGTCCTTCATCCGGTTTTCGTTCACAATCACTGGTGCGTTATTCCACGGCTCGCTCGACCAATCAATGTCTAGATTGCTCAACAAACGGCTGTTCAAGAGCTGAAAATCACTGTCAGTACACCTTCCGCAACGCAATCTTCCGAGCAGTTCTATAAATCTTCGATTCTCGGGTCCAGATTGTCGGACAATCTCCGTGAATAACACAACAGTCTTCACAGACATCCATAATAGTTTTCCAAAAATTTCCTTTTGTCCCAGCTCTGTGCCCGCTTTCGTAGTACGTATGCCCGACTGTTTCTTCTTGTTCTTTTTCTTTGGATCAGTTTCAATGTGTGCATATAGCTTACTCTGTCGAACAGGTGGTAATTGCGAAAAATCTCCAGCAAAGATAACATTTATTCCACCGAATGCAAGCGTACTCCCCTTAGCCGCGCTTAGTGCACTACTTATATCGTATAGCATTGCACATCCAACCATTGAAATTTCGTCGATAAACAGATAATCAACACCTTCCCACATCTCCATGAGATCACGTAGGGCCTTCCCAGTTTTATGTTTCCTCTCGTTCTGACCCATCCCCAACGCAGCATGGAGTGTCATTCCTGAAATGTTTCGAGCGGCAACCTCAGTGTATGACGCTAAACGGAATCTTCGTGTTTCTTCTCGAGCTTCGAAAAAATCTCTCAGGGCTTCGATTACACGGGATTTCACAGTACCACCAGGTCCACCGATGTACATCCGGAGCGGTTCAGCATTCAGGTCCGTACTGTGCCGTGCAACAATTTCGAAAGCGCGGGCTTGTTCCGTATTCAATGTGTAAGTTCTAATCATTTGTTCCATGACTTCTTCAGCATTCAACTGGTTACTAGACTTCCCTGGTTGTTCGGGCGCTGTACAAATGGCTGCGTGGCTATATTGCTGGGGGAGATCCGAACGGAATGCATGGCCACTTCGAAGTAACGATTCGTTAGCTGTGTCTATGATACCTGCCAGGTCAGTTCCGATTTGTTTCTCCTTGCTAGACTCGACCTTTCTCCATAAATTCTTTCGCTCGCGGTAGTTCTCTTCCCATTTTTGTTCCTGTACAGCGACCCGTTCCGCAACCAAATCGTGATCAATATCCAGAATTGCTTCTCCATTGAACGGGGTATCCTCAGCAGTGAACAATCCACTGTCCTCTGCGCACAATTTGGCTTGAAGAATGGCAGCTTCAGTCCGCTGGTTATTTTTTGAATGACACAAATCGATTGATTCTAGATGGTCAAGTATCTGCTCATCGTCCATTTCTCCGTATAACTGGCGATCAGCGTTCCGTAGGAGCTCGTCGGAAATCCCGTCACGGATTCTACGGTTATGGCGGTTCTGAAAATGACTGTCGCGACTATCTTTGCATTCGTGCAGTAGTTGCATGTTGTCAATGATGTTTCTGACCTCATCGGAGCATGCTTCATAAAATTCCTGGTACGCCTCAATCCATGTCTGTTGTTCATCTCTCAAGTCAGAAGCATGCCTCCAGGGTTTAAACAATATCAACATCAATCGTGCGTGTTTCTGTTTCATGTCATCGCGATCTCGTCGGGGCAGCGCGGAGCCAATTGGGACAGGTACCTTTTGCATATCAGGTGCAGCTACCCGCAGAACATGCGTCTCAGCTTCAAGGTGCTCGCAGTCTAGCTCGACCGTAGGCCGTTTCCTTCCACTCCAGGCTAGAATATCACCGTCTTCGGCTTTCTCCCAACTAGCTTTGAGATTTTTATTACCAGGAACAACATTCTCCTCCTCTTCTTGTTCAAATAATTCTAATGATTCTTCGAGCTTCTTATGATTTCTGTGGGCCTCCGTTTTCCGAGTTTTTTCAACTTGTGCGACAAAATCCCAAACACTAATTGATTCCAGGTCAGAACCGCGATACCGATAATCTGCGCCTTGATTCGCTGTAGCGATAAATTGCCCTCGTCGGTCTACGTTAAGTCGGATCTCGTCTACATCATGTGGTGCATCAGGTAACTCTTCATCTGCCTCGTTGACTTGTGTCTCATTCTCCAGAGGGTTGTCATTGATAACTTCTCCTTCAGAGGCAAGTTCGAGTTCATTTGTAGGCGGATCCATCTCGGATTCAGCTTGAATATTCTCTGATGTTTTATAGCATTCGGGACTAGGGTATTCTGACTCTATGAATCTCTCCAGACTAGGCCAATACAAATTTGCGAATTTGTGACTTGTGAAATGGTCCTCAAAGTCCATTAGGTACGAGGCAACTTGGTGTCCACTTCAGGGTCATACTCGCCGAGCCGAGTTACCGCAAACATTTCGCTCGGCAGCGCGCAATCATGGCCTCCTCAACAACAGTGAGATCCTGGAGCTCTGACGGAATTGGTCCGAGGTAATTATAGTTGGCCATTGACAAGCGAGGAATTTTACCGGCCTTTGAAGCAGATTTGCAGGCACTACAAACAACCAAAACAGGCTCCATGGTTTCGGGGTCATCTTCAATGCATTGAGGTTCAATCAAAAGCGACTCGTACACTCCTGACTTCACGGGCATGGGAGGCGGAATCATCTCAGGGTCAAGCCACGGAGTAACCGTATTTTTCGGGTCTGTGTTTGCCAACTCAGAGTCAATCCTCTGATCATCTCTGGTCTCGGAAAGCTCAGTCTCGTCAGGTCGTCTAAGTTGATCCAAGTCAAACTCCTCAAAAGATATGGTTGTTTTCCGCTTGATATTACAGCGCTCAACACAGCTACCACAGGTAAACGTAGATAATACGTCCTTAGAGATCATCGCCTGAAAAGTGTTTTTAAATTTCTCCTTCAACCTCGATGAGATTAACTGTGGCCACTCCTCCTTCAGTTTTTTCAATTCCCGGTGATTCTTCTCCTTTTCTTTATCACGCTTTGCCTGCCTCGAACGATGGGAGGGCTGTTTACTATCCAGGCTTTTCAAAAATTTCCCTACAAGCGATCGCAGTTTAGCGGGCCCATCCTGAGGCGAAAATTCAACATTGTGCATACGAAGAAATTTTCGAGCAATAGCGCGTGACATCTTTGGCAATATCTGACTCAAAAGGCGGATTTGCAATGCTTGTTCAAATTCTTCCTGCGTGTAAGAGCCAGAAGGAACTATCGGAAACGATTGATTGACGATAGACTGACATCCGATCGAGAAAGACCCAAACCGTTGCGATCCGCAAGCGCCAGAGAGAAGATGTGTGGAAATGACATTGCGCAATGAATCCTGTGAACAATCTCGACTCGGAATTCCATGCAAAGCTGCTATAGAGATTAAAGAGGCGAGGGGCATTGCATTAATTCGTTCTAGCACTCGCTCGGCAGGATGTAGCTCAGTGAACTGCTCCACCAACGATGACCGTGTACTGAGGAGTTTAGCACGAATCCTTCTTTCCCAAGTCTCGAGATCTGTGTTGGAGCCATTGATTCCGAAAATACTTGCGAGTGTTGGCATGGCATTCAACAGATCCCGAGAAGATATAATGATACTCAAAGTGAAATAAGCAAGGTCGCGGGAGTCGTCAAAGCCTTCATTAATCAGAGTGCATTCAGTCAGTCAACGAGGGGTGTGGGTGACGGGACATTGAACAACCTCCAGAGAGAAGATGCGTCAAGATAGCTTGCTTGCACTCTGGTAACGAGCTCAAATTTTGGGATGGGATTCCATGCCCTTGCATTATTTTGAAGTAGTATGCCTGATTTCGCTGAGCAAAAATATTGCAATCAGATCTCGTTGACGACAGCATACACTCAACACGATCACGGCCAGTCAGTTCATTTGACATTATCTCGCCAGTGTTCTCAGACAAAGATGAAGTCGAAGAAGACGACACAAAAAATGTTCGATCATAATTTCTGGGTACATTCACAGAAGTGGGGGGACTGTGTTCCGAAGAACGAACAGACAGATTGCATGAGGCAGCAACATCAGCACCACCGGCACTGGCATCAGCACCACCGGCACTGGGAATAGCAGCATCACCGATGCGCAAAACAGGTTTAACAGGTTTAACAGTTTTAACATTTTTAACGGGTTTAACAACAACAGTTGCATTAACAGGTTCAGGATGAGCCAACATTCCAGTCGATTGCGAAGGCTCAAGAGATACGCTGGAATCCAGCGGAGCCCCTGATACCCCCGCATCAAGGGAAGCGACTAGAGAAAGGTGAGAAAGGAGACAGGCAGCATGCATGGGCAACTCACCGTATCCCGATAACATACTCCAAGGATCAAATGCAGCCGGAACTCGGTGGCCAAAGTGCAAGAGCAAGTCACGGAGGTGAGACTTCCAATCAAGCGCAAGCACGACATCAAACTCAAGACCAGACGAGATTCGACAAGAGAGGACGACGGTGAGAGGCCCGTGATCACGACTGTTCAGCGTTAAAGCAAAAGATCCCGAGGAACTAGCTTGGCGGCCAAGGAAATAGGTTTGCACAAAGAAAGACGAGACCAGAGTTGTCGGCCCCTGCGACCGAGCGATGTTAAAGGTGGGGGTTCCATCAATGAGGAGAGACATGGTGTGACGAAAGAAAGATGCTCTTGACGCGGCTGGGCTTATAAGGTCACTTAGCCGGAGATCACCGAATCTCGGATCTTAGCCGTCTGGTCATGTCAAGTCACTTTTGAGTCACTTTGTACAGCCTGGGCTAGCCATTTACGTAAGTGCTGGCATCTCGAGTCATTTGTGCAAAGAAAATGGAGTCGATTCGTCGAGTCAGCGCCGAAAATGCAAAGTCAATGAAAGCTTCGTGATCCGGTATTCAAACACAAGGCCGGTCGACACAGCCACCCATCACAACGTCGTAGGGCGCTACAAGACCCACTTCTTTCCAGCTATCTACAAAACACTGGAGCGCTCCGAAAAAAAGTTCCCATTAATTGATGCGATGACGTCAATTACCATATGAGGTAGGCACTGCCGGATCCATTGCGTCGACGGCTGGCGGGGGCGACCTCGTGTTGCAGCCTATGCAATTTCTTGATTGGACATCCCGTTGGCGGCCATGGTAATCATGAGCAGCTTGTGTGCAGGAGGGATGTAGCGGAAGGTATTGTAGGGCATGGTAGGCGAGAGAGACGTTCCAGGAGCAGTGACGAAAGGGCGAGTGTCGTTGGAGAGAGTGGAGCGGGCTGGCCGAATTAGGCAGGAGCTGTCAAAACCGTTGTGTGAATTTTTTTTCGGAGCGCTCCAGTGTTTTGTAGATAGCTGTCAGATAGTGGGAATTTCCGGCGAAATAAAGCGACCGATTTTTCTGAGATAGAAATCGTCAAATCACGCGACTTCATGGCATCTGTGGGAAATTACCTTGTTTCCGTACCCCGCCTTATCAGGGGAATGATTTTTTTACCTCAAGCTCGATGGGAGTTGCTCCGTTCGTTCTGGGACCAAGATATTCGTGTTCAGACTGTAAATTAGCGTTAAAGGCGACCTAGTGTCGAAAAACCGCGAAATTGGACCCCCTTGGTTAGATCTGGCTGGCTGCTTGCTTCAGGATACATTTATTGGTTGAACATCACCTGGTGCATCTAACTTTTCACTGTTGTGTCCGAATCGTTCGCAAAATGTGTTCCTCGCTCAGCAGGTTGAAACGTGTGAATATTACTTGATTGCATTCTGTGCCATAGAAATAAAATTCTACTGAATGGGGGATGCCCGAAACTTGCCCGAACGAACATCCTCGAGCAATTTATTAATATTGAGTAGTCTCCCATCCACGCCCCTGATATGGGAAGGAGCCATGCACCGACAGTGCTCTTACCCATATTTTATTGCTGCATTGCGCCGAAATGCATAGCAACCTCGATACCGTAACAGTAACGATTTCCAAATTGGGTAAATGGCTTGTCACGCCAAAAGTGTCTGTCACGTGTGTCCCCACGTACTTCGCAATCCCCACATAAGTAAGTACCTATGCAGTCTCCCCAGGCGTTACCTCCCCCGTTAAATCCCTCTCATTGGCCGGATTTGGACGAGGGCCAAGCAGACGAGCTCTGGGAGTACTGGAGTGTCTTTCTGGCTAGTCAAGGCTATCGCATAATGGGAAGTCCACTTTACAACACCCTTGGAGCAGGAGTCCCCAACCGCTTGTGCCCTCCTTCAAACCCATTCCTTCCTGAAGAAAATGAAAGCTTCATCATTCATTCTAAAGCGACTGATATGCTCTCCACTCGTTCCTTGTCAGCCTGGCGCCCGGTGCGCGGTCTATTTCCTCTTGCGGCTTCCTTCTTCCACGCTGATAGTAATACCGCTCAGTGTTTAGAGATATGCTTTGCAATAGATGGTTCCCAGCGCCAAGTTGTTTTGAAAGCAATGACAAAGGATAGCAGGGAGCTGTACATATTGCGTCGGCTTTCCAGTCCTCCTCTTCGGTCGGACAAGCGCAACCACGTTATCCCAATACTCGACTTCATTGACATGCACGAGGCGGTTATAGTTGTAATGCCTGCATGGGGCATGTTCTGGAATTGTCCGCCCTGTGGCAGTATGCAGCTTCGCTATCAAATGGCAACGAAGCTTACTCTAGGTCTGGTGTTCCTCCATGAGCAGGGCATTGCACACGGTGTAGGTAGTCCTTCTCATTGATCTACCAACCATTTGACATCCGGCTTAGGACATCCATCCTGGGAACATTGTAATCAGCCACGACAATCGTCTCGCGCGTCAGGCGCCTGAAGATGATTTCCGCAATGAGAAAAACTTGGAATATGCATTTCTTGACTTTGGTTCGGCCCAAGAACCCGCCCGAGAATCCCTGGCTCTGCCAATTACCACCCCTCCGGCAGGATTTTGCGCCCCCGAACAAGTGTTGGGGCAAGGGAGCCAGGCAATCGACCTGTTTGCTGCGGATGTTTATAACCTTGGAAAAACTCTGCAGAGGGAACTGTCGGATGCTCTTGATGTTCGTCCATTTGACCTGCCTCCCTGGGGTTTTGTTTTTTGCTTTCTCTTATAAATGACCTCAGATGTACGGCAGGGAGCATCTTCGAGGCCAAAACCAGCAGCAATACGAAGGCGTCTTGTTGCAAATGACGCATGCCCAGCCATCAAAGCGCGGCACCGCAGCTCAAGCTTTAGACGCTCTACGCAGTGCCGCTGAACGCACACCAACGGTCACATGACGTACTCTGTATTCCAAATTACACCACTCTTTGTTGCAAGCTTTCGTCAAAATGATTCTACTGAGATTTTTGATTTGAAGTTCTGATATATGCTGTACCTGGCTACGGAAGGTATGCAGCAGCACGGTAAGGGTTGGCGGGGATTTCGTATAGTAGGTAGTTCGGAAACGGTACTGTAGTATTTTGTTCAATTCGTAAGCCGATTTGGGGTGTGACATCTCATACGAGCTTGATTTTTCGTATGGGGGCCCGGACCGGTGTGACTTGCGAAAATTTTCGTTTTTTTACCCCTATTTTAGGCCGAAAACAGGCGGCGAAAATTTGTGTGACTTTGGGGGACCATTCGTATGGAACCCTCGTGACGCTGTGACTCGCAAAGATTTTCGTCGTTTTTGGGCCTTGTGACAAGTGACAAAACGAATTGAAGGAAATACTACAGTAATATAGACTATATAACAAAAGAGAAAAAGAAGTTTCAGTATCACACATGGGAATGAAAGCTTGAGGAATAGTATCAATATCTGAGACGGAACGGGAAGGAAGGGGAAGAGGGAGATTTGGGGTGGGTAAGGTAGGCGTCAGTCACTTACAACAAGCGGTCACATGACCAAAGTGTGACAGCCATTAAGCTCCGGCCACAAAACATTAGCTAAGGGTAAAAAGTGGGACCTAGAAATGGTGTAGTTGAGCAAATGGAACTCAGAATTTATCTTGTGATGGAGCAGTAGACCATTCTTCCAACCCATTTTTTTTGAATGCAGAAATGAGTTTTTGGAGCGATTTTGGTTTGGGACGATGGCGAAATTTGCCGCTTATGTAATGCTCCCACGCACCATATAGGGTAGAATCCCATATCTCCAGTTATGATTACATAATGACCAAAAAAATTTTCGACCTCGAAATTGAGCAAAATCCAGCAGGTTTTGTTTTCGTGCCGCAATTTTTGCCGCGTTACGCGTTACGTGACACGTCATGTGACCGCTCGTTGTAAGTGACTGACGCCTACCTTATGAATCTGTTGAAGTATTTATTTCTCTTCCATTTACCGTACATACCTTACATTCTCCAACTCGCAATCCGTTCCGTTACGCGTCACACATTCCTTATGTAGCTTTGTGTCACCGTCACATTCCTCAGTCGTTTCCTCCACGACTGAGGTATGTGCACTCGTATCTACTGTCCTTACAGCTTACTGATTCTCCTGGTAGTTTATACTTACTGTATTCTACTCATCGTTCCCAAAAGTGACCGGAAATGCCGGAATTTCGACACGATCACATGATTTCCCCACGGTTTTTGGACCCGGTGAAACATTTTGGACAATCAATAGGTGATCCCCCAAGTTTCCTGCATATGCATAGTATATAGCTCACTCTAGAGCCATTTCAATTCACGTTGTGCTTGTTTGTACACAGTGAACATCAAAGTGTTTCTGAAAGATTGGCTCCAGATCGGAGAACTGCTCATGGGCAGCCAATTGGAGTGCGAGTAATGTATGTAAGGACTCCATGGCTACATACCAAGCACTTTGTATCCCCACTGTGGGTGAAATATTCCAATAGAAATGACAGAAACAAAATTTTGCACTTTATCGCTAAAATTCAGTTGGACAGTTAGAATGGTGGGGTCTCGAGGGTGGTTAACCCTGCAAAAAACTTCTTCACTAGCTAAACATATCATGGCTCATATACGGAATGCAAAATGACCCCCATTCTAGACCTGATACAACAGAAAGGATACCACACACAAATTTGAAAAGTTGAAGATGGCTCGATCAAAATAAACAGCCCAAATTTTGTGTGTTTACGAGGAGTTTCCAACATTGTGCCTTTGTATATTAATGAGGGGCATCTGACTAACAATATCCATGCATAAGAATTGCAGTCCTTGTCCTATAAGCAGCCACATTGCACAAGTTTTGTTGATTACCATCAAAATTTGACTGATCGGGTTGTCTTCAATTTACAGTGCGTCCAGAAAGATTTTGGACCAAACTCTTGGTCAATATGTGGGCAAAACATGCCAAAGTGCATGAACATTCAATTCAATGATAAAAATTTCCACAGAATAATTGAATTTCCGGTCACTTTTGGGAACGATGAGTATCAGGTTATGGGCCACCGCGCCTCTGCTTACTCGCAGTTACCAAAAGTAACCGAATTCGGCGTTTTTTCCCACAAATTACGATGGTCAAGGAGCTTTGAGCGATGAAGGGTTCATTCACAGTGTGTTTGCTACAACTTTCATGATATAAACTTGGGGTAAGCTATCACACAGTGGGTGAGTGAATTAATCTTCAAAATACCATCAATTTAACAGTGTTTGCCTTTTTTGGAACACAGTCACCAGGATCTCAGGTAGGTGAGTACCTCGAAGTTAGGTCTACTATCTCATGACTTTGTATCTGAGAGCTCAGAGCTTGCTGGGCTATCTTCATCCTTCAATGAGGGTACTAAAACAGAGCAAGAAATTGTTGATTTGGCATATAAATAAACAAACATAGAAAATCAGCACAGGGAAAGCCCAATAACTTCGGCGCGCGTCATGTGCAATATCATATGACCACCCTTTCCCTCTTCCACCAGCTGAACCAACTGCTAACTGTATTAGCTGGTCGCAAGCAAGGCGTTTCTAAATTCGGTTACTTTTGGTAATGCCGAGTAATCTCAGCCAGTACCGGACCGCTACTTGTCGAAAACTCGACGACTCTCTTTATTATCTCATTCCCCACATCTACCCTGCTTCCCGCCACATTTTACACCAAACTTGTCGACTTCTCGCTGACACGTCATGCCCGATCCGGACACCAAAACTTCGACGGCTTCTTCCTGGGATTTACCCCACGGCACTGGGACTTTCTTTCCGCGCGGGGAGGACCGCCTCAAGGACGAAACCGGGTACTTCCTGTGGTCCAAACGGATGAAGTCAGCGTACGAGACAATCGAAATCTGGGATATTGTTTCCACGGTATCTAAGCCGGGGGACAAGGCGTCTGCGGAGGAGCACAGGATTTGGAAGAAGAAGGACAGGTCCGCACTCTCATATTTGCTGTCTTCTGTCGACAGCGAGCTCGTCGTCAAAGTCTCAGACTATGACACTGTCCACCAAGCTTGGACCGCTCTCGAGACCGAGTTTGGGCAGACTGGGACTGGGGGTATTATGCTCTGGTTCCGTCAGCTCACTCGTCCCCTCCTTGACGATGACACGCTCGCACTCGATCAGCATGTGAAGGACTTCCAGAAAGCGCAGACTCATCTTACGAAGGCCGGATTCAGTATCCCCGGTCCTATCGTTAGCGCCATCTTCCTCTCCACTCTTCCCTCCGATTCAGACGACCCCAAATCCTACTATTCCCTTGTCCAGAGCGCCAAGATTGACGACACGACTACTCTGGTCTCTACGATCCAGGGTGTCCTCGATTCCCGTCGCCGCAGAAAGTCCCCGAAGACCGAGGGTCAGTCGCAGGAGTCTGTCCTCGCAGCGTTGGAGCTCGCTGCCATCGCTCGCGGTACGGAATTCTGTATGAAGGTCATATCGCAGACAACTGCTGGCAACCGGGTGGCGGTAAGGCCGGTCAGGGCCCGAAGCAGCAGCAGCATAAAAAGAAGGGGAAGAGGGGTAAGGGCAAGGAGAAGGCCCACAATACGGATGGAGGGGGAGACGAAAAATCCAATAATGTACGCTTCGAGAAATGCTTAATGGCCTCCGTGGCCGACTTCTCCTCTTACTCCCTGCATGATGAGAGCATTCCGGCTACACCTCCGACGTCATCCTCCCAGACCAACAACTCCGCGTACAGTGCACGTACAGCGGGTGCGTCTACCATCATCGATTCCGGTACATCGACACACATTCACTCCGTTCGACGCAACTTCGTTTCTTACGCCCAAGCCGTATCCGGAAATATCAGCGGGTTCGGCAACGGTTCGAGGAAAATCGAGGGTCGCGGTGAAGCACAGCTACTAGCGTCCCATCCTAAGGGTGGTAACGTCCGTGTAAGGGCAACCTTTAGGACCCGACATATCTCGAGGGTCTAGCGAGGGAAAATCCGAAGTTAATTAAGAAGCTACTAAGAATACATCAAGCGCACCTAGCGAGGAAGAATCCGAAGAGAAGAAAGGCTGAGGATTCCCACGCTAGGTGCAGTAAACATATAGTAACTAATTCCCACAAGCTCGGAGCAGTCGGCAATGATCCCGAGCCAAGTCACATGCCTTACTCCACGATGACATAGGGCTTTGGGGATTTGACAGGAAAGTGGGAAATCTGCAGGAGGCCTGCGTCATAGGTGGCTGTGTAGTGCCAAAAGAGGGAGTTCCCCTGACATCATCCCCCCCTTGGAATGCGGCGCCTCGACGCATAGATCGCACCTGAGCTGGAGTTGAAGAGCGGTCACGGAAGGGAAGGGAATCGAGGGCAGTGACGGCAATGGAGCGAGGTTTGGAAGGGTATTTGCGGTAAAATGCAGTGACAGCGTCCGGGGCAAAGACATTAGAGTGCTTCACCCATTGATCATGGGACGGGTCATAACCCTTCCAGCGAACCCAGTACCATAGACTCCCGTAGCGGATCTTGGCATCCAGTATCTCCTCAACTTCCCATTGCTTGTCACCAGGAAGGTCGAGGACGGGTGGCGGCTCTTGGTGTCTGGGGCGAGTGGGGAATGGATCGGCTTCCACAAGCTGGAGTTTCACGACAGGGAAGACAGGGTGGAGGGCAGAGTAGCGGGGCGGCAGCTCCAGTTTGAAGGCACCATTACCAACAACCTTCAGAACTTTGAAGGGGCCGATACGCCGGTGGGAGAATTTCACCGAAGGGCGGGTGGTGCGGATGTCTGAGGCATCAACCCACACCCGGTCGCCGACCTTGATGTCTGGAGCTGGTGTCCGCCGGCGGTCATAGTACTGCTTGTACTCTGCCTTGGCCTTGACGAGTGCCGCCTTTGCCTCGGAAACCCCTGACGCAATTCGATCGTGGAACTCGTTTACAGCCTCCAACCTAGAACGTGCAGCGTGGGGCTCAAAGCCCATACGTGGAAGCCGACCAGTGTCCGTCATGAACGGTACCTGCTGCGTGGAGGAGTGCATGTGGTTGTTGTACGCAAACTCCGCTGCAGGTAGTAGCTCATCCCAGTCGTCCTGCTTGTAATTGGTGAAGAGCCGGACGTACTGCTCGAGTTCCTGGTTAACGCGCTCTGTTTGGCCATCGGTCTGCGGATGGTAGGCCGTAGAGGTGGCTGGGGTGACCCCAACGAGGCGCCAAAGCTCGTGCGTGAACTCTGCGATGAACTGGGTGCCACGATCCGAAATGTACTTCTCCGGCAGGCTATGGTGGCGCCAGACGTTCCGGTAGTACAGCCGAGCAGCGCCAACTGCGTCAATGGTAGTGTGACACTCCATGAAGTGCGCTCTCTTCCCAAGGGCACGAAGCTCGACAATGAAGTCGACTGAGACGGTGTGCCAGCGCTCCTCGGGGATCTCTGTGTGGTGGAGCTCACCAATCGGCAGTCTACGAAGCGCCTTGGTGCGGCAGCATAAGTCACAAGTCGCAACATACCGGCCGACATGGCGCGACAGTTGGGGCCACCAGTAGTTCCGAGACACGAGCTCCAGAGTCTTGAAACAACCGGCATGGCCTGCAAGGCGCGTGTCATGGTGCTGCTCTAGGATGCGCCGGCGGAGGTCCTTGTCCCGGGGAACGACAATCTTCCCCCGGAAGTAAAGGAGTCCACCTTCAATACGCCATTCCGAAGACCGGGCAGACCGGACGCTTCGAGCCTTAAGGAGTTCCTTGGCAGTCAGGGCAATGGGCTCCTCAAGGTCAGGTTCCCCGGCCAGCGCATCACGGATGTCGCGCAGGAGGGGAGCCTCAGGGCCAGCGATAACCAGGGCTTCGGCGGCCCGAACGTGGAACAGCTCGGGTCGAAGCAGGGTGACATCCCGATTATCGTCCTGCACTCCATGATCCGGTCTCCGAGAAAGCGCATCGGGGCGACCCATGAGGCGACCCGGTTGGTGGTGCAGCGAGAAGTCAAAACGGGAGAGGTAGAGAGACCACCGAGCTTGGCGGCGATTAAGCTTCTGGGCCTTCCGGAAATATTCCAGGTTTTTGTGGTCCGTCCAGATCTCAACCGGATGCTGCGCGCCCTCAAGGAAGTGGCGCCACTCTTCAAGGGCTCGCACAATCGCAAGCATCTCCTTGTCGTGAATCTCGTAGTTCCGCTGCACCTCGTTCAAGCTCTTGGAGTAGAACGCAACCGGATGCCACTTGCCATCGTCACCCTGCTGGGAGAGGACGGCACCGGTGGCATAGTCAGAGCTGTCAGCCTCAAGCCGGTACGGGCGTTCGGGGTTCGGGAGAACCAGGACGGGGTCCCGAGTCACCCGCCGCTTGAGCTCGTCAAAGGCAGCTTGCTCTTCAGGCAGGCAATGCCCTTCTTGGTGAGTCTGAAGAGGGCTTGAGCAACGTCTGAGAGACCTCTCGGACGATCTCTCGATGCCGACGGATGTCTGAGTGGGCAATGAGGATATCGTCGAGGTAGACCATGACGTCGCCAGAGAGGATAAGATCCTGGAAGATGTCGTTCATCATGGTCTGGAAGGTTGCAGGGGAGTTGGTCAGACCGAAGTACATGACCAGCGGCTCAAACAGTCCCCGGTTGGTCCGGAACGCTGCCTTCCACTCGTCGCCTTCACGGATTCGAACGTTGTTAAAGCCCCATCGGACATCGAGCTTCGTGAAGTACCGGGCTCCCCTGAGTCGGTTGATGAGGTCGTTGATCAAGGGGAGCGGGTAGCGATTCTTCACAGTCATAGCGTTTAGAGCTCGATAGTCCTGTACGAACCGAAGTCCGCCGTCCTTCTTCTTGACGAAGAAGACGGGTGAGGCCATAGGTGATTTTGACGGTCGAATCCGGCCAGTGCCAAGTCCCTCCTCGATGAAGGCATCAAGTTCCCTCTGTTCAAGAGGCGAGATTGGGTAGACCTTGCAGTTCGTGGGCTTAGAGTCCGGCACGAGCTCAATGGCATGGTCCCAGGACCGGCGTTCAGGCAGTGAGTCAAAGGACTCCTTGTTGAAAACATCGTCAAACTCTCGGGCCCATTCGGGAACGTCCGAGCGCGCCGGGGCTGAGTTTTTGGCGTAAGCCTCAGCCAGGCGCTGGGAGACGGTGCTTCCAGCACGGATATCCTCAGAAGGCAGGAACTGGGTGTAGAACACCCGGTCTCCCGGCTCAAGGGGGTCATCCATTTCATCCACATCATCCTCGTCATCATCCTCGTAGTCCGGGAACAGCTCGGGCAGGTCATCGTATTCATCTTCGCCTAAGTCTATGGCACAGATGGACGGAAGGGGACCAAGTCGGAGCTGCCGGAGGATCTCAGCCGCCAGGCGGGACTCTCGGCGGGCAGCACGAGCCTCCAGGCGAACCTCGGTGCGGCACGTAGAGCACTCGCTGGGGCATCTGCTCATCTTGACCTCTCGGGTGTCCCAGTCGATCTCCGGATTATGCTTCCGGAGCCAGGAGTAGCCGAGGATGAGCTTCTGCTTCCCAAGACGGGTAACAGCGAGCTGCATGCGCTCAGAGTGACCACGATACTGCAGCACAACGTCCGCCACCTCGTGGATCGCACCAGCCTCATTTGGGGAGCCATCCACATTGAAAACCGGAATGGGCTGTGCAAGACGGCGGAGGGGGAGGCCAGACTTAGCTGCGAACTCAGAGTCAATGAAGTCTGAGGTGGCACCACAGTCGACGAGACCTTCAAGGGAAAGCTTAGTGGTGTCCTGGACTGCCTGAATCTCAAGGGGGAGATGCAGGGAGTTGGCACCGGGTGCAGCAGCAACGGTATAGCGCTGAGGAAGTCTACGCTCCCAAGGCTTTCGCCGGACGAGTGAAGAACGGAAGGGGGCAGGGGGTACGTCTTTCGTTTCGGCAGGTTCAACAGATGTGACATTGGCAGACTCATCATACAAACATGCGAAACGATTAGGAGACGCGATCGAGGGCGTACCGCTCACTCGTCGCGTGGGAGAAAACCCTGCTCTTCCTCGGCGGCCACTGACTCTGGCTCAGCCAGCGAGTCGGTGGTGGCAATCCGAGCCACCAGTTTGGAGAGGAGCTCGGACCCAAGCTGGCGAATGACCTCGTCAAGGACATCAGCGGCTCGGACGTCAGCGGGGGTGGGGCAATTCCGTGCCAGGTGTGGACCGCCGCATCGGTGGCAGCCACGGGGAGGTCCTCTCCCGAACCGCGTGCGATCAACGTCCATGGGGACTACCTGCAGAGGAGCAGGAGCTGGCATGGCCCGAGAAGGAGGCGCATGGGCAGGGACAACAGGGAAGACACCTGCTGGACGTGAGCGAGCAGCTGGCGGAGCTGATGGGGCTTTCGGGAGAAGCCCAGCAGCACGAGCCCGCACGTGTGATTCGTACTGGCGGTACGCTCGGGTCCGCCAAGCCATGTAGTCGCGGAGGTCTGGGGGGTCGCTGGACGAGGTGATGGCTGCATTGATGGCGGGGTCAAGGCCAGAGCGGAACTTGGTGACCTTGACCAACGCGGCAGCAAACCCAGCAAGGTCGAAGAGGTCTTCAAAGTCATCAGTATACTTGAAGACATCCCGGGAGCCCATGTAGTACACCCTAGACTCGAGTTTGTGTAGGGCATGGTCCTGCTCGTTCTCCTCGACAAAGCGCGAGCAGAACTCCTTGGTGAAGGTGTCCCAGGTGAGGAAGGGGAAAGGAGTTTTAATGGACATGCGCTCGGCCCATTTTTGCGCAGAGTCTTTGGACATAAAGGACATGGTGAAACGCACTGCCTTTTCCTCAGACATCTCGCCGCCTTCAACAAACGCCTCCGGAACCAGTCGGATGTAAGTCCGAGCTGAGTGAAGGAAGGCCCGGCCAGCCGAGCGGTCGCCGTCAAAGACGAAAGGGGGGTTCGGTCGAAGGACCGTTTTTGCTGCCGGTGTGAGGTTGGCAAAGAGTCCTGGACTCTCGTCCGGAGGCTCTGGAGGAGCGGCAGGGGTCGGAGCAGTAGTAGTGGGAGGATTGGCAGCGGTTTGAAAAAGCTCGACCAGACGGGCAACAGTCCTCTCGAGCCCAAGAGGTGAGCGATCTCTGGATCTGTCAATTTGATGTCGGCATAAGCGAGATCAGTGATCCTCGTCTGATCTCTTCCAACTCCCTACAATTTTTGCAGCAGAAATTTGAGAGAAACCGCAGCGAGGGTCAATGGATTGGAGGGAACACACAAGTGCTGATCCTCAGCAGTGTTGCTTGCAGTTTGAGTTGTACTTTTGTTTCTTCACGTCGCAAGTCCTAATAATAGAATCACCACCTGCTTAGTGCGCAGAATTTCAGGTAGTAAAGACTGGCAATATGGGGCCAGCAGTAAACTCAAGCTACCTAGACACTAAATTGACACATTAACAGCCTCAGCAGACACTGGAACGAGGGAGGGGAACGATTTGCTTGAGGCGGCGGGTGATGGCAACTGATGATCATTGCCTTTTCTGGGGGGGGTAGGTCGTGGGATTAATTGGGTGATCCAGAGATCGCTCGCCTCTTGCTCGAGCCTATCCATCCGCTCAGCAGCGGCGGCAGAGTCGGTCATGGTGGGCTCCGGAGAGGGGGAGGAGGGGGCAAGATTCGCGGTTTGTGCGTCAGAGGCAGCAGAGGAGGAGTCCGACGAAGCGTCTGAAAAATCACCAAAGCGCGCAATCTTGACCGGTTAATCCCTTGGAGCCTTTCTTCTGCTGTAAGGGCAACCTTTAGGACCCGAGATATCTCGAGGGTCTAGCGAGGGAGAATCCGAAGTTAATTAAGAAGCTACTAAGAATACATCAAGCGCACCTAGCGAGGGAGAATCCGAAGCTGAGGATTCCCACGCTAGGTGCAGTAAACATATAGTAACTAATTCCCACAAGCTCGGAGCAGTCGGCAATGATCCCGGGCCAAGTCACATACCTTACTCCACGATGACATAGGGCTTTGGGGATTTGACAGGAAAGTGGGAAATCTGCAGGAGGCCTGCGTCATAGGTGGCTGTGTAGTGCCAAAAGAGGGAGTTCCCCTGACAGTCCGACTCAGGTTGAAAGATACCTGTTATGTCCCTGACTCTCAGCCGACGCTTATATCAGTGTCGCGGCTTGATCAGGCGGACTGTTACACCGTCTTTGGCGGTGGACGCTGTGTTACCTTTGAGAAGGGTGACAGTGGCAAGCTCATCCGCAACCTCATTTCGTCCGAGAAGGTCATTCTGACCGCCTCTCTCGGCAGCGATCGCCTCTATCACCTCGATTCCTCCTCGTCGACGGAGAATTCTTTTTCCACCTCGTCTCGACCTCCGACCTCAAAGCTTGAGGAGCTGCATCAGCGTCTAGGGCATCTAGGCTACCCTGCGCTGCGCGCTCTCGTTCGGAAGGGTCACATTTCAGGTGTGAAACTATCTACGGCGGAACTCAATGCTGAGCCGCCGGTATGTCAATGTTGCATGGAGGGTGCCTCTTTTCCTCCTTCGGAAGAGGAAAATGCCGAACATATTCTCGATCACGTTCATTCAGATCTTTGGACTGCTCCAGTCCGTACTCTGAACGGATCGAAATATGCCCTCGCTTTCACCGATGACTGCTCTCGCTGGATTTGGATGTTTTACCTGCGTCACAAGAGTGATGCAGTAGCCGCATTCAAGGAGTGGTTGGAGATGGTCGAGCGTGAGACAGGTCGCAAGCTTAAGGTCTGGCACGTCGATAATGGGGGTGAATTTATCAACGAAGACCTGAAGCGGTTCTTGAAGGCACGTGGTATTCAGCTCAAAACCAGCGCTCCACGTACTCCTGAACAGAACGGTGTTGCCGAACGTCAGTTTAGGTCTATTTCTGACCGCGTTCGCACCGTCCTCATCGACGCCGACCTGCCGCTTAGCATGTGGGCTGAGGCCAGCAATTACAGTGGTGGCAAATAGAAATTGCCGTGGCTTTTTGGTGAAAATCTGGCTGTATACTTCACCGAATGACCTCAAATAAAATGTAGAGATAGGTATGTGATACTTTTGTGCCTCTTAGATCAGTCAGCAATATATTATGCCCTGAGAATGCATCAATCATAGGATGATTTCCGATTTTTGCCATATTCGGAAAAACACAATGAACCCTCAGGTAAAAGGTGTCATAATAGGATGAAAGTACTTAAAAAACAGTCCTAGTTTCCACTTTGGTTGAATGGAATTGACCCTGATTTGAGCTCACAGCAGCCGCTCAAAGTTGGCTATTTTCACACAAAATAGCTGAAAATGCAGAGAAAATAGCTAAAAGGACCAACTTCAAGCAGCCGTTGTGAGCTCAAATGAGGTTCAATTCCAGTCAATCAAAGTGATAACTAGCATTGTTTTTCAAGTACTTTCATCCTGTTATGACACTTTTTTGCTGAGGATACATTGAGCTTTTCCAGATATGGCAATAATCAGAAACTGTCCTGTTATTGATGCATCGTCAGGGCATAATAGATAGCTGAGTATTCTAAGTGGTACAGTAGTATCATATATTTATCTCTACATCTTATTTCAGGTCATTCGGTGAAGTATACAGCAAGATTTTGGCCAAAAAGCCACGGCAATTTCTATTTGCCACCACTGTACATGGTCTATGTCAAAAATCGTAACCCACACAGCGCTCTCGACCTTCGTACCCCTTTCTCCATCCGCTTCCCAAACCGCAAACAGCCGAAGTACAGGTCTTTTCACCGTTTCGGTTGCAGGGCTTACCTCTATAATGACAATCCTAATCGCAAAAAGTTCGACCATCGCGGCGAATCGGTTATTTTTGTTGGGTATCCGGATGATCGCAAGGCTTGGAAGGTTTATCGCCCCTCAAAGCGTACCTTCGGGTCGTCGCCTCATATCAAATTCGACGACAACTCAAATTGTGGGGAATTTTGGGCTGAGGGGGAGATACACTCATACAAATATTCTTCTCTCAAATCGTCTTCAAGCGAAGCTGATGATGATGATTACAGCCCTCCTTCCTCCACTTCTACACCTCCAACTGCCAATCCGGTACCTCCTCGTGCACCATCCCCTCCTGCTCCGGCTGGACCTGCGGATGTCGTGTCACAACCTAAACCCCGGGCACCTCGTCAACCTCGTCCTCTACCACCTCCACGCGACCCATCTACCCGTATCCGGGAAGCCGCTGAGCTCAAGGCCGCCGCCGCAAACCTTAATTCAGGCTTAGCAGCAGCGCCAGCTCCAGAGGACCCTGACCGTGCGCCGGAAGATTCTGCTTTCGCGGAATCCTGGGACGAATTTGAGTACGCTCATATCATTGGTCCCGGCGAAGTTCCTCGCAACTACAAGGAAGCGATGGAATCGCCCAATCGTTCCGAGTGGGAGAGCGCGATGGAAGTCGAGCTCGATAGCATTGCGAGGATGGGTACATGGGAACTTGTCCCACCACCTCCCGGTGTCACTCCGCTTGGTTCGCTCTGGGTCTATGCCTTGAAGCACGACAGTACTGGTGCCATCACTCGGTACAAAGCTCGTCTATGTGCTCAGGGTACACCCCAGCGCCCAGGTATCGATTGTTCGATGTCTTTTGCTCCTGTTGTGAAGTCAGAGTCGCTTCGTTACCTCCTAACCCTAGCTGCAAAGCTGGACTGGGAATTCCACGTTGTGGACGTCGACTCCGCCTTTCTCAACAGCGAGACGGATCCAGACGAGCCACCTATCTACATGCGACAGCCTCAGGGCCATCGTGTTTGTGGAAAGGAGGACTATGCCTGTCTCCTGAAAAGGGGAATTTACGGGTTAAAGCAAGCCGCACTTCTCTGGTACCAAAAGTTACGTTTCATTTTGGTCAAGATTGGTTTCCGGGTGTGCATTGCTGATCCGTGTGTCTTTATTCGTCGCCTGGAGAAGGCTATTTCCATCATCAGCGCCCACGTTGATGATCTCGGTTTATTCTGCTCCTCTGTTGCAGAGCTCAAACTTTTAAAGAAGCAGATTTCCGAGCATGTCCGAATCAAGGACTTGGGAGAGTCAAAATCCATTCTTGGCCTCGAAATCCTGCGTGATCGTGCGAACCGCACCATCTCCTTGTCTCATCGCTTCTATATTGACTCGATTGTGGCTCGGTATCGCATGGAGGATGCACGGCCCGTATACTCGCCAGTCAACACGTCGGCCGCTCCGCTTTCCAAGTCTCAATCTCCTCAGACTTCGGAAGAACTCCAGCGCATGGCCAACGTTCCCTACCAGCACGCCGTTGGTTCGCTTATGCATACCGCTGTTCAATGCCGTCCAGACATCACAAAGGCAGTCCAGTCCGTATCGCAATTTAGCTCCAACCCCGGTGAAGCTCATTGGGAAGCCGTTAAACGGATCCTCGCGTACCTCAAAACCACACGCGACTCTGTCCTTGTTCTAGGCGGCAATGAAGACCTTACCCTTCACGCTTTCAGCGATTCAGATTGGGAAAACTCAAAGGATCACGCCCGATCCATTTCTGGGTATGCTGTCTTCATCGGATCCAGCTTAATCGCTTGGTCAGCGAAGAAGCAAACCTCCACGGCTCTTTCGACTGGCGAAGCTGAGCTCTAAGCTGGCACACACGTCGGGCGTGAAATCATGTGGCTCCGCTCTCTTCTGTTCGAGCTTGGTTTCTTACTACCTCCCGGACCGACTTCCCTTTCTATCGACAATACTTCCACCATCCGGATGATTGTCAATACTGATGAAGTCACCGCTCGAACGAAGCACGTCCACATTGCCGTCTGGTGGATCCGTGAAGCAGTCCTCCATCGCTGCATCGTCCCTGTTTACGTCCCTACGGAAGTGAATGTTGCCGACTTATTCACGAAACCATTGTCGGCACCACGCCACAAGACTCTCATCAAAATGTTGGGCATGGCTCCCCGACCGGATGCTCGTTGAGGGGGAGTGTTGAAGTATTTATTTCTCTTCCATTTACCGTACATACCTTACATTCTCCAACTCGCAATCCGTTCCGTTACGCGTCACACATTTCTTATGTAGCTTTGTGTCACCGTCACATTCCTCAGTCGTTTCCTCCACGACTGAGGTATGTGCACTCGTATCTACTGTCCTTACAGCTTACTGATTCTCCTGGTAGTTTATACTTACTGTATTCTATCAGGTATATAATACACGAGTCGTTTCCTCCACGACTGAGTTTATACTTACTGTATTCTATCAGAATCAAGGTCGAAGAATACAGAACAAGAAAAGAGAGCAGAGAGGATTAACCAGGGGATTGTAAGTATGTAGGGGAGAGGGTGGACCGACGACTTATCCAAAGCCTGGTGAAGGTCCTTCATGCGCTCCGGCAGAGTTACCACCAACTCCTTACGACGTGGACAGGTATAGGAATCTGCACGGTGCTTTCCAGCCTAATTGAGGCATTCCACAGGGCCAGAAAAACATTGAGAGGTGTCGCCATGAGGATGATCAGCCAAGGGCTTCGCACATACTCCGCAAGATGGCTTCTTGACATTGCATCGTGCCTTGGTGTGTCCGTATTTGCGACATCCCCAGGGGCCAGCACTGGGAGATGCGGAGATGAGGGAAGCCACGAGCGACAGTGGGGCTAGACAATGCGGCCACGGGAGAGAGCAAGATCAACCTTTTTGCGTGATTGGAGAAGGAAGTATACTGAGCCAGCACGTTTCGGCTTACACCCGCTCGCCATGATGGCGGCTGTCTGCGATTCGGAGGGGGGGGCGATTGACGCAAGTTGGGAGACCCGCTGAAAAAAAAAAAATTCCACCCCCGGTGCGGATTTCGCAGATCGGTGTACCCTTGCCTCCGCTTGTAACTCCTTCGATTGGGTGGACCTTTCAGCACGCCCTGTAGGAGCTGGCTTTGTCGATGCAATGGATTGGTTAACTGGCGAGCTTGGGGAGGGAGGGATTGGCAAGGAAGCGGGAACGGTAACCGTAGCAGGTGATGATGGTGACGTGGCGGCGACGGCGGCGGGAACTTTCGAGGTGGTAGTGGCAGCCTGGGCAGTGTTTGTCTGCTTACGAGTGGCTGGCCGAGGTCCAGGGTCGGTGGAGATGGCGGCTAGGAACTTTGACTTTTCTTTGGATTTGGTGGACATGATGGTGGGAAGAACTTGAGATCCGTGCTTTTTGACAGAAAATCACGGGGTGTCCTCCCGAGGCGCCGCGCGGCGAGCGGCAGTGCGGCGGCGAGGGCCACGGAATCCATAGCGGGGTTTGGGGCGGAGCCCCGACAAGCTGTGCGACTGCCGAAGGTGCGGTGCGAGCGCAGCGAGTCCACCGCGCCAAAGGCGGGGACGATTCACTCACATCACGTGTTTTGGGCGCATTAGGATCAAAATCTTAATGGCGCCTTTTTCTGGGCCAAATCAGGAAATCTGGCCCCACATAACTCGAGGGAAGATCCGTGCAACACTTTCTGTGGGACCAGATTTTGTGATTTTGCCCGGAACAAGGCGCCATTAGGCTCGAAGTCGAGGAAAAAAGCGGACTGATATGAATCTTTTTGGCGCTGTCGGCATCATGTGACATGAGCGAATCGTCCGTGTCGAAAAATCGGTCATTTCGAGGGCTTTATGTCGCCGGAAATAGCCTCAGATTGCCGAGGGTTTTACTGGCCGGGGCCATCGGTTTTAATCTGTCTGGCGACCGCTTTGCCATCGCCCTTGGAATGGCGGGGTTGCCGCATGGCGCACTTGCCGTCACCTTGATACGACATCGGCAAGCTATTATATCCGTCCGCCTCCGTCTGCCTGTGTCCTTTCCCTCGCAAAATTTTCTCTAAGTCCCTTGCCGACGTATGAATTGGCTGGCAGCATAAAAGGGTGTCGCACCTTGCTGCCATTCCCTACTCTTCCCACCTCCCTTTTTGATCTCAATTCGCAGCTGCTTCTTGGTTGGCAGTTGCATCGCCGCGTCACTTCCTCTACCCGACTCATGTATGTTTCCCGCCATCCAATATCCTCGCTGACACTGGTTCCCTTCAAAATCTCATTGGATTCCTCGTCAACTCCGCAGCTCATTGCGCGCACCCGGCACTTCCTGTTATCTTATAATTCCGTATTTCTCTACGTACTGCACACTTGTATGCCCCGTATATCTAGCACCTAGCACTCTCTGAATATATATTTTTCACCATTACTTTTGTCGCGCGCGCCCGATTACAATCCGAAGGAAAGTTCAGGCAAGAAGACCAGAGAAGACCCATGAAACTACGAGAACACGAGATTTTGATTGACCGGATGTAAATTACGAGACGGTTTTCTACGCTTGTCTATGTGTCTGTCGGCTAAATTTTCTCTATCGGCTAATTTATGTCTATCGTTCTGCAAGTGTCTGCCATAGAAACGGCGTGTCTGCCCCACTCTAGCACAGACAGGGGCCTTTCTGCGGGTCTGCGGTGTCTGTGGTGTCTGCCGCAGACCACTGTAGACATCTGTCGTTTTCCAGATGTTGGATATTCGACTATCTTGGCGGCGCCTTTTTTTTCTGCAATGCTCTCAGTGTTTTTTCTTCTGTGGCGATTTTTTTTTTGTGATACACCACCTCTGCATGGCGCACTCGCCGGCGCTCAAGCCGCTCGAGAGTATTAACAAGTGTGTCGCACGGTGCATTACAGGTGCCTATCGTAACACTTCTCATGATGCCCTCGAGAAGGAGGCCGCTATCCTCCCAGCGCCCCTCAGACTCGAATCGTCTCTCTTGCACCGTCTCTCAAGGTATCTCACTCATTTGAATTTCCTTTTATGGTAGGGACATTTGATTTTGCCGCAACTGTATAAGCTTATGTACTCACTTCACGTGTCAATTCCGTGACCATTAACGGGACGCGACGCGTCAAAAATACCGAGAATCATCATGTATTGTGTGTTTTAGGCCTTAGTATTGTGTATTGGGCAGGTCTTTGCGTCTCCAGTGCATCTGAAATTCACCTAAGGCCCAAATACCGCTCCCTATTCGAATTGAAACACAAAGTGCCTGCCTTTGGATACATTGGAGTGGAAATTTGATGAAAAGTACCTATTTAGAGCCAGAGAGGTGAAGATTTCAAAAATGGTGTAGTGTGCATATGAGAGAGGGACTAACAGTTCTGCCCCTTTAACTCAAGGAAATTGGTGTCTGAATTGGCAAAGTCCGCCACCGCCCCTATCTGGCCAGATAGTGGTCGTGGGCAGCCACGGTTTGATCAGTGATCTGTTTGTCCTTGTTTATTTCCTTTGGGCACATGGTTTCCGTTTTCGGGCGTTCTTCGCCTTGCAGGATCCACTTCCTCTAACCACCAAATATTCGGGCTTTGCATGTAATAGGCTTACTTTAGGTCACACATGATATTGTTCGGAGGATTTTGCCAATTTCAGATTTTTCGTTGAAATAGCTGTATTTTTTGGGCGGAATTCAGCATATCTCGTTCAATCAAGTGATTCTAGTCAATTCCTCAGAGGAAATACATTGTTTTGGTCGACGGAAAATAGCGAATCCTAGAGCGAGGAAAATCGCCGGCTATCCGGCATGATCCTACACGGTCTTGTGAACAGATCATTTCGCGTGACATGGTGACTGTCACACCACTTTCATTTCCACTCTCGACGCGTTGCTGGCGCGACTAACGCGTTCTACACCTCTATTCCCCTTCTATCACTCTGGATGGGCAAGCGCCGGTCGGAAAAACAGCTGGCAGTTCTCTCCCGTCTAAACGAGGCTCGCTGGCAGTCACAGAATGCTGTAAAAGAGAATATTCTACGGAGCCCTGCTGCATCACATCCAAAGACTGCGACACGCGCACGGGCACAGATATCTGCTCTAGAGACTCGAATTCACAATCAAGAACAGTCTATTGCCTCCCTGCAAGCCTCTAATATCTCTTTCCAGACGGAAAACCTCGCTCTCGCTACTCATGTCCGTAACCTCGAACAGCTTCAATCTACGACGGCACAGCAGCTTTCTGCCACGCAGAACAGCCTCGCCATTGCTACGAACACTATCTCGGATCAGGCTATAACAATTTCGGAACAGAAGCAGCGTATCAATCGACTCAAACGAGACAAAACCCGAATGACTACCAAAATGGATCAATTGAAGGACGAATTACTGCAGGCTATCCTTCGCGCTGACAAGACCAATCGCTTATCATCCTCCCAATCGCTTCGCCTCGAGAGCCTTCTGTTCACTGTTCAACAACTCAATCGCAAAATCGCCGAGCAGACGAAAGAACGACAACAGATTCAGCAAAGACTAAAAAATACACAGATGCGAGAAAAACGGGCAAAACAGGCGTTGAAGGAGACTCGAATTATTGGAAAGCGAAAATCTGTATTCATCACCCGACATCGGCACTTCTATTCGACGCTCTACCGCTCTCTTGCTCTGAATTGTCACCGTGCAGGCTGTGCCCAGGCTAAGATAGGTGGACTCATTACACGGATCGGGCGGGTTTTTGGAGTGAAAGTTAAACATTCCATCAGTCGTCGAACCGTAGGCCGGGTAATAACAGAGGCCGGAATCAAAGCCAAGTTGCAATTAGGATATGAACTCGCGCGTGCCAAAGGTAAGGCTCATTCTAATTGAATTTGCGCTAACATTCACCAAATTTTAGCGGTCACTCTCAGCAGCGATGGCACAAGTCGTCGGAATATCAAATACGAGGGCCGCCACATCACCATCACCGCCCCCACCTATTCAACCGACCCTGATTCACCTGCCGAGGCTCCTGCAACCCGCCTTGTCGAGGTTGAGCACGCCCTTGATCACACCGCTCAAACTCAATTCAATGGATGGGATATTGTCAATAGTTCCATTGTCGACATCTACCGAAACAGCCCGCTCGGAAAGCGCGATTTACAGGCAGGAATAACCTACGAGGCCGATGATTTATGGCGCAAGGCAGTTGCCTATAACTCCGACCACGCAGCCGATGTTCGCTTGGTGGCGCAAAAAACGAAAGAGCGCAAGATGGAGGTGTTGGAAACGGACTTCGGAAAAGCAAAGCTTGCCGGTATGTCGGAGTCCGAGGCAGAAGACGCGTTGTGGGAGGTGGTATGCGAGATCAGCGAGGATCCTGAAGGCCTTGATCGCAGGTGCGTTAATTTTTTTCGCTTAACACTTCGGATACTTATATCAAAATTACCACAGCGCCATTCCGGCAAGCCTTCGGGAAGAAGCCCTCCAGTCTCTTGCTCGCCACGTAGGATCCACCACTATTGATGCCTTGCCCGAGGAACGACGGCTCACTCTCTCCCGCTTCATTGTTGCTGGATGCTGCAAACACAAGGACCACAATTGCACGAAATATGGAGTTGCGGGGATGCAGGCTGTCTGGGACACTCTTGGTCGCACTCCTCCCGTTCTTCTAGCCAACAAAGACAACGCGGCGACTATAGCTCTCGGCGAGGAAGCAGATTCGGCAGCGGTTGAGCGCGCCATGAAGGCTAGCCAACGAGGCGGGCATAAGCTAGTCAGCATCTGCGGCGATCTCTTTCGGCATCGAGACGAGAAACGTGGACACCAAGATTTTCATCGGTTCTATTTCTCTAAAGTCAAATTCGATATCGACGGCGAAGTCTCATCTGCGAAATTCCCCGACACGTCCAATAATCGTTACAACTCTCATCTGGCTGGAGCCGCCGAGCTTCTGAAGTATCACTCGGCCTACATTGACTTCTTCACCCTCATCCGCGACACCAAAACGACGCCTGGACTCAATCATATGGAGGAAAATGCACTCAAGGGCTTGAAGGACCTCCCAACCATGTGCGAGATTGTCGTAATGACGGCTTACAAGAACGCGGTACCTGACGCTTACTTCAAAATGGTCAGCAAGCCTGGCGTCAATCACATTCACCTCGGTCCTCTCCATCAGCAGATTATCACCCACATCGAAAAAATCATCGCTGATACAGACTTGCTCCTGAGCCCTCTTAGCATCTCTTCCGAGGCGACGCTCGATGGGGAACCATTTTCCGACCAATTCGCAATGGACTCGGTGTGGTTCTGGCTCGACGAACATCCCGACCTCATTCCCGTCGTTGAAAACCTGCTGATAGGCTTCCTAGAATCAATCGTTCCGGCATGGAAACGGTTTTCCCGCGATTTCGAGCCTGGTGGAGCTATTGACACCCTCACTCCAGCCGAGCAACTCCTGATCCATATCCCTCCGACAAACGACGCTAACGAATCTATTCTTGGCGGCTTGGGTGTTTATCTGACGGACAAAAACGGCACAGTCAAGCATTTCAGCGCCGAAGCCACGTACATCCGTAACAACACTGCAGCATTTGTGGAGGCGATGCTCACGGAGGAGGACGAGGTTTATGTCAGGCGCCTGGCACGGATCGAAGACGCCAGCCGTAAAATGAAGAAGTTTCGTGACGATTTACTCGCGTTCAAAACTCGGGTTGCGCAAGAAGCACGTGAAAGAGAGGCTGCGAAGCAAGCTGAGGCTGCTGCAGAGATTCTACGACTCAAATCCATCGTCATTATCACTGATTCCGCCCAACTGCAGACTCTACCGGTAAAATCCACCAAGAAAAAGCCTGGACCGTGCCTTCGGGAACAACTCGACGTCCGTAGAAGCTTGTGGAAAGACGAAACCCTACAGAAAACACTACTCAAAAATATATCCAAGAAAGCTGACATGATCAAAGCCATTACTGACGCCGATTCGAGGTATGGCTTTCATGTTATACATTGTTTCACTGATTTTATCAAATCTCCCGCATATCTGCCAGGCGCGCTGCTGCAATCCCACGTGAAAATACAAGCTCTACTTAATACAGTGTATTTCTTACTTGTACTCAACGAATGTATCGTATTATCACTCTGAACTTGCCCTTGCGAGACGCTGAAAACGAACGATCAATGATCGCTGATTTAGATGCCATGTTAAACTTACTTTAACTTTACGAATATTCACCCGAACCTCTTGAGATTTTGCACGCCTATTCCTCACGGTCTTAACATTAGGTTCTGATTTTATGAAACTTTTTCCGGTCTTTTTCGTGGCTCTATGGGGTGAGAAAAATACCGTTGATGGCTACTGCGTAAGGCGCCGATAAAACGATGTGATACTCATGAATTTTCTTCATCTTTGAACAGGGGACAGCCAAGCCTATTTACTATGAAGTTAAGTTACAAAATTACCGTGCCGGGGGGAATGTGGACCTCAACGGACCCAGCGATCAAAAAACCACCGGTTTTGGAGAAGCACTGAGGAACAAACAAGTGCAAACAGATCACGATCCGAACCGTGGCTGCCCACGACCACAGATAGCATTGTGTGGACAGATAGCAGTCCCACGCCTCTTTTGACGTCTTCCTCCTCTTGTCCTCCTCCGTCTCTCTACATTTCTGACCCGGCGACCGACCGTAAAATGTCTTATGACATCCAAGAGTTGCCCTCTACCACCAGGATGCTTCAAAATGTGTCTAGGCGGCCTGTATCTTTCAGCAATCTCCCTATGCCCCTAGGCGGATCAAACCCAGTGAGGGCAAAGTGAGGGGGAGATACAGTGCCGGACACGCAAAGTCGACAATGTTGATTGCCGGCGAACGGGAATTTTGGGGATAAATCTGACTTCAGATTCGGATTTGCCGACCCCTGAAAAGCTCAAAAAACCATCTCCGAAGTTTTTCCCACGACATTTAGGCTGTGGCCAAATTTTTGAGGTCAAAAATCGAAACTGTGTATACCCCTTTTGAGCTCCGAGCGCAAAATTACTGATCCTTGGCAGGTGTAAGTGGAAGGGTGACGGCCTGAACTACAATGGGCGGTACTTAATCCGTGCAAATTTTCAGCACCAACCCACGGCAGCGGCACGGCATGGTGGTCGACAAACATGTTAACACATGGTCTGTGATAGAATTGATCAACATGATGTAAGTTGTCCAAATACGGCGATGTTTCCCAAGGAATTTGTGCCAAAACGGCTCGTGAAACTGCTTGATGTTACCAGGGACAGAACCAGCTCGATTAACGGAGTCGATTGCGCTATGTTTCGTAATTTTCCCATGAAATCTCGGTGTTCGGTCATGGGGTCAATTTTTTTGATTTTGAGTTTTGGGGAAATCGGCTCGTGCAAAACCGTTGTTTGGGTCTATAACAACATGTTTACACAGAAAACTAGCCGCCTGGGTATGTGTCACACCTTCCATAAATGGAAAATCAAAGTTGTCGACTTTGCGTGTCCGGCACTGTATTTTCGGAAGTTCTATTTGGATGACATCATCGCAGTGACACGACCTCCTCAAAATCCGTTGGCGGAGGCGGTCAGGGTCAGAAGGGGTCAGTGATCGACCCGTCAGAAAGGTCGGAACACTGACCAAGTTCTGACTGACCCGGTCAGACGGGGTTAGTGACAACACTGCAATGCACTGCGGGACGTACTGTGACTTCCTGAATTCAGTCCACGCCTCGTATGCTCTCGTATGCAGCCTGCCCACCTCCTCCTTGGTATCTACAATAGACAACGCGCCAGCCGTGGTCGTTGCCGTCGCTATGGGGTCCGTCAGCTACAGTTAAGCTACTTACACGCTGAAGGAGGAAGTGGAAGAGGCGGCGGCAGCGGCGACGACGACGGCGACGGCGGTAGCGGCTCCGAGGCGGGTGCTGGCGTCGTGGTGGTGGTGGGTGGTGGTGGGAGACAAGAGACAAGCAGGACGTCCGCAGTATCAGTGCTGCGGATGTGGAGCTCTGACGTCATTGCCCGGCATCCCCGGCACTTCGACGTTTTTTTGCGATTTGTCTGCCAGCACGGTGTCACAATCCATGATTTTACCAGGAGCTGACCATAGGGTGAAACTAACTGAAAGGGACCTGATTCTCGCGGGATACATGAAAGGTAATAACCATGGGATTTTCCATGGAATAGGCAATTCATGAACTAGGTACATGAGAATCGGGTGCTGATGTTTTCACAGTGCTTCACTTCTCAAGATAGCAGAATCACAAATTTCACAAACTCGTATCTTGGACAGAGTGGCTAAGTACTCTCATCTTCTTACCACTATCTGGGGTGACCGTGCCTTGGATGACCCCGAATTCATTGCTTGGGTCATGTCTAGGGCCACAGATATATGTGTCAAAGAAGCAAGTCGCATCACAGATACTTCTCGGAGACGCAAATTCCATGCAGAAGCACAGTCACTTCGCCTTACGTGCAAATCTATAAAGATTCAGCATCTACAGTCTTTCTCTGTTCCTGGACTTCTTCAGCTCTACGAGAGAACAACACCTCACCTTCAAAGCTTATTACAAGCAATCATTGGCAAGAAAGCCCCAGATTCCGAAGAAGAGTTATCTCAAATCCGAGTTCGGAATCCTGACATGGTATGTGTGATCAATTAATTCTGCTTTGTAGATTCAGTGGATACAACAGGGTCGTTCTATGATCACATCAATGATCTTGAATTTGCGCAGTCGGGAAACCAATTTGCACCAAGCTATCAATTATGTTCACACGCTTCATAATATTAATAAAGCTAAACGAACTCTGGAGAAATACCAGAAGGAGCACGGCATTGTACGGGCGTTACCAGTCTTACCCGCCGGATCCTGGGATTATCTTGTCAAAAGATATAAGGCAAAAGAAGAGTCTCAGAGATATTTAACAAGAAAATTATTCATACCGGAGACGGGTCTTTTCATGACGATCGGCGAGGACGCCGATCCTAGAAGGGGGGAGGGGGGTCCCCCCAGGCTCGAAAAAAAAAAATCTAACATATTTTGGGACTTGACGTAGAAGGTTACTGGCGCTCAGAATAGGCTCATAGACTTACTTTGACACTTAATTTCGGTAAATTTGTGGTTACTTTGTGTATTTCTGCCAATATTTCCGCTATCAGGGAGCCTCGGCAGCTCCGGCTGTCATTATGTATGTCCTTGTTTGTATTGGTTGGGACATTACCATTAGCTAAGTATTAGCATTCAAAATACGAAGGACTGCATGTAGGGGAGTAAGAGCGTTGAATGTTTTACCAAAGCAACCTTTCTTGACGACATTCACGTCGAAAATGTGCAAACCTTGGAAAACATGCGATACAAATAGTCACGTGAAATTGCCTCATTCGGAGATATTACGGCAACAGGGGGAGGGACTAGGTAGGTTAGGGTGAGGCTTGGTTAGGGCATGGGACATAGTTAGGTTGGTTAGGGTTGGTCACTCGTTCAAGTTGGTTAGGATGGTTCGGGTTGGTTAGGTTAGGTAAAAAGTCCAGCGGCCGGCTAGGGTTAGGGTTGTTGCCGGGAAAGCCGAAACACATCATTGCCGACACATTGCAGAAATCAGTAAAATGTGTCGGTTTCGTAATGTGCCGGTGGTTGTATGATAGCGGACCTAACTTCGTGACAGGTCAATTACCCAAAATGGAAATCATTACTGAGCAGTCACCTTTGACTCAGTTATGCTGAAACTGTAGAAAACACTGAAAGAATGAGATCTACAGATCCCCCGGTTCAAAAGTTTAAAGATCTGAAAAACTATTTTTCGCACGACAGATTTCGCGCTTTCGGTCCGGCCCGGCCAGTAGCCGGTGGCCATGTGATCCCATCAAGAGATCAACGGTTTTCCGAGGCCGCCAAAAAGCCCAAACACCCGCCATAAACTAACCAGAAACAGTGCGTGTGGAGCATTGAAGGGCTCAAACAACTTTGTATGCTCAACTGCCCATCTTATCCGGGCAAAAATGAAAATTCCAGCTCAAAATCAGTTTAGTACACACACTTTTGAAAATTTGCGCGCTTTTCTAACCCTAAGTTAGGGATACGTAATATGCTCTGAAACGAAAATAGAGACTTTGCGCAGAGCCACCGGGAGCCACCCGGTGGCTCTCACGGCATGCGCTGTGGAGCGGCTACGGCATATGGTGGCTCATTCGGTGGCTGGAAGAACAACTTGAAATTCATTTTCTTCCGCATTTTTTCACCCCCCTGGATGACCTCGAAGCACTAGGCTCCCAAACCCCCAGGAAGCACACCAAGGTTCCACGCCAACCGTCGGTTTTGCAAGAACCGGCCAAAAACGCACCAAATAAAGCGGGAAACTGGTAACCTAACCACGACACCTCACTACATTGAGGTATAGTCACAGAGATACCATGTAGATACTTGAAGCCCCACCTGTAACGCGGGCGACGAGCCACCAAACGAGCCACCATATGCCGTAAGCCGCTCCACAGCGCATGCCGTGAAAGTCACTGGGTGGCTACCGGTGGCTCTGCGCAAAGTCTCTAATTTTATCTATAAACCCACCCCATGTTCCTTCTAAATTTTCAATCTTGTAGAATTTCGACCGAAAGTACGGCTTGACATGAAGTCGTGTCCGCTATCATATATACTCACATCATCGTCTTGGCAGGTTTTGGGAAGCCGGAAAGCTCGGACCGCGGACCGAGGCGATTGCCGAGAAGCCCGAGAGTGCGCTCGCTGCGTCGTTCTACGCCGCCGCTGGGCGGGGCAAGCCCGAGCACTGTCCTGAATGACAGGCGGAGGGGTCCGCTCGCCGCGTCGGGGCGCCCCGACGCCGCCATATATATTTACAGTTGTACTCAATATATATATTGTGTTGAGAATATATTGCCTCATTCCTGACAATATATCGTCCTCAGTCTACTCGATATACGGTCTCTATATTGGCTCAGGTCACTCGATAAAGGTAAGTCTCTGCCTCTATATATTATGTCTTTCACTCAATATATATGCTCCAAGAACTCTCTATATATTGTCTCACTCAAGAAATTTCCTGTCTCCCTTTACTTCTTATGGGTGCGCTTGCATCTCATACCGGTACGTGTGTGTCTCATAAGGTATTTTGAATTTTTTTTACAAAACGAACAGCATAATCCCAGAAACCGAACTTGTTTAGTGTGTCTATCATTTCGGGGACTTGAACCTCGAGAATGGTAGCTATGCCGTGTCTATTCAAACCAGCAAAACAAACTTTCAGTGAAGTTACGTAACGGTATCTCTATCCTCTTTCTTGCTGGTCAAAGCGCCGGTAGTGACTGGCGCAGCACAAAGTTCAAACAGAAAGATGTCTCCGGGGTCCTGACATCCCAAAACGTCAACCCCATCACGGCAATCACGAAAGCTGCAGTGCTGCCGCATCTAAATCAAGCTGTCCAGTCCATGTTGCCATACGCAAGGAATTATTGAAGGCACCAGGAAAGACGCATTTTGGGGTATCTGGCAAGTGTCGAACGGTCTTTTCAAATTTCAATGTTTTGTTTGGGAAAGAATCCTTGAAAGGTATGTCAGATTCCGCACGAAAAACAGCTCTGTACTCGATTTTGCGTTCGGCGTTCGGTTCAGTTCGAACGCCACCTCAATCCGCTGAACCTTGAACCGAACTTCGCGTTCAGGTTCAGCAAACCCTCGAACCTGGACGCTGAACCCGCGTTCGGTTCAGTTCGGTTCGGCGTTCGAACCTTTTTCCGAACCGAACTTTCCCAACACTACAGCCTAAGCCCGCAAAACGGGTGAGCCAGCGGAGTATTTTGGCCAGAGGATCAAGCGTGGGAAGCCTCTGATCTGGTGTAATAAACTGTTCCTGTTTGTTCGTGTTTAGGTGATTGTGTATGGAACTGGGAGGCCATTACGAGCAGCCCTAATCACTGAATTAGAGCGCTGAAGGTCGGCAAGGTCCCATACATTGATCGCATGGATCATGGACTGTACGCCGCGCTGAGGAGATTCAAGCTGGAGGACGGTGACGATGGAGGAGTATGCGGAGGAAAGACCACCAAGGAGTTTATCCTGGACCATATGAGGAGGTAGAGTGGCCGCGAATGGCCTCTGACTCATTCATCCAATGCTACCATGATAGAGGTAGCGGCCGTCCGTCCACCAGTGTGTACTGACAGCTTTGTTCCTTGACTTTTCCACTCTGCCTAGCTCGGTTTGGTGTGCAGTTCCACTTTGACTCGTCCCTGCAGCGAGCTTTGCTCTTGGAGCTATGCTCCGTTGTGGTATGCTTGGTCTCGTCTTGCGTTTCACTCAAATTATGTCTCGGCCCTGTTCTGGCAGCCGCCAAGCGGCCCGTCAATTCTATTGACAAAACATTCAAATCGTAAGGATCGATTTGTCTAAATACTTTATAGGCTATCAAGTTGAAGCCTTCACCTCCAAGCATGCAAGAAGATGCGTTAGCTTACCTTATCCAGTGAGATCAGACCATACTCGATAAGTATGATCCGGAAATGGAAAACCCCCTGTATTTGGCCACGACTGTGATGGTTCACGGGAGGTAATGCATGATCAGAGTCCGTAAAAGGGAAGCTTTGTTAACGTTGGTACAAGTCATAAGAAGCACTGCGGCCGCTCAACGTACTTAAAGTGCCGCCATCGACTCAATTGCCAAAATGGCGCCACCTTTGTCACACTTTGTCACCCTCCCGCCACACTATCTCACAACCGCCGCCGTCGAAAAGAAAATCGGAATTTTTTGTACATAGCTACTGCTGAATATACGGCGCGGGAATTTGATGATGGCATCAACCATCATTAAGGTTTATTTCACTTTTTCGGACGTGAAAACACAAAAACTTGTTCAATTGCCTTGCAAAGCACAAGATGAGGAGTTGCTACACATCCATCATGTTGACAGCCGAGGCTGCCGAGAGCAGCTGCGATGAGCCAACAGTCATAGTAGTGACCCGGTCGGTCCCCACGACAAAGCGCTAACTACTTATACAGAAAAAGAGAGGCAGTGCGGGAGTCATGGAGACTACCGCGGGCAAATATCGCCGCGAACAGATGTGAGTGCGGATCCGTCACATCCGCCCCCTAGATCGTCGACTCGAGACGAGCTCAATATCTAGAAATCAAAATAAATAAATCATGTTCAAAGTCAAACGAGTGTTCAAAATCTGAAAAATCAAAATCAACCATCTTGGGTATCCGAGCCCTCCTCGACGACCATTTCGCTGTCGAGGACGAGTAATCATCAATCTAGAAATTCTCAAGTACCTCAGTACTCTCGAAAAGCGCATCACGATCAGCAGCTTCGGCGAAATGAATACCATGTGCAGAAAATGCAGGAGGTTTGCCTTTCGACACCACCGTGTTCAGGTCAGGACAATTCCGTGAAAGATGTCCATGGACGCCACAGTTGAAGCACAAACCAGCGGCAAAGTGTTTCTTGACAGAAAGATGCTATCACGGGAGTTCGTGGGAGGTTCAAGTTCGGCACTGGAAACTGAGACAACGCGCCCTCCCGTACTACGTTTCTCATTCAGTTTCGGATCGTCTGACTTGGAACGAGCTTTCAGGCTGTCTCGGTAACCCAGAGGTACCGGTGATCCGCGCCACGCGAGGTCGAGTAAAAATGATGGGCGCAAGGCAGCGGCTCACCGGAACGTCTGGGGCACTTCGGCCTATGACACGCACATGCTGTCACAGCCAATTTTCTCCCCCTTCTCCCCCGATTTTGGGTCCGGAAAAAAGTGAGAGTAGAGAAGGGACTACACTCATAAACGCTGACAATTTACCCCGTTGCTTTTCGAGCAATTTTCAATGTTTTTTGAGGAGTCAAAACCCGCACTTTTGGCAGAATCAAACCTGAATGATTTGTGATTTGCCCCAAGTCCGTCCAGAAAAAGCTGTAAGTTTATGAGAATGATTCATAGACACCTAGAACATATGGTGGGGGACGTGACTTCATGTCACGTCGCAATTTTTGAATTTTTGACCTGAAACCTGGCCCAAAGGGCTTGGAATACCCAAGAGTGGGTGTTTTCTCAAATTTTGGACCGTGGGAAAATTTTGATGGCAATTTGTGGTGGATGAACGATGTTCACCGAGCCAGCATGCCCGTGCAAGGGGGATTTGAGAAATTTTTGACCTCCGTACAATGTTTCTGCAAGTCAGAAAATTGGAAGACCTGGGCTGCCGGCCTTTTTAGACAATGATCTACCATCAATCCGGCCCAGAATGAGTGATTTCGGATCAATATCCCCTTTTGGATGGCCAAATCTTTGGGCGAAATCACGAGGTCCACAGGATCTCTTCGACACCTCAAAAGGAAGTGATTCCTGCAATATGAAGAAATTCGGTTGACTGTCACACAAGTTATTAGCGTCACAAAGTTGTTCACATAAGCTTGTCATGAAGTCACGTCCCCCACCATAGTCTACGAATTTTCTAAGCTATCGGAGGCCACTAAGGCAACAAGATACATCCATCGCAGGGGGGTGCACGATTGGCATCAATGGAGGGAAAGCAGCTTCGTCATGCACAGAGGCCTATTCTTTCTTGGTGTCAGCGGCTTCCAGGTCGTCCACCTCAAAATCGTGCACCAACGCGCCGGTTCATTGTGCTTTGTGCAATGGAGTCCATTGGAAGTACAACATGCCGCGCCACCTCATCGACAAACACCCGAAATGGGAGCTCACTGCGAAACAAGAAATTGTTAACAGTTTCACTGCAAAGTTCTCTGTATCCGACGAAGAGTACACCGGTCTTCGCATAGTGCCTCGAACCGGGACCCAGCTAGCCCAGGAGAATACCGGGCCTAGAGGCCAAAAGCGGGCGCAAGACTCACCTGTTAGCACGGCCCAGCCTCATCAACGACTCCGCGAAACAGCCAAAACCCCAGCATCTCAATCGGCGGGCCCGAATCAAGCCACTGTACCAAGATCTAAATCTCCGATCCGCCTTCGTATTCCGGGACTTCAAGAAAGGCGGAGGCTGGGGCCAGTTTCAGAGAGTGTCGAGGATGTCTTCCGTTAAGCAGAGCAACCAAAATCGTGTATAAATGTAGAGTAAAACAAGCAAACTTAAGAGTGCGAAAAGACAGCGGATGCATTGGACCGCGTAGTTCCGACGTTATCGCCATCACTCGCCCCTTGGGCGGGCCAGTCGGGCTCGGTGCTTGGCGGGGTATTGTGCCGCTGCGTGCGTAGCGCGGATCAAGTGCTTTGTTAGCATGCCGCGGCCGGGGAGTCTGAATGATGTTCGTCATGTTTGGCCAATGTTTGGAGCGCATGCTGTGCCTCGGATCAATTTGTTACATCCCATTTGCTGCTTAGCTAATTATGAGGTTCGAGTGACATATTAGGGGTGCTCAATTCTCAGCTCGTCAGCTCGTCTCGTCCACAAAATAATTAATTCGGTGATGGATTGATCAAGATATGACGCGAAGTGGAGCGACAGGCGGAGTGAGACCAGCGTATCAGGGAAGTAATTAATTTCTGGACGAGACGAGCTGACGAGCTAAGAATTGAGCACCCCTATTGCCTCCATTTGACGACGGCTGCTGCAGCGCTGGATCTGAGTTCTAATTAGTGTCCAAAATATTAATAGAAAAAGGCGACCCCGATGAGCACCTTCCACTCGAATTCCATCCAAATCATGCTAGGTGTACCCTCCCAAAAGGTAATACTGCACCTGGATGCAGTACTAGCCCAATCCAGTAACTTCAGAAAAAAGTTTCTGCGCACGAGAAAAAAAAATGTTTGGTTTACTTTATGCGACATCGGGAACGTCATATTGTTGCCTCATTGGAGGCAATTTAAAGGCAGTTTAAAGTCGTGCTGAATTTTGGGTATTACTGTTGCAGAACTCACAAATCGATATCGGGTTCCTGTGCTTCCCGGTCAGAAGAAAAGGCAGGCCATCTCGGTCGAGCATCATAGTCTCGGAAACCCAGACCTTCCTCCGCAATCCTTGTAGGCACGGGGGTATTTCCTAATCTGTAATTCGAATGACAGCCTTTGACGTTTGATTGATTTTGAGGGTGATGGGAAAAAAGGCGTAGGAAGGTCTGGGCCAATTCAATTGGGCGACCTACCATAACCCACAAACTTGCAAAAAAGACGCATTCTTTGGCCTGTAGAACCCACAACTCCCTTTCAAGTGTAATTACGGTCTTTGGTACCCAAATACAGTGAAAATTTGTCACTCTATCAATAGCCCTTGCTGGCGTCCCGCACCGCCCATCGCCCATCTCTTAGCTGCTCAAGCCAATCAACAACCCCCCAGCGGATGACAATCGAGTTGGCAGGATGTCCTGGCCCTGTAGCGCGCAGGAGATGCTGGTTTGAAGCTTCGGGCGCAATGTTGGTGGACGTGGGAAGGATCGAGACGCGGGTGCGCAGCAGCGAGCGGCGGCGGGAAAGCGGTTGGTATTGAGGCCGCTAAACACAGTTATTAGCCCGAAAGAACGAAAAGCTGCTTGTGGTAACGCACCTTAAGCAGACCCTCACCCAACGTCGGCCGCCGCAAAGTCTTCATTTGACACGTCATGAGAACGCGCAGTTGCACGTAGAGGTTCACATTTACTATTGTGCCCATCGGGTCTGGATTTGCACACTGACTCTGGATTTTCATTATTCCTGCTTCCTCTTTGACCCGTTGTCCTCCGGATTTTTTGGGATGCGTTCCTATACTTCTAATCTATAGTTCTACCTATTTATATAGGGATACATGAAGAGGGAGGTGTTGAGGATGGAGTACCGATTCATCAGGGTAAATTGATGTCGTGATCGGTGAGATCAAAATACTCGCCAACCCGGTAATCGTTTTGCGAGTGCTTCCCCTCCTTTATAGCTCTTGTGCTGTGGGACTATAGCAGGAAACCGATGGAGGAGTAATATCCGGAAGATTCCGGGGCCAAACGATGAACGGGGGAGCGGGAAATGCAAGTTAGTGTGCAAATCCAGACCCGATGGGCACAATAGTACAGTACTTGCTGCTTTTGTGGGGAGAGTAGTTTGGATACAAGGAGGACGAGCTTGGACTTGTTTTGAGGAATGAGGGGAGGCGGGACGAACGGGTTGTCTTGCCCATACCCCGACGTCGAGCTCCAAGAGAAGCGCCTTGGCGACGTCGCGCCAGGAGCTGTTGAGAGCGCTCACGGAGGGGCGGGGTGACAGTCACCACCCTCCGGAGGCATAGTGTTGTAGTTGGCAGTGGACGCGAGCAAGCAGAGTCGACGTGGTTTAAGTGAGAAGGGGTTATGGTAGGTCGCCCAATTGAATTGGCCCAGACCTTCCTAAGTCCTTTTTCCCATCACCCTCAAAATCAATCAAACGTCAAAAGCTGTCATTATAATTACCGATTGGGAAACATATCCAACTATGCACTACACCCTCTAGCACTACGCAGGAAGGTCTGGGTTTCCGAGACTAGTAACAGAATCTGAAAATGCGCGGAAGGCGCAATAACCTCAGTCTCCCGCAATGTGGGATGAAAGACTATATATTGAATACCTGAAAATGCGCGGAAGGCGCAATAAATACACAATGAGTAAGTAAATACAAGTAGGTAGATAGATAGAGAACTCACCCTCAGTCTCCCGCAATGTGGGATGAAAGACTGAGGGTGGTGGACAGACGAGCGCGGTTTATATGTGTATGATAAGTATCAGATATCTATCAAGCGCCGGAGCGGCGGGGCGGCTACCCGGAATAATTCATATTCTGACAACTACAGTGGCGGCGCCATCTGATGCCACCCCCCAAAAAATGATGGGGCCCCAGTCGACTCCACTTGCATCAAAAATTCCAGAAATGGGCTGTTCTATCTTTAGGGGCGGCATCAGATGGCGCCGCCACTGTAGAGCATCAATGCATAATAATAGAGACTTTGCGCAAGCCGCCGGGTGGCTCCCTGGTGGCTCTAACGGCATGCGGTGCGGAGCGGCTCCACAGTATGGTGGCTGGTCCAGCGGCTCGTATACCAGCTAAAGTCTTGTTTTTCAACGCCTAGACATGTTTGAACGGCGGAAAAATTGTAGCATACTCTGAGACTCACATCCCTAGCACAGAAACCCCGGTATGAACGAAAATCGAAAACGAAAACGCGGCTAGCTGATAATGATCAGGCGGCCTTCCAGGCCATCAAGTCCATCAATTGCCAGCATTCTGTCAGAAACGAAAATGACCGGGCAAAGAAGCCGAGAGGATTGGATTGATGTCACAGTCACAGTATATCTACATATTCATGGGACGGATAAGCCCTAAAGTGGTCAGAGGTCGCGCGATACTCGGCATTACCAAAAGTAACCGAATTTAGAAATGTCTTGCTTGCGACCAGCTAATACAGTTAGCAGTTGGTTCAACTGGTGGGCGAGAGGGGGGATGGTCATATGCTATTGCACATAACACGCGCCGAAGTTATTGGGCTTTCCCTGTGCTGATTTTCTATGTTTGTTTATTTATGTATCAAATGAACACTTTCTTGCTCTGTTTTAGCACCCTCATTGAAGGATGAGGATAGCCCAGCAAACTTTGAGTTCTCAGGTACAGAGTTATGAGATAGTAGACCTATCTTTGAGGTACTCACCCACCTGGAATCCTGGTGACTGTGTTCCAAAAAAGGAAAACACGGCCAAATTAATGGTATTTCGAAGATTAATTTATTCACCCCCTGTGTGACAGCTTAGCCCAAGTTTATATCATGAAAGTTGTAGAAAACAACCTGTAAATGAACCCTTCATCGCTCAAAGTTCTTTGACCATCGTAATTTCGTGAGAAAAACCCCGAATTCGGTTACTTTTGGTAACTGCGAGTATTCGAATTGATCTGATCTTGTCCATATTTGGACGTTCACAGCATTTGTATGTCCCCTACCTTATGAGTGTTTTCCGGACTGGTTTCACGGACGTGAGAAGCCCACTTTCTACTGATTTCTGGATTCTCCGAGGGTCTTTTCGGATGTCCGTAGCAGCTGAAATAGTTTAGTCCCGTGCGAAGTCCACCTGCGCGGCCTTAGTTTGCCGCTTGCAGCCCTAGTTGAGCCAACTAAGGCTGCTTAAGCCTCGGACCGCTCTGACGGCGCGGTGTCCAGTGACTTAGGTCTTAAGCACGCCAATTTTTTTCACTTCCACCTGCGCTCCAGCAATGGAGAGTTAAGGAGCGTCAATAAGTCTTGGGAATTATATTCCCCAAGGGGCAAGAGTCATGATCACAAGAAATGTTGGGACTTCTTGGGGACTTCAGGTAGTTTTGATCAGTATGCTTGCTTTCGAAAACTGACTGTTTTTGCCAGTGGTGCACAAGGTGGAATTGATCCCACTTGGGTTCCAATTGTGCCGGTCACTGCTCGATGGGACAATCGAACAGGCGTCTCCCTTTCTAGAACGCAACTGCCTCTCAACACTGCATGGGCAATCACTTGACGTTTCATTGCAAATGGATTTGCCAAAGATGAGTGGCGAAAGCTTATCAGCTTGCCACGCAGCTAGTCTTGTGTTTACCGCGGGGGTCGGATCGTGTACCTGCTGTATTAGGTAATATCATGTAAGCAGACTTCGAGTCGCGTAAATCTCGCCTCAGAAACGCGATTTCTGTAAATATTTGGTGGGAAGTCTATTTTGGATGAGTCAAACTATCATTCTGGTGGCTCAAAATTTTGAAAAAGCTGTCGCAATGCCTTGCGCAGAACACGCGTATTTTCGGTGTTGGGTTTTCGGCCGAACCGGGCCCGACGGCCCAAAAACATACTGGCAACCTGCCTTACACCAAACCGTGCGGTAGATATCTCAGAAAATGCCGCAAAACACTATTCAGATCTTGATTAGAGTATCCGAGCTTGTAATAATGCTTGTATCGGGAGGAGGGAAGCGTTGGAACGAATTTCGGACATTGCCGGCTTACATGATATTAGATAATACAATCAGTACACGATCAGACCCCCGCGGTAAACAACAGACTCTATGTAGCGAGGGCACCGAGCTCAAGTACATAGAGCGTCTGTCTAGGAGAGACTACCACGCAGCAGGTAAAGCTCTAGAGCAAAGCTCCATCAGCTTTCCCTTCTTGCATCTCCAATTCCAAGTCACTGTAGCATGGCTGAGGGTATTCGCAGATCTGAGACATGAGTCTAGATCCGCATGCAGGGGATGAGGGCAGACGTTGTCTGTGTTCACGCATCAACAGAGATATATGCTGAATCCACAACCATTCAGTGGGTGGATTCACATCGGAAGTCGTTGTCTTCATCTCTATGATGATGAAACCCTCGATATCCTGAGCCAAGCTCTAAGGGGAATGTGGGTAAAGTAGGAGAGTCAGACACAGCTAACTCTCACTATACATATACCCCTACACAGCCCCCCGCTTCTTTGCCGTGCAGCTCATGACAGAGGACTCATTGAATGTGCGGCAAAGAATCACCAAACTAACTGAAGACGTGAAGCACAACATGTGACAACCAGGAGAGGACAAAGATTAGGCGAACAATGGCCCCCCAATCTGCTACGCCCGAATGTACAGGTGTCCCCAGAAAAAATGTCGACGTTGTTCTTGTGAAAAATTTTGGGGGTAATTTTCCGGCAGGAGCTCTACCTCGCGGTAGGGAGCTCGATCACTGACCATGCAACAACTCGATCTTGAGTTCATCCCTTGAAACAAAGTCAAAGGCAATCCATTCGCATATGAATGAAGAGCGTCTAACGCTCATGAACTTTCAAAGTCGAAAAACATTGACCTATGCCCCCCAGTCTCAGTGGCAATTAACTCTCTCAAAGAGAGCGACACCCTGGCCGCCTCGAGCATTCAAGATTCAATTCATCCTTGAGTTCACTGTTCCAAGGCATCCATTCCTTGATTGAATGAAGAGCACTCAAGCTCATGAATTAAGACGGTGGTGTGTAGACGTTCAACGAAGACGATGTTTCGTAGTAGAAGAGAAAATATATTCGTTTTACTAGTCACCACACATGGGAACTCGACGCATTCGTCGGCGGAATTCACCAATGAAGGTAAGACTCGAACAAGAGACAAACCGAGCGCGGCACAGCGGAGTGGACCTCAAGGTCTGGGCATTGAAGTCCGAGCTCACGCCGTCAGCGGAGCTCAAGGGAACCATGCAGAGATCAAAACTCTGATCTCAATACCTTCAAGACGAAGGGAATCCGTCGCATAACTCGTCGATCTGAAACGAGGGGAAGGAGAAGACGGCGAGATGTTGGAGACGGAAGCAGGGAATCTCGTCCTCGAAGAAAAGGTGAGAGTGACGTCGGCGCATACGCAGCCAACACGAGAAAAAGATAGCAGCTGTGCTCTACTTCGTATGTTGGCGGAGATTCACTAGTTTAGCACAGCGAGGTCCGTTGAGTGACGTGAGCGTGAAGTCCGTCGACGATGAGAGAGGGCGCGAGAGCTGCGACCGACGGAATGATCTCGCGCGCGGGTGAATGACGCGTCCACATTCTCCGACTCGCCGGACCAAGCACGGGCGAAGAGCCGGCGAACGTACCGTGCGTGTATGGCGGGAGTAGCTCGTAGTGAGGAAGGCGACTGATCGCTCGCTAGTGCCACGATCGAGTTGTCGGGAGCCTCGACGTCGCTTGAAAACGGAGGGTATCCCATGAGGCGACTTCGTGAGTTGGCACGTCGTGAGTTGGCGGGGCACGCAATAACAGAGGCGTCGACATAGTAGTATTGGCCGCGAACGACGAACTCACTTCCTTTGTTCCCGACTCTCCCAGGTATCGTTTAGACACCATCCAAACTTCTTTTCCCTTCATTGACATCCTTGCTTGTAGCATAAGTGTCGAAGTCAAAGCGGCGCGTGGCTGTATCCAAAGCGTCTCGAGAGTGCTCAAGTGTCTTGCAAACAGAGGTCGTCCGGCGTCGAAAGCGCAGAGGAGCGAGATAGTGGGGAAGAGAGACAAGAGACCGCTACGTCGTTATCGACGGCGTGAGAGATCGCGGCGCGGTGACTGAATGGCGCCGCCATGAACACTTCCCGAATCTATCTTCCCGTCGTCCTTTGATGTAGCGCAATCATCCCAAACATTTCCGCGCGCGAAGGGCCTCTATGAGTCTATCCGACAGCTACTCTGCGTCTCAACATCTGCACAGATGGAGGACACCCATAGACAACCGGCAGCGTAGCCTTGAGGAATGTGCGGAAGACGAGCGTGATGGTGGAGGAGGTGAGAGTGAAGGAGTCCTATTTCGCTTCTCCAGCCCACAATCTCCCAAGTCCTTTCCTTCCCCCCTTTTACAACGACCCTCAAGTTCACAACGACCCTCAAGCGCAAGACTTGTTGACTTGAACGCTCCCGCGGTAGAGATCATAGACGCAACTCGGCGAGAGCTAGCACGGGTCCATATAGAAGCGGCGTCTCAGCTCCAGGTGAACGGAGTATTTTGCTGGCTCTTTCATACGCATCATACGCATCACTCACAGCGCCCCAGGCAGCTTTGAAATGCTTTCTCAAAGAAAATACCCCCGATCGTCGTTGGATAAACTACAGTAGTTTCCAATACGACAACTCCTTCAAATAAACTTGTATTCAATCCTATGCCAGTCCGATAACTCGACGAGACACACGATACGTATGAATACACCAGACACCCGCTTTGATTGCGAGAGGGAGTCGCGAAGCGACTCTACCTCTTCAAAGCTGCAACTGGCAGTACAACTGTACGATCGATCAGCGTTGAAGGTATTACGACTGATCTCGTGCAGCCAGGGAACGGAGATCAAGCTGCGCACAGCGATCTCGACGTTCCTGAGTGTCAACGACGCGAGCACGAGGGCGCGGCGGCGAAAGAGATAGCAATCGCCAAACCATCGCGCGGGATCGCAAGCGGTATCGCTTGAGCGAGATTTGTCGTCGAACTCAGACTCGACATCATTTGAAGATGGAGGAAGGTTCGGCGCTGCAGGGTGTTGGACATGGCGGCATAGACAAGAGCGGGGGCAGACGCGTTCGAGCGACAATGCCAGGCCTCAACGTCCCTTTATGACGGAGGTCTAACGCGCAAAATCGCATCAACAACAACATGAGACGTCAATCCAAGTCGTTGACAACGCGGAGACAAAAGAGGTGGCGGGCACACGGAATCGCACGCGCTGAGGATGAGCGTAGTGGCAACGGTAGGACGTCAGGCCGCAGCGTCTCTCCAAGACTAAGAAGTTGGCTCTAGAACGAGCACGACCGGGAGCGAGCCGAGTGTTGAGCGCTAGCACGACCTAACGCCCTGTAGGTCCGGGCTTCGACACTGCTCGCAAATGCAAGGCGTCCGAGACTGCTCCAAGACCGCGGCCAAGGAGCTGGCGACGCAGAAGGTCGTATGCAGTGTGCACAACACAGAGGTGGAAAACGGGCGCTGTAACGTCGACGACAACAACCTCAACGCGGTGAAGGCGTCGTTAGACGAAACGCTGCATGCTGCAGTGCCTGACCCGTGAGTGCTAGCGTTGATGAACGCCTAGCCTTGGAATGCGGCACTAGCAGACGAGGCGTCGCACCGGGCCTCAACGTCACTTAGAGACGGAGGGCGTCCGGCGCAGACACAGCGGCTTCCCGTGGCGGCGAGCAGGCGGTGGAGGGGAATGCGCCGACTGCTATCGTTGATGACAGAGCGGCGACGATGGGCGAGACGATTTCCGAGCCGTACGTTGGCGCTGCGCTGAGATCGAGCGAGCAGCGGCTCGCTAAGACATGCGAGAGCGAAGGGTCGTGGAGCGCACCGCGCGCTAGCCGATAGTGACGCACAGTAGCTGTCCGTCCGACTTGCAAACGGAGGTCGTCCCGTTGTAGAGCGTAGGCCACCGGGAGGCGTTTGGCGTCAAGGAAAAAGAGAGTGGCGGCGTCTTCGTCAAGGCGAGCGATCGTCCTTTCTCTACTGTCTTGAAACCCTTCTCAACCAAATCTCTTCCTTGTTCCCTCAAGATTCCTTCCCCACCGAAACCTGCAGAATCCCTCCAGACGCTTTGTATTGAGACGAGCCGCTTATTCGGGTGTGGGCGTCAAGAGACATATGGGCGCTAGGGCGCATCCAGCCGCGAAGGGGTCAAGGTAGAGCTGGGCCTCAACGTCTTCTTGCAGACGGAGGGCGTCCAGCGTCGTTAGCGTGCTGAGGACGAGCGATGGGGGAGAGAAAGAGGAGGTCGCTGCCACGTTGACAACGACGGCGTGGGAGATAGCGCCGATAACGCGGAGCGGGTTGTCGGACCTGATTTCGAACGATGCCGCGAGTAAAGACGACTGCGAGTTTGATAACTCGCAGTTCCCTTCGTCATCGATCCAAGAGGTGCGTCCAAGGTGTGTCGAGGCGTCAGTGTCAGCGCGCGTGGCAGAACAGGTAGATAACTAACGAGCCCCCCAGCGACTGACAGACGAGTTCGGGCATGAGATTCACAAGCTCTCGCGTTCGTGGAGGCGGCTTCCAAGGTGCGTATTCACGGTGTCTTGAATTGGACTGAATCTTCAAGAAGCTTGGCGACTCGTCATGAAAATCAAGTGACGGCGACGTTGACGACGCGAGCGCGGCGGGCATAGAGACGCCAACCTTCCCAAACCCCGCTCGACTCTATTCGTTCCCCGACAATGTTTGTCGTAGCGTTGAAAGCGGCGCGTTCGCGCCCCCAAGCGACGGCAGAGCTGGGCTTCGACGTCTCAGGCGTCTAGCGTGGCGAGCTTCCTGGGATAGCGCGCAGGTAGACGGGGCTGGGATATCCTGACGCAAGAGACGAGCGGTGCTGTCGTCGAGCCAGGCCTCTACATCGCGTGAAGGATGGAGGGTATCCGTATCGACAAGCGCCCGTAGCGGCGGTTGATCGCGTCGGCGTGAGGTAAGGTAGGCGGCAAGGACGATTCACTCATTGACACATCACGTGTTTTGGGCGCATTAGGATCAAAATCTTACAGCGCTGAGCTACTTATCTACAAAACACTGGAGCGTTCCGAAAAAAAGTTCCCATTGATGCGATGACGTCAATTACCATATGAGGTAAGCACTGCCGGATCCATTGCGTCGACGGCTGGCGCGTCAGGGCGGGGCGACCTGGTGTTGCAGCCTATGCAATTTCTTGATTGGACATCCCGTTGGCGGCCATGGTAATCATGAGCCGCTTGTGTGCAGGAGGGATGTAGCGGAAGGTATTGTAGGGCATGGTAGGCGAGAGAGACGTTCCAGGAGCAGTGACGAAAGGGCGAGTGTCGTTGGAGAGAGTGGAGCGGGCTGGCCGAATTAGGCAGGAGTTGTCAAAACCGTTGTGCGAACTTTTTTTCGGAGCGCTCCAGTGTTTTGTAGATAGCTGTAATGGCGCCCTTTTCTGGGCCAAATCAGGAAATCTGGCCCCACAGAACTCGAGGGAAGATCCGTGCAAAACTTTCTGTGGGACCAGATTCTGTGATTTTGCCCGGAACAAGGCGCCATTAGGCTCGAAGTCGAGAAAAAAAGCGGACTGATATGAATCTTTTTGGCGCTGTCGGCATCATGTGACATGAGCGAATCGTCCGTGTCGCCTACCTTAGCGGTGAAAGAGGCAACTGTAGCATTGACGATGACCGCGTAAATACGGCGAACGCAGCGTCTTGTAGACGGAAGATGTTCGACGCGGAGAGCGAGACCACGCCAAGAGGATCGAATGTGTGAGCACGACCCAATGCTAACAGACGAAACCCATTTCTCCGCAGGTTCCCCAGGCCGCGCAAGAATACGGCCAGAGAGACCTCGACGTCTAATCAGACGGAGATTTACTCATAGTCGTATTCGGCGCAAACGGCGCGGGGCAAACCAAGGGTCGTCGCGTACGCGTTTGTTCTTCACCTACCCCAATCCCTCTGAGCTTCATATGGACCCCATCCAAAATCTCCTCAATCCTTCGACGACATTGCTCCTGCACGGATGCAGTTCCATACGCTCCAGAGACGAACACCTAACTCGAAGCAACGCCTGAGCGCGAAGAACGTGGCGGCGAGATGCTGGAGTAGAGCCGGGCCTCGACGTCGCTTGGAGACGGAGGGCGTTCAGCGTCGATCACAGGCTGAGGATGGGCGAGATGGAGGGAGAGGAAGAAGAAAGATCGCTGCCACGTCGACTACGTCGGCGTGGGAGTCAGCGGAGCCAACACGGAGCCAGTGGCGTGTCGCCGGAACGGATTCGGGCGACGCGAGGGATAGCGCCCAGAATATACTCACCTTTTACTTGTACCTTCGTCACCGTGGTCTTTCATCTCGAATTCAATCATCCTACACAGGCAGGCAAATCCACTAGGAATTTATTCAGTTCACATTCATCAACTTGAGTTGCATAGAAACCTATCAAAATCTTCAAAAGGAAGAGCCTAAGTTGAAGTTAAGGGCTTTCGAGCCAGACACAGTCCAAAAAATTATGGGCAGAACTTAAATGTCCGAAGTGCGGAGCTCAAGTATTGATGACACGTGCTGATGCCTGGCCCCACGCTGCTACGCCGCCCTCCCCGTCGTTCCCCTTCCTCGCGTTCCCCTGCCTCGCGTTGCGGCATCCATGAGATGAAAAATCAAGTATATTGAAGCTAGCTGCTAGTGCTCCTGTACCCCGAATACCACGCGCCGGTCCCATGTCCCTCTACCCCTTCCCCTTGCCTCGCCTCGTTGCTTTGTCTCGCCGACTCTACACCTGAATACTCTATCAGTGCCATGAAATGAGATTGAGTATGCAACATACCTTGCATGACAGAAAGGAAAGGAGAGGGGGATAAACAGTTGAGGGTCCGTAGAAATCACAGCGTTGCAGAGACTTGTGAGCCGGGGCACAACATTGAGCAAGAGGACCTTGAGGGAGACACAGCAATTTGAAACGAAGCCGTCGTTCGTTCTGAGGCTTGCGATACGGCGCGGAATATTGAGCACGAGGAAGAGCTTGAGGAAGACACAGCAGATTTGAAGCAGAGGGATCGCTCCGAGACTTGCGAAATTTGAGGGCTTGCTTTTGCTGGCTTGGGATTCTTCGTTGATCCAAGCCTGGGTGTTCTGGGGCTTTTCTGAGTAGGCTTGAGAGCGGCAGTCACAGAGCAGTATTGCGGACTTGAATTTGAAGAATAACTTGAGGATTAAAGCACCGAATGTTGACCTTGAGCCAGCCTCTTTGAAGCTTGTCAGTTGAAGACTCGGTTTTGAGTTTTGCTGTTTCCAAGAAGTCACAACCTTGAGTTGAGGGAAGAGATATTTGATTCAGAAAACCAAGTCGTGGGGCGTAAGCAGAACTTCAGGAAGGGAGGAGAGAGGGAGGGGAACCGTGAAGCCCCCGCTGTGCGCAAAATGCTCTGATCCTGGATAAAGATGCGTCAGGCAAGTGTTTGGGTGGCATGAAAAGGAGGAAAAAAGAACGACATCCAATCGAGCGGTTCACGGAACCACCGGGAGCATCGAAACAGCTGCAGCTACTATGCACCTCCGTAGGGCCGATGGTACGTGCCCAGCGTATCGCACATTGTAGGAGCAGCACGGTCCGAGCAACCTGTACGCGGTGCCACTCGATCCAGAAATTCTGAAAGGCACCTCCGAGAGAGAAGACCTCAGGCTTGCTTGCTCTGCTCACATTGAGGGAAGTATATTCGATTGTTTGGAGACAAGGGGAAAGCGGAGCAAAGGCCAGATGAAGGGAGACTCGAAAGACCAAGAGTCAAGACGAAGCAACCAAAAGTGCTGCACGTGGTTTAACAAACAGCACCACACATCGTCTGGCGCGCATCTGAGATGAAAACAAGTGCGGTCTTGCCTTTATTCAAACTGAAAGAGCAACAAAAAGGGAGTAACTTGAATTATATAGTCTAAGCATGACAATAAAAGCTTGTATCTATCAACTCAGAAGATTTTGAAGTCGGACAGCAGACGAGCTTCCTGTCGTGGCACGCGGTGTCTGGGCGAGATGCATCACAACAGCAAGTCCCTGCACGGCTCCGCCTGGTGTCTGTCCTTTGAAGTTCGCATTATCATCGACAATAAGTCTGTCGATGTATCTGTGAAAACCCGTAACTCAGCGCAAGTCAGCAATAAAAAGAAATGACACGCACGGCTTCCATTTGGACCCAGTGAGGTTGGATCCTCGCTCCTCTATCTCTTTCCTGAAAAACTCGTCCACCCGGCCCCAGAAGTCCTCCCCAGCAGCAATGCGGCCACCTCGAAGCTTGTTCTTGCTTTTACCTGTCACAGTCCGGCCTCTCTTCTTCGGTTGCTCCCCAGCGTCCGGATCGTTTTCATTGTCGTCCCTACGGGCCCTCTTGTTTGGTCGCGCAAGCTCTGGATCGTCTTCGTTATCGCTCTCAGCAGGTGTAGGAGCTGGGGCAGAGGGGGCAGATGACAAGTCGGGATGATCATAAGCAAATCGGCGCTGGAAATGATGAGCAAAAGATCCCAGGACTGCTATTGTATTCTCACCAAAAGAACAATGTGAGCGGTAAACGAGCCAGGGATGTCCCCAGGTGCTCCCCCAAGCTTGTACTTCTGAACACAGTCGTATGTGAACTGAGCCAGGGTTATCCAAGATTTTTGCTGTACGCTGGCAACAATCTTGCGCATCTCCGAGTCAGCGTGAATCAATGAAGACTTGGATAACCTGGACATACCTCGCCCCGGAACGCGTTGCGTACACTCGATCCGGCGGTCCTAACCTGTGACGCAAGCACCTGCTCTCGGGCAGGAATTCCAAAAACATTGTCAAGTGAAAGTGCCTCGGCACGTTTCTTGAGGATATCCTGAATTCTTGGTCAACGCAGAGCCAGAAACTGAGAAGCATCATAAACTCACAATGACATCGTGGTGCATAGTGCTGTAGGCCGTACGGGACGGCTCGATGATCACATCTCTGACAATACCACGAATATTTTTCTATGCAAGTTTTAGTGTGAATAACAAAGGTGAACACGATGACGACGCACCTCTTGATCCTTCGTAAAGGCAAAATTGCCGTCAAGTCGAATTTTCAAATCCTTCCATAAGCCGCTGAAGTCAGTTGGTGTCTCCGAAGCAGTGTTTCGGCGCCTCTCAGCCATGTCAGACAACTGGACTGCCAACATGTACAGACGAGTGACAAGGTCTGCTTGGGACAGACCCGCACCCGTAGAGCCCAACTGCACCGTGAAGAATGAGAGAACGTAAGGACAGAGTCTAAATATACACACCGCAACGAAATCATGCAAGCATTGAGTCTGCGAATCCTCAAGACGCATATCCCGAGCTAGGGTGTCAATGAAGAGAGGTTTAATGATGGGTTGAGCCGTTGGAGTTGCTGGCTGGAAATTATGGCGTCTATAGTCGGCCTGCTGATCGATGCTTGAGAGCGGGGAGCTCGAGCGGTGGTGGTCAAAATTGAAGGCACTGGGATTGCCTGTCATCGGAGAGCTGGGTGTGCCAACATGACTGGGGATGCCGTGGTGATTGCTTGCTGGAGACGAGCCCCACCGCTCTGAGTCGAGGGGGAGTGCTGGTAGACCAGGGGTAGGACCCCAAGATGACGTTGAGGAGAGGGGCGGGAGGCCATCAGCAGACGAATAGCTGTTTGAGTTCATGACAATTTCAGTGCAAGGACTTGAGACGAGATCAGGTGCAAACAATACTGGCCTTTTATAACATTTCCACGCATAGCGCGTTTGTTGAAGCCTTCAACAAGTTTTGTTTACGCGTTGTTGTTGGTCTGTGGAAGATATAAATTGGGAATGCAAATGTTTCGGGTGCGATCAATTCCATCACATGCCCGTCTCCGACAAATCTTGTCGCTCTCCACGGTTCTCTCCCGTCTCTGCGACCCCGTCACTCTCTCGGCCAAGGCAGGCGTCTACAGCAACTTTGGAGTCCCGTAAAATTGCACGGTATACTGATTTTGCTTGTTCTCAATTCAGGGGCTAACAGGAATCTTTTCGTGGGCCGTATACAGACTTTTTGCGTCCCAAGCAATTGACGGCGAAGGTGCTCTTTGTTCGCAGATTTCAGATACACAATTCATACAACAATGTACGTCTCCTGTTGGACTTTCGGTCAGAACAAGCGCATCTAACAATGCGGAAGATGAGAGCGAGAAACCACATACCTTATCAGTGGAAAGCGCAACCCCTTCCACTCAAGACATTCTCAGTTCAATAGATCCTCAAATGCATCCACCGTCGCCCGGTTTTTTGGACAGCTCAGCAGCAAAAGATATAGAAGAAGACTCCGACACGATTCCTGAATATCAGTATGAGTTGCAGAACTCATGGGACCATTCCCAGGAGGAAGAGGAAGAAGAACAGGATGATTTATCAATGTCAGAATCATGGACGCAGGAAGGCTTCGAGGCAGCCAATGGTGCGACACGATTTAGATTCTGTTTGATATTGACTCAATTCCAATGCAGAGTGCCAAAGTCTTCGAGTCGGCGGGGAGTGGGGAGGGTCATTGGTCAAGCACGAACCTGTTTCCCGTATATCTACCTCATTTCCTCACACCCAAATCATACACTAAATCCTTCGCAGCCAATGTCAAGCCGGAAAGCATCAGCGAGGCCGGAGAAGTTGACTTCAAGTGGTTTCAGCTGAATCCGTTGGAGCAGTGGATAATTTTGCATGTGCGTGAGTCTAGAAAGGATGGGATCTCTGCTGCCGAGGGCTTCTACAGACTTCGCGACCGCTGTGTGGAACAATCGCGTCGCGAGTTAGGCTTGATGTTTGAGAGACAGCATTTATTGCGTCGGTTGAAGGAGATTAATGGCTTGTCGGGTGGTTTTGAGCCAATCAGGAGTTCCATCGGTAGTTTCGAGTAGCTCTCTGTTGCTTCCCGAGCTGAAGAAATAGGTTACCTGCGATGAGAGAGAGAGAGTGCGTGAATCACTGGCGTCACACACGTCACACTTTCGAGGTCCAACTTGCGCGAGTTATGGGGTCTTAACTCAAGAGAACAACTGCCCTCCAAAATTGTATAGCAGTTACATCGTATTAAGAACAATACAGGAAAATTGTGGCGAAACCAAACACTCAAATTTAGAGACAGGAATTGCATATACAAACTATAAGTCGAAAGTGTGACACTGGTGTTACATTATGACCGTCCTTGGAGTACCGAAAGACGAAGAGAAGCGGAGCGGGATTGAGAAGAGAGGGATTGAGTAGGAGGGGGTATCTGAGAGGTGCCTGGGGCGTGGATAGGACTGGCTGCTGAAGCACCAGCGAGCAGAGCGGATGGGGTTGGTTCGTTGGCTTTGCGAGCCCGGATCTCCTTGCTCGCACTGGCAAGCACAATGGCATCGAGATCTAGAGGTTCGGAAGACACACGAAACCTCTGGACATGAACTGCATCTCGCATCTGAGCAGTATTGAGAACAACATCACCAATATTTGAGAGATGTGCTATTTCGGGAAGGGTTTGATTGGTCTTTGCGCGCTCTTGGAATGCTGCCCTCGTAGCGGTAGCTGTGCACTGATTGTCCATGCAGTTATGCTGAACATTCACAGTGCACAAGAGGTCCTGGGTGAAATCATGTCAATGTTGTATGCGCTTGATCTGAATTTTAATTGAATAATCGCACATTCGTCTCGAGCATTGACCACTGGTCGAGAAGTTGAAGACGAGGCATTCCATAGCGTGGTTGTTGGTCATTGACAAGCGCACGCTGGACCAGAATGCCATCCGGATTAGAAGAATACGCTGCCAGGGACCCCTTTTGTTGAATGATCTCGCGCACTTGCGCTACAAATGTTTGACCAAGACGCAGCGGATCGCGGATAATGACAAAATTTCCAGGGACACACATATCGTTATTTTGAAGAGTGACAGATTGGCCAGTTTGGAATAGTCCAGTTTTATTGGCCCAGCTCAGAAGACGCTGGCCGGTGAGGGTGAGCTCAATTTTTCGCGGGGGTTTCTTGTCGAGGATGCATTGACCTATTGAAAACAGATCAGTGTGAGATTCAAAGAGTAGAGTAGAGTATGCTAGATGCACCACTGATGATTGGTTTCTTCGTCGCGAGACCGAGATACGTGTTCACCGTAGATTGAGAAGAAATGAGGTTGCGTGGACCAGGCCCGACACATGCCCATGCATGCTTCTGCGAGTCCTTGATGTTGATGGCCATATCCGTGCGAGCATCGTTGGCGGCAATTCCAGATGCTATAGATGTTTTCGGCATGAATAATCCGCCGCTAAGGAGATGTCGGACGCGATTGCCTTGGGCAAATGCCTGAGCTATGTCGCGAGAAGGTGCGTGTCGATTAGAGTGTACACTCTTTTGCCGGATGATTGCGTTAAACGATTCAAAGGCCTCAGTTGCAAAAAGAATTGCAGGGCCGAAGCGTCTGATGTGGGCGGGGAGATGAACTATAATGTGAAACTTGGGTTTATTGAACCACCGGTTGGTCCATCGAGCAGCACAAAGTAGGAAATTCTCGATCTCCGTTGTCAAAAGGGCCTGCGAGAATGAATTTTAAAGAGAGATAACACACAACGGATCCAGCTTACTATGTGCGAGTCGATGTTCTCGATCTCCGGCTGCCAGATTAACGGAACAAGCTTGGATAGAGCTTGCCAAGTTTTGAAGCATTCATCCGAGACTAGATCGTAAATTATAAAAGGAGCGACTTGCGCAATCGCTCGAAAATCCCGGCCTACTAACGACCCGGAGTATTGGACCAGCGTTCGGCCTGCGAGTGGAGATATGCCGAGGCCCGAGACATCCAGGGAAGAAAGGCGATTCATGAGTAGTGCCTTCTTGTCTTCTTTCTTGTTCAATTGCAGTTGAACCAAGTCCCGCCACAGATATTTGACAAAACCTAGCAAAATTACATGCAAGATCTCGACCGGAGTATCCTGATGCGGATCGAGGCCTAGTACGATGAATTTAGCGGTGAAAGAAGTTAGGTAGAGAATCTGATTAGAACCTTTGATCCGCCAGACAGGACTCAGCGTGTTCAGCGGGAGTCTGGCTCGAGCAGCGTCGAGAGCCGCTTGCTTTACGGGAATGGAGCGTTTTCCTTTATATGAGTCGAATAATTGCTCGATGAAGTGCGTCTGATACTTGTCCTTGATGCCGCTTTCAGTCTGTAGGTTCTTGACTTTGGTTTTGGTGTTTAAAGTGGACGCCTCGGTAAAATAGGATCGCAGCTTTGCTGTAGTTTCCTCCTTGTTACGAAGTGGCCCAACCTGAAATCATGACGGAATTTTAGCAATAGATACCAATGAAGGGGAAACTACATGCCCGGACAAAGGCCTTGACCCGCTTCACCATATCCGCCATCGTCTCCCGAATTTTGCGGCCCTTGCCTTTTTTGGCAGTCCCAGTATCACTCTCCGCATCTGAGGCATCGGAGCCCCGCGCACTCCCAGCATCGCTACCTTGGGGATCCCGGCCACTGTTCTCTACACCACCATCCGTGTCCATCGCGTCTGTCCCTTTCACCCAACACGCACGACAAAATAACTTCCCTCTAAGCCCGATATGGCATGCAAACTCGCTTTGCATCGGATTGTCGCCGAGCAGCGCCAAAACCTCGGGTATGACTAGTACTACCTCTTCCTCAACCATATCCCATGCCCAGATACCTGAATCTTGAGCCTCTCTACCGCAACAATCAGCAAGAAGGCTTCATAAAAGAAAGAAACAACCCACTCAAGTTGCTCAACGATTCCGTCCAACATCTCGAGGGGGCGGGCAAGATTAGACGTGCACAGAAAATGAATATTGTACTCTTTCTGCGATTGTTCTCGGGGGAGACCGGCAGGTGTCATCAAGAAACTGTTGTGTTCATTCCATTTCTTGGATAAATTTCCTGACGTGTCGTCGCAATACATCCAAATAGGGAATGTCACGACTCGATGCCCCTGTGCTTTCGCTCGCCATGCATTGCCGAGAACGGGGTTGGTATATTTCCACGGTGAACTGGTTGTCTTTGAAGAATCAACAACATCTATGCGCAAATCAGAAACCACTTCATGCTATAAATATGTAAACTCACCGACAATATGCGAAGGATGAGGAAGTTCATATCGAGAGGCATCTTGCTGGAATGAAACAAAATCCTTGAGGAACTCGCTGGCTGGAATGAGAAGGTCGTCCCGCTGAAGCACCCGCCAGCCCGCAAAATTTTCCTTGGTCACTGCTAACATGTCCCAACATCGCGCATACAATTGACCATCCTTCATAAACCATCGCACAGGAATGACTGCGCGACCGTCGGTCAGGATTGCGGGCTCATGGATATAGAAATCCTTGCCCAGAATTCTGGCCATGGGGGTAATGCGATCGTCCGGGAGTTCCCGCAGCCATCGGTCCCCTTGACGAGCTTCCGATAGCTTCGGTCCACTGTCTTCGGGGTAAAAGTGGAGGTGAGGGCGAACTTTCGGATTGGCCATCTCCTAGCTCAAGTATTCAGCAAGATAGATCTAATTGGACAAGGATTGTACCTGAGCGATGATTTGCGAAAGACTGTTGACAAAGTATTTATGTCCTAATGCTCCGTCGTATGCTATACTATCAATACCACAGATCTTCTGGAGAGCTAAGTTGATGGTTTGCATGGATTTGACTGACGGTGCGTCGTCCACATTGTTGACTTTGAGCAGCCACAAGAACAAATCGAGCTGACGGTGCGAGAACACGGATCGTGGAAGGTGCATCAAGATATCCAGTGTACATGTCTGCAACAAATGATCAGCAGAGGAACAAAGAGGTTGACAGAAGTACACTCACAATTCTATCAGGCCACGGGAACCAGTGTTCAGAGGTTGCAGCCGCAGCGGGATCTGTTGTGCGTGCCCGCTTGCGAGGGTGTGATTGCTCAGAATCAAGTCCATTCGGAGCTGGAACTCGTTCAAAAACGATGCAGATTCCAAAATGTTAGGAAATGTTACCACTGGTTGAAAGTTCAGGTTCATTTACCATCTCCTCGTCTTCGTCAGATCGTTCGTCCTGCTCTTCATCAGATTCAGGTAGGGCATCAAGACTTTGAAGGATGGCTTCCGCAAGCGATGCTACGGCTTGCTTGTCTCCCGATGAAGACAGGTTTCCATCGTCGTGGGCTTCCATTAAATTCCAATCGATTCCAGTGGGCAAGGAAGACTCCGAGTTCCGGCTTTGAGCTGAAGAAGAATACGGCGGGATGGTTCCTCCAGTCAATGACGAGAGCAAATTTCGCAGGCCATCGTCGATGATACTCTGATTCTGAGCAGAGATATCTGGCGCAAGAGGCGACGATGCAGCGAATTCATTCTGAGATGAGCGGCGAAAGTGCCGCAGATTGTTTTGATGGGTACCACTATCCTCATGGCGCGAGCAGTTGTATTCAAGACGTGGTCGACCATCTCGACAGACGTTGCACAAAAACATTTCATTGCCATTTTGAAGGACGCTACGCCAAACTGACTGTGAATTAGCAGGGAGGAGAAGCCACACCGAAAATGGAAGTGACATACTGCTGTTATCCGGTGCCATCACTTTACGGAAAACGCCGGCAAGAAGGGAGACGGTTGAGACAAGGTTGAGAAGCGGTTTTTGTGCCAGTACTTGGTCGAGATTTTGGGATGAGGCCAACAGGAACTGGGGCTTGAGCAGAGCCTTAGTCTGAATATGAAATTCGCATATTTCAAATTATTTGGCTTTTGCTTAAAACAAGACTAAACTAAGTCCATGATCCGGCTTAAGCAAGACATCACGATTTCGCGCAGAGCCCCGTCCATCCGAAGCTCTGGCAGTGTAGATAACTTTCGAGCATCGCTGTCTTCAACTCATTTGATTCATCCAATCCTCAGAGAAGCGGCCAGAGTAGAATTCGTTATTCAAACGATAGCTTGAGGATTGCTGGTAGTATTGAAGTCCATGCGGTCAACACCGTCGGACGACGTTGGAGTAGAAAACAAAGAATATATTGTTCCCTGCTAGATACACGCCGGAGCTCATACTCTCGGAGCTCACGGTACGAGTGAATACATAAACCTGAGCTCAACGCTGAACAGCGGAGCTCTAAGTTTGATGCAAAAGTCCGAGCTCACGCCGTCAGCGGAGCTCAAGGACGTGGACAAAAAGTCCAATTGAGTCATATCCTCAGCGCTGCGAAGCTCAGCGCTGAGGACAAGGGGATCCCGTAACGAGGGGTCGTCAACCCCGATATGTAAATGCAAGCACAGATGGGCAAGGCAAGGAATATACGGGATTGACGGGCGGATAGCGTCACGTCCGTCAAAATCAAGTGAATGAAAGTGAGGGAGGCGACAAAGCGCCTCACCGTACCACTATCGAGACCACAAGCAGAGGGGAGGTTACTTGAGGCTCGAAAGAGGTGTATGGTCCATTGTAGACTTGGTGAGGTGCTGAGAGTCTTCAGGAGGAGTTTGGTGAAGCCTCCCTGTGTGTCCACCATTGTGAAGCCTACGTGCTTCGGTTCGGGGGCTTCTCGTCCTTCTGAAGACTCGGTTACTGGTTTGGCGGTTATCGGGCGCTAACCAGGCGCTGTGACCCTTCCGCAGGAGCCTTGTCACCCTAGGCAGGGCTCTTGTTATACAGCTAGTAATCCGGAGCAGGAGGGCAGTTATACGGGTGCCCAGCCGTTGTGATGGTTGTTGGTCTTCGGCGCCCGACGCGTTCTTTTATCTCTAAGAAAGCATGGTGGGCAAGGGTAAGATATTCAATGATTATCTAATACATCATTGTGGCTATGTGACCCGCGGATTGCTACCTAATCGGGAATGTTTGATGGACATGCTAAAGGGATATTCCTCCCATATCACAGCTACGGGGTGGTAGAGAAGTCCAGGGACCGTAGTATCCCCTACTCTGTTTACAGAGGTAGGGTTCTGTGAGGCTGAACTGTCACTTCTCCCCTCACTTGAACACATCAAAATTACGGCACTTACGGCTTCATCACTCCACAGATTGATTTTGTTGCTCCACATTATGTCACTATTTGCCCGCGGGCGGCAAGAGCAGATTTTGCGGTTTTCCGATCATACTACTGGGTCCCCGAAGGGGTAAAATCGCCGAAAAAGAAATCGGAAAGAGAGAGAAAGGGAGAGTTTCTAGAACTCAGTCTGGTGATTGCCCAGGCAGTTCAGAGAATGGTCTTGCTATTCAGATTCACCCCAATGCAGATATGTCCACAAATGATACTCATTGAATTCAAATTTAAATACACAATACTGTAATACAGAAAACAGACACAAGGACGAGGCAAAAAATGCGAAGGGGGCAATGGGAATCCATCCAGACTGAGAAATCTGAAATTCGGGGCGCTGGGATGTGTTCAGCGTAGCCTTATGCCATTAATTGGGCAAGCAAACTTAGCAAATGCACAGAAGATAGATTGGACACAATATTGCAGATATAAAACATACTTGAGGACCATGAGAACTCTTCCCACACACTCATCCATTCCATGAGACCCCTCTATGTTGAATTCTGGCCAGAAAATGCGCTCGCAGCGGTGCCGAAGTCAGTACAATCATCAGCCCATTTTCGGGGCTGGAACGCCGCTAAAAGAGAAGATTTTTGAGGGAGAAGAAGGGGCCAGTTGATTTTGAGGTCTTGAGAAGTCGAAAACGCCAGAAAGCGTGCAGAGAAATAAGAGAAACGGGTGGATGGTGGAAGGAGAAGTTACGGCGGTTAAGTGTGACGTGACAATAACGTCACACTTGACTTCCCCACCGCGTCATTTTCAACGGCGTCGACGATTGTCGTAAGAGTTTCCCGATTTTTGTTGGTAGGTTCATTCATAGTAGCGCTACACATGTCCAAGTATGTTCTGGGGGGGTTAGGGAGCTTGTGAGGAAAGAAAAAGTATCATCGGTCCTGGGTCCGAAGGTGGCTGTGCGACTTAACATGTCAAGTGGACCCAGGTGATCCATCGGTTAACCGATTTTGCTCCCTGTGATATCGTACAATGCCGGCTTTTCAGCCATTTTCAGAATTCCGCCTCTCAACCAGTTTATTTTATATGCCGCAAGATACGATGTATACGACCGACTACGCCTGCAGCTGGGATAACAGAGCCGCGTGCTAGCCGACGTTGAGCCGTCAATGCCGAGGTGATGATCAAAAGGGAACAACAACACGCCGCCCGCACCGGCCAATGAGAGCTGGTCGGCGCGCGAGCGTCGACCGAGCGAGCTTTGGCGGTCTTTTACACTAAAGATTTAAATCTCGCCTGCCAATGAGAGCTGGTCGACGCGCAAGCGTCGACCGAGCGAGCTTTGGCCGGCCCGCCTCAGTACATATTAAAACCCAGTATCCAACCAGTAGTATCTCAGTCTGAATTGACAACTATCAGAGTAGGGGACCGGTGCTGGCACCGCTATCGATACAGTAGTGCCCTGTATGCTCAGTTACTCCCTGGGCCCCGGCGTTCCTCAGTGGGACCGTGCCGTGTAATCTTCCTTCCTTCCTTCCTTCCTTGCCCAATATCGACTATTTTTGTATGTATGAGGTCGCCTTAATCCGGGCCTCAAGACGCTGGTATTTTATTGTCAAAATTCCGACTTTGATTTTGGTCGACATCCACTTGACATCCAGCTTCTCCAACGTTGTCGCGCTCCTAGCAGGGTTATGCACACAGAATGAGTCTTGAGATCTCCAGAAAATAGTCATCTGGCATGCTTAGTAGTGTATGTGTGGTACAAAGTGGCTAATAGTAAGTAAGCCACGCAGACTCCAGTGGCAAACGAGAAAAATAGAATACGCCACAGCGAAATTTAGCGAAAAATTAGCGTCCTTTCCTTTTGAAGACGCACCCCACTGGTGCTATACACCGCACGGCAGGGAATTGTGACAAAGGGAAACATGAGGAAAATTAGATGGCACGAAGCAAAATAATGTCGGATACAGTAATCATTGAGGCTTTCGCTGGGAATCGAACCGGCGACCACGTGGCCTACGAATCTCGTTAGCCGCATGCCTCACTCCAATTAGGCCAAGAGGTCATGATGGTGTCGAGTTTTGTGGTCAAAGAGTCGATGCGGGAGGTATTGGAGACAGTGGGCAGCAGGCTGCTGTACAAGTGCGGCGGCGAGCGCTCGAATGTTATTCCAGTCAGCAAGTGGGACGGAGCAAGTTCTGGCATTTTTAGTCTTCGGGAGGGCAACGGCGTAGATGAGTTTATGGAGGTTCTGGATAGTGGCACTAGGAAGTGCCCTCGGAGCAGGTGGTGGTACCGGATCAAGAGGCACTGATGCTCGGTCTCAAACGGAATCGGGTTCTCTCACCCTCTCACACCTTCGTTCTCTATCCAGCGCACCAAACTCCTTGTTTCATTATTCCCCACGATTCGTAAGTTCCAGCCTCTATAGTATCCGTGATTCTGAACGACTACAGTGGTGGCAAATAGAAATTGCCGTGGCTTTTTGGCCAAAATCTTGCTGTATACTTCACCGAATGACCTTGAATAAAATGTAGAGATAAATATATGATACCTCTGTACTGCTTAGAACACTCAGCTATATATTATGCCCTGACAATGCATCAGTAACAGGACAGTTTCTTATTATTGCCATATCTGGAAAGACTCAATGTATCCTCAGCAAAAAACTGTCATAATAGGATGAAAGTACTTCAAAAACAGTCCTAGTTTCCACTTTTGTTGATAGGAATTGACCCTCATTTGAGCTCACAACAACCGCTCAGAGTTGGCTATTTTCACCCAAAATAGCTGAAAATGCAGAGAAAATAGCTAAAATGACCTACTTCGAGCGGCTGTTGTGAGCTCAAATGACGATCAATTCCAGTCAATCAAAGTGAGAACTAGCATTGTTTTTCAAGTACTTTTATCCTGTTATGACACTACTTTGCTGAGGGTACATTGTGTTTTTCCGGATATGGCAAAAAACGGAAACCATCCATTATTGATGTATTGTCAGTGCATGATATATTGCTGAGTGTTCTAAGAGGTACAGAAGTATCACATACCCATCTCTACATCCTATTTGAGGTCATTCGGTGAAGTATACATCGAGATTTTTACCAAAAAGCCACGGCAATTTCTATTTGCCACCACTGTATCTTCAGAGAACCATATAGAGAGGCTGGAAGCGAGCCTGATCCGGAACGTCGACCTACGGCTAAGACCATATATCAGGTAATTTTTCTCGTCCCTCGGGATATATGGTCTGACTAGGGAGACTAGTAGGCAGCTGTGCTGAAAAGCTGAAAAATGACATGGACGGTTCCGGACATGTATTCGGTGGCAGCAAGGTGGCACTGTGCTTTTTCATTAGAGACTTTGCGGTAGCCACCGGTGGCTATCCGAGGCTAATTTTTCTCGAGACCGGATGACAGCCTTTGGGTGGATTAGCCACTATTTGTACTACCTATTCACGGGATGCTAGGGTGGCTAATTTGAACGGGAGGCTCAAAAAGCTATTGCACACGAAGAGCCCCAAATAGCCACCGGTGGCTTCCGCAAAGTCTCTATTTTTTAACAACATACATAAAGTAAATCTCGATTAGAGTTTTCCTCGACCATGTTCCTAGACTTGGGTGGAGCCAATATGTATAAGTTATGGGGTTTTTCACGAGGACGAGTCATATCTCCCGGCTTGGCGCAGTCAGCTTCCCCTTTGTTTGCACCCAACGACTTTTGAAGCTGAGAAGTAATGAGAATAGTTGCTCAATAACGTTGAGGGTATACACACCAATACCAATGCTTGTGAAGCACGAGATTTGTTCCACACGTGGCTGATATCGAGTTTTCCGTCGGTAAGATGTCCAGGACGAGCCTTAGCAAGTTTAAAACTTAGTTTATCGAGCCCATTAGCAAGGCTGGGCAGTGCTAGCACACGGGGTGGTTGAGACATAACTTTAGGCGCCTCATTTGCTCGATTATATACATACGTCCTCGGATGCGCTTATGTACGTATGCGTGAGCGTACCCCGTTTCAAGTTGACGGTCTTCTTGGGATTCGATTAGTTCCCAAAGATTTCGGGGGGTTGTCAACAAGTTGTCAAAGAGTGTCTGATCGGCCGATAATTCAGTTTGGAAACCCCTGTTTCTGCAACTCTTGCGTGGAAACCCAGGGTGCAGACACTTGTCAGAAACCCTTCTATTTTGGGAAGTGACTGCTGAGGCGCAACAAGTCGAACAACGTTAACACCATGGCCACTATCTGCCTTTTGAATGGTTTTTTTAGCATGATTTACTTCTCGAATGTATCGGGGCTGAGAGCACGTCCAACCAAGCGGCACACAACACTGTGTGTGACGGTGTTTGTCACGACAATTCTGGAAGGAAGAACAATAGCAATACAATTCGAATTGTTCTTCCCATCAGCCTCTTATACAGTGCCGGACACGCAAAGTCGACAACTTTGATCTTCCCTTTATGGAAGGTGTGACATACCCCCATATGTCTAGCTTTATGTGTAAAACAGTCGCTAAGCATCCAAAGAACAGTTTTGCACGAGCCGATTGTCAAAAAAACGAAAAATTAAGAATTGATAGCCGAAAATTTGGGATGCGGATGCCCAACTGTCGCTTCCGGTGCTTGATAAAACATCTCCGACTCCTTCTGAATCTCTCGGGAGGCGGATCTAATACACCATGCCTCATACTACTTCCATCAAGTCAGCCATGGATCAACTTTGTCAGGCCCAAGTGGGCCATTTCAAATTTGGTAAGGCAGCTCTGAGCTGAAGAAAAGGGCTCATGATAGAAAGGAAGGATGCTGGTTGAGTGCCATGCCGCAAGACTTTCATAGGTGTGCATTCCATGCTGCACACAATGCCTCAACAGCAATCAGCAAAGGATTTTACTTGATTTGACGCCGTATTCTTCGATGATTCAGTGATGTTGGTCATTCCTGGCAGTGGATGGTTCGATTTCTGGTCTTTGTATAGTCTCGTGACCGACTCTTATGACATCCTGTCATAAGAGTCTGGAACAATCACCGGCCAGGTACATGCCGGACACGCAAAGTCGACAACTTTGATCTTCCCTTTATGAAAGGTGTGACATACCCCCAGATGTCTAGATTTTTGTGTAAAACAGTCGTTAAGCATCCAAAGAACAGTTTTGCACGAGCACAGCACCCTCAAAAACGTCCAAAAAACCACCTCCGAAGTTTTTCCCAAGACATTTTAGCTGCGGCCAAATTCCAAAAAAATCAAAATTGTGTGTACCTCCTTTCATATGTCGCAAGACTTTCATAGGTGTGCATTCCATGCTGCACACAATGCAACAACGTTGCAATGCTAAGTACAATCTTATCTTTGACAGTAACATGTAACGTGACTCGGAATTGCCAAATCCGGTGCGATTTCCCAGGCAAAGAGAGGCGGATTTCTCAGAAACCGCTCGTGGAATTTTCTTTATTTTATCAGAATCATAACTTACTCAGTCGATTGCGCTATGTCCGAAGTTTTTCCCATCAATTTTGAGGTTACGGCCAAATTTTCGGCTATCATTTCATAATTTTTCGTTTTTTTTGACAATCGGCTCGTGCAAAACTGTTCTTTGGATGCTTAGCGACTGTTTTACACATAAATCTAGACATCTGGGGGTATGTCACACCTTCCATAAAGGGAAGATCAAAGTTGTCGACTTTGCGTGTCCGGCACTGTATAGACAAAGAAGCCGAGGGAAATGACAGCTGAGTGCTTCCACGGCTTCCCGCGACAGAAACTGTCATCGAGCTCGATCTTTCCCATCGTACACAATGTCCATGTTGATTTGCACTGTAATTGTTGGAGTTGTGAGCCCGAAGTATAGCCACTAAACGCTAGTCAACCACTGTGATCCTTCAAGAGCCTGAAGAACATCGTCTTGTCTGTGGAGCGGGAATTCATCAGGTACAACCATCTCGTTTAATTTCCGCAAGTCAATGACCTCAATCCACGAGTCCATCTGCTTGTCAATGACCTCGCGTTTCGCTGAGAAGCGGGAAGGGTGGAAGCGAGACTGGTTCGGCGCCTGGTTTCGTTGGAATCACATCACAACTTGTTCTTCAAGTCGACCGTCAAGTCCAAAGGCCGTGCTGTTTTTGACGCAAACATCTTCCAGAGCTTGTCGTTGTTCAGCCGTTAGATTCTTGGAGAAATCCAACGCATCGAGAAGTTTGGATGATTCAACAACCTCTGGCGGCGTCTCAGCGCCTTGGGACCTCCTTCCAGCGGTTCTTCAGCGGCAGGATCGTCCTCTCCAGTCGCATTTCGGTGGGCCTTCGAAGACACGTTGGATTCGGCGCGATTCAGGCTAACATCCGCTGAATTATCCGGCGACTGAATTTCAACCAGCTGACGAATAAAATTCGCGTGAGCTTCGGCGCGAGCTTTGCGAGCTGGGGACATCTTGGAAGCTTTATCCAGCCAGGTATGTGGATTATGAGCCGTCCCAACGACTTGTCCTTCCGAGATGATCACAGGAAAGTCGGAGAAGTTGGCAATGTGAATGGTGGGATTCGACTTCGAGATAAAGGTATCCGCACTCCCATACACATCTTCAACATTCCCATGCGACTTGAAGTGCTTTTCCACTAGGAGTTGATCACAATCCTTGGGAAATTGAGTCGCAACCTTCACAGTCGACTACACCACCGACGGAATGTGATGTTGAGTTTGCGTGTGATGTGTGACATCTCCCTAGCGTGTGGACTGAAGCGCCAACTGGATGCAAATCAGGCCACTTGCGTAAATTTTGCATGTCCGGCGGCCATTGTTCTCACATCAAGCCCGCGGTCTTCTCCGGCCACTTCCGGCTCGGTTAAGTTATAAGGTTGACACGTCACAAACACCGCACCACACCTCTCCCTCTCCCACCACCACCATCCTCCTTGCCACCGTCTCCTCCACCACTAAATTTCTCGCTCTCTTCTGAGTTAACCCAATCCGCCATGTAACTTCTCCATCCTCCTTCGGCCTGAGCTTGGTCTGATTTTTCTGATAGATCCCCTGCCACCCTGCGCTCTCAAGCTCCTGCTCTCTCGCATACACCCTTGGTGCGGCTGCTTATCCTTGCGGCCCTCCCCATAACTGACATACCAACAGCTCTTACTTTCCTGCTTTCAATTGTCATAAGTGGCAACAGGAATAAAGTGTGTGTATGGTGTTTTCTTTAAATATGCCACCGTTAATCTCAGCCAAAGTTTGTACAGTGCAGCCGCTTCACTGTCAAGCTCTTCGGAGGGCAGAACATTATGGTGAGCAGGTGAGCTTTGTTGGGTGTGATTGGAGGTCACTATGCATAATGGATTCTTCTCTGTAAAATTCTTCTCGTACGAAGTATATACATTTCCGCCACAATTTATTTCTCCCTTCCTGGAGCTCTGTATCCAAATGTGATCATGATAACACAGTCATGTATATTAAATGTGAGATGTCAGTGTGATATGAATGGAAGAAATGCTATCAGCTTGCTGCTTTTCAATATGTCTACGGGACGCTACAATAGCGCTAAAAAAGCGTGGTGCATGTTTTTTGCGTCGTGGCCAGCTTAAGGCTGATGTGATTTTGACGTGTGACCTCTCATTTCCGGGTGACATCATGTCACACGCCATATTTGCGTGTCAACTTCGCGGTGGTGTAGTCTTCGCCGGAATCACAACGCGCTCGGTACTCGAGACCCTTCCGTCACGAACCTTTCGACGAGTGCGCAGTCGAAATTTCAAGTTGCGACGGTGAGTGGCTCTTTTCCGATTATCGTCGGAACGAATTCGAGCGCACTTGACCTCGAAGGCGTGACCGTTCTCGTCAACGAGTGAAGGTGAAGTTGAACTTTCAACTGGAAGTCGACGACCGGAATCACCGAATTGAAGGTAAGTTGAACCTTCTTCGCGGATAATCGATATTGAATATTGATCCGCGAAGTCGTTGCCTAGGATGAACGGTGTGGTCATTCCGTCGACGACATAGGCATCAACTCCAAATTTCACAGATCCATCCGGCGTGTGGAAAAACAGGTCGCAAGTAACGAAGCCAGAGATAGCAGAAGTCCCAGTGACTTGTATCAGCTTGACTTGATGACCCTGTTTAATCCGCGGCGGATTTGACAGTGAATTCAGTGTCTTGCGCGAGATGAGAGTAATGTCGGAGCAGAGTCAACGACAACGGGAGTCGGCTCAGTTGTGAGGCCTCCGATGGTTGCAGTAGCTTCGGTCGCACTTGAACCAAGAAAGGTACTGCCCGCTGGTCGTGCCATATGTTTTCTCGACTCAATCAATGGCGCAAGGGGAGAGGTATCGGTTGTCTCCACAACACGATAATTGCACGCTTCGATTTCTCGAGCCAATCTTCGACGGGAGCGACGGTTCAACACCGGTTTGGGAAACGGAGTTGAATTAGAAGGTGAAGGTGAGTCATCTTCCAATTCATCTTCCTCGCTCGGAGATTCGTCTTGACAGAAATCGGCGCGGTGGAGGGTATCCGAGGGTATATCCTTCGCGGAAGAATCGCGAATATTAGAAGCAGGCCTGGGTACAGGGAAGAGAAGGAGGAATGAAATGTTCATTAGGTTCGAGAATGGCGTTGGATAACGGATGTAACCGGGTATAAGGTCGTCTTCATCGTCTGAAACCTCTTCAACACGCGCAGCTTGCGAGTTTTTACGCTCGACTTTACCCTTCAGTGCCGGTGTAGTATCCCCCTCAGTCTTCAAGTCAGCGTTGACCTAGAAACTCAAAGGACCGGTAGACTGAAGGGGCAATTCAAAATCCTCCTCTTGGTCATCGAGCCCATAATACAGTTCGTCGTATCCTCTTGAGCTTCGATATCCTCGGCAGTAGCTGACGCAAGATTTGCCCTTGCAAATTTATTGCTTTGAACGAATACTTGCATTCGTTATCCCAGTGCATCGCGCTCACCACAATGACGACAAGGTCTTGCGCCTTTCGACTGAGGCGTAGCCTTTTTCGAAACGTTATTGTCGTCCTTTGGGACGCGTGGAGGGGGCAAGGTTGGAGAAGATCCAACAAGGTGAGCGCGAGCCATGGCATCCGGTTTTTCATGCGATTTGTATGCTGAGATATCCGGTTGCTATGTTTGAACATATCAACATGGTCCGTTGGCAAACCCAGTAGCGTTTCTTCGTGGAATACAATAGCACGATGGAAGTCGACAACCGTCTTGTACTTCTGCGTGTCCAGAATTGTATGCCAGCTATGAGGTGCGCCATTCATGACTTCTGCAATGATTGCTGCGTCGTCGAAGTCATAGACCGAGCCGATAATTTCGCGCTTGCGCATGAAATATTGAGATGGTCTCTCCTTCTTGTGTTCCCCATCGCGATAGCTCATACGCGATGCCTTGCCGCGGGTGCGATTGAGCCAAGTGTTGGATAAGAAGAATTCTCCAACCGCACATCGGAAAGTAAGCCAGTTTTGTCGAATCTCTTCTTGATAACTTGGATCCAAGGCAAACCACCAGCTGGCAGCGTTTCCGGTGAGGTAACGTGCAGCTATAGTCCCAAGCTGCTCACATGCCACAGGTCCTTCAGAAGCGAGACCGTTGAGGCGTTGAACCCATCGCATGAGCTTGTCGGGGGTCCCCGTCCCATTTCGGCACGTCCGATTCCTTCAGTTTCATGTCGAAATAACGATCCGACTTCCGTTCATTCCTTTTATCCACAACTGAACCAAAAGCGTTCAAGTCATTCAGAGTCATTCCATCTGGAATTAGGACCACCTGAACTTCTTCCATCGTGGCGATCCTCATTATCCGAACCATCGGAATCATCTCCAGGATCTCCACCTGCTCCAGCATGACGAGATGGCGGTTTTCCTGAACCGTTCCCTCCATTTCCGCGACTCGACCCACGATGATCTGGCTTCCTTCCACGACGATCATTCTCCGAGTCGCTGGGATCGTCGCCTCGATCAGGAGGGTTTGGATTTGCGGATCGAGATGGCGTCTGGGATGCGCGGAAACGAGCACTAGATGAGAGTCGCAGAGTCTGGGATGGAAGTTGAACACCAAGCCCTGACATGTGAGGTGGGGTACCACGGTTCACACTGGCGCGCTTTTCACCCTTGTAAGTGAGGGGTCCAAAGGCGGCTTGAAAGCCAGAGCCCTGCGTGGCAGCTTTGCGGAATGCCTTTGGCGGAACAGAGTCGCGAGGAATAGGAAGAGGAACGTCTTCTTCAACATCAGTCAAAGGATCTTGAGTTTGAACTTCGATCCTAACTTCCTTTTCTTCCCGTTTAACAGGCGTTGGTCTGTCCGCAGGAGGAGGAGTGGAAGTGGAAACTGGATGGAGAACCCCTTCGAACGACGAGTTGCTTGCAACCGAGTGAGTTGCCTGTAAAGCCACACCACTGAACAACTGCTGATAGTAGTTCATGGCCTCCTCACTCGGTGCACGAGGTTCGTCATTGATGAAGTCAAAGCGTTCGTCCAGGAGTACCAGGTAATGTTCCACCTCTGCGCGGAAACAAATTGCAAGAATTTCAAACTCATTTGCGGAGTAGAAGGCCTGCGGATCCTCGCTGCGTCCCCAAGTTGGCACATTTGGCAAGCCAAATCTTCCACCTAATGCCACGATAGCGTCCTTGGAGCGTCTGCGGAGATCATCCAATCTCTTCCAGAAGCCCCACCATGTCACCATCTGTAGGCGATAGACGGGTCCACCTCCATCCAGCAATTGCGCAACTTCAACCGATGTGATGGCGACGGCGAGACGGCAGATACAGTAAGCGCATGAGCGTCTGTCTGAGCTGGAGTTGCCACTAACCATCCTTGGTCTTCAGACGATCAGTGCCATCGAAACCTTCCTGGTCGCGATGTCGCTGTATCCGCAAGTCCAGGCAAAGTCCAGGCCCGCACCCATGCGGAGTTATTAGTAAATAAAGGTTGTGGGGTCAACTAGACTCCCCGGGTTCGGCGATCGCGCGGAGTTACCTTACATCGAAGCCATCATTCAGGAGGTGCGCACGGAAAAAAGGGTTTCAATCAACGCCCCGCTGAGTGGGGTTTCAGGTCCTACGCTGGAATCCGACGATTCCGCTAGGACTTCCGCATAGGCTTATGCAGGACGACGTATATCGCGGCTATTATCTTCCTGCGGGTACGATTGTCCTGGCAAATTCTTGGTACGTCAACATTATTTCATGCTCAAATATGGTGATATCATGACTCCCGCTGTTATTAGGGCAATCCTGCACAACCCAGACGTGTACCCTTCACCAAACGAGTTCCAGCCCGAGCGATTCCTTCCTCTTATACCATCTACTACCAACTACACCGACAAACACAACCCAGATCCCCGGCGATACGCTTTCGGCTACATACCAATTTCTGAGCAATTTCGTGAATACTAGTAGTACATTACACAAGAAGAGAGAGGGAGAAGGGAGTTTGTATCGAGTGCCCAGCGAGCAAATGAGTTAACCCGGTACATGTGCACTGTATAAAGAAACTACACCAAAGCATGCAATTCCGAAGGCAAGCGCGACCGGAGAGTCGGGGTGGCATCGCGTCGGTGGCATCATATGTACAAGGAAGAGGAATAGAGGGAGTTGTAGCAGTAGGCGCGCACCAGATATCTGTTCATCACTATGCGTAGAACCCTCGAATCCCAGCTCTCTGCCACCTAGTAAGGCGTCACGACTCCGTCTTGCGAGTCGCGTCGGACATGCGGAGAATCATCCCGAAAACATGGGGGACGCGGAGGGGAAGCGATAGAATGAACGCCGGAGCTATTAGGGTGGTAAAGTCTGGTGAAGGGCGGAGGAAACGGGACGAGGGGGTAATAGTGGTTGTTGGCGGACAAGAGTGAGTGACAGGAGCGAGAACAATGGATTGACAATGTGATGGCCGTCCCCATGCCGGTCTTCCCAAAAAGGCAGGCGCGTGTGTTGGCCCAAATTGGACTTGGCGCGGGGGAACACGTATTGGTCACGTGTATCCCCAGTGTTGGGGGGATAACGTTTCTTGACTAACTTATTAGTAAGTCAATTGCGAACTATGGACGACGGACTGCCTCCTTTTGTGCCACCTGGCGCTGCACCAACAGCGGCTTCGGGATCCGCCCTTTTATGGCCTAATTTTCCTCCGACGTACCGTGACCTCGTGGCTTTCCAGATGCCAGCGACAGCTGCAGACACAAGCACGACTAACACCACCGCGCCATGGTCTGGCGCACATCCCCCGCCAATCCCGCTTTGTTACTCATATCTGGACCCCTCCATCCCCGTCAGAGCGCTCGCAGGGTTGGAATGCTACCTTTCCAACCATCGTCTTTGGGCCCGGCCCACTCCCAACGATGCTCGCGCGTTGTGGCGTCAGCTTCAGGATTCGTACCAGGGCCTGCCCATCACCCAAGAATCATGGTTGACGAGCGTTCTCACAATTCTCAATCTCATTGTGGCTGCGCTGCTGAAGGACCTGGGCCTTGCTCATGCCCTTCTTTCATACGATCCCCATCTGTTATTCTCCCAGCATGGAGACAAAGATTGGCTTGCCACAAGCAGCCCAGTCGGCAATACTGTTCAGGCACTCATCGAAGTGATGGAGACAGCTGGGGGACCCAATCGCCTTCCAATTGGAGCGCCAATCGTACCTCCGCTGATTGGGGGTGGGTGCTCGGTCGAGCTCAAACTGAGCAATGTCCTGCTTGAATACTCACATTACTTCTCCGAGCCGTTTCACACCTTTCAGCCTCTATCCGCGTACACGCAGGGAAGCGCCATCGTCTTCAAAGTCACGCTTCTCCTTTTGCTTCTTCAAAGTTCACAAAGCTGACCAGTCATTACAGCTGGACTTGCAAATGCAAAATCGTGTCATAGCTCGCCGCGTCTCGTCGTATGCCCCGAGATTCGGCATCATATATACTGGACAGTACTTTTTGCTGGCTGAAAACGGTGACTTTCCTCATTGTCAGCTACACGTCAGCATTGACTGTATTCATAGTGCACCCCCTGACAATTTTGGCCCCGTATTGGAGCGAAACCCCTCAGGGAAAGCCGTTTCCTCGTGGTCCTCCCCTCACGTCACCTTTCGACAGGGACGTTCGAATCAGGGGCCTCGGATTGTCACAGATTGAGCATATAGCCGGCGATGATGTGCCGCCGTTTCCGGGATTTCTCGCCCTCCTAGTCGCAATTAACGCCCGGCCTGGGATGCTCGAATTTGATGATCCAAATTCGGACTCAATGCTTCCTGGCCTATCCTCATATCTCAGTCTGTATGGGTCCCTTCAGTCTGCTACCCATCAAGGCCAGCAATCTACAAGGACCAGTCCTCGCAATACTAGGTTGGAGCCCGGCGCCGCTTTTCCCATATCCCGACAAAATCACAGTGCTATCATGAGGTTTGGGTTACAGATCACACACTTAGTGGTCCTGTTCCTAAGCATGGCTTTGTCCCACTTGGTGCCAACTAATTTGTGGCCTTTAAGTGGGACGGAGGGCCTCCGCTCTAGGCACATCGTACGTGCGCGCTACCCCTATTACTCGCTCGACTCATAACTGGGCGTTTTAGACTTTCCATTCTTGCCTTGACTTCACATCGACTGAGCGGCGAGAGCTGGTTGAATTTGACCCTCAAACTGTTGCCAAGCCACGCAACGGCCCCTGCGAATGCTCTTACACTATTTCATTTCACCTCACCCTCGATCAGTGCATCAAATATGGTGGGCAGAAAGCAGTATTCCGTGGATCGGTTGGGGATCAACGAGTGGTTGTGAAAATCTACGATGCGGCCCTATTCGACGAACTCTTCCGTGAAATGGCAGCCTACGAGAGACTTTCTCAAGTGCCTGGAGTGCCAAAATATTTTGGCGTCTTTGGGCCCGTGGAATGTGCTTGGGCTGCTCTGATTGTTCAAGATGCGGGGGTGCCTGTGAGCTGGGACAGCTTGGATCCAGATGAACGGTTCGTTAACTTTTCCTCAACCCGTTGCCGCTGAAACAAGCAAAACTGTTTAGGAATTCCGTCTTCAAGATAGCGCTGAATATTCACCGTGCAGGAGTCCACCATGGGGACCTTGCCCCCAGGAACGTTGTGCGTGACCACAATGAAGGCTCCATCGCAATCATCGACTTCGGGCATGCGTCACTCAAGCACACATGCCACGACCACTGCGCTGAGTTGCTCAGTCTCCAACAAGATCTACAGATGTTGTGAAGGTAGAGGTTAGATGCCTAGCAATCCAGAATACGATAATTTTGTGTACAACAACCTTGAGTTTCCTGATCTACCCTCAGGTAGCTGATCAAATAATAAAGCGGTAAGGCCAACAAGTGGCATGGCCCGCTACCCGGTGTTGAATAGCCAACACTCATAAAGCGTGTAAGGCCGACAATTTGTTGAAAATGTTGCGCATTGCGCAGCATAAAAAACGGCGGCCGAAATGCTCGCTCGGTCGACGCGCTCGGAGCTCCGCGCGTCGACCAGCTCGCATTGGGCCGCTACCTCCACAACTTTTTCCGCACACATGGCTCACCCCACTAGTATACTCCTACTTAATTTGCTATTCCTCACACATCAGAACGAGATGACGGGACAATAAAATTGAGTCGTGGAGAAGTAACAACACACACGATGGACCAACAAGATCACCAGAGTCAAGACAAAGCCGACCTGCAGAGAACGGACTTGTGAGGCTTGACTTGGGCATTGATCGTATCCGCGATGGCGGTGAAGTAAGCTTGAAGGGCACTTGAAGTCTCGGGGCTTGAAATGTTCTTGAATGGATTGAGGGCAGAAAGGTACGGTTTGGGTGGTAGTTGGGAAGAGGGAAGGAGACCAGGGCTAGCGAGCTTGACATCGCGCCAGTATGTCTGGGAAGGTGGTCTTGACACCGACAAACTTCTTGATGAGTCATGACGAGCGGCTCGACACGAGAACAATCGGACTCGAGGACACGATGGTTTGAAGTAATGGACAATCTGGTTTGTTTTGACCTTGAAATTAATAACCCGACTTGAGTGAGCGCAGAGAAACTTGGGAGGAAGCTTGAAGCTGTTTGGGGCACAAGTATTGAAGCGGCGCAAGCAGCACTTGATAGACAAGATTTGCGTATTCAAGCATAACGAAGGCAGGAGATCTGAGTTTGAAAGCTTTGAGCGGTGGCTCCCTAGTCAAGGAGAGGCTAACAGCTGAGGATGGGCGCGGAGGTGGTGAGGGAAGCAAAAGAGGTGGGATTACAAAAGAACCATCACCGGGTCCCGGGCCGAGGGTCGAGATGCGAGTCCAGACCAGTCCGGGCCATCAACTACGTGATACAAAATGACATTTTGTGATTTTGGGCGACATGCTTACCTAAAGGTAGCGGGAACAATCTTATCGTGACAACGCCGTAGATGATCGGTATTGACAAACATTGATTATCATTGAATCATCAGAGTTCGTGTGGTGATGAGTCATTCTCCATATGGTTTCCTTCTTATACATTGAAAAGGCTGTACAGTGTATGCTAGTGTTTGGGTGCGATTGATTGTTCACACGGTCTGTGGCAGTATAAATAGCGTAGTATATTCTCTTTCAATAAGGTAGGGCTCATTCATATTGCATTCATAAGGAACCTACGTCATGTGATCAAATGTCACACTCCGTTTTGGGCTGAGCCGCCGTTTCCCATTCCTTTTGCATTGTCTGTGACCGACCACAAAGCCATAAGTAAATACGTCGTACGAAGATCTAATTTAGTACCTTGTTAGGGAAATACTGCAACATAGATTAATATTTGAAGCTGAACTGGATTTATTGAAAGTGAAACAATGCTCCCGAACCAAAATTCTTTCAATAAATCATCGGCATCAACTATCGGGCAAAAAACCATGCAGGTGTCCTTGGAAAAGCTAAATGCAGTTATCTTCGTATCCAAACCCATGGAATTATGCCAGAATTCGGTCAAAAGGGGTTGAAAACAAGGAAATCGCCCAAAAAGGAGCGTCACATTTGATCACATGACGTAGGTTCCGTATGAATGAGCCCTACCTTACTTTAGTCAGTTCATTTCTCGAAGCAAATACTGCACCACCCAACCCCTTATCCTTTGATCTGGGGCGCAAGGCTTTGATTGTGACATAATAAAAGGACTGCTCTCTAACCTTCGTACCGCCCTACCCCGCCCTGTTGTGTACTCCTTACACCTGGGCTTCGACCTCCTTTCTTACCCATCAAGACCCATTTTTGATTTCTCGAATTCTACCTCGTTGAATCGCGAGTCTAAATAAGCGCCAATTGTTGGTGATCCGATTAAACAGACAGACGCTAGGCCACGGGAAACGTTAAGTCCGTCTCAAGCCACATAGCAGTCGCAGAGGCACTAGTCTAAACCTCGGTGAGGACTATCCTGTTGTCGTGGGGTGTGTTGTAGAAGACCCCGGGCAATTCTGTTAGCAAGATAGATCACAGCAACTTCACCAAAACCTTCGTGGTTTCCCGGGACCCCTTCCCATCCAATAATTCGCACAGTGGTCGTTGCTGCCGCTATAAACAACACGTAACCACGTCGTTCCGAGCCCCACCCCCATCCCCGTCGCATTCGTTAGAAGGCGAAGTGCAATACGGTAAGATATTGGGTTCACAGTACCAAATTGCCATTTTCAGAGTTTCGACCAGAATATAGGCAAGAAGAACTTGGCAAGGTACCCTATGCAATGCGGGGGGACTGTAGAATTATTCCAGCACTAGAGCGTTTTGGCAAACGGTGAAAATCAAATTTCAGTTGGAAAAACTAAGCGAGTTTGGTGAAAAACTACAGTGGGCTGCCCACTGTTTTGCGGCTCCACAACCAAAATTTGGGTACGCGTTAGCTGAAGAAAAAAACGATTTTTCACCGTTTGCCAAAGTGCTCTACTTGAATCAAGGTAATCGGCTGAGAGATGAGCGAGAAACTGGGGCAACGGATTCTGTTATGTAAAAGTGTCCAAAAACGGAAAATTTCCGGCCGCGCCTTATGTTCCCCGCCATTTCCCCCATTCCACACCGACGAGGCTCCCCACTCGACTGCGCAGCAACCGCCTCCCGAGCCGGATGTCATCACCACTGACGTCCTTGGCACAGAACCAACTTTGGTAGCACCCGAACCCCCACTATCGGCTCCGCCTGCTAACCAGCCTCTTGGTGGCTCAGCGCACGCTCCCAGTTCTACCCAAGTGGTGTCACCTAGCCCTCCCCCTTCTCGAGCGCAACGGGATGCGGACCTTTCCCTCCCTAAACTTCGCGGGGTATTCAACCATACCCGTCTGGACAGATTCTATGTCCGACAGCGACAGTTCAAAGATTTCAGAGACTGGCAAATAGTATGATAGCGGACATCACTTCGTGACAAGTCAGATGCCTAATTTGGAAATCGTTACTGTGCACTCACCTTTTACCTAGTAGTGTTGAAACTGTGTAGAAAGCACTATAAGAAGGCCAGCTACAGATCCCCCGGGTCAAAACCAAGAAAATTGAAAAATTAGTTTTTCCTCGACGGATTTCGCGCTTTCGGTCCGGGCCGGCCGATACCCGGTGGCAGTGTGATGCCATCAGCGCATCGGAATCTTGCAGTGCCAGCTCAAACCGTCAAACAAACACATAGAGTAGTGTCCAATATCGCCAGCAGGCTGTTACAGGACTCCAGAGCAGTTGCGGAACCATATGAGTGATCAATACCCAGGCGATTGACCTCAGAACCGCAAGTTAGGTACATACACACACTTTTGAACTTTCCGAAAAAATTTCGCGCTTTTCTAACCCTAACCTAGGGTTACCCCGATTTCTCTGAAATGAAAATTTTCCTTATAAACCCAAGGGGGTAGGGGTTTTAGTTGGGATACGGCCGTGTACTGAGAGAATGGGAATAGGCTAACCATTCTGCCCGGCCACCACCATCAAAATCGCGGAAATCTACTCTGACTTGTTTCCCTCCGCTTCTTGTCAAAAAGACATGATTGGCCGAGTCGAAATTGTCAGCAGTGTGGAGAACGAGCGTGCGGAGCACAAGGAGTGAAAAAATTATCAAAATTCCATGACCCCGTACTACCACCACCTGCTTGACTACGCAAAAGCTGCCTATGACTAGTTCTCCTCCGCACTTCGCATACAACGCGCGTGCTGGTTCGGAAGCCGTCAGTAGAGTGGACATAGTGCGAAAAAAGAGGCGTGTGACGGCGACAAAAAAAATTCACTTCCATACTCTACTCAGGCCGTTGTCTTCGCCGTACTCAATTCTTCGCCCAGCAATTACTGGTCCCCAGGGTGTTTTTGCATTCTATTCACTTTGTCTCGCCGGCCAACCCAAGTCCATTTCATCGACATCATTTTTTATAAAACACGACATCCGAATGGTGTCTCTCGCATCCAGCTCATTTCTCGCCTCTGGATCTTAGCAGGCTGCAATAACACCCACACATACTGTTTATCACTCTGGGGCCAACAATCATTGCTGCAGACTTTGTCTCTCGCCTTCTCGCCCCACCGTATCCTGAACAGTTGCTTAGTCACATTACACCGCCACATTGATTGGCATCAAACTCAGGCACAATGTCCAGATTCGCAATAACGGCAAACTCGTTCAACAATTCCCCACGAATCCCCAGAGGTATGAGGTCGCTTTGGATGCAGCGACTGGCACCTCATCCCCTGGCCCTACCTCGACTTCAATTTGAACTGACATTCCGTTAGCGACTGCGACAATCGACGGAAAGTAAAATAATCCCTTGTTAAACGGAAACAATGTGCCTGGCCGGCTCAGATCTCACACCACCCCGCTGAACTCACACAGGCAAACTGAGCTGAGGCTGAAAAAATTTCTGTTCCGTTTTTCGAGCCACCTTGACCCATTCCCTTCAAAATCTAATCATTTGCGAGAAGATTCGACCAAACGACCACATTTGTACCTCTCCGCCTGGCGGAGCCATTACTATTTCGTACTGCCAGCTCGTACAGACACCACTGAAGGCTTACTGGTGGACAGCGGAGCTCTGGTTCTCAGCAACGAGTTTTCTGCACGGTAAAATGCGACAGGCTCTATTTTCTTTCTTTTGTGGTTCCTTCGTTCTCGCCTCTCATACAACTTCACAACACATGGGTCAATTGCTCACTGAGCCTCTCACTTTCTGTCCACTAAATTGCTTCTTCATTCTCCTTTAGTTCTACCGCGGCGGATCTTCGTAGATTGCAGCCGTGAGCACGGCTAATTGGTGGTGGAGAAGTCCAGGGACCGTAGCGTACAGTAGTGCCATGTACGCTCAGTTACTCCCTGGGCCCCGGCGTTCCTCAGGGGACCGTGCCGTGTAAACTTCCTTCCTTCCTTCCTTCCTGCCGCAGTCCCGCACTGGTATGAATTTCACGACCCAAATCCGTCTCCCATCTTGGGTCGTCGGGCGGTGCCATGGTCGATATGGCCTCCTCAACCGGAACCGTGCATAATGGCATTTCCTCCAGAGAACAAAGCGAACGACTTAGAATGCTTCTGCTGCCTGAGTATCGTGACGGTGTGATTAAATTCGGCGTTCTAAGGGGATCGTGCCGCGTAAACTTCCTTCAACACTCAGAAAGAAAAAAAAGCTGTGTTTTTCTCATGACATATCCATACCAAGATGATTGTTGATACTTACCTGTTGACTGGTGGAGCAAAAGTCTCAATCTACATTTTGTCTACATTCCATTATAATGACACAACAAATGATGTCACAGTTTTTGATGCGATAGACATCTCTTGGCTGGTACAGTGGTAGAATCGGACAGAATAAGTAGGTGATAGGTGAGAGATGCCGAGGCCGTAGGGTTCGGCATCACCGTCCATCCGAGCGACAGGTGACTGACAGGACTGTCTCAGATCTCAGCTTCTCTCCTTTCCAGCTCGTTGCTTCAGCAGCTAGCAGCTCGCGATCCCAGCTCTTTACTAGGCTCCTCATCTACAGTCTCCGTCTTCCTCAATGGCTTACCAGCATCTGAATCTGAATCTTGGGCCCGGAGATCGGTCTCGTCCTTCTGCTCTCACCGCTTCCGTTTCGTCAGACCGCAACCCGAGATTCAGTATTCAGAATCTTCTCAACCATCCTTCCGACCAAAGTGCGGCTTCTCAGAATCAAGCCCTTGCAGCAGAGAACATTAGGCTCCGCGCCCAGCTTGCGGCAGCGAATCAGCCCGCTCCTTAGACTAGAGCATATTAGCAACTGATGAAAAACGATTTTTTTCGAACTTGGATTACATCGGGTTCGGCCTGTGGAGCTGTCTGAATTTTGGTATCAACGCACTGGTCCTCAAACAATCTGCTCGCGTTGAGCCAATGATGGCCTGTTTAACAGGGCGAAAGCTGCAACCTACCGCTGGCTAAGCTGCCTTGGTCTATGCGAGGTTGTTTTGGGTGTCCATGGCAGGCAGCAAGTCCATTTCCGTGTTGCGGCTTGGTGAATCTGAATCAAGTCTTACTAAATTTGATTTCGTTTTGGAAACAAAAATCATCGGTTCAAAATTTTACATCAGTTGCTAATATGCTCTACTCAGCCAATGTTTTCATCTCCTGCAGAAATTGATCGTGTCCGAGCTGCTGCTGCCTCCCAGTCCTCCAAGAAAACACTCAACCCGGTCATTCCAGGCCATAAGTCAAATGCCTTGTCTGTCGGTGAGTGTTCGATGCCGTTTTTCCTCTTGTCTGCGTTCCCTCACACAGTTCATCAATTCTTCAAACAACCTCCTCTGTCTGCTTCTGCGGCTTTCGCGCGTGAGTGTCCGCGCTTGCCGTACCTGTGCTTGATGACTGAGGCATTTCGTCCTCAGTATCAAGCTTTCATGACGTCGCAGCCATCCTTCCTGCGCGTAGGCGCGACTCTCTTGTACGTATCTGGGCTTGCGTCGCAGGCAATTCTATCCTAGGCGCAACCCAATACCATTATTTTGTACTGTGTCTATGGAATCCTTATATTGGACATTGCTGTCGCGTTTTGGTCAAATATCTCTGCTTACCTGGGTAATAGTTCTTCCTGCTCGGGTTGAGAAATTGTGGAAGAAATGGGAGTACTGCCCCTTACACAGCTCTAACCCACAAGTCGCGGCTCGCTCTTCAGCGCGGGGAGGATGAGTTTTCGACCACGCCTTCCTCAAACGGTGGTTTGCTGTTGCGGTCCAAGGCACTCAGCCGCTACAATGAATCTCTCATTTCCAGTACCGACTGGCAGGCTGCCGCACAGTTGGCGGTGGATAAAACTCGTCAGTATTGGGGCAATGAGCGTGCTGCCAATCTCGAGGCGCATCACAGGATTGTGACGCAGCTGTCTGCATTATATTCGCATGCAGTCGCGATGGAATACGATGTCCATCAGCGTGAGTTCCTTTATAGCGACGAGCCACACGATATCTCGACCAAGGATTTGGAGTGCCTCCAGACCTGCTTTCTCCTAACTCATACCGATGCTTCAAATTCTTCGCGGCAGAAGAGGTCTAGGTCAGACGATGTCGCAGATCAGTTTCATGGGGATTCCGGAAAATCCTCCAGATTTCGCACCACTGCATCCCACTGCTTTCGCTGCGGCATCCCCGGCCACCTTCCCGACGCGTGTCGCAAAGAAACCACGGTTGCGGGGAAACCCTGTTCTCAGCTCGTCACAGGAAACACCCGTTTCAAACACAATCTGCGCGCCGCCGATGGGCGGGAATACTGCTTCAAGTTCTCCTCGCTCTCTAGCTGCCCCGCAGGAGCTTCGTGCAAGTTCTTCCACGCGTGCAACATTTGCTCAGCCAGCAACCACGGAGCAGCTAAGTGCAGCTCCTGCTCCGGTGGCGCCGGCAAGCGCTCCGACTGATCCTCGACAGGTCATCACACCACTCGACGCGTTGAGAGTCCAGGAGGTACTACGTGAATACGACCTGCTCAACGATTGGTCTCATATCATTTCCGGAATTCAAAATGGCTTTGATGTTGGTGTCCGCGAACATTTATCTCACTCTATAATTCCACCTAACCATAACTCCTGCCATCTCGATCCCAAGTTTATTGATTCTTATATTCTTTCCGAGGAGGCTGCTGGACGTTATTCGCGAGCCTTTCTCCCTCAAGCTGCCCCAGCTCACGGCAACCCCGCCATTCCAAGGGTGATGGCAAATCGGTCGCCAGACCGATTAAAGCCGATCGCCACGGCCAGTAAAACCCTCGGCAATCTAAGGCTATTTCCGGCGAAATAAAGCCCTCGAAATGACCGATTTTTCGGGGGATAGGCCCGGATAGCAAGTTTAGTGAAGCAAAACATTCCAACACTAGGTTGACAGCTAGGCCAAACAAAGCCACATTGACACTGACTACAGCCAAGCAGCACTACATCACCTAGAAAGCCACATGTAGAGCTATTTCACACTGAAACAAACTACCAGAAGCTCACTCCCGCTCAAAATTTGGGGCTATTTGGGCGGTCAATTTTTTTTTTCCGGCCTGGCGGCCGGACTAACTAATAGCCCTTAGTCGCCGGTTAGATTGCCGGTGCCCCCTGGATAAAATTTGAGAGTGACAATTCCTGCTGACGGAAGTCGAACAAACGGCATGAAAACGTGACTTTTTACGTGTGTTGATCGCTGTGCCCGATCCACCGATCTGTCACCTCTTGAGTTTTGGCAGGAGGAACTGTTCGATTACTGTAAGTAGGTTCGATTGGTCTAATTAGATTGCCCCGAATGGAAGTCACGTAACCTCGGGCAGTGCAAACGGGCGACTTCCGGAGGCGCTCATCAGGCGCCTGTCCATGCTCCGGTTCCTCTCTTCCTCTGTGACACTGACCCCCTCCCGCCTAGATACACATATGTTGCGCCGCCTTGACTCTCCCAGCACTTCTAAGGCAACTACTTGAGCGCCTTTGGAGCGCCTTCTCAGAGCTCCTCTTCACTCGCAAACCACTGTGAAATGATCTTCAGCTTTGCTTCAGCTTCTCATCTACGCTCTCGAAATTTGAATACTTTGTGTTCTGCCTCACTACTCCGAGTCTGCGCGTTATGATATTGATGATCTCCTGGCGCCGCTCACCGTCCCGCCCTGCCTTCCCGCCTCATTCGCGCCGGCACCAAGGGGAAGTTATTTGAGGTGCGAATTTCTCGGAGCAGTAAAGGTTATATTCAAAACCAGTTTGGCAAAGCACGAACGCGCACAACAAAGATATGCGGGCGATTCTGTAGGCCAACTGTAGGCACCGATGAGCTGCCACAGGCGTTGTTGGTAGCTTGGTTACGGGAATGTTGTAAGTGGTACATAATGCATTGGATTTATTCGTGATGGGTGATCCAGTTATATATCTGCTTTTTGCCGCTTTAGGAAATACAAGTCAGAGAATGAGTTTGAGAGGGAAAACGGACAAGAAAAGCCCACAGAACATTAATAGTGAGTCAGGCCTCCCTTTTCCTTCAACATTTTGCGCACCCTGTTGGGCATACTGCCGTATAACTTGTCAGTATATGTCTGATCTATTTTCTCCCACTCCTCCTTCAAAGTGATCCTAGGGAGTCCCGAGCGCGTACCATACGCTCCAAATGATCCCAAAGATTCTCTATGATGCTCAGATCGAGCGGGTACGGGCACCAGGGAAGAACATCAAAGCCCTCGAGATTAAGCCACCCCTGCGCGTGCTTGGATTTATGCTTTGAGTCGCCGTCTTGCTGGAAATAAATGGTCGAGCGGTCCAAATTACGCGGGTCCAGAATGTCGAGGAGAGATTTTGAGAGGATGTCAGTGTAAACGAAGCGATCCATGATCCCTTCGGTCCGATGAAGTTGACCGACACCGTGTCGGGTGAGACAGCCCCAGACCATAACACCCCCGCCGCCGAGTTGGACCTTCTTCTTCGTATATCTGGAACCATACGCCTTCCTTGGTTCCCTTCAGCACCACTGTCGGCCGCCCGAATCAATGATGTTGAATTTTGACTCATCTGAAAATATAACGGCCCGCCAATTCTCTGCAGTCCGGTAACAATGAAGTTCCCCCCACTCTTTTCGCTTCCTCCGGTGCTCTGGCTTCAACAGAGGCTTAGATTGGTGTACATAGGCCCCTAATTTACGCTCTCGTAGCGCAGACCGGACCGTATCGACATGCAAATGCGGGAAATATTTCCGCTGCAGGTCTGATGCATTCTTGGCTTTCCCGGAAGAGAGCGATTGGAGGGCTCCACGGATGTTTCGCTCCCTCATTGGCGTGGGAGACTCGGCCTAGGTGCTTTCTTATCGAAGCCGCGCGTTGGACCATAGCGGGCATTGATTTGGGAGACCGTAGAGGGCGCAACATTCTCTTTTTTCGGCTACATCTCTATTTGAGATGCCTGCCTTCTTAAGGGCGTCTATGGCGGCCTTGTTTGCGGCAGTGATGTTGAACATGATGTGGAGAATGAGTCACAAGAGGTTTGGGGTGAATCGAGCGCGTCGTTATGGTGTTTCAGAGTGAAAAGTCTTGGGCTTGCCAAATGCGGAAAAAGTGTTGGATCACGTGATACCCTCGAAACCCCAAACTTGGAAAAATCGGTCATTTCGAGGGCTTTATTTCGCCGGAAATAGCCTCAGATTGCCGAGGGTTTTACTGGCTGGGGCCATCGGCTTTAATCGGTCTGGCGACCGATTTGCCATCACCCTTGGAATGACGGGGTTGCCCACCATCCAGAGATCGCGCAACTCTTGGACATCCATGAGCAAAAGCAGTTGAGAAGCAGAGCGGGGCTAAAATCAGTTCCTGCTGTGATTGATGGTTGATGCAGGCAGCTAGGGCGTCCGGCATGGGTCGGCAACCTGTCAAATCAAGCTTCGGCTGCACGGCATCCGTATTCAATTAAGTCTCTTTATCTGCTTATATTTACGTTTTGATCAGTAAATATGTCACGTCACGGTAAATCGCCGAGTCGGCATCACAATCCCATCAGCTGTCAATATATTTCCTGTTTAGGAACCAAAGTGCAACCTCGCGCGCTCTTTCATTCTGGGTGCTCTAATTAGAAGCCAATCTCAATTGATGAGCTCTTATAGTCTATAGCTACCTACTGGGACAAGAATCAATGTTTTATGGGGGGTTTTCGTGAGAAACAAGGCAATATACATACACGGTTCATTGCTGAGCTCAAGGAACCATATAGCTATATTTCTGAACCCAGAAACTCAATATGCTGCTCATAGTAAGAGAAGTACCAGCAGAGAAGGACTCTACATTGAGTTGCTGCCTCCTGGGATAGAAAATTGGACTCAATTGGAATCAGTGGCTTGGTACCACTTGTGCATGCTATTTGAGAGGTATGACCCTTGTATAAAGGGTCAAGCTATACTCTATACTCATTATTCACGCAGTGTTGATGTCCAGAACCTTCTCTCAACTCGCTATTGAAGCTGAGGAAGCGGCACATTGCAAGTCATGAGGTTTTCACAAAAAACAGCTATTTGAAGTCAGAAAACACGTTCCAATGCTGAAAAAATGGGCTAAGATAATCAAATACATCTAGCAAGCTTGTTTCCTAACGTAGGTGCGGCTCTGTCCACGCCCAAGTTCGAGATTGCACCCAAGTGTTGTTTTGATGGGGTGATGTAAGTTAGCTGATTTGGGTGTCGTACACGTCAATAAGACGCGTTTTTAAAAGCGTAGAGTATAATCTCATGCTCATGCTATTGGAAAACACGCTCAAAACACGTCTGAACGCGGGTAAACACGCAGACTGACGCAGTAAGTTGAGAAAGTAAATTTTGATCACAACGCTAAGCGGCGTGATGGATTTACCGTCATATACCGTGTATGGGAAGCCCTGGACCTTTAGCCGAGGGCCGATTTACAAAATTTACGATCTTTACCGTAAATTTACCCCGCGTAAGTACTTACGCTACTTACGCTCCCCAGATTCACTTACGCAGCCAAATAAATTCAATGTGCTTTATTCTGGCCCTCTATTCTCTCACAGGTCTGTGGGAATGATCTAATAGACTCACTTGACGATGCTGTATGCTCAGAATCTTGAAAGAGGCTACATATTCGGCGTAAAATCGCGTCAAAGCGAAGTTGAACATCCCAAAAAGGAAATCAAAGAGTTCTCTTCTCCATTTATCCAACACAGGTACCCGGGACACGCTATACACGTCTAACAGACTCAGAAATGAATGCAGGAGCTTTTTGGCAGGCGTGCCGCGCTAAATTCTGCCGAAAACTGAGGCCAACAGCTTAAATACACGAATTTTACAGTGGATTCTCCCAATTTCGGTCCGTATTGATTCACTGAAGCTTTCAAACCAGAGTACAAGTAAATTGACACGTCATACTGAGGTATCAATGCTTTTGGAACCACAATACAGCGAGGCCAACGCGCCGCCGCCGACGAAAGCGAGTTTCCCGATTGGGAACAATCACCGAGCGATCAGGTCACGCAGCGGCATCTCGGCACCACTCTGATGCGTGACGCCGAGCGTAAATATTTTGGAATAAGTACATACTGTAGAATTACGGTCAAATCGAAGGGGGGAGTGACGTGTGACGCGCCGCAACCAGTTCGACATTTCGGCAAAGACGGCGGGTGGGCGTGACGAACCCAAAAAAAGCGATAATCGCGCAAAGCCGGCCCATGCCGTCTTCCAATGATGCCGACACAAATCCTACATGTTCGAGAGCATTTCCGGGAACATGGGGCCATTTTTGTCCTCTCCTTCAATTGTCTGCAAAAAAAAATGTTAGAGAGCTGTATGCCGTAGGATTTTTTTTGTGGCAACAATTGAAATCTTCAACTGTTAGTGTGCAAAGACTTCAAATGGGTTATTATTCGAACAAATTTCAGTATTTTGTGAGCAAATGAACTGTCTTCAAGACTCAGAGAAATTTTTCACTGACCATATGCATGAGGCACTTTAAGCAATTTTTGCGAATCGATAGACCTTTTCGACATTAATATTGGGCCCTGTGATGCGTGACAGGGGGTTAGATTTCGCTTCGACAGGGGGGGCTGTGACGCGTGATTCACGAATTGACCGTATCTGAATACGCTTAGGGGCGCTCAATTCTTAGCTCGGCGGCTCGTCTCCTCCCAGAAATTATTTAATTTCCAACCTTCAAAACAGAGCAACATTACTTTGACTGCTTCGCCAAACAAAACCACATTGACACTGACCAGCGAAGCCCCCTGACGCCACCTGTAGACCTAAAACATAGTGCTTCTCACTACCAGACGCTCTCGCGGCCGGACTAACTAACCGGCCCTTAGTCGCCGGTTAGAATGCCGGTGTCCCCTTGGTCTGCGACCATGTCATGGATTGATGTCACAGTCACAGTATATCAATGTACGTGTCATCGGCCGCTTGCCGAACGCGTCCGAGTGGCTGTACCAGGTCACGCACACGGCCTGTTTTAACTCTAAATTATTAATTAATTGAAGAGTGAAGATCACTCAGTGAGCTCTGCACTTCAATAAAATAGAAAGTTTTTACGATACGTAAGTATGAGATTCGTGGCAAACATGATATAGACGAACAAAGGTAAATGAAACAAGAATGGACTACATACATAAAAGCTAAGTTGCACGAGCATCTCAATCTGCGGAGGGAAAAAACGGCAATTTCGGTTACTTTTAAGTAGTACTGTAGTTACTTTTAAGTGGTGCGAGTATGGTTGCGGCCAAAACTTCATGATCAGTCCCAATTTTGCTCAAAATCCTTCGGGATTCGAGATTTAGCTGGAACTAGGGTATGGTTTATAGGTGAAATTTTTGCGGTATGAACGAAAATCGAAAACGAAACCGCGGCTAGCTGATAATGATCAGGCGGCCTTCCAGGCCATCAAGTCCATCAATTGCCAGCATTCAGAAACGAAAATGACCGGTTTCAACACGGCAAAGAAGCCGAAAGGACTGGATTGATGTCACAGTCACCTTACAGTGGTAACCGCGTACACCTGGATATGGTCTTTTGCGTGAAGAGTGGGAAGGCGAGATATACCCAGCGTTTGAGATCATCAAATCCGGGCGGAAGGGGAGTAAAGAGCTTCGTGTTGCCTTGCCTGATTCAATATGGCGTCCTCGAGCGGAGCTTTTGGGGAGAGCACTTGCTTTCATGGACCGACTTACCTATATGGATGAGGATTCGGAAGCGGAGTCGTCGTCAGAATCAGAATAGACTTTTGTTTATATTCTTTTAATGAGGGAAAGGTCTGCAGGTGGATATCTATAGTAAAAAAAATAAAGGTTATCGGTTACTAGCCATGGTAGCTGCGTTTGTAATAGACACTGGTAAGCCAAACAGCCGCAAGTCTGCCAAATGATATAAATTGTGACAAAACAGATCAAGTCACCTTTGGTTTCTTTCCCTTCCACTCTACCTCTTCCCCAGTCCTTGTACTGATGACGGGCATGGCCCTTGCCGAAAACGGCAGCTTTGTTCGAGTTTGGTTGGCTGAGCACCTTGGTTCCAACTTCGCAAAGGCTTCAACCTCTTCAAACGGCATCCAATCCCTTGGGTCACTTTGTGAATATTGTAGGAAACAAGCATTGCAACAAAAGTACAGTGGTGGCAAATAGAAATTGCCGTGGCTTTTTGGCCGAAATCTTACTGTATACTTCACCGAATGACCTAAAATAAGATGTAGAGATAGATATATGATACTACTGTACCACTTATAACACTCAGCTATATATTATGACAATGCATCAATAACAGGACAGTTTCTGATTATTGCCGTATCTGTATCCTCAGCAAAAAAATAGGATCAAAGTGGATGACTTCCCATAGTACTAAATATTTTTTTTCGAATATCTGTGCTTTTCCGGAAGAGATGCCGAGGGACCCCATCGGGCTCAGATCTCATTTCAGCTGTTTTTAAACCGTACTAAAGCTTGTTAGATGGTGAATCTGAACAGGGGATAGGGGACCGGTGAATCTGAACAGGGGTCCCCTATCCCCTGTTCAGATTTAATCCGCCTGCTTATCCACTGAATAGATGAATCTGGGAAGTGTGGACCTCCTGCCGATCTCGGGTGCTCGGTTATTCCCGCTTGCCATTTGTCGGCAACCTTCGGAACCCATAAGTCGCGGTGATGCCGGGTAAGCAAATGGTCCGTTTGATGGCTGCCACCAAAAAACGCGTATTGACGCGTCGCAAACGCGTCGAGACACGCAGAGGAGACGAAAGGGGCTCCTGCAGGCCTACCTAAGAGTTTTCAACCTGTGAGAGAGTTTTGAATTAAACTATTCCATGTCTACTCATATAAAAGCATGCTGGAAACGACCGGATAATATTTCGACACCATCAAAACTCATCAAAGCTTGTAGTTGGCATCATTGGCACCCCTTCGAAAAACGATAGGAAATACACTGACTCGGAAATAGTATTGGATCACCGGGTTCTAAAACTTTGGGTTGTCACTGAGGCTGGAGTGTGAGAGGAGTTTCTAAAGTAGATAGTGTATCAAGTACCTTACCATGTACCCTTTCTACACATAAATGCTTGAGGTCCAATTGGGCGGTGTTGTGGCAAGAGAGTGTGATCATCGCGCACACGTGATCCAATTGTTTTCCCCTGTTTGACAGCTGTCACATTGTTTAATCCCAACCACCACAACGACGCTCTCAACTCTGCTCTCTCTGCATACAACTCATTCTCTACATCATGTGCGACACCTCTGCCACAAAGAAATCAGCTATTGTCGCGCTGAAGGAGGCTGGCTGGTCAAATCGGGATGTGGCGGAAAAGGAAAATGTCGCGCCCTCTACTGTCTCCAGAATCAATGCCCGCTACGGACCAACCCACAATTTTGACGCAAAGACTCCCAGGCAAGGTCGCCCACGTAAAATGGACGAGCGGGACATCCGTAAAGCACTCAGATTGCTGTCTTCAGGCAAAGCCAAGAATGCTTCGGACTTGCAGAGGAAATATTTCCCCCATTTGCACGTCGATACAATCCGCGCTGCCCTCAAAAAACAAGGATTGAACGCCTATGTGCGTCAATCTCGACCCTTGTTGACGCCAGCCCACCGGAGGAAGCGAAAAGAATGGGCGGAACAGCATTGTTATTGGACACCGGAGGATTGGCGGGCGGTGATATTTCTCAGATGAGTCAAGATTTAATATCATTGGGTCGGATGGGCGGCAGTGGTGTTGGAGGGAGCCAGGGCAAGCAAGCGACCCCCGATATACCAAGAAGAAAGTCAAACACGGCGGCGGGAGTGTGATGGTGTGGGGGTGTATTACCCGATATGGTGTCGGACACACCGACATCCTGGCCGAAAACCTCCCGCAGACCCTCGAGAAGCATGATTTGGATCGCTCAACCGTCTATTTTCAGCAGGATGGCGATTCAAAGCATCGCTCCAAGCATGCCTTGGGGTGGCTCGAGCTTGAAGGCTTCGATGTTCTTCCCTGGGCGCCAAATTCACCGGATATGAACGTCATTGAGAATCTTTGGGATCATCTGGAGACCATGGTGCGCGCTAGGGACCCACTGCCGAAGAACAAGGAGGAATTATGGGCCGCTTTGAAGGAAGAGTGGGAAAAAATCGATCAGGCATATATCGACAAGTTATATGACAGCTTGCCTACTCGGGTGCGGGATTTGTTGAAGGCAAATGGTGGGGAGACCCGTTACTAATGGCCGGTATGTTTATTTCCACCAACGATGCCTTGAACGAGGGTTTCTGACTTCAATTTCCTAAACCGGCCAAAACCAGATTTCACTGCGTTTAAGGGGGTCGTCTGCACAATATTGTGCGACCCCCGTCCACATACCGAAATTTGTGAAGGGTATATTAGACTCTTGCATCTTCCTATAGGCTCCAATTTTTGTCCAGGGCTTCTCTATGGCCAGAAAAACCCCAGACATCGGTTTCTCGGCGGTCATACGGCTGGGAGCGCCTTGCCGGCGTTTGACAGGCGCTCAAGATCGGCCAATGATCGGCCCATGTCGCCCGAAATCCGCAGATTTTGATCGATCCCACCCACGTCTACAGGCCTGCCGACGGGGATCTGCCATAATCGGCCAAAGTCGGCCAAGTGCCGTGGACGTACTTACCGGCTAAACGCAGTGAAATTTATGATTGGATCACCCATCATCACCAAACTGGCCATCCAGCGCCGAATTTTCAGTTTGCTTGCTCGATATTTTACATGTATATATTACACCTCATTACTATCTGTTTGCGTGCATAAAAACTCGGGAAGACTCCTACGCTCTAGCGCGCGAGCAACATCTTCCTCACGAGTGACGTGATCCAATACTATTTCTGAGTCAGTGTAAATACTACTATGGGAAGTCAACCAGTACTTGAAAAACAATGCTAGTTCTCACTTTGATTGACTGGAATTGACCCTCATTTGAGCTCACAACGGCTGCTTGAAGTTGGTCCTTTTAGCTACTTTCTCTGCATTTTCAGCTATTTTGGGTGAAAATAGCCAACTTTGAGCGGCTGCTGTGAGCTCAAATGAGGGTCAATTCCATTCAGCCAAAGTAGAAACTAGGACTGTTTTTCAAGTACTTTCATCTTATTATGACACCTTTTCGCTGAGGGTTCATTGTATTTTTCCGGATATGGCAAAAATCGGAACTCATCCTATGATTGATGCATTCTCAGGGAGTAATATATTGCTGATTGTTCCAAGAGGTACAAAAGCATCACATACCCATCTCTACATCTTATTTGAGGTCATTCGGTGAAGTATACAGCCAGATTTCCACCAAAAAGCCACGGCAATTTCTCTTTGCCACCACTGTACGATGCCGGATTTTTGAATTTTATGTGATTTGGTCTGATAATTGCCTTGTCATTGGAAAACCCGACCATCACACAATATATAAGGGCAAATCAAAAAAATCCGGCATAGTACCTTTGTTTAGTTGTGGATTTTGAACAGATTTGTCCGCGGTGGTCAAAGGATTCGGAGAGATTTGAAGGAGGAGATACATTTCTACGGTGATCACTCGAAACCGCCCACCGGAGAATTTGGATACAGCTGGTATGCTCTATCAAGTCTTCAAAAAGCTTTGGAAACTCAGTAGCAACATGTCTTGAGGGTTTGAGCAGGATAAGTGAACCAGCAACAATCATAAGGAGGTGGTCAATGCAATTATCAAAGTAAAATGCTGATAACTTTTCATTTCACAAGGGATTCGCTGAAACCAAAGTAGGACTATCTATCAATTTATTGCCTTTGTAGAAGTACTGTCCCAGATTTTTTATTTTCGAGCTTCGGGGCTTGATGATATATCGACATACACTGAACACATCTCACACGGAGTTGAAATATTTTGGGCCGCCGTTCAGCCTGGGGAGCGAGTGATATGCGCCGTTGTTGACTGTTGTGACGGCCGTGACATGACTCACAAGCGAGCGAGATCCACGTATTTCTGGTTCAATTTCGAGTCTGGAGCAAAGTCAAAGGATGTAAAGTGTAGATCTTGAGTTTTCGAAGGGTTTGGAGGTGTTTTATATATTTTCTCCTGGAGGTCAAATCCTCACTGTATTCCACGCGGTTCTCAATTGGCTCATATCACTCAGCAGGTGGAGAATTTCTCACATATTATTGGAGAGCCATGTTATAGAACATTATTTGAGACTTTTCTACCCTCCAACATGGTTGTGGAGGGCAGAAATCGACGGGACATGCAAAGAAGGAGTTTGATTGGGGACAAACACGAAGAAAGCTGCCGTTTTCGGCAAGGGCCATGCCCGTCATCACTTGTACCCAAAGTCCCGCCCTTGTCAAGCCGAGGACTCTGACGGCGACGAATGCGATTGTGAGGACTTCGCCCCCCAAAAAAACGAAGAGAATGTCTGCCGAAGGTGCATTCACAAAAGACGCCAGCATCCAGAAGCCGACCAAGACACGGTAACCTCTTAGACTATTCTGCATAAGGCAAAGGCTGAGCATGAGCCTGCGGCCACGTCTGGCTCAGGATCGTCCTTGCTGAGCCAGGCAAAGTGAGAGTCGCTCGGTGGGATGCGGGCAATGCGGCCGAAAAGCAGAAAATTGACCAGCAAGGTAATATTTTGTGCAGCAGCTTGTTATCTCGACTCTCTGACTTCAGTGTCCAAGAGGCGTCTGCAAAGTCCACTCGGCCACGTTCCAAGACAGTCGATGAGCCAGCTTCCAATGCCACATTCATGGTTGACGGTGTCAATTCTCTTGACTGCTGGTTTGGTTGAGGATGTGTGTACAAGCTTCTTTCTTGTTCCTTGTAGTTTTTTTAAATGCGCAGGGCAACACGTTTGGGCTTCCGGATGACAGTATACCTAATAAGGCCGAAATACAAACACTTGTCAACCGCGGTGTGGCCTACTACAAACCGAATGGGCGAGGCATCACCATCTCAGTCAGTACTGACCATGAAGAGGTTGTCGACCTCTTGTCAGAGCTGCTAACTTACCGCAGCCGATGCGGTATTTTGAGGAAGCTGGTGACATCAAGTTCACCGACGACGAGGGGAACTCCGTTGTAAGTGCACCACGCTGGTGTCTTTTGACTCGAGCAAGTCAGCGCCTTGAGTAGAATTCCTTTTGCACGCTATGTATATCACCCGTATTTCTAGATGTGCAGCAATACATTTTTCAACAGCCATGGAATTCCGCAAAAAAAGTCTGGGGAGACTGTCATTCAGAAGCCGGGAGCCCAGAAGGCAATAGCCACAATCACGCACACATTTAACCCGACCGGTCAATAAGTACAGGGCAAAGACAATGAACGTTGGCGGTGAGCCGGTGCCGGTAATCGCGCACTGGTCTCCGGGTGCACACCTTTCGACGGAGGTTAGAATTTCAACCACGGTGTACCCTGAACATTCGGTTACCATTCTTGTGCCAACCGAGTGCAACCCCACCACTGATGACACGCCACTTGGGAAAGTGTTGTCGGCAAGGGGCTTTGGAATTTCAGATAGTTAATAAACCTCAAAATATGAAACTAGAACAAAATCTGAGTAAGATTCCACTTCATTGACATTGAGGCTCACAGTGGTTCTTGAGTTAGAGGGGGGGGGGTACATTATTCCTTTATCGGGAAATTTGATTGCGCATCGAGCAATCCCAACATAGCAATGCCTTGACCAGCAGCAGTGTTTGACGTGAAGGAGACTCCAGAAGCTCTTGAATCTCACTCACAGTGATTTAATAGTCAATCTGACCACATTCCCGCCCAAAGGTCGCTCAATAGCGGCAGGAGGTAAGGACTTCCAAATACAGTAAACATCCGCGTGATCAATGATGGGCAAGCAAGATTTCCTTTCCTTTACCTCGAGCATGGTGTAGAACCTCAGATAAGTGCATCAGAGTACTGTAGGATTATAAATGCAAGGTTTCCAAGCCAAAATTCGTTGAATCAAGGGCTGCAAAGCCATTTGATGGCTGACCAAAAAAGGAATTCCCTAATTGAGAAGGGTGGGGGGTCCGCCATTTCGCTGAGAAAAAAACTTCGACCCTTAGTGTAGATTTCGCGGATCGGTTCCCCCTTGGTTGTCGGCCTTTCCGAGCGTCTGTTTTCTTTGCTGAAAAGGGTTTTTGCGATGGGATCCAGTCGTCATGCACCATTTCCATCTTATCCGCAGGAATGTTACCTCCACGCAGTTGGCAAGACGTGACTCCCCCCCTTCCCCAACAGTAAAAATACTTATTCCAACTTCTCCATTCCGGTGACGCTGTCTCAAAATTCGACCTCATCGAACGGCCTCAAACCCGACAAAACCCTCGAGGACGTGGCCCTAGATGCATTTACATGAGCACTAGAGTACCCCACTCCCCCTCCGAGCGTCGATTTGAGCGCGCGACTGTCTTGTCAATTCTTCTCGCGGCCTGTATCAGCCACCTGTTTCAATGATAATTGACTGTATGCTCTTCCTGTACGCACTTCTGGCACCTTCAAGCTGTTCTGCGTGGTGCATGGCGTCCTGTCGATGCTCGAAGTCCACTTCAATGAGACACGTCATCCAATAGTAACGGTCAGAGTAGCGTTTTGAGGTCGTTTATGAGGTCGTTTCTGTAAGTCGTTTCTCAAATCTCGAAGCGTGGGAGAAACGAATCAGAATGATAAACGACTTGAGAAACGATGTAAAAACTCCTCCGGAGGCGTTTATGAAGTCGTTTATGGGTCGTTTCTCTTGCCAAATGAGTTGCCAGTCGTTTATTCCCACGTTTCTGTCGATTTTCTGATTCCAACAATTTTGAAAAACGACTCCATAAACGACTTGCAGAAACGACCTCATAAACGACCTCAAAACGCTACTCTGACCGTTACTAATATGGAGCCCCCGCATCCAGCCCATCTTTCGTCCGTGCTACCTCATTTGGGTGCCTTTGAAACATGCGGTGTGTTTCTGTGACCCTTCAATACTCGCGACTCCAATGCTGCGTCTGTGTGTCTCCTGCTCGCCGCCGTCGCTGTTCCCCTGCCTGCGCCAATCTGCTGAGTCAGGATCATTACGTGGAACTATATAATTATATCAGCAACTTCCGGGAGAAACTTCAAGATGAGCAGCGATATTATGTGTGTCCCACTCAATAACATGCAACCCGAGCACTCTTCTACTGAGGCTGCTTCCCGGTTCTCTTTCCTTCGGACACTACCGCTACCCTGTTCAGTAATGGCGGACTCTCATTCGCTGCGTGGACGCTTGTGCCTGACTTCCCGCGTACATGCTCTTGGGCCAGAGCCGCTTCCTCTGTTTCTCCTCGATGATGCAATTACATCTGAGCTTCAACTATCGCAGTGCTGCATTCTCTTTGACACCATGCTTGATCAACTCAGTCGTTAAACGGTATTCCCAGCACACAGATTTATTCGGTGTCTATGTGATAACGAGGAGTTGTATTGACCATCACTGCTGACCATCTCACATTCAACTGCGGTCAGCATCGAAGGTGCAATCGCCAGTTAATGTAAAATCAATCAATGCGGTGTCGAAGATTACCCACAAAGACTACTCACAAGAGACATCCGACAATGGATTTGTTCATCCAAAAGCAAGTACAATGCGGCAAAGTGAATGCATACCGCGACTTGTTTTGACCGGGTGTAAGACTTTGAATTTCTGCCACATTAGATGTGAGAACTTTGGATCCACCGTGATTGACTCTACTCACTCATGATGCGGAATTCATATGAAGTCAAATTTTCCGGCTCGACAATCTCTCGCGCATGCTCACAGGCTGCTTCACGGAGACTGAATCATTACTCAGGATCAGTCGATTCATGCACTCAAACTGCTTGCAAATGCACCTCAGTACTGATTGGGATTTGACACCTGGAACGTTCCCTCGTTCTGTTCCACCGAGATCTGAGAGCTTGCGGCAGACTACCATCCTCTCTTCCCACCATGATTTCAGCCTACGTGACTCTCCAATGGCTTCTGGAAACTCTGGGAAATATGTGGTAGAACTGCAAAATCGGCAATTCAGATGGCAGACTTTGTTCAAGTTGCAATTAAGTACATTCAAGGAGTCTTGCTTCAAGGATGCATCCCGCTTGATCGATTATCTCGACTTCGACCTATTTCTCGACTTTCGGTTCGGTGATGCAGCATTTCTGCTCCCGGCTGAAGGTCTTAATCGTCGCTGATCAAAGATAAGTGCGGTACATTGTTCATACTATCGACATTTTTAAATCCAGCGCTTAATCCAAGTGCCCAGCAATTCTTTCTGTCATTTTAGTATGAAACCCTTGACAAGGTACAAGAGAACATCGCGAAATCAAAATCCCCGACTCGTACCCCTGACCTATGTCTCACCTCCGAAACATATCACTCCCCCCTCGACGAGGCCTTCGAGGCCTCCACTCCGGATCTGCTGCCATATCTCTGAAGCTGGCGACGCTCTGGCGCCATTTCTCATTTCACGACTCACTGGAACGTTTCTGCTACCCGATTGACGCTGATACAGCTGCCTCGGCGCACATATGAATCCCTGCAACCTTATGAATACATCCTTCACTTTCACAATTCGAAAATTCCTGCATTTCTCCTCGGGTAGCCTTCACCACCACCACCACAATTCACATATTCGACACGCCTCACGAATCCCTGCTCACGCTTAACGATATTCTCGACCTCCTGCATTCCCGCGGGTCTAGCTGAGCTGAAGATTCGCGTTCACCTTATATGGAATTCCTGTGTTCCCGCAGGTCCAGCCTTGTGACGCTGACGTTCAAGATGCACAAATTCCCGCATTCCCGCGCGTCCAGCCATTGAAGCTGATGTTTAATATTCACGAATTCCTGCACTCTCGCAGGTCCAGCCTCCTGACGCTGACGTTCAACATTCGCAAATTCCTGCATTTCCGCGGGTCCAGCCATTTGAAGCTGATGTTCAATATTCACGAATTCCTGCACTCTCGCAGGTCCAGCCTCCTGACGCTGACGTTCAACATTCGCCAATTCCTGCCTTTCCGCGGGTCCAGCCATTTGAAGCTGATGTTCAATATTCACGAATTCCTGCACTCCCGCAGGTCCAGCCGTTTGAAGCTGATGTTTACATTTCACGATCCACAAATTCCTGCGTTTCTGCAGGCCCAGCCTTTTGAAACTGACGCTCGTAATTCACGAATTTCTACTTTACCATAGGTCAAACGACGGCGCTCACAAATCAGGCATCCACACATTCGCAAAGTTCACGCTCAAGTTCTGCTTCCAGCGGGTCCAGCCGTTTCAAGCCGACGTTCACTATTCCCGAATCTCCATTTCCGCGGGGCGAGCGTTAACAATGATGATTCACGCATCTGCGCATTCCCGGATTACAGTTCAAGTTTAAGAATCTCTGCACCCCAGCGAATCTAGCCGTTTGAAGTTGGTGTTCGTGACTGGTATAGTATCATTCCATCACGCAAGTCGAGCGTTCACGGTTATGATTTATGCATTCGTGCATTCTCGCGTCAACGTTCGGCTTGTTCAATATTTCTGCACCCCCCACAAGCGGAGCGTTCGTATTCGCAGTTCATGTATTATTCCTGTGAGCTCCCGCATTTTTGCGGCGACCGACATCTCCAGATCGACTCTGCAATTCCCACTTCGCTACTCAAGCCCTCCGCTTCAAGGTGCTAGAGGCGAAGCGGCAGGCGCGCGGTGCTTGAGCGCGCTCCTACCGTCAAAATTGGCAAATCGTCTTTCACGATCAAATATCACCGCACGGTTTCCCTCATGATCCACGCTCTATCCTTCGAAATATTCACGAATCATATTTGCATTCTCCGCCCTATCCATACTCAAGCCCTCTATCTCGACCCCTCGCATTCATGTTCAAGACTCGCAGGTCCACGCAGTCCAATCTCGATTACGCACCACAATTCTTGGGATTTTGATTTCGCGATGTTCTCCGAGTCGCCTTCGCGAAATCACATTCATCTTCTCGTATGTTTTCAATTTTAGTTCGCGTCTTAAAGCAAGATCTACGGTTGAAATTCAGCTTCCTATTCAAGTCTGAGAATTTAGCCCTTCAACCTTTCTGGTTAATACATCCCAATCTCTGCCATTGAAACTACACCTTCATTCCCTCTAAGTTTCGCACTATTGCATCAATGCCAAAGCGATGAAACTCTCATTTTCACACTCGAGCTCACACCGATTTTCCATCATGTTGCACGATCTCATCCCGGCCCAGTGGCTAACCATTCACACACACGCGTACTTATCTCTCACCTTTCACACTAGAGTCGGCGTCATTCTGATGTCTAGCCTCAGTAATCTCCAATCTCACGAATTACCTCACGTTTTATGACGATGTCTTCAGCGACATCTCGTCCGGCTACACTTTCCATTCGCATCTATGCTCAATGTTGCCTTCCAATGCTCACATCCACGGTTAAAGTGATCTCATTTCTTTCAAGGCTCAAATTTTTCCCCGCCATTCACATAAAATACCCCTTCCTGGTCAAGCATTTCCATTTACATAGCTCCCTGGGGCGTCCCTTAAGGCCTCTCTACTCTCTCAATACCGTCGCTTCGCATTTCTCCTTCGCAATTTGCTCATTGCTTTTCAACCATACCACATCTCGCGCTGATTCACTTCAATCCATAATTCCTCAAAGGCTTGCCTCTGGTTCTCTTTCCAATCCCCGGAGAGCATCAGTCACCCGCGACTTACATTCACACTCAAGCGCCTTCCGCGCACACACTGCCTGACGCTAACGATCAAATACTTATTTCAAGCTCAGGTGATAACCATTTCACTGTTACAATTCACTAAAATTCACATTCAAGCTCACTCGGTGCACGTGTCACTGCAGAATCTGATGCTCACGGCACCTCGCTGACATTCAAATTTCAATTCCATACGCTGGTTCACGGCCATTGTCACGTTACAAGTTATCAACCTTCAACTGGCTTATCCATTAGAGTCAACCAATTTCTTAACGCAAATCCTGGCCATCAAAAATTTGACTACTCAGCATTAACAGCTACACCATTCACCATTACACGCACTCGGCGCACTCGCAATCTCCTAACGATTACCACCCACCGACAGTTGTCTGAAGCCGGTTCAAAATCGAAGGCTTACCGTGACCGAAACTGCTCCGTTTTGCGTTCCATTCTGCGTCCCTGATAGACGCGCAACTTCACATCCTCTGGCAGCTGCCACAAGCAACTGTCTCACTACATTGAATGGTTTCTTCCCGGCCGTCAACATCGTTTTTATGCCGTCAAACCACGATATACAAGAGAACATCGTTTTCCCGATTAACTTGTGTCGGCATTCTAAGAGGCATTTCACTGATATCCGATTAATAGCTACGCATTATCGAACCTGTCCTTCAAGTCAAATCCATACATTGAGGCTATTTGATTGCGCTGCCTCAATCAATTGTACTTTTTTTTTTTTCAAGGCATAATCCTCAAGAACGCCATGGTCCGTCGACGCAACCTATTGGGCTCCAACTCAATACTCCAATACTTCCTCTATACATCCAATTCACGGGTTCTTCCTATTCTAGCTCAACCTCATAGATTTTCCTCGACTTCACGGAACGTGATTCCCTGGATCTTCATCAAGTTCATGCTTGCTTTTCCTTCGCGACCTTCGGACCTTCTTCATTTTTAAATTCCACATATCTTCCATTGGGCCTGAGACGTAATAGGCCCCCGGTCACTGACATATAGGTTCGTCACGTCCATAGAGTAAAACAAGGTCGAATCTGAGAGGTCTATTTCGCGAACCAGCCATCTGACCGAAGTTTTGACTAGATAGGGCGACGCAGCTCCTCTAAACTAAGCGTTTGCGCGCATTATCAGAAAAAAATTGTGATTTTTGAAGCCGCCAGAGCGCCATCAGTACCGAAAAATAGAGTAAATCAGGCCAAAATTCGGGTTTTCAATGTGACAAACCTAGTAGGCAGTGACCGGGGGCCTGACGTAATCATGGTACCTCTATATTCAATTACTCAAGATTACGGCGCGAACACTTCAGATTCTACTCAAGTTCAACTAACAATCCCCTACTGCTATTCATAACCTCTTTCAAATGGAATAGTATCCAATTAAAGGCAACTACTTCCTCCCAGCTTATCACTCTCGAGTCTCGATAGTTTCATCAAGACACGTTTAACACCGAAATCCAATAACACACAGGATTCCTTCTTGACTCCATCACGGCAGCGCATTTCCGAAGCTGTTTGTCCCAAAACGCAATCTTGCCACTCCCGTATTCCACTCAACCAAGTTGTTTCGAATTTCATGACCCAAATCAAGTCAATTCAAAGCCGCCTTCTGTTTTGGGTTAGCCGTGGGCCTGTGGGATCCCATCGTCTGGGCGTCTCTTTTTGGGTTCATCCTCGCGCATCCCATCACCCCACGATCTGGGCGCCAGCGGCGAAGGCTCATCGCCGCTGTGTGTTCCCCACACCCACATATATGTGGCTGTCCCATTGCCGAAACGAACGAAGCAATGAACAAAAAAGAAACACTGTCTGAGCCTGGGAAGACAGTGTGCCGTTTTGTGATGCAGCAGAGAGGGGCCGATCTGATGTGACCTGATCCGAGCTTCTCCTCTTCTTCTACCACCACCATCGACTTCCCGTTCACCCTCTCTCACCTCGCTAGAGCTCATCATTCACGACACTTTTGCTTCTCCCGCCCGCCCTACCCTTCATTTTTAAATTTGCCTGATTATTCGTTAACTTCAAAACTTTCCTCCATTTACAGAGGCAGCCACAGAGTGGGGCAATGGGTTCATCCTCGCGCATCCCATCATTGCAACAGTACATAGTCATCTCTGAAGATCTACTGAGCATTGGTTTTAAGCTTCATTCTTTCCGCTCTTCTTCGACAAGTGGGTTCTACCGCTGGGTACGGGGAGACTCGTGGGGTCGGCGTCATGGGGCTCATGAAGCGGAGGAGGGTCCGGGGGCGATGGTGTAATTTAAGTACTTGCTTTACACCGGGATAACCCTCGGAAACCGGCGTTCGTGATTCGGACCGTGCCGTGTAATACTACCTACCTACCTACCTACCAAAATATTTACGCTCGGCGTCACGCATCAGAGCGGTGCCGTAGATGCCGTCGCGTGACATGATGGCTCGGTGATTGTTCCAAACTGGGTGATGCACTTTCGTAGGCGGCGGCGCGTTGGTCGCGCTATATTGTCGTTCCAAAAGCTTTGCTACCTCGGTAATACGTGTCAATGTATTTGTATCTTAGTCTGAAAGCTTCACCCAATTGAAACGAGCCAAAATGAGGAGAATATACTGAGATTTCTGTGTATTTTCAACTGTTAGCCTCAGTTTTCGGCGGAATTTAGCGCGGCATCTCTGCCAAGTAACGTGTTCAAGCTCCTGTATGTTAGCATGAGTCGTTTGAACGCAGAGAAGGTGTCCCGGGTACATTTGGTGGAGAAACAGTCGCCGATTTCCTTTTCGGGATGTTCAACTTGGCTTTGACGCGAGTTTACGCCAAATATGCAGTCTTTTTCAACATTCTGAGAATACAGAATCATCAAGTGGGTCTAGTAGATTCTCCCCAAAGAGTGGTGAGAGCAGGGTGTGAGCACATCGAATTTATTTTGCTGCGTAAGTGAATGTGGAGAGCAAGAGGCGTCAGATCTCTGGATCTGACCCACCCATCAACTCACGTGTTTGACATCAATGACCAACCAAACATAAATATTTGGTGGGGGGGGGGGGTCTAACCGACGTCAAACACGGTGGGCCAGATCCAGAGATCTGACGCCTCTTGGTGGAGAGCGTAAGTACTTAGTCTAGAAGTTCCCGCGGGGCCGGTCCTGGAGGGTCGCCTTATTATATAAACATGTTGGGTATGTGGACAATGGTCCACATAGGAGGGTAAGCTTGCTTCAGTGCGAATGGGAATTCAATATCCTAAGTTGAATACGTCCAATTCATCCATACATATACAGTAGCTAATCTTGCTAAATTCATTCGGGCAACATTACTGGCTCGAGCAGTTTTCGCCCGATTTGCGTAACCAACTTATTCAGTTAATGAACCTCAGAACCGCCTCAGTAATCGCCCTCATATTCACCTTCAAAACTCTTCTGCTCCTGATGAATCTGGTTGGAGTGACTCAGCGGCCCTGTTTTTTCTGGATTATTGATTTTGACAGCTGAAGCTTATACTCACTGGATAGTGGTAAGTATATCCAAGACACTGGCAGTAGCACAAAGTCTGGTGATTTTTTTTGAAGTTGCTCAAAGCATTCCCTGAGCCCCGGTACTGGTGACAAAGTGCTTGTAACTTGAGGAGACTTGTTACAAAGTTGATGCTTACTGAATTCTTTCTTCAAGTGAGCAAGCAACCATTGAGTATACATATAGGTGTTGGTAGGGTATTGTACATAAGTATATTTATCACAGCACATGAGGTTCAAACAGGCCAATTGAACTTGAGCTGAGCAAGAGTTGAACCAAAGTTGAGGCGCGGAAACATTCGGCGCGCAGTCCGAAGTCACATGACAGTGACAGTGACGGCTCCCCGAAGTCCGAGGCCTCAGGCCAGGACTCCAGGACAGTGCTTACAAACCACCTGGACGGAGATTTGTAAGCATCTGCATTCCGGAGCCCTATACCGATGAATGGGGAAGCAAGCTTCCCCATCATTCAGTTTGGCAGTTTGTTCTCACGATGCTTCCTGGCGCTTTCTACTGCATGGTTGGTCATTTTCCCAAGATTTTGGTGGTAAGATGCATTAAAAACTATTTCTTTACACTCCCCGACAGTCATACCCTTTGGGATTTCCGTGGGTAGTCCAAATGCGAGACACTGTGAGGTTGGCCGGCTTTGGCCGCCGGCCAACGTATGAGACTGGAACTCACCCATTTCGACAGCTCTCGACTCACGTCAAGTTATCAAAATGCTCCATTGATGAGTCTTACAAGGATGGTGTCCGGAAGACGCGCAAAGACGCGTCAAAAATGGTTCAAGTGAACCCGAGAAATTTGAGATTACATAATAAGAGGACCCTCCCGTCAACGCAGCGTGGGAAGCGACAGACTAATATATAACAACCGCAGGCACGAGGAAATTTTTGTTTATATTGTCTGTTTATAAGAGACTAGTAAGTACTTACGCTGCGTAAATTTACGGTACTTAAAGATCGTAAATTTTGTAAATCGGCCCTCGGCTAACGGTCTAGGGCTTTCCATACGCAGTATATGACGGTAAATCCATCACGCCGCTTAGCGTTGTGATCAAGATTTACTTTCTCAACTTACTGCGTCAGTCCGCGCGTTTGCCAGCGTTCAGACGCGTTTTGAGCATGTCTTATAATCGTATGAGCATGAAATCATATTCTGCGCTCTAAAAAACGCGTCTTATTGACGTGTACGACACGCAAATCAGCCAACTTACATCATTCCATCAAAACAACACTGAAGAGCAATATGGGACTTGTGCGTGTGCAGACCCGTACCTATGTACGTCTAGAATTAGTTTTAGTAGATGTAAGTATATGAGCATTCTAGCCCATTTTTCGAGTACGGGAGCCCGTTTTCGACCCCAAATAATTACTTTTTTGTGAAAACCTCGTGATTTGGAATGTGCTGCTTCCTCAGCTTCAGTAGGGATTTGAAGGAACGTTCCTGATGTCAATATTGCGTGATCAATGATATAGAGTACAGTTTGGTCCTATATACGGGAGTCCTACCTCTTAAAGGGCATGCAGAAGTGGCAAACAAGCCACTGATTCCAACTGAGTGCAATTTTCTATCCCAAGAGCCATCGACTCAATAAAAAGTCCTTCCCCCATCGTACCTCTCCTAGTATGAGCTAAATGGTGAGTCTTTGGGCCCAGAAATACAGCTGTATTGTTCCTTGAGCTCAGCAATGAGCCCGGTATGTATATTGCCTTGTTTCTCACAAAAAACCGCTTTCAAAACATTCTTTTCTTACCAGCAGGTAGCTATAGACTCAATGAACTCGTCAATCTAAATGGGCTTTCAATTAGAGCACCTAACATGGCGGCCAGGAGCGCGCGAGGGTGCAGCTTGTTTGATCAAAACGTAAATATAAGCAGATAAAGAGACTTTTTTCTCGAGGCGGATTTGAGACATCAGTGATACGATCAATCAATCAGTCATATAAGCTTACGGAATATACCCCACCGACTAGGTCACGGTGCATGAGAACTACAGTCGTCACTGTCCTAACCCATACCTCTAATAACCCATACTCTGCTGTAACCCATACTTTTTTGGCCCCACCAAGTTGGTTTGCAGTGAAATGGAGGCCATAACCCATAACTCTCTCATACCCATAATCCATACCTTCTGCGAAGGTCATAACCCATGAAATTTCTATATCGGGCCCTTCAACCGGCATGGTTTTGGGATGATTTTACCTTGATTTTACCTGCAAAGTTGTAAGATGCACCGAAATCACCCATATTTACGCCAAATCCGAGTTGATGGGCTATTTTACCACTGTTCATGCACCTGTAGTACCGCACGTACATTGCGAGACCAGCAGTGTTCCACCTTAGGGCCTTATTAAGGGCTCGTCCGGAGGCTAAGGCCTTAAATTCATATTAAGCCTTATCAAGGGCTGCATTTTAAGGGCTTTTTAAGGGCTTAGAATCCCAAAAAAAAAAAAAAAAAAAAAAAAACCCAATTTTTTTTCGGCTGGATTATCAAAAATTTGACGATTAATCTAGTCCCTCCCACCAGCGTACTCGTCTCCCGACCCTCCAGCTCGCCGTCATCGGGTTTTTCATCCCGCCAACAGTTCCATCAAGCCCTCCTCGTCGACGAGGAACGAGCGAAAATTTAGCCGAGTTTGCCGTAATTACATCACTGCATCATTACAGGGATTCCCGAAAATAATGGCAATCACGTTTTTTTTTTTTTTTTTTTTTTCGCGTGTTTCCCAAAAAGGAAATTCAGCCTCCTCCCATTCCTTCTCGCGTTTCTCGACCCTCTGGGAGCGCCGAAAGCCCATTTCGACTCAGAAACTGACTGTTAGGTCTGTATTCAAGTGTATTCAGGTGCCTTAGAGGCAGATATTGCCTCAGCTTCAACATATTATGGGCAGTGTATACCTCTTGTATTAAGGATACTAGCAGTTACCCGTGCTACGCTACGGTGTGACTCATCACGCAAATTACAGCGAAAGCGAGAAAAAGTTGTAGTTGTTACAGAGTGAATATACATACATTAATAAAGTTCATTTAGTGTCTGTTAGTGGAACCCCCTGCGCGACGACCGGTGGAAGTCCCTTCGCCCCGGTCTTCCAGCCCATTTGATACAGTCATCGCACCCATACAGCCTTTTCAATGTATAAGAAGGAAACCATACGGAGAATGACTCATCATCACACGAACTGTGATGACTCAATGATAATCAATGCTTGTCTCCACAGTTTCAGGAAAATCCGCGTAAAACTGGGGCACTAGTAGCGATTTCCAAATCGGGTGAAAAGTTTGTCACGAAGTCTTGGCGGAGTCTATAATGCACCTCTGTGGCCGGTTCCTGCTATAAGTGAGACGTGATGCGTTGACCGCTTATTGCCCGGCGGAGCACAACAAACGGTAACGGATACAACACCGTTTATAAGCAGTTGGATATTTTTCCGGTCCTTCAAAAGTGCTCAAATAACGACTGAAAAATATGGAAAACTGACCAGAAGGTGTGTGCACAACTGACAATAGGGGAGAGAATGTTCCAAAGGCAGCAGCACACAATATTAAAGCGGGGACCGTCCGACTGGTACTCACCATCAAGCCGGCGCCGTGGGTGGATTTTTTGCCGCCACTTGTCACCATCAGCTCGCAACCAGGCAAATATTGGCGGATATTCAATAGAGACTTTGTGCGAGCGCAGGTCGCTTTTCGCTCGCTCAGATCTCCGCAGCAATCGATACCAGGTGTGAACTCTCAGCGACCTAGAAGAGTATTGCCCTGTTCCTAGGTCGCTGGGACATTGTCCCTGGGACTGCTCGTTGTGGAGATCCGAGCGATTTAATAGCGACCCGGGTCGCTCACACAAAGCCTATATTGTTTTGTATTAATTACTCATGTCCAATTCAGCTTCCAGACCGGCTGATCAGGGGTTAATAGAGAGGTTGTGCGAGCGACCCAGGTCGCTTTTTAACCGCTTAGATCTCCACAACGAGCAGTTTCAGATGTGAGACCCCAGCGACCTAGGAATGTCCCAGGACAATACTCTTCTAGGTCGCTTGGACCCCACACCTGGTATTCATCGCTGCGGAGATCTGAGCGGTTAAAAAGCGATCTGGTCGCTCGCACAACCTCTCTAATTCAGGGTAAAACCGTTTATACCGTTTGAAGCAGTTTATAAACGGTTGGGTCCCCGGCGCAAACGAAACGGAAACGATTGGGGCCTTAGAGTCAAATTTTCCATCTCGCCCAGTTTTTATTCTGAGCTCAATTCCTCTTGCCAAAATGTAGCTACCATGAAATGGAGCATTTATGCAAGAGGATGAAAAAATCAGATTTTTCCCTGATGAGATCAATGGGCCATCAATTTTTGTACAAAAGTAGCGGTGACTAAGTGAGCAGCACCATATATGACGGCGGGAGTCGAGCCTAGACCTTTTGGCCGAATATAAAATTTTGGTTCTTGGGGGATTTGAGGCCCCCGGTCACTACCTATTAACTCGGTCCGCATTTCAGCCCAGAATTTCGTTGATTTACTCTACGTCTCCTTTACTCTATTTCGGAGCAAGATTTGGGATTTTTCCGCGGTTTGATGCACATTTTCGCACTTTGGTGGCATTTCTGACTTTCCCCCAGCTTGAGCGGGCATGAGCGTTGGTTTCACACCCAAAATGCCCTGTAAAAGGACTACAAATTAACTTTGGAGCCTCGTCAAAATGTGATTACCCCACCAAAATTTCTTCTCCCGGAGAAGTTTTACTCTATCTTGGACCAAGCCAGATTCCGCCTGTTTTACTCTAAATCGCGGACCGAGAAACAGGGTTTTTGGGACGTTGATTTACTCTAAACCGGACCGCCATTATAGGTAGTGACCGGGGGCCTGGGATTTGATAACTTAATGATGACATCACTGGATGGAAGTGTTTGGTTGTGTTTAGCCGTTTCGCCTTAAGTTACGTGGCAACAACGTGGCAAAAGACATCCAAGCACTAGTAATTTACATGCTCTACTATCACAGCCGCGGTTTCTCAGTTTATCGACCCAATAAGTTAGGTCGAGTATGTTCATAGATTTCACGGGCCCATAAACGGATTCATTTGCGTAACATTTATGGACCCTCGAAATCTGTCGATAAATCTTTCACTAAACCTTAAAAATTTAGATACACTTAACGGCCAAGGAATCAAGGCAACAGCCAATAAAATCTCTCAATTTTGGGTTTATTGGCACAATAATGCAAAAAGAATTTGTAGGGTTTAGCAATGCATTTATCGATGCATTTCAAGAACTCATAAATAATGCAGATAATCATCCGTTTCCAGCCCGCTGAAATCTACGGAGAATCTTAGCGTTCTCGAGCTAACTTATCGGCCACATAAATTTCGGAAACACCGCTGTGTATTGTGCCCATCGGGTCTGGATTTGCACACTGACTCTGGATTTTCATTATTCCTGCTTCCTCTTTGACCCGTTGTCCTCCGGATTTCTTGGGATGCGTTCCTATACTTCTAATCTATAGTTCTACCGATTTATATGAAGAGGAATGTGTTGAGGATGGAGTACCGATTCATCAGGGTAAATTGATGTCGTGATCAGTGAGATCAAAATACTCGCCAACCCGGTAATGGGGAATGGGGAAGCTTGCTTCCCCATTCATCGGTATAGGGCTCCGGAATGCAGATGCTGACAAATGTCCGTCCAGGTGCTTTGTAAGCATGTCCTGGAGTCCTGACTCTGTGGCCTCGGACTTCGGGAACAGCCGGCACTGTCATTTCCATGTGACTTTCGGACTGTGCGCCGAATAAACTTTTCTGGGTGTCGGAAAATCCGAAAATACCTGATCAGTACTTGCCGACCTATCAGGCCTGGTCAGATTCCGGGGGGTACCTGGTCAGCACCTATCAGCTCCATATCAGCTCTTGTCAGCGGAGGGGAAAATTGCACCACATTTGACTGAAAAATTCGACTCGGCAGGCAAGTGTCAACTCTCCCACGGTTGCTTGGTTCATTTCCATGGCTCAGGTCATGACCTCCCAACGTTTCCACTGTATGACGCAGTCGTGCTCCACATGTAATAACATAAGAAGTAAATTGAATTTAGATTTAGGGTTAAGCAAGATATTAACTGAAATTAACTGAATATGCTTTATGCTTATAATATAAAGTAGAGTAGTAAGTAGAAATAGTAGAACCCTTCGATTGAAGGGTGAAAGAGTTTTGTTAATTGGGGCGAGCGCTAGCTGATCAGCGCGTATCAGCACGGGTCAGCACAGATAACTCGCCGTCAGACTGACGAGCTGATAACGGGTTATCGGCTCTTTCTGCCAGCTATCAGCCCCCCTCCGAGCTGACGGCCTGATCAGCCCATATACGCACATATCTGGACATGTCAGTTACTTTCGGATTTTCCGACAGGCTTTTCAGTGTTCAACTTTGGTTCGACCCAAGTTCAATCGGCCTGTTTGAACCCCATGTGATGTAGATAAATATGTATACCCTACCAGCACCTATGTACTCAATGGTTGCCTGCTCCTTAAGAAAGAATTCAGTAAGCATCAAGTTTTGTAAGTTACAAGCCTCCCAAAAGCCTCCTCAAGTTACAAGCACTTTTGAAATCGCCACCAGTGCCGGGGCTCGGGAAATGCTTTGAGCAATTTCAAAAAAACTACCAGACTTTGTGCTACTACCAGTGTTTTGAATATACTTACCACTATCCACTGTCCAGTACCAGTGACACTGTGCAGTCAAAGTATCATGAAATTCCTCATGTTTTTCACGACGATTCATTGAAAAGTTCACCAGGAATTGTCACGAAATTCGTGATGCACTCTTGAAATTCACGACGCAACATCATGAAAGTGCATCGTGAAATTCATTACATACGGTTATGGGAACATTCATGATGTTATTTTCATGACGTTTTGTTGTGGATTCATAACGATAACATCATGATTCTTGGCGGCGAAAAGGAGCAAAAATGTGAAAGAAATACAACCTGGCTCGTGGACTTGGCAAAAAATTTGACAGTCTTGCATGATGAAATTCATGACGTTTTGTCATGAATTCACATGTTCAACAACTATTGTAAAAATGGGTTTCTGAGCATCATGAAAGGCATCTTGAATTTCATGATGTGGTTCATGACAAAACATCAGGAATCTTGAAATTCCTCATTATTGTTTTGAATTTCATGACAAATACTTCGCACAGTGTGAGTATAAGCTTTAGCTGTCAAAATTAATAACCCAAAAAAAGCAGGGCCACTGAGTGTGCTACCAGATTGGACGTTTTCGACTACGATATTGAATTCCCATTCGTACTGAAGCAAGCTTACCCTCCTATGTGGACCATTGTCCACATACCCAACATGTTCGTTTTGCGAGTGCTTCCCCTCCTTTATAGCTCTTGTGCTGTGGGACTACAGCAGGAAAGCAATGGAGAAGTAATATCCGGATGATCCCGGGGCCAAACGATGGACGGGGGAGCGGGAAATGCAAGAAATCCAGAGTTAGTGTGCAAATCCAGACCTGATGGGCACAATAGTATCAAGCCGCTTGGTGGGCGCACTGCTTTGAGCTGCTAAAGGAGCCTTAACCTGGATGTCTACAGGGAGAATATTTTGAGAACTGTCTCCAGTAGAGCTTATTTGCAACCGGTGAAAAATAGGAATTACCCTACCTAGATGTCAGTCAATTCTCACTTGTGGAGCGGAAATTTGTGCCAGTACGCGCCTCTCACTTTTCACAATCCTCGCTTAGCTTTGTACTTGAAAATCTCCTTCTCACCGGTTGCAAATAAGCTCTAGTACACCAATGCTTTGACCCATATGTGTCATGGACTGAAGCTTTCCACAGATCTATCGAAGGCAGCGATACAAGAAAACGTGGCACTGAAGTCACAAGTTGCAGCACTCCAGCAGTTGGTTGGATTCGGGTCAGTCACACTTGACTGGTCTCTATCCGTCCATGCTCCACATTTGGAAGCGCTGACTTGAATAAAAAAGGCCTTCTTCTCAATCTCATGTTCCGCCGCCAGTGATGCTTTGTGTTATCGATGGAGATGAGAACATATTCAGCGGCTTTGCGGCAGGCCACAAGGGAGGGCTTTCGGCGGCACACTCACTCACTGAGCAAATCTGCAACTACTTACGTCCAGAAGGCTTTCAGGACTGTAAAGAAATTTGGTTCTGGATAATTCAAATTGTCTTCTTCAATAGACGCACGTTACTCAAAAGGCTGACTACCAATGGCATTTGTTCCACAGAACAATTTTTGCGGTAATTGATCTCTTGATTGTGTATGCTCCAATTCGGTAATCGTCACCTAGGGTTTCAGCCAGGAATCTCTGCGTTTTCTTTTTGTTGACGTTGGCGACTCGAATGAAACAGGATCAAGAATGCGAGGTCTGCCGCTTTCTTCTTTACGATTGGCAATTTCTAAATTGCATATGCATAGACTATGTCAAGACCCATACGCAATTTCCGCAAACCGTTCGGGTTTTCCTGGCAGGTGATGTTGCCAGTGCTCTTGCTCCCAATGCCACTAAAGCAGAACGTTTCAGGGAGATGCTCACCATTATTTGAGTACTTGAACCACCGGGGGCTTCTGCAAAAGATTGTGCTGGTGTGGTTGGGTGGGGAAGAGGTCGCGGAGCACAATCTCCCGCTGTTGAGGCTGTGTGGCAATATCTTTGTGACGCCGGAGGAGACAAAAGATGCAGATCAACCGCGTGATCCTGCTACAGGTGGCGAGCAGCAGCATCAGTGGTCCCGAGAAAGCTAGTGTCAAAAACCCAGACGTTTTACGTAGTCCTTGTAGGCGTAATTGCATAGCCGGATATGTCTCCTAATCGGTAATTGGGGGAGCTTGCTCCCAAGGCTGGCATGCCTTCAGGCTCCTACACACCTGTACTATTACGACCGATTGTTCACTGGGCGTTACGCGTTAGCCTAATCGTTCACTGGGAACATTGTTCACCGGTCGGCAATCAAAGGAAAGTTACCATATATGGAGCGCCGGCGGATGCCGGCGCGAAATTTTTGACATTTTCTTGCCTTTTTGGGCGGAAAAAGTCGCTATTACGCGTTACGGGTACCAAAATTGTTCAGTTCATGGCGGGCCGTTACCCGTTATGTGAACAACTGGTCGTAATACTACAGTACGGTGCAGAAAGGATAGGTTGCAGGGTTTGCGGCCCGTTTACCGAGTTTGAGGTTATTGGAATGTGGGCTTTGACAACTATGTACAAAACACTGCCTTCGAGTTTTCGGGGCGAAAACCTGACAGAGTGCTCTACGAACTTGCGCAAGCCGTGGGAATATCACGTGTGGTCACGTTTTGGTCATGCTTTCCGCGGTGCCAAGACAACCAAGAGGTGTACGATCTCTGGAATCCCACGACCCACCCCACAGAAAAAGCAATGATCATCAATCATCAGTTGCGATCAGCATCGCTTGTTCAAAGCTTTCTCTTCCTCTCGATTTCTGGCGGTTTGTGTACCATTCTGAGGCTGAGACACCATTGAAACAGTGCCTACAGTCACCAGTGGCGGCGGGATCTGATGCCACCCTAAAAATAGACCAGCCCATTTCTGGAACTTTTGATGCAAGTGGAGTCCGGACTAACTAACCAGCCCTTAGTCGCCGGTTTGAATGCCGGCGCACCCTTGAATCTGAGCTAAAATCTGCGAATTTAGGGGGTCTGTCAGCCAAGGATTTTCCGTGGCCAGATTGGCCGCTGTACAAAACTAAGTGAGCGGCAGCATATATACCACAGCCGTACGGTGCTTAGTATAAGAACATGAAGAACGGTTGCATCCATTATGACGACTATGGATAATCGGGTAGTACCCAGAAGACGGTCTGCACCTCACTCTTTTGCCCCATACTCCTTGTGTCAAGTCTCCCAAAACTTATGTGATTGTGCCTCACGCTCGCCAAACATCATGCACTAAATCTCCTCATAATAAGTTCAGTCCAGATCTTCGGTTTATCTGCGAGACAGAGGTCAAGGATGCAGGGGATCGCGGAAAGGGCCTATTTGCCGATGGTAGGATTTTACGGCGCCCTGGTGCCTCAGTGGCAGCTACATTGTGGAGTTAGTGTCCAAGGGCTGCGTTTATACGGGACTTGGGCATATAATTTTACGAAGCGCGGTGCTTAGGAACGAACGTTAGGTTGATTACCTGCATAGCATGTACGCAATTGAAGTTTTAAGGTTCTTCTTTTTGGACACCCAGTGCGTAGTTTGACAGGTGCAGGTAATGAGTAGTTTTCCGCAAGTATTGCAGGATATAAATTGGATAGCAGGGAACGCCCGGTGCTCCGGGGCTGCTATTGCGAGGCTATGAAAAAAAACGCGACCAAAAAGCGACACGAATTGACGAAGTACCTGACTTTGTTTTCGGCGGCTTTGCCGAGGATGTCGTACAACTGTCAAAGCATTCGGAAAAAGAATGCGGGTTTTGATCTTCTTTCGTTTTCGACTTTAATTGACAGGTGTTGACGCGTTGACGACTCCGTCAACAGCTCCGTGCGGCTCCACAAGTCTCCACAACTGCCGTGAGCTTTTCGATGTAAACAAGTGGGCTCAAGCACGCATTTGAGCCCTGCTGGAGGTCATATTGGAGCTCTGATGTATTCACAAACTATTTCGTACCCCAAGAGTGTCATCATGTACAGACTGCTCGCCTTTCTGACCGATAATACTTTACTGGATTTTTTTTCAATGGCCTCCAGTTACATTAGAGACTTTGCGGTAGCCACCGGTGGCTTTAGGTGACCAGTTTTTCTCGAGACCGAATGACAGCGTGTGACTGTATTAGCCACCACTTGTACGTCCTATTGAGGGGATTCCATGGTGGCTACCTTGAATCGTAGACTCAAAAAACCATTGCACACGAGGAGCCACCGAAAGCCACCGGTGGCTACCGCAAAGTCTCTATTCAAATGAGTTTGGATCTTGATATGGTTGTCCTACTTCTCACTCTCCACAAATCTCAAAACTTACCTACGAGTACACTTATTGCTGGCTCTTCTTCTCATGTTTCAAGCCCAGGAGCGAGAAAACTTGAAATTGGCTTATCCTATTGGTGTCATCATGAATGTCCACTGTATGTCTCTGACCATGCATGCATGGAATCTCTTCTGTTCATTCTCTGAGCTGTATGTGTGTTGTTCAAAGTTCTCTCTGTGTTCACTTTCAAGTGATCAAAAATCGAAACTCCCCATCCTGCACCTCCTTGGCAATTCCTACGAGAGTCATTTTCTCTTTGCTCGCTGCTCTCACTGATTGTCCTACTGGATTCATCAGAGGAGAAGGGGCTCAAAATAAGGATTGGGACTGAGATCTTGGATACAAGGACACGAGGAACCAACCGCAGGTTGGTGACGAGTGTCCATGGAACCTGGAATGCAAGCTTTTGTTTCAGCCGTGGTCAAAAGCGGCCCTTCAGCTACGACCCAGACGAGGCAAGAACACATATTTAATAGATCCTGAATTTGCTTGAGCTCTGAATCTGGGCAATGTATACTTCAATTATATTTATTCCTTCGTAGCGGAGCACGAGTTCCTGCTAGTAGTTTATAATTCCCACTTAGTCTATGTGTAGTACTGTCAACCACCATCATCTCAAAATAGTCTTGCTACTTCTCGCTCCTGGGCTCTGTGTGCTCAAGAGACCTCCCATAACTTACCTTTGGACAACATATCGAGCTCTCGCTCACTCTTTTCGTGCGAATTCCCGTCGTCGTCGTCAGATCAAATCTGGTGGTGGTCTGTTTTCTCTGTGTGCTGCTTTCAGTTCCTTCTCCTGCCCACCTCTCTCGGCCTCTGCACTCTACCTCACAGCCGGTCCCTGAACATGTCTGCTTCAACAGCTCCCAACGAGCTCCTAACGCGGGAAAGAGGGGAGGACGGGGCTTGAGTGTCGCTCGGCCCCGAAATTGATGAGTCACCCATGGCAACCTCGGGCGACGACAATGGGGCCTCCGCCGCCCTCCGCTCACTGCGAGGGCCCTTCTACCAACAGGCAGACGCGGCCTCGTTAGCCCACAGGTCGACGGTCGAGGACTCCGCCCTCGCTAACCATGTTCCCGAGTCTCAGGCTGTTATGTGGAGTCACATTCCAGTCCTCTTCTCGAAAATATCTTCTCTGCACATTACTCAAGCAAGGCCTCTACGGCGCGCAATACTGTGTACTCGGTATTGGGGATTGAAGCCTACATTAGGGAGGTTGTGTGAGCGACCCAGGTCGCTATTAAACCGCTTAGATCTCCACAACGAGCAGTATCAGATGTGATATCCCAGCGACCTAGGAATGTCCCAGGACAATACTCTTCTAGGTCGCTTGGAGCTCACACGTGGTATCCATCGCTGCGGAGATATGAGCGGTCAAAAAGCGACCTGGGTCGCTCGCACAACCTCTCTATTGAAGCTCTGCCACCAAAAGCGGGTCGTCTTTTGTCATGGCCTGTGTTGATCCACATCTGGTGAGTGCTGTGGACATTATCATCGATATAGATGATGCAGCACTTGGGATGTCGGAGAAGGCACAGCGGTCATTCTTGAGACGTCTGCTTGTGGTTGGCCGGTACTCAATGTGTGCGCCGTTGTAAGTAGTATATGGACTTGACCATCGACGCCCAGACTCAGAATCTGCGGCTGCGTTGATAGACCCGGTATTGGGCCAGGGCTGAATTTATTCATTTTCAGTTCAAGTGCTATTGTATTAAAAGAGTAATACATTAAATACCACGGGAATACGCTCGTATGAGGACTGGCGTTTGCCTGAGCGGCCAGTTAAAGGATTATACACTAGTGGGAGGTCTGGCACTGTCTACGACTGCGCTGGTATAGCGTGGAAGTTATAATATTCCAGAACAGACCTATCACGATAGGTCTCTAACCATCCGGAATAGGATTGGGAGTCGCCCTGTGTTCCGACCAAAGGCACAATGAGTGGGATATAACTTGGGACTTATAAAAACCTGCCGAAAGGCCAGAAGGAGTGTTTCCTGGAGGCAAGAGGCTTTCACGCAGTGTTCGCCCTTAAGCCTTAAACTTGGGTCTAGCTGAGCCTTAAGGGTTATTATTCTAAGCCTTAATAACCCTTAAGCACTTAAAGCCTTAATTTCCTTATTTGGAAGGTAGTTCCCACCACCGAGAGGTCTTGTATTCTGGCGGATCGAGGGTGAAAGGTGGCACGGAGTGGACTATATACAGTTCCACCTCGTTGGAGTGTATAGAACTTGCTGTAGTGGATTGAATGTCAGTTTGAGTTATCGCTGATAAATCAACTTGAGCATGCCGTGTATTTTCCGAATCAACGCCGGCACAGGCAATATTAACCATAGCCGACCAAACAGGGACCCTCGGGAATTGTGGCAGATGTGAGCGGAACAAGTGCTTAATGCACCGGAAATACCCGCGTCGCCGGCACGAAGCTCGGCATCAATCTTAAGGGCTCTTAAGGTCTCTTAAGGCTTATCATAAGGCCTTAATAAGCCTTAACCTTAATAAGGCCTTAGGGCGAACACTGCTTTCACGAATAATTCTATAAACCAATTGCGAGGGTTTGCGGAAGGTAGAATATTCCTACAAAGGAACTACACGTCATGCCGAGTTGGCTGCCGCCGTATTACAATCACGGAGCTAGGTCCCGAAGAGGGACAATTACTGCCAAGTTGGGCAATATTGATTGGGCCGCTGCGGCCCACTGTCATAACATAATGATCGGGATAAGGTGAATGAACCTTTGATCTATTTCCTGTTCTGGCCACTAAGGATAGGGCGAGGGCATAGCGGGCCCTAGTTTCTCTCACAATATACCCGTTTGTCAATTGTTCAGTCTCTTATTATTTATTAGTGAAAGGTATAAAAGGCATTGTATTCTGTACTGGTTCTCTAGTGGATTCCCTCCTCTCGTTGTGAGCGTCAAGCCAGTGTCGGCTTCGTGAACAACTAGAAGTTGGACTCCATTCGAGATAAACTCCAGAAGCTTATTTGTTTCTTTGGTTTGTTTCGTCAATATATATTGTCTGTTGGATCATCTCTTGAATTGTACGCGTGGAATATTGGACACTTTTGGGAACTTACGCGTGGAATTATAAGAACTTTTGACCTACGGGACGCGTGAAACAGTTATCGGACATCTTACGCGTGGAATATATTGGCTTAACAAGCGACTTAAACACCTAAACCTCTTGAGAAGAGTTACATCTCAAACCTATGTTGAAACCCACACTTCCTGTGTCAACATAGGACTCGTATAGGACGTTCTCTGTACAAAGTCAGCAATCGCGAAGCTCGAGTTTAGTATATTTTGAGTATTAGAATAGTTGGATTGCCACAGTCTATACTGGACTGGAACCCCGAACCTCGCACGTCGATCTTATAGTGGTTTAGGATTATATTTGGGATTTGATTTGGGATTTAATTCCTTTCATTTCTTGGGTGTTTTCCACAGTTGCCCTATAGTCAGCGTTTCATCTGGAGCCCACCGCGAGGGGTTCATCCATCTATTTCGACCAATTACCTTGGTGCAAAGAAGAAGGAGCAGTGGAGAGCACTGCCGGAGTACACTACAGGAACTTATGAGGATTTCCTGAAGACGGTGTATAAGAGTTACCCTGAGATTAATACGGACCGCACCGGTACTGTTGAAAATCTTAAGTTAACAGCAGAGCGTCGTCTAGTACCTCCTGACTGACCAGACTTGATTAATACGGACCGCACCGGTACCGTTGAAAATCTTAAGTTAACAGCAGAGCGTCGTCTAGTACCTCCTGACTGACCAGACTTGATTGATCTATCCGGCAGTCTGGCTCCCAGTCAAGGAACACAGCAATAAGAGAACAAAATTGTTTCAATATTCTGAGCATACTTCCAATGTATGACGCAAATGGATTTTGAGCGTTGTAGCGCATACGATCCGCATTGAGGTCGAGATTGATGATAGTGATTAATTGATGCACCTTATTTCCCCATTCAACGGCCGACAATTTTCCCCCCCACCATTCAACTTAACAAAAGATGTCCTATAGGCTCAAAGAAAGAGCTACATACTATCTATATGGGCACTACAATGCCCATGGCAAAGTGGTGCTTGAATTTTCTAGATTCCGACCGACTCGGCATTTGCCTGATTTGGCAGTTTCATCACGTACTTAGCCGCGGCACTTCGGACTTCTTCGGAACTCGGATGTCAAAATGTCAAAACCAACCTCGACCATCCCGCCTACCGTATACTATCTTAATCCACACATAAATCTCAATATGGAATTAACATTACTTGTTCAAACGATCTCATACCCTCACAATTCAGTGCCAGTGCTGGGTGGATGGAGTATACTCTGTGCTCAACTGCAAATCCCAACTGCGGCGAAGATGTGTTAGACTTGATCGTTGATTCCTCTCAGATATGGTAATAACGGGACGCGAGTTAGTTGCAAAGTGAGCGGCGGAAAAATCGGTCATTCTAGATCTGAGGCTTTTCTGGGTGCCGAAAACGCGTTCTCCCGGCCGAGGGATTTCCCCTTGGAGGAGGAAAAACAATGACCCACCGTGGGAACCTCGACCGTTTTGCCATCACCATCGGAATGGAGAAGTTCCCGGTAGAGAGCAACCAAGTACGGTTGCCCCACGTGATTTAGCCTTTTTTTTTTTTTTTTTCTCTGCATTTCTATACCGCAACAAGCAAAACCCTTAGGGTGGAAATGAGATAGACAGAATATCACACACCAAACTTCGCTTATCCTGATGCGAAGCGATTCCCTGCTTGGCCTGAATATTGAGCCGTTCACAGTTCAGGAAGGATAGCCGTTTCTAGCCAGAGTCATTATGACTCTGGGCGGACGCCTCCCTCGTCTCTTGTCTCCTCCCACCACCACCACCACCACCACCACCACCTCGACAATGCATCTTGTCATCGCCGTCGCCCTCACTGTCCCCGTCGCCGCCGCCGCCGTTGCTCCCCCCCCCTCTCCTGCGAAACACCCCTACTGATTCTTGAATACTGCGACTGACGTTTCAGTGGCGACGACAACGACAACAGCTGCATTGGCTAGGCACCGAGGAGCATTTTCGGGCAAGCTGGATGCGAGGCCTGGGCTGGATTTTAGGAACGGCGGTACGTCAACAGGCATGGATCGACTTCACACTGGCACTGACCACTGTCGTGAGCTAGGAGCAATTCGTATGGGAAAATGAGCGAGAATACGATGAAAGGTGCGTCGATTATGACTACGCAGCCTCTTCCCGGTTAATCACAATTACGACGACGACGATCGGTATGTTTGTTCTCTTTCGCTTTCACTGCGCTCATCTTGACCATTCTCAGCGTCAACCGGCGCCGCAAGCGTAGCTATTTCAAGCGGGGTCGTTCCAGACGAGCTCGTCTCGAGCCGGATTTTATCCTTGACTACTCGCCGCATACTCTCGTAGTTCCCCTCCCCCGCCGTGGTCGTGTCATTATTCTCCAATTTTGAAATAAAATTGTTTCGTCTATGTCTCCCGACGTGTGATGTAGTACTGGTATAGATACAGGATGGCTATTGAGTATGCCGGGGGATTCGGGTCGATTTTAGCGGATTCTAAGGTGCTGGAAGGCTCCAATCGCGTAATGGATTAGAGTGGCTTAGAGGTCACCCGAGTGTCTTAGAGACCATCATGAGGTTTTAACTGTACATTATAAGAGACCCCGAGGCTTGGGGCCTTCGAACACCTTCTAACTACTTCCACGCCGCTATAAGGCAATCCAGGATTTTTCCGACAATAGCAGCACGAAGCTGCCGAATAAGCCCCAGGTGGCCCTAGAAACAAAATGTGGGTGAAGGTAATGCAGCTCAGGGGCAAGAGCGTGTCAATCGCATTCTGGATAGCCCTGTACACAGGAGATTGCCTGTACAGCAACCAAATTTTGTTCAGGTTAACTGGAATGGCCAGCAACTTCAACTTACACCTCGCACAGCTGGCCGAATTGCTGAGATACAGAACACTGGGAATGCTGGTGCTTTGGCAGGACAGAATGAAGGACCAGGATATGCAAAGTCCACCTCCGTCACCAACACCTACACCTCAAGGTCCAGATCCACCTCTGGTGCAGCAGAATCCTGTACAGCCAGTGCAAAATATAGTACAAAGACAGGGAAATGCTCGACCCAATGCTCAAGCTCGAAGAAGACCAGTTGCTAGAGAGCCACATCCTGAGAATCCTGACCTCTGCTATATTGCACAAGTGGCATTCAATATACAGGATAGTCTTGCTGAATTTCAATTTCCTGAGCTTTTCAGCAGTTGCATGAGTACTTAGAATAGAACGACGAGGGGGGCCGCAGTGTACTATGTAGTATGTCATTCAGTAAATTGCATGTACGGACTGAATCAAGCTTCCCCTCCTATATGGACCATTGTCCACATACATCATATTTTAAACAAAGGTGTCTGCTGTCGTTTGCCTGAGACTGTGGCCGACGGCTTGACTCCGTCATTTCGAGTTGCCCGCTAAAGGTTATTGGAAAGCCTTATATGGAGGTTACAGCATAATGGCTCGGAGACCGGTCCATGTTACACAGTCACGCCGCAGAACTACAGCGATCATTAGGGTTAGCACAGCCTCCCAACGACGATATCTACAATATCTTTCTCTTGCCCAAGTTGCGATATATTTTCCTTGTGAGTCTCACTTTTATGGCAACACGGAGTGGACAGCTTGGTTTAGGCGAGACGGCACTTGCGGCATCTGTGATTTGCGTGATGGATTGACATTTTGGGGATGCCAGGACCCCGGAGATTGTCGGACACAGTCATCTATAACATGTTGGGTATGTGGACGATGGTCCACATACTCGTGACAGCTAAAGCTTATACTCACTGGTACTGTAATTAATTTTGACAGCTAAAGCTTATACTCACTGGTAAGTAGAGCTTATTAGCAACCGGTGAAAAACGAAATTTCACGCACAAGAACGTCATTCAAAAACCACAAGTGGAGCAGCACTTTTTCACCGTTCCAAGAAAGGAAACAACGTGCCGATTCGTGCCGCATCGCTTGAGTTGCCTTTCTGAGCGACTTCCACGCTCACTGCTCTACTCACCGTCCTGCGAGCCTCTTGGAACGACGAGCAACAAGCTCTACCTTTCGCGGAAGCATCCTATGTACTTTGTCATGATCGCCACTGGAGCGGGGAACGGCCGTGCGCCTGACCGCATCTCTCGATGACGTCTTCGAGGTTTTGCATGTTTGGAGCCTCCGTTTTTCACTGATCTCGCTTAGTTTTTCATCGTATATTTTGAAAAGCACCGGCTGCTAATAAGCTCTAGTACTGGATAGTGGTAAGTATATTCAAGACACTGGTAGCTTAGCACAAAGTCTGGTAATTTTTTTTGAAGTTGCTCAAAGCATTCCCCGAGCCCCGGCACTGGTGGCGATTCTAAGAGTGCTTGTGACTTGAGGAGGCTTTTGGGAGGCTTGTAACTTACAAACTTGATTTTCCTCGGACTTTCGGCTACAAAAGGTGCGCAAATTCGACTTTCGAGCAAAAAAGGTGCGCGAAATCGGATTTCCGGCGACAAAACCAGCGCGGGAATAAATGTGCATTGGATCGCCATAGTTAGTTGGAAGTTAAATAGAATCACAAGCAAATCGAGGCACCCGAAAATCATACTTTGACAGTTGATCGAGTTTGAACATTGTTTACTCAAGCTCAAGTCTAACAGGCTCGCGTAGATTCAGCAAGTGCACTCGCAAATCTCACCGTGCTGGGGCTAGCTCCTCGAGCGCAAAGCGGCGAGATTTGCCGTACTCCTGGGAATGTAGTCCACTTACATTTCCAGCGTATCGCTCAGCGCGCGTGGATACCGACCCCCAGCGGCGAGTAGTCCAGTGTGAGACAGGAGCTCCTTAGCTCTTCTCTCTTTCTGACTATTCTGTCCGCTAGGTGCGTCGCGTTAGATACCTTTCCTCCTTCTCTCTGTCTGATTATCTGTACAATAGTGCACGAGCTCGTCATTTACCCGCCCTCCTCTCCCTCATATTAGTTACTATTGAAGTACAGTATTCTCTGTATGTTCTTAGTGCGGTCCGCGACCGAAATACATGATGGGTCCGATGCCGACCGCGCTCGGCGTCACGGCTGCATACCCGCTATCTACCTCGTCCCTTGCGAAGCGAGTCGGTTAGACTTGATAAATTAATCAGTGTCGAGCAATGTGCAACGCAACACTCTCCGCTCGCGGACATGAACCTGCAAGATATTCATTGACACTATGAGGGCCCCAAAATCCATGCAATTGCCACAGAGCTCACACTCAGATCGTGGAACAACTCAAACTGAACTATTTTCCATTGAAATGGGACGAAATGAAGATAATTTTGATCTTGTGAACAGATTGCGTCGTGGGGTTGTCACAGAGCAGGGAAACAAGCACAGTAAAGAAAGTGAAGTAGAGTTACCTATGATATTAGTACTCCAGCACTGACCGAGGTTGGGGATATGAAATGGCGAACTCACTTGCTGTTGATGAAAACATACTGTAAGTAGGGTTGGTTTCTGGTTGGATTCAGCGCAAAAATTTTGTGTGGGGGGCTGAGTTCACGGGAGATTTGCCCAATTACTGAACATCTTGCATCTGCTAGAAGTTGGTCCTTTTAGCTATTTTCTCTGCATTTTCAGCTATTTTGTGTGAAAATAGCCAACTTTGAGCGGCTGCTGTGAGCTCAAATCAGGGGTCAATTCCATTCAACCAAAGTGGAAACTAGGACTGTTTCTTAAGTACTTTCATCCTATTATGACACCTTTTCGCTGAGGGTTCATTGTGTTTTTCCGAATATGGGAAAAATCGGAAATCATCCTATGATTGATGCATTCTCAGGCATAATATATTGCTGACTAATCTAAGAGGTACAAAGGTATCACATACCCATCTCTACATTTTATTTGAGGTCATTCGGTGAAGTATACAGCCAGATTTTCACCAAAAAGCCACGGCAATTTCTATTTGCCACCACTGTATTGTAGATCCAGAGGTATATCCTGTTTGTCAGTTAATCAAGAGCGTGCACAACACGCATTCTGGCGATGGTTATCGGAAAGAGGGAACGGACCTTCAGCCCTGATATTTTTCATGTGTGTTTTAGGAAGATCACTGTTCTGGATCTTCGTACCTTTGTTGCAAGCTAAACTGGATGAATTTCGTCTCTAGTGGAATCATCACCGTGTTCGGTTTAGATAGAGAAGAATATGACTTCAAGCCATTTGCCAGAGCTCTCGGCATCTTCCGGACAACCCAAAACGCTCATCAAATCACTGCTCGGCCCGTTTTCGACTCTTTTCCGATAATTCTTAGGTAGCGGTCTCCCGCGTTTCGGCCGTTTCTAGGCTAGGGGCAGGCGCGGCGTCGGTAAAGGCCTTAGCCGAGCTTCAGCCGAGCCTGCCGGGACTCACGGCCCAAATCGCTGCCCAAGAAGATTTAAAACACGCACTCACTGTCAGGGGAACCCCCCGCTTCCCCGACCCGCTCCGCTATTCCTTGCATCACTCCAGCCTTCTTGGGAACGCTACTCCCTCCAGACTTCCCCCTTTGTCACACCTTCCTCCTTCCGACCCCCCCGTTCCCCTCCTCGACAGACTCCTGTCGACCCCTGCGCTCCTACAGCTAGTGCTCAGCGCAACCCGGTTCCCTACTGGTCTTCCGGTCAGACTTCTAGCCCTCCGAGAGCTCTGGTACCCCCGAGCTCCGGCCCTCCGGACTCCGGCTCCGGTTTCCCACGCTTCCCGGACCACAGGGTATCTTCGGGCCTTCGTCGGTCTACGATCTCTGGACCAGTATTGTGATCCTCCCTCTTCTGGGCATATCCCCTGGCTCCCTGCTACTGTTGGATCATCTGATCATTGATATCACATCATAGATGCTGTGCTACTACATAGTTCCCACGCACCGTGAGAAGTCACGCGTCACGCGCACTTTTACTGTGACGCCTGGGCATGGAGACTCCTTACTCTGTTCTCTAAGGATTCTCCCTCTGCCCAGGTGAGTAGACACTCTTCCTCTTGTTGTAGCTAGCCCACTAAGGATTCTCCCTCTGCCCAGTGCTTGTTGGACTCTTGAGTACCTCGGGCCTCAGGCCCTGGCAGCTGTTGCCCTTACAGCAGAACAGAGTCACCAATAGCGGACCCTATTCCCTCCTCCTCTGTCCTCACAAGAGTAGCAGACCATCTTGGTGCATTCTTTGGGCATGGAGGTCGCTGAGTAGCCTCTGCCCCATGGCTTGGTGTAGGATTTGGGTTTTGGGACTGCAACACAAGTATGGTGTGTGTGTCTACCACTGAAAGTCTTCTTCCCTTTCCCTCCTGCATCCCATGGACCCCCTCCTCGGCATTTGCCACCTCTCGTCGACTTCTCCTCTTCTTGTGTGTGGCCAACTGCCGTTTAGGCTCGTGCCAGATGCCACTGCTCGTCACTGGCTCACACTGGCACTTCGACTACTCCTTCCCCTCTCCCTCTGTGACCTTGGGCCTGTTCTTGTGTCGTCTGGCCTCGAGTCTCACTCCCCCTCTTGACCGGTGAGCTTCCTTTCCTCTTGCCTTCGTGGGTGTGGCTTGGAGGGAGCACTGTCGAGAGTTGCAAGGTTGCTCAAGTCCATATCTCCCCGGCCTCCCCGTCCTTAGGGGTATCCGCCGGTGCCTAGGGACCCTCTGAGCGCCTGCAGTCTGCATGGAGATTGGGTGGCGGGGCAACTCGTTGCTGGCAGCTCGTCGAGCTGCTACAGTTGCCACCCCCCTTCCTTCGAAGGATTCTCCTATCGTGCAGGCTGTAGCCAACTATACCTCTTTATCTGCTTTCTCTGGGTACTCGTGCGTTTGTGCAAGAGCGGGAAGCTTATGTCTGGCTTGCTGGGGGGCCATCCGCTGCCTTCTCTGCAGGCCTGGTGTCCTGACTCGCACCCTTCCCTTCCACTCTCCATCCCATCCCCTTGACTCTGTGTCCTGGCATCTGTGTGTTTGTCCAATGTAGCGTCCCCGCGGCAGCGGTGGCGTTGACGGCGGGGATTCATGATTCGTCTTGATACTGTTGTCTCGTATTGCGTGGTCGCAATCATGAAGGGGGGCTCCATACGCCGCGTCATTTGATTTCAAGGTGGGAAGGTTGATTCTGACCTCCCCCCTGTGATGCTCGCTGTGGGGCTCCTTGCTCATGCGCACCGCTGCACTTTAGGTAGACTCTGCCTGGTGAAGGGGGGCTCGCCTCCTCTCGCCTGTCTTCACCATGTCCACCTAGTGCATAGTGTTCCGCCCTCTTGTCAGTAGAACCTCCCTGGTGAAGGGGGGCTTGTCTCTCAAGCCGCCCTTCACCCTACTCACAATGGCCGTCTTCGTCTTCCAATCTGGTGAAGGGGGGCTCGTCCCTCGTCCACTTCACCTACGATGACTTGCGCATGAGACACTGCGAGCGGTGTCTCAAATCCAGTGAAGGGGGGCTCATTCCTCCCCCCCCCCTTCACTAACCGCTCCTGGTCCTTCTCCCACCATGCTCTGCATTGGGTTACTAATGGGTCTCTTACGTCCACCACATTTGTCCTCCCCCCTCCTTCCGTTGACTCGGCCTGCCACTCACGCCACTTTCCTACGTTACGTCTCCGCACACCCCTAGTCATGGTGCATGCGTGATGGCCGGCCTTCAAAGCGGCTTGCGGCGTCTTGGTATATTTGGCTGGATGTCATGTCGACGAGGTACCTTGCCCTGCCATTGTTTGCGCTGCTACCCTACGTTATGCCTCCGCACACCCCTAGTCACGGTACGTGCGTGATGGTTGAGCTAGCTTTTGTGTCCTCGACCTGCGGCATCTTGGAATACCCAGCGCAGCCATGTGTATCAAGGTAGCCTTGTGCACGATGCCGCAACATTAGGAGCGTCTCTTGGCCTCCGCCCTATTAGGCATTGGGCACGGTGTCAATCCCTTGCGCCCTTCTTGAACCACCAACCCTTCCTTGCCATCCTGCTGCCGCTCCCTATGTTGTGTTTCCATGGGCCTATATCCGTCCGGCTACGTTCTCTACGAGCCCCCGGTGGGAACTGGGGCCTTGAGTTGACCATGTGATGGCCGATCCCGTTGATCGGCTTGTAACACCTTGGCTAGCAGCAGGAAGGCGGTTGTTTTGGTTCTATCCTCGTGTCGTTGCACCGCTAGGTGCTGCTGTCCGCTACGTGCGTGCAGTGTGCCCCGACATTCTAGACGGCATGGCGGATACCTCCAGCCCTCGTACAACCTCCCAGTGCACCCTGTGACCACCATCCAATTTTTTTTTTCCGCTGTGGCCATAGGCCCCACCGGATGTGTGTGTCGAGGCGCCACACTGTGAAGGTGGGCTGGAAGGGGTAGAGCTGAGGAAGCGACAAGAGGGAGCTTCCTCCTACAGGAGCGACATTTGGAGCTCCATACCTGTTACTCTCCCCCCTTTGCGCAGAGAGTACAGTATAGGAGCGTAGCGACTACTGGCCACACTCTGCGGGTCAGTGGACTGCTGCAGATTGGACAGCTGAGAGGATGTACAAGCCTAAGCACTGACCAGTACAATATCAAGGAGTGGCGGGACAGGATATGTCTGCCTACTCCTTGAGGGTCATGCTGAAGACTTGGGCATCTGAGAAGCAGTGTACAAGGCAAAGCGCCGACCGTAGCTCAATGGTCGAAGAGCGCATGACGGAGACCTGTGGGCAAGGGAGGCATGACCTTTTTTTTTTCCCCTCCCACCCTCCCTTTTGTGTCACTTCGCGCCGGGTCGTCGCAAAGCGTGAAGCGGGGCTGTGTCTTTTTTCCCTTCGAGTTTGCTCTGCGCTCTCTGCTTTGGATGTGTCGGGTCGCCACATTCTGAAGTGGGGGCTGATGTCAGGGGAACCCCCCGCTTCCCCGACCCGCTCCGCTATTCCTTGCATCACTCCAGCCTTCTTGGGAACGCTACTCCCTCCAGACTTCCCCCTTTGTCACACCTTCCTCCTTCCGACCCCCCGTTTCCCCTCCTCGACAGACTCCTGTCGACCCTGCGCTCCTACAGCTAGTGCTCAGCGCAACCCGGTTCCCTACTGGTCTTCCGGTCAGACTTCTAGCCCTCCGAGAGCTCTGGTACCCCCCGAGCTCCGGCCCTCCGGACTCCGGCTCCGGTTTCCCACGCTCCCCCGGACCACAGGGTATCTTCGGGCCTTCGTCGGTCTACGATCTCTGGACCAGTATTGTGATCCTCCCTCTTCTGGGCATATCCCTGGCTCCCTGCTACTGTTGGATCATCTGATCATTGATATCACATCATAGATGCTGTGCTACTACATAGTTCCCACGCACCGTGAGAAGTCACGCGTCACGCGCACTTTTACTGTGACGCCTGGGCATGGAGACTCCTTACTCTGTTCTCTAAGGATTCTCCCTCTGCCCAGGTGAGTAGACACTCTTCCTCTTGTTGTAGCTAGCCCACTAAGGATTCTCCCTCTGCCCAGTGCTTGTTGGACTCTTGAGTACCTCGGGCCTCAGGCCCTGGCAGCTGTTGCCCTTACAGCAGAACAGAGTCACCAATAGCGGACCCTATTCCCTCCTCCTCTGTCCTCACAAGAGTAGCAGACCATCTTGGTGCATTCTTTGGGCATGGAGGTCGCTGAGTAGCCTCTGCCCCCATGGCTTGGTGTAGGATTTGGGTTTTGGGACTGCAACACAAGTATGGTGTGTGTGTCTACCACTGAAAGTCTTCTTCCCTTTCCCTCCTGCATCCCATGGACCCCCTCCTCGGCATTTGCCACCTCTCGTCGACTTCTCCTCTTCTTGTGTGTGGCCAACTGCCGTTTAGGCTCGTGCCAGATGCCACTGCTCGTCACTGGCTCACACTGGCACTTCGACTACTCCTTCCCCTCTCCCTCTGTGACCTTGGGCCTGTTCTTGTGTCGTCTGGCCTCGAGTCTCACTCCCCCTCTTGACCGGTGAGCTTCCTTTCCTCTTGCCTTCGTGGGTGTGGCTTGGAGGGAGCACTGTCGAGAGTTGCAAGGTTGCTCAAGTCCATATCTCCCCGGCCTCCCCCGTCCTTAGGGGTATCCGCCGGTGCCTAGGGACCTCTGAGCGCCTGCAGTCTGCATGGAGATTGGGTGGCGGGGCAACTCGTTGCTGGCAGCTCGTCGAGCTGCCTACAGTTGCCACCCCCTTCCTTCGAAGGATTCTCCTATCGTGCAGGCTGTAGCCAACTATACCTCTTTATCTGCTTTCTCTGGGTACTCGTGCGTTTGTGCAAGAGCGGGAAGCTTATGTCTGGGCTTGCTGGGGGCCATCCGCTGCCTTCTCTGCAGCCTGGTGTCTGACTCGCACCCTTCCCTTCCACTCTCCATCCCATCCCCTTGACTCTGTGTCCTGGCGTCTGTGTGTTTGTCCAATGTAGCGTCCCCCGCGGCAGCGGTGGCGTTGACGGCGGGGATTCATGATTCGTCTTGATACTGTTGTCTCGTATTGCGTGGTCGCAATCATGAAGGGGGGCTCCATACGGCCGCGTCATTTGATTTCAAGGTGGGAAGGTTGATTCTGACCTCCCCCCTGTGATGCTCGCTGTGGGCTCCTTGCTCATGCGCACCGCTACACTTTAGGTAGACTCTGCCTGGTGAAGGGGGGCTCGCCTCCTCTCGCCTGTCTTCACCATGTCCACCTAGTGCATAGTGTTCCGCCCTCTTGTCAGTAGAACCTCCCTGGTGAAGGGGGGCTTGTCTCTCAAGCCGCCCTTCACCCTACTCACAATGGCCGTCTTCGTCTTCCAATCTGGTGAAGGGGGGCTCGTCCCTCGTCCACTTCACCTACGATGACTTGCGCATGAGACACTGCGAGCGGTGTCTCAAATCCAGTGAAGGGGGGCTCATTCCTCCCCCCCCCCCTTCACTAACCGCTCCTGGTCCTTCTCCCACCATGCTCTGCATTGGGTTACTAATGGGTCTCTTACGTCCACCACATTTGTCCTCCCCCCTCCTTCCGTTGACTCGGCCTGCCACTCACGCCACTTTCCTACGTTACGTCTCCGCACACCCCTAGTCATGGTGCATGCGTGATGGCCGGCCTTCAAAGCCGGCTTGCGGCGTCTTGGTATATTTGGCTGGATGTCATGTCGACGAGGTACCTTGCCCTGCCATTGTTTGCGCTGCTACCCTACGTTATGCCTCCGCACACCCCTAGTCACGGTACGTGCGTGATGGTTGAGCTAGCTTTTGTGTCCTCGACCTGCGGCATCTTGGAATACCCAGCGCAGCCATGTGTATCAAGGTAGCCTTGTGCACGATGCCGCAACATTAGGAGCGTCTCTTGGCCTCCGCCCTATTAGGCATTGGGCACGGTGTCAATCCCTTGCGCCCTTCTTGAACCACCAACCCTTCCTTGCCATCCTGCTGCCGCTCCCTATGTTGTGTTTCCATGGGCCTATATCCGTCCGGCTACGTTCTCTACGAGCCCCGGTGGGAACTGGGGCCTTGAGTTGACCATGTGATGGCCGATCCCGTTGATCGGCTTGTAACACCTTGGCTAGCAGCAGGAAGGCGGTTGTTTTGGTTCTATCCTCGTGTCGTTGCACCGCTAGGTGCTGCTGTCCGCTACGTGCGGTGCAGTGTGCCCCGACATTCTAGACGGCATGGCGGATACCTCCAGCCCTCGTACAACCTCCCAGTGCACCCTGTGACCACCATCCAATTTTTCTCGCTCTCTTAGCTAGCCGGCTATGTGCTCTAGCTCGCGGTGCTCGCTTTGAGCACACGCTGTCAGCTAGCTAAGTCGCTAGGAAATCCAACATGAATAAGTCTTTGGGAAGAGGAGCCCCGGAAACTTGGTTTCTGGGATCTCTGTGAGTGAGGCTTCCGGATGAGCACTAACCCACAAAAACCAGGGAACCCAGTGACCTGACAGGCGGAATCCAGGAAGACGACTCTCCCAAAGAAAATGTCACCCAATGCTACAGCGTAGCATCGTATAAATTCAGACAAGAAGATCACGGTGCATAGTACTGAGAACGAGGAAATTATGGTTGAAAAATAACCAATGACTCAAATCATTTCATGAGACGTGCAAGATGTAAAGAACCAATAAAGAACACTTTGAAGTTTGGAGCCACAACGGCCATGAATGATATTGTGTCAAGGATAACCACAATCAACTTGAACGTGAAGCCCAACCTAGCCTAATGAATAAGAGGAAGTTGCTGCGCGGCGAGCAAGCAGTCGTGAATAGCTTGGAAGTTATTCGTGAGCAACCAAACAGAAGAATGAAATTGACCACCTTTGCGGCCGGCAAAATATCTGATCATAGACTCTGCACCAAAATAATGGGTCCGTCTCAAAGTCGAGGACCGACACAAGAGAATTCAGAAGAGGTGGACCAAGCAGCGAGTCAAGCCACACTATCACCTTCCGGAAGATGACTCCCCGAGAACGGAAATACGAACATAACTAGGACGGAAATTTGACGGAAATTGAACTATCCGAAAGTTCTAACAATGCGAGAATGAGAGAATGCAGAACCACAATCAACGAACAGATAGTCGTTGACGAGATGTGACCCAAGCCCAAGGACCGAAGGAAAGGGTATGGCATCGGACACAGACGAGATCAAGGGAGGGGAGTGGACACTAAAGAAAACGCGGCAAGGGTAGGAAAATTAAGACGAAATGGTCAATAGTGCGGAATGCCTGGAAGTAAATCCGGGAGGCCAGAGAACCCGTGGAACATCAACCGGTTTGCAGAGAAAGTTTTGCAAGAGATTACAACAGCGAGCACGGAGAGAAATGGGTACTCAACCATGTATGATAGACATATTCGAAATCTGATGACAATGTTCGTCACCGGAGCACATGAGACACACGGCTGTGGCTTGTCGTGGTATCAAGGCACCGAAACGAACGAACCAATGAACATACAAACCCAAACATCTAAATCCAGCATACCATTGGCATACCAGCAACAGCATTCTAGCATCAAATATTGTTAACGAAGGAAAATTATCCAAAAGATAAAGGTATGAGCCACGCTGAACGACTGTCCAATCCGCGCAGAAGTGATGGTTCTCTGCGCAGAGAAGAGAATGAATGATGTGAGAACAAAGCCCACTCCGTCACCGAAAATTGTGGTATGCAGGCTAGAGAAACTCCGGCAAGACAAACAGTCAAACGATAAGAATTGCACATTGTAGCATGCCAATTGAAACGATCAGCTAGCGAAAGTATTCACCGTGAATGTCCGCATACAGCAAATAATTTCGGGCCGCCATGGCGAAAATCCCAGAAGATCAAAGTCCATCTATCGGAAGAGATCATGGGAATTTCCGAGTTGGATCCAATATGCGACCCAAAATAAATGTGTACTCATGGCTCAAGGGCATGCACGCTGAACGAAAGGCAAAACAGGCATAGTGGAAAAGTAAATGCACCAATCTGCAAGATAGCGTGCGTTTGGAGCGGCATGTAGGCATTAAAATGGAATCAGCAGGGATTCAGACTCGGCCCAAAACGACCGTGACGCAGTATGAGAATAGACTAAAAGCCATGTGGCACAGCGGCACACAAAACAAAACGGTACTGTACCTGTATACCGGTACACGGGTTTCAGGGCCCCACAGTGCAGCACTGCGGCGCAGCGGCACACAGGCCAACAATAATACTGCACGCAGAGAGTTCGTAGTACAGATCGCAGTGGTGCACAGCTGAGCAACGACACGAAATAAATAGCGCTGCAGCACAGCGGCATACAGGCGGAAATGATGCTGCAGAGGCACAGAAATTCTGGCATGCAGGTCGCAGTGGCCCACAGCGGAGCATGCGAACGAGATAGATGGCACTGCAGCACAGCGGCACGCAGGTAAAAACACACTACGGCGCAGCGGCACGCAGGCAAAATAGGTACTACGGCGCAGCGGCACGCAGGAAATAGGCACCACGGCGCAGAGGCACGCAGGCGAATAGGCACCACGGCGCAGCGGCACGCAGGCAAAACTGTAGCACAGCGGCATACAGGCACTGTAGCACAACGGCATACAGGCAAAGTAATGCTGCAGAGGCGCGGAAATTCCGGCATGCAGGTCACAGCGGCCCGCAGCGGAGCATGTGAACAAATAATGAGCAGCACTGCAGCACAGCGGCATACAGGCTGAAGTCTTCGCGATATAAACCTGAATATGAAACCCGAGCGAAAAGAAGTTCACAAGGTGATAGATAACGTACCGAGAACCGAACAACAGGGGAAAGTGTTACAGAACACAGGCGCGAAACGGGCGGCACAAAGGCACGAAATAATATGGCACGATGGCACGGAATAGGTGGCACAAAGGCACGGAATAATATGGCCCAGAGGCACGAAATAATGCGGCACGAAGGCACGAAATAATATGGCACAAAGGCACGGAATGGACGGCACAAAGGCACTGAATAATGCGATATGAAAGCCGACGCAGTCGACAAACAAATGCCTAAAGTGATCCTGAAGAAACAACAGTAACAAGAAATAAAGAAGATGAGATCGCTCACGATATTTGATATCACTGCAAAGAGCACCAGGGCTTCAATTTTCGGAAATTCCAATGGGGTGGAGATTGCGTCTAAAAGACCGGATTGAAGATACCGTCGCTGTCAGGAATAGGAGAGCCTTGGTTTGTGATGACTCGAGCAAGATACCAGAATCGAGAAGGGCAAGTCATGGGAATAAGTTCCCGAAGCATTAGAGAGCAAAGAGCCTGAGGGTAGCCGTAGGTAGCCTCCAAGGATGTGAGCTTGGATGGTTTAGGGGTAAGAAAGACACAGGTCATCTTTTACACCGGCTGAAACCAAGTAGTAAGGGAAGGGGCAGGGCTAGAGTCATAAGCAAATCCAAAGCTGGGACAAAGGAAGCCCAAAGGAAACCCCAAGACAACGCAGTTCCACAACCGAGAAATCGTCGAGAGAGCGGAAGGAGAGAGTCGATCAGCGATCAGTGATCGGCATCTTTCCTTCTCGCTCTCTTAGCTAGCCGGCTATGTGCTCTAGCTCGCGGTGCTCGCTTTGAGCACACGCTGTCATTTATTTTCATTGAAGTATCGTAAGGAGCCGACAGTAGCAGGCTCAGAAGACGCAAGGTACATCTGAGAGTCGAATATGATGGTGTTTGTGTTTGGGATGGCCCGAGGGTTTTCGAGGACGGCGACACCCGAGATAGTAGCTGAGGAAGGCATGGTGATAGAGAGTATGTAGAAAGTAGTTGGATTGGATAAATTTTCGACGGAGGTAGCTGAGGTTTTTATATGCTAGAAAGAGCAATACGTCAGTGGAGTTTGGTGGAGACACGAAAAACGGCCAGAGGAGGACGCGATGGTGAAAGTTCTCACCATCCAGCGCGTCCAGGCCGGTCATGTTATCGTTTTGCGTCACTAACCGTGGAACAACCCAGAACCGAGCACTGCACAGTCGGAGCAGAGTGGAGTTGAGTGGCGCAATGACGAATGATCAGCAACTTGAAAATAACGCAGGATCGGCGGTGGGCGCACTGGCCGCCTTTAAACGACGCGTACAGAGCACGTTGAGGATCACCAAAGACAGAGAATTAACAGCGATGAGCGATGAGCGCCAGTATCAAGGTGATCAGTGTGAAGTCTGTCAGCCTCCAAATTCTCTGACGAAGTTGGGCCAGGGAGACATAGACACAGGCAGAACTGAGGCATTTAGAAAGCCAGAAGATGTGGAGGGGATAGAGTCGGGAGTCGAAGGCCCGAGAGAGATGGTATGCATACCTTTTGCGTTTGTTGCTGCGCATAATTCTTTTATGTAGATACTATCAAGTTTCCAGCACCGGGGTCTGGGGCATATTTCCTTGATCTTTGAACCTTCGAATGGAAATCAACCAAGGTCTCGACGCCAACGAAAGCGAAAAATCCGGCGTTGGTACGAGGTCAGAATGTAAAAATGAATTAAATGATATATTTGGCTGTGCTTGTATTCCCGCTGTTTGAAACGACGACGGAAAATCTCGACTTGTCCGGTTTTGCGAAACTATCGCTCACAGAGAGAAGCCAACAAACTCTACCAATGCAAAAAACAATCAGAGATTTTCACGAAGCGCCCCATGTTGGAGAGAGGATACAATTTATTTCAAATTAAGTACTTCACTGCGCAAAAACCTGAGGAATTACGATGTTTGGAGTACAATTGGAGAGCGAGCGCTGTGGTAGAAGCGCCTCAATGCGATGCCGAGATGTTGCTCTCTCGAGAGCAACGTAGAGTTGTCCGTGAGTGAAGACTGGCATTCGAAGATCAAGGCCAACATATTTAACGGATTGTCCCTGGGCCTTGTTGATGGACATTGCGAAAGCAAGGCGCACAGGGAACTGGAGACGCGAAAGGGTAAAGGAGAAATCATTTGTACCTCCAGAGGGTGTCAGCATAATTCGGGGGACAAAAGCTACCTCGCCATTGTGCTCCCCGCCTAAGATCTCAGCCTCCAAGACACGATCAGACATTTGTCGTATCACCAGTCGTGTTCCATTGCAAATGCCAAATGAGGGTAATAGATTGCGAAGAAGAATGATGGGACAGCCGTTTTTGAGTGTCAGCTCCCCGGGAGGCAGCCCAGACGCAGACAAAGACCGTAGATATTCGGGGGGCATCGAATCATTTGCCATTGGTCCATCTGCGCCTGGCTCGGCGACAATTTTATCTGCACTGGTGAATGTTCGGCTTTCACCCTGCATGCGATCCAAGATATCATCATTGAGGCCATCGACATCACCGTTGCGCGCAGCCAGGACTGTGCGCTCCATAAAGTACTGGGAAGGAGGAGTCGGTCCAGAGATAGCAGGGAATATTGAGTTGATGAGATCCTCGCTGTCTCGAGTGACAATATCGCATGGTAGTTCGAGATTCCCTTCAGCATCATTGTTCTGACCATGCCCAACCTCCAGCAGCCACTGCGCGAACTCTGTCTCATCCTGACCGGCGGTCCAGTCGCATATTCTGTGTCAGCAAGAGCAGCTTCGTAGATTGCCAGAGGTATGATCGAAATATTGAAGCATCTAAAATCTCCTCCGGCGTTCCTTTCGCTACGACTGGTAGAATCTGCTTCGGGTCACCACCCAACAACATGGTGATCCCACCGAATTGTCGATCGTTACCACAAAAGTTCACGCAAGGTTCGGTCGACGGCTTCATGGCATTTACGGTTAATATTATGCATGGGAGCCTCGTCCCAGATAATCAATTTCGTGGCACGAATAAGCCCTGCTCGCAAGCTCTCCCTTTGCAATTGGGCAAGTAGACTCGCCATTCAGTCCGTCAATCGGAATTTTGAAGACCGAGTGAGCAGTATAAGTATGAGAAATGTACCTGTATCCTACTGTGAGTAACGAACTCTCACTGCGACCAAGATATGGCAAGCGGTGGTCTATTCACCTGTATCCTACTGTGAGTAACGAACTACAACTATTCGTGAGTCTAGATACGGTGAATAACAACGGGAGTCTTACCTCTCACTGCGACCAAGATATGGCAAGGCGGTGAGAGGCGTGAGTCACACGGTCACGCCCTATAAGGCGCGCCCGTGTCACTCCTACACGTGTTCGCGACGACCATCTAACACACCCCCTCGTCGCGGACGCCGATCCGCAACACACCCCCTCACGTACGCACACATTCACGCATCTCCGCGTCGCCTCTTCCACTCCGCAACACCCCCTCAACTTGAGCTCTCCATCCACTCCAATCCCAGGTTCGTTCGATGGCGTAGGAAGTCGGCGGTGGGTAAGGACTTTGTAAGACAGTCGGCGACGTTGTCGACAGAGCGGACGCGGGGGAGCACGATCTTGTTCTTCTCGACACCGTCCCGGACGTGGTGGGTAGCGAGTATCGATGTGTTTATTACGGTTATGGAAAACTTGATCGTGCGCCATTATCCTTGCCGCGTCATTGTCGCAAAATATCGGAGTTGGTCCAGCCAGTGAAAGTTCTAAACCCCGCGCCAACGAACGCAACCAGTAAGCCTCCCGCGCCGCCTCGGATGCGGCAATGTACTCGGCTTCCGTCGATGAAGCAGCAACGACCTTTCTGTTTCCTCGAAGCCCAAGTAACTGCGCCAGACCCGAAGGAGAACGTGTAGCCCATCACAAATTTCCGCTTTTCCGTATCGTTCGCCCAATCCGAATCGCTGAAGCCTTTCGGTGAAGTCTCTTTGCCGCCGAGAACCAGAGCCAGATTGCGGGTCCCTTTCAGGTATCGCAAGACGCGGATGGCGCATTGCCACAAGAAGGTGTCATAGCAATCCAGAAAGCCGGCGAGGGTAGATACCGCAAACGATATGTCGGGGCGAGTACCGATCGCGATGTACATGGATTTGGGCGAGTCGTTCGGCGTCCTCAGGCGAAGGGCGTTGGACGGTATCGGGACGAACGAGGCGGAGTTTTGGTTCCATTGGAGTCGCAGCAGGATAAGCGTCGGTTTGACGGAACTGGGCGATGACACGGTCGATGAGGGCGGTTTGGGACAAGGCGATGGTGCGGCGTTCAGGATCACGGACGATTCTAATCCCAAGACAGTAGTTTATGTCGCCCAGGTCAGATATCGTCCAGCGTGAACGAAGTTGCGCTTTGAAACGACTTGCTTCATCCCGGCTGGAGGCGGCGACAGCCATGTCGTCAACATGGATAACCACGATCGTGATCTTCCCATCGGCGGTCCTGCGGAAGTAAACGCACCACTCGCAACTCAGGCGACGGAAACCCCATCCCAACATCGCCGCATTCAACTCCCTGTTCCACAACCGACCCGCCTGCTTCAGGCCATATATCCCCTTCCACAACTCCCACAACCAATCCAACTTCCCCTCCTCCTCGAAGTGCTTCGGCTGACGCGCGTATTGTCGTTCTTCCTCCGGCAGGGCGGCGTTGAGGAAAGCAGTCTTCACGTCGATCTGTTGTAGGTCCCAGCCCCGCGAGGCCGCGAGGTGGAGGAGGGCACGAAAGGACTCCAGGCGCGCGGTCGGCGAAGTCGTGTCGAAGAAATCCCTCCCGTGGACCTGTCGGAAACCTTTTGCGCAATAACGGACCTTGTGTCGCACGACATTTCCGTTCATGTCGTGTTTGCGGGCGTAGACGGGACGAACGTCGAGTATAGTTTTGTTAGCAGGTACGGCAGACGGAGGAACGAGCTTAAAGACGCCTTGCTCACGGAGAGAGTCTAAACTCCTCACGCGTTCCCTCATCCACTGCGCCGCGTCCGGTGCCGCCATCGCCTCGCTGTAGTTCCGGGGGTCGTTTGGGAACTCGACGTCGATGGGATTCTCCGACAGGTACGCGTTCAGCTCCTCCAACATCTTCCTCTCCCTCACCATCGTCATCCTCCGGCGTGCCGCGCGATCTCCTCATCATTCTCCACTCAACAACTACAGCTCCCTCCTCCTCTCCATCCTCCTCCTCGTTATTCTGCAGCGGTGGCGAAGGGTCGCGGAGGCCGTCGCTCACGAGTCGATCGTCGGGGTGGTTGGGGTAAGGGTGGTGGTGAAGGTCGGTGGTGAGACGGTTTCGGGGACGTCGGTGGGCGGCTCGGAAGAAGTGAGGGCGGGATCCGTGGAGCTTTGATCGTCGGGAACCGTTGCCAGCGGTTCCGCGGGGATCTGGGCTCGGCCGTTCCGCCAGACGGCCCTTATTCCACACAACTTTCACCACCTGTCCACTTTCGATGAACCTAACATTAATAGAATGGAAGACTCGCCCCGGATGCGCGGTGCCAAACGCGGTACGCCTTCGCGTTCGGCGCGTAACCGACGAGAACACATTCGTATGATCTCGCTTTTAAGCTTCGGGTTGTGCGTTTCGACGAGGACGAACGCGCGGCATCCTATCTCGCGTAAGTGTGAGACATTCGGTTTCATACCCTCAAACCGCTCAAACGGTGTCCTCTGCCCCTCCGCCTTGCTCGGTGTGCGTGCGTGTAGATAGGCGGCCGTGACGACGAACCTCATCACCACATGTTCTTGGGCGCCCCACAGGAAATGCGCGATCGCGCGCCCCCTTCTCGTGCATGACGCGGTGAAAACGTTTCCACCTTCCCGTTCTGCGCCGACGAATACGGCGCCGTCTTTGCGCAAACTCAATTCCCCGCTCCATGCACCACGCTCGCATCTCAGTCGACTCAAGCTCACCGTTTGTCGATGTTGATGACGCCGACGCGGTCGCCAGTGCGCGCCTCCATAATCATCACCCATGCTTTGACGTGAGGGAAAAGCCTTCGATTTGTCCGGTATTGGAATACACCACCCCCCCCCCGCGAGGAATGGTCGTCGACTATGTCTAGGATGTACTCGTTTCCACTTCTCGATCTCGTGTCGAACTGCCCCGCTCAGATCATTGAAGATCTTCCCCAACCGCCGACCCGCCTTCGTATCCGGATTGCGTGTGCGTGGGATGGACGCGCGTTCCTGTTTCCCAAGAATGCAGTCAACACATGCAGGGAGGATCGGATGAAGGGGTCGACGTCCATACCGTCCACTAGGTCTAGCTGGAAGCTGTCGGCGCAAGCCTGATGATTGGGCATGGCCGAAGCGGAGGTGCCAGCTATGTAACGAGCGGGGAGCGGTGGCGGCGGCGGCGGTGAAGGGAGCGAGGGAACAGTCGAGTTTGTAGAGCTCGCGGTCTGGAACGGCGAAACCGGAGCAGACGAGAGACTTGGAGGAATCGTAGATATGGAGACCGGGAGGACCGAATTGGAAGGTAAAGGAACAAGAGTTGATGAGGCGTACGACGGAACAAAGACGGAGGTGGGCACCGGGAACATAGAGTACGTATTCGAGAGTGAATTTTGTCGGTGACGATGCTGCCAATACCGACGGCTGCGACGGAAGCTCCCACACCTTTTATGGGTCTAGCTGCGATGGGGTGTGAAGCGACGGTTACTAAAGTAACTTGGCTAAATTTACTTGTCCTGCCAAAATGTACGTTACGTTACTTTTGGCTGGGGAAGTAAACTTTGAAAGTAAAAGTACAAGTAAATGTAAATTCAAGCAGCGTTAAGTAACTTCAAGTTACATTAAGTTACTTGAAGCAACACCAAGTAGCTTCATATTTAGTGGGATTTTGCGGGCTCCGTGCAGCGGCAATGGCTAAGAAATAGGTGTAATATGCTGTAAAAGACCGCCGTCACGCGTCGGGGGAGCTGCAGTTTAGTCTTGATTCAAGCTAACTACTCCTTCCTCATCCCCCCCAGAAGTGCAACGAGCAAACTAACTTGAAAAGTTGTTGAAAACTCGCCTCGCCGGCGCCCCGCGGTCACGTGAAACATAAACTTGTGACATCTGACCATCGAGTGTTCCAAGGCATCCTTGTCCACTGAAGCCCCGTGCTTTTCAATTCAATAATGGACGCGCTACCGACATCATTGAAGCCCTCGCTGCTGCTGATGGCCAGCAAGTTGTTGATGAAATTGTCGTATGGAACCTGAACCCGAACCCGATAATTGACTTCCCGCCCATCTGTCTCAAGTCATACCCATGGGATACGTACTAATTCGTGCTCCTTCGACAACGACATAAAAATATGGTACCAAGCATTTCTGCAATGGCGAAGTCCCGAGCGCGAAGAATTCCTTTTGCAACTTCCAACTGCCTCCGCACTTTCCTGCTTTTTCTATCATTTTAACCACCGTATCAAATACATAACGCGCCGGAAATTGATAGAAGCATAACCAAGCGTCACGTTAGCCAGAAACTCATTGGGCTCGGTCAAGTAATGGCAAGACAGTTATTTTCAATCGTTGGAAGCTTTGTGACACAGCTACACTATTTACACATAAATTACCGGAATTTCATATATCAACACATCGATTTCATTATGTAATATTCTCTCATTCCCATCGTTATTTCTCTCGGTATCTTGCACCTCACTTTCACGTCTTTAGCTGCCACCCAGCACCTGGGACGGACAAGTTGAACCGTGAAAAAGTTCTTTGATTGCATCATTTCACGCAACATCGACTTTCAAATAATCATTCCAGACTCTCTTGCGAGCTGGATATTCAGGATACGCCTTCTAACCTTTTCATATGGTCGCAATTGCCTCAATCGCAAAATCTCAGCCATCTGCAAGAGCTGCATGTGGAGAAATTATCTAGTTTCTACTCCGACACAATTTTATTGGTTTGACTCCATTCCAAGGCGAAAACTTATATTCTGTACCTTACTATGGCGATGAGCGATTTCCAGATGATGGACACGACTCCTCATTCCTTGATATAGGCTGTGCAAGCCATATGGATACCTTATCTCAATTTATTCCGTACCACATTCAAGAACCCAGAATACTGCACTCGTCATTGTATTTATTCGTAGATGATTCTTCGCATTGGGTCGATTTCTGATCTATCTCAACAACATTTCTTATTCGGGTTGGATTTAGACTGAACGCGCTTCAAACCCACTCACTCAAATATCGTAGACTGAAGCCTGGTTTACAGCAGTTTGCAGATGTAATGACACCACGTCGCATCACATGAGAAGAAAGCACAAAAAACACGTCTTCTTCTCTCCTTCGTATCTCTCTCGTTTCGACAACAAATAGCATGATTTTGGTATCGGAGGACTCGCCGTAATCCGGGCTTCAAAACGACTATCTTTTATCGCCGAAATCCTGACTTCATTTTGGCCGACATCCACCTTGCTCGTCATCGTCATCGCCGTCTTGGACGCAATTCTGGAGAGAATGCCTCGTGTGTAGACGCGTTAGGAAGGCAGTTCTAGTCGCTTTCAATCTACATACATGGCTTGATAGGAGTATGGGTTACGAGAGGTTCGACTGTATATGCATTTGTAGCGCGGATTCCGGTTAGATAACTTATTGTTCTCGTGTCTCTTCTCTACTTCCACCGTGATCACAGTTTCCTTCTCTGGTTTTGTTCCTTCTCAGGCGCGGGTCACAATTCCCTGCCGTGCGGTGTATAGCACCAGTGGGGTGCGTCTTCAAAAGGAAAGGACGCTAATTTTTCGCTAAATTTCGCTGTGGCGTATTCTATTTTTCTCGTTTGCCACTGGAGTCTGCGTGGCTTACTTACTATTAAGGTAGGGGACATACAAATGCTGTGAACGTCCAAATATGGACAAGATCAGATCAATCCTTTCACTAGGTCAGTTCAAGCACGGTTGTGCTTTATTCCTTCCATGAATCTGTAGATAAACCTTCTATACATTCCCCACCCAGCCCGCTAAGGATTTGACCTCGAGTTGCGGGAGGAGATGTGCTCTCAAAATTCCCATCAATCAATCATGGGAAAAGTTGATGGCTTGTTCTGGCCGCAACTACAGTATCCACAGCTCGCCGAATGTTGTACAAAGTAGCTGGAGTTGTAGGCAAGAAGTATATCTACATATTCATGGGACGGATAAGCCCCAAAGTGGTCAGAGGTCGCGCGATATTCGAATTGATCTGATCTTGTCCATATTTGGACGTTCACAGCATTTGTATGTCCCCTACCTTAGCCACTTTGTACCACACATACACTACTAAGCATGCCAGATGACTATTTTCTGGAGATCTCAAGACTCATTCTGTGTGCATAACCCTGCTAGGAGCGCGACAACGTTGGAGAAGCTGGATGTCAAGTGGATGTCGACCAAAATCAAAGTCGGAATTTTGACAATAAAATACCAGCGTCTTGAGGCCCGGATTAAGGCGACCTCATACATACAAAAATAGTCGATATTGGGCAAGAAACGAGCAAGAACGAGGCGATACAAGAAGACGTATTTTTCGTGCTTTCTTTACATGTGATGCGACGTGGTGTCATTACATCTGCAAACTGCTGTAAACGGTCCATCTATCTTAGTATTCAATTTACGACGTAACAGCATCTTGCATCTCAGACAAGAAACCTCAACACTCGCGAGATTTCCTCTGGCTAAAGCATTAGAAATCAGTGACAGAGCCGGCAATCTTGTTCAATATCAATTACCTACTGTAGTTGGTACCATCCATTTCCTTCGACGCGGGACGGAAACACTGGACATCTAAATTCTTGGTTGCCGATATCACCTTTTACAATGATACGCAAAGTCCATACCGCTCTTGAAGAAATCCAGGCTGTGGAAAAGCGGTGATCAGTCAATGACCTCAACGAGCCTGCCGATCTATCTCACCGAGGTCGAGTGAACGTTCATGCGCTGCAGCTTGCCCTTCGAACCGAGCTACCGGCTTGCAAGGATCACAAAGAATTCTGGGATTCTGTGCGAAAACACAGTAACCCTCGTCCCAATAAAACCAAGGTTTCTTTGACCGATTTTTCCGCTGACTTTGACGCACGGCTGAATTTTCCTGCCACAATGCCTAAGAGCTTCAACTCAGATCAACTCGCATTCAATACCCGTATGGCAAGAGAATTAGCCGCGGGGCCACCAGACCTGTCGTCTTGACAGTCGTATACTCGTGAAATCACGCTTGAAGATGTTGAAGGAATGAAAAAGCACATCAAGAAAAACGGTCTTGACACCGCCGTTCAAGTTGGAGTCGATGGATTCTCATACAAGGACTGCCTCCAGATTCCGAACGAGAATTCACTGAAATTCTTCCGTTACTGCCCCAAGAACCAAGGCATCCCGCGCCCTTGGTTAGTTTTGTTGCTGGCCGGTATTCTGAAGAAAGACAAAGACCCTTTCGAACCATCTAGCTATCGTCTCATCGCGCTCTAATGTTGCATGTTGAAAATGCTCACCTTGCTCATTGATCGCCGGCTACTCGAAGCCTAAGGCGCCGAAGACGGTGGTGCTATCCTAAAAACTCAGAATGGATTTCAACCCGAACTACGCACCAATAGGAACCCCCGTTCTTATTGCTCTCCATGATTGACAAAGCTGAATTGGAGGGAAAATCCCTATATGTTCAATGCTTATCTTGACCTCAAGAATGCGTTTCCGGGTACTGACCCCTCAACTCTCTGGGTTAAACTGGCTAAACTCGGGATTTCTGGACCAATGGTTGCCTGGTTGAAGATTCTCTATGACCGGATTCCATACATTGTGCGGCTAGATGGAAGATTTGCTTCCGTGTTCCAGTCCTCGCTGGGTATCTTAGCGGGGGATCTGGCCCAGGTTCACCGCATCTGTGGAATATATTTATGTTGGGCTTCAAGTTGACTGTCTACCCCGACGATGTGGAGCTGAACGGCATGCCTGTTCCGAATGTTGAACATGGGGATGATATAGCCACAACCTCAACCTCACCGCCTGGAATCCAAATGCACCTCAGAGAGGCTGAGACTTCTGTTCCAAAATGTTTAGCGCAAGTAGTTGGACGAAGACAAAAATCCAACCATGCTTTCCACTTGGGCGGAAACTATCAAGTAAGGTTAAAAGGCTTGATGCCTAGGAATTTGGTTCGAAACTGGCTCCAAGAATATTTTCCGGGAACAGTACCACCTCAAATCAAAGAAAGCTGCCACCCCAGCGAACATAGTGCTTGGTTTAGACTGCTTCGTTGGCACCCTACCCGCGTGGGACTTGCGCTGCGCACATTGTACACGGCTCGCATCGACCCTTAACTGATAGCGGGGTGCGAGGTCTGCCTCAATGCAAGTTCCTACGAAGAATGCTTGGAGTCGGTCCTAGACTACTCACTCCCCATTGTAGAATGCATTTGCGCTTCGTTTTAGCACTATAGCTTCAGTTTTTTCTAACACTGAGAGTTATACTTGACCGAATTGAACCGTGAGATAGAAAAATTAAATTCCGCACACTTTTGCCAAGGGAGTCAGGGAAACATTAGAAATGAATTAGTATGCAATATATTTGGTTCAGTAATGCATGCGAACTAATTGCGAGTAGTTAATCACTGTTACTTGCTTGAATGGCGCTTTTACTTGCTTACTTGGCTGTAATTGATGCCATCTGATGGGAAAAGTAACTTTTGCCGGGTGCTTGGGCGGCAAGTAAAGCGAAGTACAAGTAAAGTAGGGCAAAGTAAGGTAAATATACTGCTTCTACCTTTCACTTTAAGCGCCCCCAGCTACTTCTCAACTGCAAACAGTGCTTCAAATGGTTGCACATCAGTGCATGAGCCTTGAGGAATACTTGGCATGCTTTGATGCTCCCAGTAACGGTCACTGAAGATTCCGGAACAATATAAGAGACTATATAGGCTACTTAGCATCACTTCATAGCAAATTATGTGTGAGAAGTTACAGTTACTTGCATTTACTTGCGTACTTGGCGGTAATTGATGCCATCTGATGGCAAAAGTAACTTTGGCTGATGTACTTGGGCGGGTAAGTAAAGTAAAGTAAAAGTAATCTGAAGTAAAGTAGCACAAGTTAAGGCTACTTTGCGCTAATCTGTCACATTAAAGCACTATTTAACTGTAAGAAGCACTTCAAACGGTTGCGGCGGTCAAGGTTGAAGATTTCCGAATTAAGTAATTGACTGGTTGAACCAGTATGAGTTCAGTTCGACACAAAAAGCAATGAAACAGAATAAATACAGGCTCTATTGCGTTTGAGAGGTCGATTCTCAGCTCCGATCTCCCGCATTAAGTCAAATACTCATTGCCAAGGGGTATAGGACAGAGATAAATGCCGTAAGTAGTATTAGCCATAAAGAGTAAGCACAAAGGCGTGAAGACGCGTTATATTCATCAATAGGACTTACTACTACCCTATAAGCGACCTATAAAGTCTTTTTATGCCTTCATATTATAAGCCTAGAAGTACAAGTAAGTTGAAGTAACTTTTGCCAAGCGTGGGAAAAGTACATCAAAGTAAAGTAAAGTAACGCAACGTACGCCCAGCCAAAATAACCGGCCATCAAAGTACAAGTAAGCACCCTCAAGTTACTTTTTGCGGTCTCGTGTGAAGCTGGCGAAGTCGGAGCGGAAAGGCGAAATGTAGACGTTGGCGCCGGAGTCGGCGTATATCGTAAAGTCGTCGGCTGCGGCGGCGAGAGCGGAAAGAGAATCGTCAAGGGGTACACCAACTTGAGCGTCGTTGATGAGTACATGCGCGCCCCAGTCGTAGAGATCAAAAGGAGGGTCGTCGGTCCTCAGATTCTGGTAAGTCGCTGAGGCTGCGATCGGCGGCGCCGCTGGAGGTGCCGCAACGGGAGCCGGAACGGGCGCAGCGATCATGTTGCGGGGGACGGGGAACTCCATCCCATGGGACACGATGTATGCCTCCCCGTTGCTGCGGTACTTGATCTGCGACTGCCGGTTTCTCGCCTTCTCTGCGTCGCCGCGCTTAGCCCTACGGTCGCCTCCTCCTCCTCCCTCCGTCGCACGACGTTGTGCTGCACGCGCGTCGTCAATCCGTTTACCTGCCATTCCCCCCCCAGGCGCGGTGCAGTATGGCCAGGGGTGCGATAAGGGTGATTTGCACGATTTGTTGGTGCAGGTCTCTCTCGACGAAGACGACGAGGACGATGCAACGTACGTTCCAAGTCCATTAGGTTGTGCTTCTGGTTGAGACGATGTTTGATAAGGGAGGAGGTGACGTTGGAGTTCGCGACGAAGCCCTCGACCATGCCGTTGTGGTCCGTGAGAGCGTTGAGCATTAAGCAAACGAGGAAAGACTCCACATCCGGCACGGCCGATGCCCAGATGAGGTTCGCAAAGTCGGCGAGGACGACGTGGGTGGCTTCCCACGTAGACGAGTCCGACAGGGAATAACGCACGGCGAAAGCGTCCTTCAAGGCGCGAATCAGACGCTGGGGACCAGCCTTCTCGTGACGCAGACGTATCGCCTCCCACGCCGCAGCGGCGGTCGTGCAGTTCGTGAAGAACTAGTGTTCCGCGAGCTCCGTCACCTCGGAAAGGAATGCGCGAACGATACGATCGCTGTCCATCCATACGCTATGCGCGCGAGGGCTGCGCATCGGGTCTGGACAGACGAACGACGAGCTCAGGTATTTGTCCGCTGCGCCGTTCATGGTGAGCGTGTTCCGTACGCGGCGCTCCCAGGGGATCCAGTTGCCTTTGACCAGCGACAGCTTCTCCTCGGCTGGCCAGTTCGACGTCGTCAGGGAGATGACTTTGAAAGAGCTGTCGTGGTCGGAAGGGACGTATTGGGAAATGGATGGAGGGATCGGCTGGGCGGCGGCGTGATACGGATGCGGGAACGGGACGTCGTGCGCAGGCGCATACGGGCGCGGCGGAGCTGTCTGATGGAGCGGTGGTGCAGGTGGCGGAGCATGCCAATGCGGGTCGTAGGCGCGATCCGCCTGCGAGCCAACCCATGGATGCTGGATAGTCGGGGCATGGGGTGGCTGGGCGCGTGGCGGACTACGAGCGGGTGGCGGGACAGTCGGACGCGGTGACAGCAGCGGGGGCATCGGCGACGGGCGGTCATTACCCCAAGGCGGTGTCATCGGGCGTCGTTGCTGGGGAGGTGCATTGAAGGACATAGTCGGCATGATTGGCGTGTTATCAAACAAAAGGGGAGACGACGGCGGCGAGAACGGGTTGTACGACGAAGGCACGGCATGCAGAGCCGCCCCATTCTGGAACGGGTTGTTGGAACCAGACGAAGGCAAAGTAGAGAACCCGTTTGTAGTCATTGCGAAGGGCGAGATCGGTGCGAGAACGGCGTATGAAAAAAGTCGACACGCCCAGCGCAGAAAGCGACGAAATTGCAAGAAAAGCAAGGAATGGCGATACCGCAGGTATTGGAGGCGCGTAGGTGGGTACAGGGTCTCTTAACAGCCCATAACCTATGAGAAATGTACCTGTATCCTACTGTGAGTAACGAACTCTCACTGCGACCAAGATATGGCAAGCGGTGGTCTATTCACCTGTATCCTACTGTGAGTAACGAACTACAACTATTCGTGAGTCTAGATACGGTGAATAACAACGGGAGTCTTACCTCTCACTGCGACCAAGATATGGCAAGCGGTGAGAGGCGTGAGTCACACGGTCACGCCCTATAAGGCGCGCCCGTGTCACTCCTACACGTGTTCGCGACCACCATCTAACACAGTACGCCCACCGCGCAAGAGCAGTGCAGCAATCCCCGAAGACGCAACACAAAGAACGATGCATGACTCGCTCCGCAGCTGGTGTGCAAGAGGATTGTACAGGAATGTTTTCCCTGTCCCCCCTGCCCCAGAAACAAAGAAAAGCTTCCCGAGGTTCTGTTCCACAGATTCAGCCACTTCGTTGAATGCCCTTTGCTGCTCCGGATTCATTCGTGCGTAATTTTCAACGGCACGTTCACGCTCTTCGGCCGGGTCGTAATCCAGCTGCTCAGCGATCAGAGGGTTCTCGGCCGCCTGCGACCAATTGCGCTGTGGTGTTGGCATCTCCAAGTCAATCAGAGTCCGGCCGGCCTCCAAAAGAAGCTGGTCGAGAAGAAAGAGACCATAGTCAAAGATGTCGTCTTCCGAAGGCGCCTCAAACCCCATACGTCTCGGCCGATGATCCAAGTCATCGCAGATATGAGATCGGAAGTCTTCCCAGAGTTTGCGAGGCTCTGTGGGATTGCAAAACAGGAGGAGGGTGGTGCGAGATCCTGTCTGCATTTCAGCGGCTTCGGACAGGCAGAGGCGCCATTCCCCATCATCCTGCAGAAGACCTCGAGCGAGACATGCTTGTCGATAGGAATCGTACCGCACCCCTGTTTAGAGATTAGAACACCAACGCTATGAACGCAAGATGTATGCGGACCTTCATAGCAGAACAAATCATTGTGCGAGGTAGCACCTTTGACGACCGTTAAAAGAGTTCTAAGGTAGAAACGTTCGCCGGCCGACGGAGATGCAAAGAACATTCGGCCGAGTGCCCACCCCCTCTTCCGTAGTGCCCAGTGCGGCGGTTTAGCAGAATCCTTCCAGACAAAGACCTGAGGGAATTCTTGATAGGTATGTCTACGTGCCGTTTCACCGAGTAAGCCAGGATCGCGGTTGGCAGCAAAATACGCTAAAAGTTTGTTGACTTCATTGGCCCCGCGTTGAAGAGCTTCATCGGGATCCTCGTTCGCGTCGAAGTTGACCATGTGTTGCCCGAAAAGGTGCACGGGAAGGCGCACCACGTTGGGAATCTGAGCGTGGACGTCAAACTGGAAAATGCGCCAAGCCGCCTCGGAAGGACCGATAGATATAGCGCCCGTCAATGTAGGTCTTGATCTCATCTATGTCCATCTCAAGCGTAGCCCTGTCGCCGCCCTTGTGAATGTACTTGCATAGATATTTGATGGATTTAACGGTTGCCGCACACTCGACATTGATGTGGCAGTCGTATTTAGCGGAGAGGTAGGGGTTGTAGGGGACGATCTAAGAGTTGTCTACCATATGGCGGCCAAGAGGGTACGTACGACCATCATGCGGACGGTGATACAGAATAACCGTCAGTATCCATCGACGTGTGGGGTTGGAAAGGTTTGGGGAAGCACTTTGTGCACCTCCCTTTCTCCATACATGGTGCACGCGGATTGAGAGCCCCGCACGGTCCGTGAACCATGCAGCGCTGTACGGTCTCAAACAGCAGGGGCTCCCGATCAAGGTCCGGCCACTTCGCGGAGATTATCGAGTCGATGTCGTCGGGGTTCAACAGTTTCCAGGGACGCTCCAAAAAAATGAGCATGTGCATGTGAGGTAGCCCGCGTTTTTGAAATTCAATTGTGTAGACGTAAGCAGCGCACTCCCCGAAAATCCCCTGGGTGTGAATTTCTTGAACGATGAGTTTTTTCTTCATATGGAAGACGCGCGCAACCAGATCAGGACGATCATAGGATGTCTGTCCTGGGAGGAGAGCGCGCGTGATCTCGGGCCATTGTGGATTCGCTGTTACAGTAATGAAGAGGTCGACCTGTAAGATTTAAGCATATAAACAAAATCTTGCGCAAAATCATGTATTCACCTTTCGATAATAACGCGCTATAGCCATCGCATCGTGAAATCGCTGTTGCATGTGCCGTGGACCTCCAATATATGAAGAATGGAGGATGAAGCGCTGCCCGAGGTCTCCAAGGTTCAAGTCACCATCACGATTCGACACAGCGTCTTCCAATCCGTTGTAAAGAGAAGCCCGCATCTGTTTCGGGTTATACCGGTAATAGTTGAGGCGGTTCTGGTCTACAGAAGCGAAAGCATCCACCAGATACTGCTGAAGCAGACGTCCACCCCGTAAAATGGTAGAGAATTCATCCCGTCGTTGGAAGAGACGGTAAGCGTAGTAACGGATTTGGCTGAGACGCCTATTTGCGTCGCGTCCCGGTTCCGGTTCCATGAGCAGGTCAGGGTGCAATCCGTGTTCGCCTCGAGGGAATAAGAGAACGTAGAATAGGGGAGAGTAGGCGGGGTGCTGTTCGGAGATGCGAAGCATCGGCGAACCGGTAGAAGGAGCGCGGTAGTGGAGAATTATATCTCGTCGTTCTTCCTCCGGACGGCGGCCGTCCTGAGTTGCCGAAGACCCAACATCAGGAAGCACAACGGCGACCTCGTCAGTTGAGGGAAGGTTGTATCGGCGACGATCTGTCTCGGGCAATACTCGAAGGTTGACACGTGCATCATGAACGTTGCCGCTCATCTCGCGATCACCTACGACTCCTTCGATGGCGCTTTCAACCTCAAGCGCCGCTACATCATCATTCAAAACGACGAGTACCTCACCGTTGACCTCCCGGCCTCAAAAACCGACCCCTTCCGCGCTGGGGTGCGCATCACTATCGTAAAAACTGGCTTGCCCACCTGTGCCTACACCCTCCTCCGCGCCCACCTTAAGAAGCCGGGCAAGCCCGACGATCCGCTGTTTGTGGGCCGGCGTACTCGCGATGGTACAGGCTATGGAGCTTTCTCGCGGAAGCTTTTCATCGACTGTTTGAAGGCCTGTCTCACTCATGTCGGGATTTCATCGTCAGGATATTCGGGCCATAGTTTCCGCCGTGGCGCTGCCACTTGGGCTCGACTCATCGGTCTCTCCGACCTTGACATTCAGCGCCTGGGCCGTTGGACTTCTGACTGCTTCAAACTATACATTGACACGCCACCTGATGTCATTGTGGGGTTGAGTAAACGCCTTCTCTCCGACCCCCCACTTATTCAACCAACCTCCATGGTTGTCGCCCCGGGATTGGTTTGGCGCGGCGACGATGCCCTCTAGCCGCACCCCTTTTCTTCCTCTCTTGGCCTCAGCTCACCCTCCTCGCTGTCCCTGCAACCCCTCCTCCCTCGGGCTGCCTTGTCTTCCTGGGTTCCGGCCCGAGAGCGCTCGCTGCGAGGTCACATCACCCTCACCGCAATCATAAATATACCATCCTTTTTCCTCCCTCCCTTAGCACGAGCTCGCAGCATTCCTAGTGAGTGTATACACTCGGAGGAATGCACGTGGGAGTCATCACCGTGACCCATCGCCTCTTTTTCTTCCACCACCACCACCGGGCGCGTTCCTTCGCCCGTGCTCTCGTTTTTTAGTTCTCCCACCCACCTCCCATTTACATTGCAAGTACATCGTATTTAGTTTTTGTAGTTTTGTGCAGCTTCGCGCCGACTTTGGGTTCCGGCCCGAGAGCGCTCGCTGCGAGGTCACATCACCCTCACCGCAATCATAAATATACCATCCTTTTTCCTCCCTCCCTTAGCACGAGCTCGCAGCATTCCCGCGCAAAATTTCATATGCATGCTTATACACCGCAGCGTACCTGTGTGAGTCGGTGAGAAGGTTTTGCAAGGCTTCCATGGTATCACGACGGAGATTGCTGTTACGGTTCATTCGCTGTTGCAATGCGACAGTTGGGTCGTACATGTAGAGCTGAGAGTAGGAAGGGGGAACACCCTCGGGAGCTGTAAGCGCACCAGAAAGGTGGTAGAGGCCACCCAAGATCCGGAAAACCCAGGCGTACATTAGTTTCAGTACCTCGGGAAGAGCGGGATTGAGTCGTGTGTCAAGACTAGACCTATAACACTACTATGAGAACAAACTCTCACTGCTTCCAAGATGAGGAAAGACGGTATATTCACCTATAACACTACTATGAGAACAAACTATGTAACTATGAGCATCTCGCGTAGTATATAAGAGTGAATAATACATACCTCTCACTGCTTCCAAGATGAGGAAAGACGGTGAGGGGCATGGTCACACGGTCACGACCTAATATGTAGGTCGCGCCGTGTCACACTACACAAAATGTCCGTGACGGCTGAACCAACACACCCCCTCGTCGCGGACGTCTACACCACACACCCCCTCACGCACAACAGCACACCCCCTCACTCCAGACCCAATGCGACGCGGTGACGAAGGAAATCGACGGCGGGAAGCGACTTCGTTAGGCAATCGGCGATTGATCGGCGACGTTGTTGTATGACGAGACGCGCGGGAGGATTACTTTGCCTTTTTCGATGCCGTCGCGAACGTGATGATAACGGACGTCGATGTGCTTGTTTCGCTCGTGGTCGACTTGGTCGTTGGCCATGATACGGGCCGCGTCGTTGTCGCATAGGATGGGGATGGGTCCGTCAAGCGCAATCTCGAGTCCGCGCGCGAGTGAGCGTAGCCAGTAAGCCTCGCGCGCGGCCTCAGATGCCGCAATGTACTCAGCCTCCGTCGACAATGCCGCCACGACCCTCTGTTTGCGCGAAGCCCAGGTAATTGCGCCAGAACCCAGCGAGAAGGTATACCCCATTATTGACTTCCGCTTTTCCGTGTCGTTAGCCCAATCGGAGTCGCTGAAGCCGCGAGGAATGGATACACGCCCCCCCCCCAACACCAGGCCCATCTCCCTAGTCCCCTTGAGGTAGCGCACAACACGAATCGCGGCCTGCCAGTGCGGAAGAGTGTAGCAGTCGAGGTAGGAGGCGAGTGTGTTGACGGCGAAGGCGATGTCAGGGCGGGTGCCGATAGCGACATACATGAGGCTTCCGACAAGGGGACGATATGGGATCAGCGCTAAACGGTCAGCGTCGGCGGCGCGTTCTTCAGCAGTGGGTCGCGATAGTTTGAGCTTGGCCTCCATGGGAGTGGTAACGGGATAGGCGTCGGACTGGCGGAATTGTTGAATGATGCGGTCGATGAGGGCTGTCTGTGTGAGTCGGGCAACATGGCGCTCCGGGTCGCGGACGATCCGTATTCCAAGGCAATAGTTGATGGCGCCGAGGTCGGATATCGTCCAGCGAGACCGGAGTTGGCGTTTGAACCAGTCGTTAAGCTTGGGGGAGGATGCGGCGCAGGCCATATCGTCGACGTGAACGAGAATGATGATGATCTTGCCCTCCGCAGTGCGATGGAAGTATATGCACCACTCACAAGTTAACCGGCGAAAACCCCATCCTAACATCGCATCATTCAGTTCCTTGTTCCAACACCTCCCCGCCTGCTTCAACCCGTATATCGCCTTCACCAGCATCCACAACCACTTCTCCTTCCCCTCCTCCTCGAAATGCCGCGGCTGGTACGCGTACTGGTATTCGCTCTCCGGCAGCGGTGCGTTGAGGAACGCCGTCTTCACATCGACCTGTTGGACATCCCATCCCCGGCTGGCAGCAAGGTGGATCAGTGCGCGGAAGGACTCGAGCCGGGCAGTCGGTGAGGTCGTATTGATGAAATCCCGACCGAATACCTGGCGGAACCCCTTGGCGCAGTATCTGACCTTGTTGCGAGTGACGTTGCCGTGTTCGTCGTGCTTCCGTACGTAGACAGGGCGGAGGTCGAGAATCGTTTTGTTGGGGGGAACGGTGGAAGGATCAACGAGCCGGTACACCCCCTGCTCCCGAAGCGTCGAGCGAGGCGAGCTCCTCGTGCGTGACCTCAACCCATTTGGCAGCATCCGGAGCGGCCATGGCTTCGTTGTAGTTCCGTGGGTGTTGTAATAAGGGTGTCCAATTCTAGTTTGCTGGCGACTTGCCAGCTAGCAAAACGGCCAGTTGATGGTTAGCGAAATAAGCGAGAGTAAGCGACAGCTAAGCCAGCGAGTCCGGCTTTCAATATCGTCGACCGTTAGAGCCACCAACGGCGTCTCCAGTCCTGCTGTTTGAAAACATGGAGCGTTATAGTTGCTACTTGATGCTCCTTGATTTTGTTTACGGAAATTACCGCTAAAAAACGATAATATGCGATATGTAGATTCCGTGCACTGAACCGGGTCCGTGCGCCGCTTACGATCGCTTACGCTCGCTTAATTCGCTAACCATCAACTGGCGGTTTTGCTGGCTGGCAAGCTGCCAGCTGTTTAGAATTGGACACCCTTAATCTATGCGAGTCATTCCTGACTCACACTCGAGTCACAACTAAGTCACTGCCTCTCACTGCCTCCTGAGTCATTTCTACTTGAGTCATTCTACAGTGGTGGCAAATAGAAATTGCCGTGGCTTTTTGGCCAAAATCTTGATGTATACTTCACCGAATGACCTGAAATAAAATGTAGAAATAAATATATGATACTACTGTACCACTTAGAACACTCAGCTATATATTATGCCCTGACAATGCATCAATAACAGGACAGTTTCTGATTATTGCCATATCTGGAAAAGCTCAATGTATCCTCAGCAACATAATACTCGGTATTGACAAAAGTAACCGTGAATCGACTCGTATGGTCCGAATATTGCAGTATGTAATAAGTTAAAGTGCATCAGAATGTTCTCCTGCATGTTTTAAACGGCATCGGACAAAGGCCTGAACCAATCCATCAAGCACAACTTATTTCTCGGCGGATTCTAATTTGCAGCTGTTTTGCACTGTTTGTTGCAATAAATGACTGCATTTCCAATTTTCTTGAAGTTCAAGAACATGCCCTCGGACGGTAGGTTATACTTGAGGATCCATTTTAGCTCCTCACTGCTCAAAATTTCTGATTGCATCAATTTCTTGTCAACATTGGACTGGTTCAATTTCAACCATCCCTCCTGCACGGACCCAAATATTGCGTGGCCGTTCAAAGATGCTAAGAGCAAAGAATTTAGCTACAGTCTTGGTTAATTTCTAGTCCATCACAGTGCTGAACCCTATCACCTACACATTCAATATACTTTTATCCCAGAGTAGGCCTCCATGGCTTCCGTAATTCCACATGTTTGGTCAAGTAAGGGGCCGAAGAGTTTTCAGATTGTAGGGTTGTTTACCACCCTTACTAGCCAAAGCAAGTGTGCAAAAACATTTGAATAGATCACATGTGCAAACTAGAGGTAGTCGAAAGTGGTCTGGAAGGGCAGTTGCTAAGATTTCCGTTGAACAGTGACCAGAAGTTGAAAGACACACGTGAATTTCAAGCTATTGCCAAACTTGCGCTGGCTCTAAAGAGCGTCAGGAACAGAGCTTGCCCACAACAACTTGTGTAGGTTTAAGGAATATCCCGACGTATTTTTCAAACTCGAAGTCTTGGAGAAATATCACGTGGTCGCGAAGCAATCGTCGGATTAACGGTTACTTTTGTCCATACCGAGTAGGATGAAAGTACTTGAAAAACAATGCTAGATATCACTTTAATTGACTGGAATTGAACCTCATTTGAGCTCGCAACGGCTGCTTGAAGTTGGTCCTTTTAGCTATTTTCTCTGCATTTTCAGCTATTTTGTGTGAAAATAGCCAACTTTGAGCGGCTGCTGTGAGCCCAAATGAGGGTCAATTCCATTCAACCAAAGTGGAAACTAGGACTGTTTTTCAAGTACTTTCATCCTATTATGACACCTTTTCGCTGAACCCTCATTGTGTTTTTCCGAATATGGCAAAAATCGGAAATCATCCTATGATTGATGCATTCTCAGGGCATAATATATTGCTGAGCGTTCTAAGAGGTACAGAAGTATCACATACCCATCTCTACATTTTATTTGAGGTCATTCGGTGGAGTATACAGCCAGATTTTCACCAAAAAGCCACGGCAATTTCTATTTGCCACCACTGTATTCTGACTCATTCTAGTTCTATAAATACATTCTCTGTACAGTATATAAAGCTCGACCTGAGCCCCCATAATATATCTCGTTCTCTACCACCCACATCGTGCGATTTCAACTATAGGTTATTGGCCCCCGCCGTAACTGAATCCTCTCGAATCACTTTCGCACATCACTACACGTCGATGTTCCTCTCTTTTTGTGGCCCGAGGCCGTTGCTTACGCAACTTACTTGAAGAATCGGTCTCCCACACGCGCTCTTGGCGATAAACGTACGCCGGACGAAGCCTTCTGGGGTAACAAACCCAATGTCGCTGCCCTCCAGGAATTCGGATCACCTTGTGAGGTTCTGCAGCAGGGACCTGCCGGCCCCAAGATTGGCATCAAGACACGACATTGCATCTTTGTTGGACTTTCTGATGAGTCTCGAGCGTGGAGATATTACAATCCCGCCACTCGTCAAGTTCTCACATCACGGAACATCACTTTTATCAACAGTTCTCCGCCTAACGACGCTGAGCCTCCGCCTCAGCTCAAGGGGGAGAGTACTACACAGAAAAATTCGACGAATCCAACTGTCATTGAGCCCGAGGCTTCAGCGCCCGCTCCCACACCTCCTGTATCCAATATCTCAGCACCCAGCACTTTGACATCCCTTTCATCTCGCCAATCCACTCCCTCACCCAGTTCGAAAGCACCCCGTGACATTAACAGTGCTATCTCAACTGATAACATCGTTCTCGGACCACGCATACGCAAATCTGTGCACGCGGATAGCGCTCACTTCACTTACGCGCTCCCCGCCATTGCCTCTGATCCGATCTCCAGTGATCCTCTCACGGTTGAAGAAGCACAATCACGGGCTGATTGGCCTGAGTGGAAAAAGGCGATGAACGCTGAAATGGATCAGCTCCGTCAGCTCGAAACATTCACCTACGCTCCGCTACCCCGCGATAGGACAGCAGTTGCCTCCAAATGGGTCTTTCGCGTCAAACGAGACGCAAACGGCAATATCACACGCTACAAAGCCAGGCTCGTCGCCAAAGGCTTCTCACAAATTCCCGGCATCGATTATGACGAAACTTTTGCACCTGTCGTTCGAATGGAAACTATTCGACTTCTCCTTGCTCTCGCTGCACGCTATAATTCTCTATAATCTCGATGTTCACGTCGTTGACGTGATTGGCGCATATCTCAACGGCAAACTCGACGAAGAGATATACATGCAGCAGCCGGAATTTTTCCATGATGGAACCACAAAAGTCTTGAAGTTGGACAAGGCAATCTATGGACTTAAACAGTCCGGCCGCGTCTGGAATATCGAACTCAACATGAACACCTCATTCCTTGCCCATGGCTACACCCGACTTCTTTCCGACCAGTGTGTCTACATCAAACGCAACGGAACCGACATCACAATCATTGCCGTTCACGTTGACGACATGACCATTTTTGCTTCCTCACCCGCTCTCATGGCCGCCGCCGAGGCTGAACTTGAATCCATGTTCAACGAAGCTCGGTGAAATACGCCAACTTTTAGGAATGGAAGTCACTCGCGGAACTGATGGCTCAATCTTTCTAAGCCAATCCCAGTACATCGCAAAGATCCTCGAGCCGTCAAACGTGTCTATCGTTATCTTCGCGGTACCATCACGCTCGGAATCAAATTCAAATCCGGAGGTCATTCCGTTGTTGAATTATTATCGGACGCCGATTGGGCCAATTCACCGGACGACCGCCGATCCGTAACCGGCTATCTCTCCACTCTAGCAGGGGGAGTTGTCACCTGGAGTTCTAAGAAGCAACCAACATCCGCACTGTCGAGCATGGAAGCCGAGTACATGGCTCTCGCTCACTTTGGCTTCGCAGCATTCTTGCGGAACTTGGATTCCCTTCCAACCTTCCTACCCACATCTCTGTTGACAATCAGGGCACGACCTGTGAATTGCTTGAGGGCGGGATTCTTATCTTATCTGACTCGGATTGATCCGGCGGAGTTTCAATAAATGATAAGAGATTTTGAGGTAACGATCACGCTATAACGTCTGGGGCATTTGGTATAGCAACACCCCCCATCCTGTCACAGACCCTTTCCTCCTTCCATTTCCTTGCTTGGTATCCTGAATGGTGCTTGTACATGGTCTTCTCAGTTGCCTTGTCTTTTTTCCTCGTCAATTTTGGAGCTGTTGGGACCATTCTGCGGCGTTCAAAATGGCAACTATTTTGGCTGTCCTGCTGCTGATATCCCCCAATTTGAGTCAAAATAAAAGTAGGAAAAAGCAACAATCTATTGTGATGGTCCCTAGTATCCAATTCTACAAGCATTAAGGCTTCTTGGGTGTACTGCAGCCAGTTGAACGGTCATTTTGAAGGAGCGTGACATTGAGAGTGTGACGGGATGGGGGGTGTTACGATACCAAATGCCCCAGACGTTATAGTGTGATCGTTGTCCCATCTTTTCTTATCATTTATTCCGGATCAATCCGAGGGCTGATAAGATAAGAACACGCCCTCAAGCAATCCACAGGTCACACTATAACGTCTGGGTTACCGAGACAGCGAAATTTATAGCATCTGATCAGAAGTTTCCCACGACTGATCCTCTGGCCAAAACACTCCGATTAGGTACAATGGCGGCAGTAAGCGAATGGAGGGTAGAGGAAGTAGCGAGACGGGATATTTGTTCATTAAGAAAAGAAGAAGGCAAGAGCGACGACATGCACAAGTTACCTATTCAGGAGAGGAGGACAGACGACTAGAGACGACTGAATAGGGACTTGCGCTGAAAGGTCTTCCTCCAAGTCTTTTTTTTTTTTTTTTTTTTTTGGAGCGTTTAAATAACGATTATCAGTCTGCAGAAGCATTCCGAGTCGTCCGCTTTGGTTACTGGCTGTAGACCAGAAGATGCCGGGGAAGATGTCCGGGAGGAAATGCCTTACGCACGAATTTACACCAGTGTGGGACTCCAGCCATCAGGAATTCTAACCGATTCCAGTTTTCTTGGGCTGTATACCCACTAAAACCCCCCCTTGAGTATGTCCAATCATCCGGCAAAGAGTCCTCATGCATGAGTAACCCGCTCCAAGTATTTAAAACGCTCTTCTTACTTATTGCAAGAGAGCCAAACCTGGCTTTATCAGTCAAAATCCGGTCACGATTCAAAGTCAGGTTGATCGCGGAAAGCCATTTATTGTGGATCTCGGTTTCGCTTCCTCCAAGTCTTGAAGCCTCGATGCACAAGTCTTGAAGCCTCGATGCACCCCTCGGCCAGGCCACATATACAGATATGATATTGACTTGAGCCAAAGACTCCGTCCGACGACTTGAGGCGGAAGGAGAGGGATTGAGCGAAAGAGAAGGCAAAGGAGTGGGGGGGAAAGGCAGAAAGAAAGTTACGACATCTACGTGGCAAGTGCGGTTGTTTGGTTACCGTCGGAGTTTGAATGACTTGTTAATTTCTCGCGTTGCTTTTGGTCTCAGCGAACTCGACAATGCCAGTGTTCCCCGCTGGTCTCGAATTGCTCCGCCGTTTGTGCTGCACACCAATATGTTATTCCTCACGATAATCAAATGATAACACGGCTTTTGCAGGCGCTTGAAAACTGATGCAAGTGCAGTAGGCGGCAAGGCGGGCGACACATAATCATTCTAGATCTAAGGGGGAGGGAAAATCGGTCGTAAACCTTTTGAGTATGTACGGGCATATAGACAGTCTTATATATGAAGTGATTAAAGCGCATCATGTTCAAAGAAGTCTCCATCATAGCTCGCTTATGGAGGCAAATTGAGCCTTTGGAGTCTCCAGACAAAACTTACAGCAAGCCCATTGGATTCCAGTGAGGCGTACATTCATTTGAATCATGTATGCGATTGATTGAAAGCCGAGTGAAAAATCATTGGATTCCTGTAGGTGTCAATCACTGTGAAGATCGGGGGACCTGAAAATCATGTACTCGCAGTTACCAAAAGTAACCGAATTCGGGGTTTTTCCCACGAAATTACGATGGTCAAAGAACTTCAAGCGATGAAGGGTTCATTTACAGGTTGTTTGCTACAACTTTCATGATATAAACTTGGGCTAAGCTGTCACACAGTGGGTGAATAAATTAATCTTCGAAATACCATTAATTTGGCCGTGTTTTCCTTTTTTTGGGACACAGTCACCAGGATTTCAGGTGGGTGAGTACCTCAAAAATAGGTTTACTATCTCATAACTCTGTACCTGAGAGCTCAGAGTTTGCTGGGCTATCCTCATCCTTCAATGAGGGTACTAAAACAGAGCAAGAAAGTGTTGATTTGATACATAGATAAACAAACATAGAAAATCAGCACAGGGAAAGCCCAATAGCTTCGGCGCGTGTTATGTGCAATAGCATACGACCATCCCCCCTCTCTCCCACCAGTTGAACCAACTGCTAACTGTATTAGCTGGTCGCAAGCAAGGCATTTCTAAATTCGGTTACTTTTGGTAATGCCGAGTACCTTGGTACACCGATTTTCATGCACCCATAACCTGAATATCAGTCACTGGCCCCGGATTTTCATGTACCCAGCGCCGAAACAAAATCATACTCTTTTTTGACGTTTTCATGTGCCAAATTCATGTGCCGATCCAATGAAAATCAGGCTCAAATTCGGGTACAAATGAAATGATATTGTGCTCTGTGTACCAATACATGCAATATCTACGCGAATCCGCTCGGCGCCGTGAAAACTACGACTCTGCTATGAATTCTCCCGGTTAGTGTCAAATTTGAGTCCTGGGTTTCGGGCTATGGATGAGTCAGCGCACCTGTTACCATGCTCTCGTTGCAATCCATTGCCATCAGCGAGCGATTGCACTAATGGCGACGCCGGGGACGGGGGAGGAGCCAAGCGCTTGGAGGTCATTGAGGTGGTGCAAATGGGAGGGAGCCTGTTGGTCAGTCGACTCATTTTGCAGTCACTTTGAAAGAGCGAGGGAGCCTAAAAAGAGCGGCGGTGACGATGACGGCCACAGAAACAATGACAGACGGCGGCGACGGCGACAGTGGCGACGGCGTCGAGGAGAGAGCTGGCGGCATGGTGGTGGTGGTGGTGGGAGGGAGACAAGAGACGTCCAAGGTCGTCCGCAGCATGCGCATGTGGAGCTCTGACGTCATTTCCCGGCAATTCGGCATTTGGACTTGTGCGTTTTTGCGCTGTAACAGGCGCTGGGGATTTTAATGTCATATTCCATGATTTTTTGAGAAGGTGAGCAATCGGTCAAATTCATTGAATGGGGCCTAATTTCTTCTGGGATACCTGAAAAGCTAAAATCATGGGCATTTCCATGAAATAATTGATTCATTTTCTAGGTACATGAAGATCAGGTGCCGATGTTTTCACAGTGCTGCCTCTCACTGCCTCCTGAGTCATTTCTACTTGAGTCATTCTATTCTGACTCATTCTAGTTCTATAAATACATTCTCTGTACAGTATATAAAGCTCGACCTGAGCCCCCATAATATATCTCGTTCTCTACCACCCACATCGTGCGATTTCAACTATATTGGGAAACTCGACGTCGATGGGATTGTCGGCGAGGAAAGCGTTGAGCTCGGCCAGCATGGAAGTCTCCACGCCGTCGTCGTCCTCGGGCGTGTCTGCGATCACCTGGTCGTTGGCGCGCAGGATTGTAGGTTCGGCGTCGACGATTTCGGCTTGGAGGGCTTGCGGAGGTCGTGCAGGACGGCGTTCGCGAGTGGATCGTCGTAGAGGAACGGGTTCGTCGACCTCGGCTGGGATGGGTACGGATTCGGCGGGTGGAAGGGATGAAGTGGTAAGAGGCGGGTCGTCGGAGGACTAGTCGCAGGGGACGTTGGCGGTGGGCTCGACGGGAGGTCGGGATCGAAGCTCGCAAAGGCGATCCTTAATCCACTTGAATTTATGGACCTGTCCACTCTCGATGAATTTAACATTTATTGAATTGAAAACTCGCCCGCTTGTCCTATGCCAGCAACGATAGGCCTTGGCGTGAGGAGCGTAGCCAATCAAGACGCACTCGAACGACCGGGGGTTGAGCTTCGGATTGTGCGTCTCGTGCCATACGAAAGCGCGACAACCGATCTCACGAAGGTGGGAAACGTTCGGCTTCACCCCCTCGAAGAGCTCGTGGGGAGTGCGACGACCGGCGGCCTTGCTAGGTGTGCGTGCGCTTACTCAGGCACCAAGCCTCCATCTCGAGCGACTCGCCGTTGTCGATGTTGATGGTGCCGACGCGGTCACCGGTGCGCGTCTCCATGATGATCATATGGGCGGTATAGTGTCTCATAATTACCCGTTCCAAAAACACAATGAAGCTAGTAGAAAAATCTCAATTCATAGGTAAATGTCTCCGGTAAAAATCACAATCCGCCTACGATGCTAAAAAAACGCAATGTGAACTTAGTAACTTCAGGAATAGGTCGGCAGAGCTTCGGCACAGCGGCGATCTGATGTTCTACTGATGTTTGCTTCTATGCTTCGACTGTGCACCAGGGACAATTCGGAAGTATATGAGGCAAATTTTCAGTAGGCTTAAGTACGAACAGAAGTCTGTTTGTGTGCTAAAACGTACTTGAAACTTGCAAACTTCCCTAATTAGAACGATTTCCCCCCGCTGTGCACTCAGGTTTAGAGTTCAATTTTGCTGGGGGACAAGTGTCAGACTCTCCAATATATGGTGCAATTTATCAGGCTGGAGCATCCTTGGACTTTGACTGTCGCTTCACAGTGTTTTGAGGTGTTGCCGAAAGAACTGTTGTCTGGGTCAAGAGTTTCCGTGATCCGAAAGTGATGGAGCAGCGGCAGAGTTCGGCCGGTTCATGGTCGAGTATCCTCGTGAGTGTCAAGACAATTGCATTGTCATTTGTGCGGCTTAAGAACCCTTATTGTCATTTCTACGAGCTATGCGACCCGTGCCTTCGCCACTCAGGCCTACTGCACTCGGCACCTTTCTGCTCTCGAGGCCGACGGCGCCGCACTGCCGCTCGCTACGCTCGCGATCGGGTTTTCCGACCATTCCACTGGGTGTTTCTCCCGGGGAAAAGCGGAAAAAGAAATAAACATAAGGGGGATAATATCCGGAAATTTCCGAGAGGCCGAGTGGTCTCATTCTTCGACATGATTGGCGTGTTCATACCTCAAAAAGTATTAGATTGTCGGCCTGCGCTTGAAACTACGCTCTTGAGCTTTTGAGCTCGGTGCAGGTGTCCAAAGAATCCCAAATTCATTCTAATCCTGATTCATCACACTACTCCCATGGAAAACAGCGAGACTACACCCTCGAATGCAAATTTAAGTGCAATGGCTACTCAGTACTGATAGTTAGGGCTAGTGTATCAGTGAACAGGAGCACATAGTTTTAATTCAACCTGACCGAAGAATTGAACAAAATAAGGACCTTGATTCTTCAGGTGAATGTAACCCGTTTAATCTCCCATGGCTTATGCTAAAGTCTCAAAGAACCTGAGGGAAGGACCTCACAGGGTGTTTCGTGGTTAATTTTTAGACCCACAAATTATCATTGCCCACTTTGAACCAGCGAACAACATTTAGGCAAATATCATCGCAAAATAAATTTGTATCAGTAAGCTGACATAAATTCTGTGACCGGGATACAAGGGTCTCTTGAATGTACATTACTGCAATAAAAGGCCCGCAATGGTCAGACCAGGTAGACGTTAAAAACCAGAAACGAGACGAAACGCGGGAGATGCCGGCAGTGACATGATCGTGACGAGTTATCTGCCTTGTCACGCGGTTATCTGCCAAGATCGAATTTTGTGGTTTCCGAGACGTTTTTCAACAATCTAAAGATACTGAGTGATTATAGGTTCTTTTATCAACCGTCCATTTTATTCTGACGAATTAACGAGGCTTCAGTGTCGAGAAATTAGGGTGCGGCAGATAACGACACAGCCACATGGCAGATAACTACCCAGCCGGCGCGCGTCGCCGCGGGGATTCCCAGGCTTTGACAGAAAGTCACGGGGTAAAATTGCCTTTCCTGGAGTCAAGGCTGTGCACTTCTTCTTTTCATGTTACAAGCTTAAGCACCCTGCAGGGCCGGCTCGCTGCGCTCGCGTCCCTACCTACGGGGGGTACACAGCTTTTCGGGGCTCCGCCCCAAACCCCGCCTAGATTTTTTTTGCTGGATTCCTTGCCCGCGGCGCCGGGACCGCGTCCTATAAGGTAGGCGTCAGTCACTTACTACAACGAGCGGTCACATGGCCAAAGTGTGACAGCCATTAAGCACTGGCCACAAAACATTAGGGTAAAAAGTGGGACCTAGAAATGGTGTATTTGAGCAAATGCAAGACATCCCTGGTCTCAGAATTCAAAAATACTGTCTTATGATGGAGCAGTAGAACATTCTTCCGAGGGTCGGATCCCATCAATTACCGGTAATCCACCAGCACAACAGCATACACACTATACCGTGAACATTGACTGCAGTGCGCAACATCTTGGGACATCATACAACGGTGACTAGAGAAATTTCAGAATATCTCCAGTTATGATTACATAATGACCAAAATTTTTTGAACCTCGAAATCGTTGAAATTGAGCTAAATCCAGCATGTGTTGTTTTCGGGTCGAAATTTTTTTGCCGCGTGACGCGTGACGTGACACGTCATGTGACCGCTCGTTGGAAGTGACTCACAGCGGCGATTTCTGAATTTATGGCCCCCGTAAGTTAGCTCGAGTTTCTAAGATTTCGCGATATGGATATTTTGTACCTAAACTGATCATGAAACCTCTGATTTCCTGAAAACAGAAACGAGATAGGAATACGTTTCCGCATTCGTTTACCAGGGAATTATTCCTATTGAGAAGCTTCATAAACTCGAGCTAACTTATCGCCTAGGTAAAATGAGGACATGATACCAGGGCATGGGGAATCCACGGCTGTGGTAGGATACCTCAATTTATAGGAAGCATAAGTTAGCTCGAGTTCCTCAGATTTCGTGAATAATCTAACATACCGATAAACCACTCAACAAACTTGGGATTTATGGGGTACAGAAACCAGATCCCAATGCATTTATGGACCAGTTTAAGAGGGTAGTATTCCTGTTTTAATGCTCAAGGAACTCGACCTAACTTATCCTATACATGAAAAGAAGAAGAGCACAGCCTCAGCTCCAGGAAAGGGAATTTTACCCCGTGACTTTCTGTCAAAGCCTGAGAATCCCCCGCGGCGACGCGCGCCGGCGAGTGCAGCGAGCGGCAGTGCGGCGCCGTCAGCCTTGAAAGCAGCAAGTGAGTGCAGGTCAAACATTTGAAGGGTCCTGAGTGGCGAAGGCACGGGTCCCACAGCTCGTTTGGCATATAAGTAAATTCAGAATCCGCGGCTGTGACTGACGCCTACCTAAGCCTTACGGGAACAGCTCACGTATCCGATCACGTGCTCCCACATTGAATCTCAGGACGCACGCGGCCGCAGATGCATCATGGTTCTTATGACTGCTCTGACCCTAGCTGAACCCTATCGTTTCTGAGCCCTGAAGTGCTGCTCACCACCCGACACGACGCGTGAAGCAAGTTAACGACGACTTGAGCAGCCGCAACATCTCGGCCGAGAGAGACCGAAAATGTTCTCGAAGTTTCGGTTATCAATAAGCATCAACAGTCATTCCCCAAGCTCTTCGCTCAACCGACGTTCTCCGCTGCTATACTCTCGAGTCTCGACAATCCTGCGGTGCACTCTTCGCCTGGCTATAATGCTCCTCTACACAACACGGCTCCCCAACTCAAATGACTCATGCTCAACTCACTCTCGGGCCCGCGAAACTTGGAATTGAGCAGAACGACACCGAACGGTCTAGAAAATCCACTCTGACTCAATTGTTGACGCGCATAACGGCCTCAGATGGCCGTATGAATACCACTGGCTGCCCGTATTCCAGAAAATTCGACCCCGGCCTGATGGACAATCTTTAAGGCGATGCTCAACTGTCTGACGTCCTCACCACTCTCCCCCGTACCACTATGGACCACGATAATACCCTCATTGAGCCAGACGCCCCCGTCACCAACTACAAAGACTACCTCGTTGGCCCCAAGACTAACCTACTCCCCGCTCATGGTTGGACGTCGGACTCCATTCTCTTTAACCACCTCGATGAGAATGTGAATAAGGTGTTGGGAAAACCTAGTACGTGCCCTTTCTCCTGCACACACACCCATAACAACTCATTATTGCAGTCACCTCGATGACCGCTATCATCATCACGCGCGACCGCCCTGCCGATCGAGCATCCGGGGCCGATGCAATTGCTGATGCAATCCTCGGTGTTGGGCTCGTCACCAACGACGACTTTACCGTCATCCCGCCTACGCCGAAGGAAGGGGACCCCAATGGCCCTGTCCTGCCCCACACCAACCTCATCCTCTGCGATACACCCGAAATAAAGGACAACATCCTAGCCGACCCGTCCAAGGCCATCGTAAACAGCAAACGCCCAGCCGACAACAGTGGCTTCTCCTTCTACCTCCTCCCAGCTTTCCCCGAGGCCAGCTGGTATGTCGGCACGTATGTCGGCATCTCCGAACGCACCACGCCCCACGAGTTCCTCTCTGCTCTCTTCGACAGACTCATCATGGATCGTGAAGTCATTCGGCAGCTCCAGGAGCAGCACGAACGTGTCCCCAACGCAGACACCATTCCGATGATTGTACGAGTAATCCTGGACTTTGCTGAAGTCAAGCACTGCCGCGTGCGTGTTGTTGCTCCTTTCACACATCCTTTTGCTAACTAACCCAGGTTTACATGCCTGGCCGTCGCGGGCCTAACTCGCAGCAACAAAATGCCATCCGACTGTACATGCCCCCTCCATCGACCGACAACAAGGCGATCAAAACCTGGAAGAATCATCTCACCTCTCCCGCGTTCACCTTCCTGATCGACAACCGCGGCCGTGCCGCCCCATTCAATCCCAACACCTCCGATCGATTCCGTGCGATGGAATGCACCGAGTGCCTCGGCCTCGATCACTATAAGGACGAGTGCCCCATCACCGCCTCCCCCGCCTTCCGCGCCGTTCACCCAAACCCACCGGAGGCTGACCGCACCAACGTTGGTACTACTCTTGGCTCTATCCGCGACACCGATGCCGAGGGCTTCACAACTGTCACATATCGCAAGGGTCGCGGGCGCTTCCCTCGCACCTATAAACGCGGCGGCGATGGCTGGGCTAATCGTCCTCGCCGCTTGTAATTTCCCATCTTGACGCCTCCCCTCTGTACTTATATCTTACCCGCCATTGTACTTATATCTCGAGTCCGCCTATGATTAGTTGTACACCATATTCTGCTTATATCTCGACCTATTCTACGATACTGACTGCTCTTGTTATCCTATGCACGAGAATCCATTACTTCAATGCCTCCTTCCTGCCTGAAGCCGGATGACCCAGATGAATAAAGTAACGACGGCGAGAACTGACCGTCGACTTTGGACTGTGCCTTAAACGTCACTGACAAGCATCACATCCAACGTCCACCTCACTCCTTCCCTCTCTACCTCCCTCTACCAACCACGCCCTTGAGCTTCCGGGAATACCGAGCCCGACCTGCCCAACCACAACGACGCTCTCCATTCAGACTCCTCACAACCCACTGAGCACCATGCCTGCGACAAGAATTCATACAACGCTCTCAATGGCAAATTTGAAAAGAGCGCGAGTCCACAAGACCTACTCTCAATTCCTCAACATTCTACGACTGAATTAATGAGTGACGCTCGTAGGCACCCCAAATTACTCTGAGACTTTCCTCAACGGGCTAAACAACGCGAGTTGTGTTTAAAAGGAGCACTTTGGACGACTATACGGTACCCCCCCATGCCTTCCGACACAGAATCCCCTCCCAATCCTCCTCCCGCTTACAACAACGTGGTGGCCGCGGCCACCAACACTCCCGCCCATCGTACTGTCTCTACGTTCATGAATATGGCTCTCACCAACGACACCACCGATGACTCCGAGTCTGACGCCGACTCCGAGTCCAACGTGCCCGACCTCGTCTCTGACGACGACATCCCAAATGGTCATGGAGGCAACCGGTCCCAATCCACGACTGGTCCCGTCAACGCCATGACTCGTAACATGCAAGCTCTCACCATCGCGGTACGTTCTGATACCAATAGGTGTTATAATCAGAGCTAACCACTACCGCATAATGCAGTCGCGCCCTCTCGTTGGTCGTGACATAACCCCGGCTGACGCATTCTATCGCTTCCCCAATCGCCTTGTGCACCGTGCCCTCCAGGATGCCATTGAAAGCAATGCCCACGTCGTCAGTTTTCCATGTCATTCACTTCCTCTCTCACACGTTGCCCAACAGGGTCGTGTCCGCACCAACATCCGTCGCCTTCACCGTGGAGGTCAATACTACAGAGCCACTGCCCATGCCCGCGCCGTCCACGACCAACTCGTACGTGACCTCATCACTCACCTCCAACGCGCGGAGCATGTTCTTCAAGGCTTCCTCGACGACCACCACCGATACTACCCTCGTCACCGCTGATTCCCTCCATCCCACGCCCACCACTGATTATCGCGTCTTCCCTGTGTTGTAAATCGAAATCTTTCGCGTCCGACTCTCAAATGGTACACACTTATACTATCCATAAAACCCTAAAAAATTGTGCGCTGTACGATACGAGAAGTCAGCTTAGTGTACCGAGCAATTGTAACATTATGTTGTTTAAATCGAGAACTTTAACCTCTCAAACCTTCTTGTTCACGGTGCCCTTATTAATCTGTGAGACGGCGGTCTTAAAACGTGCTCTTACCTACATGAAAATGAACTCAAACAATTACTTGCTCAGCACCACAAACCCTCCTGGCCCACGGGAGGGTTTCGGGGAGACGGTGCATCCCTCTCGCTCGTGTCTGCCGGCGGCGAGCTCACACGGTGAAACCAGCAGAAGTTGGGGCGAATGGGGGCCTAGCCCCGACTACCACATATGCGGCCCTTCCCGCAGCGACTCTGCTGCCTTGGCCGCTGCGGCGTCATGCGAAAGGCAGCAAAACAGTGCTGTTTCCAATAATACTGAATCCTCCGAACGTTCGCCTACATCAGTCGAGGCGACTATGGGGGTTGAACAATCGGAAGAATCCACTTCAAGTGCTATTGTAAATGGCACGAAACGAAAATTTGCTTCATTTGCCGACGATAACGACGGCATTGGAACTGACTTGTCATTTTCGACGCTTCGTTACGCCGACAGATTACACACAATGTCCCAGCTACAATCTGAGCCCTCCACGACAACCAACACCAACCAACACCCAACCACGAACGACGATCTCTCAGATGACTGGGAACTTATTAACACTGAGATCAGGAGAAGGAACGAGACAATTGACTTACACACAACAAAATCCGTACGTTCCAGTTTAGTGGTCGGGTCCCTTAACATTGCGGGAAGAGAAACCTCCGCCTCGATGCACAGCACACACCATAAATTTCAATATCTAAAGCAGATGATGGATGAGCAGAAACTCGGGGTACTAGCCATGCAAGAAACACATCTCGATGCTGCCGGCTCTGCCCAATTCAATCAGATATATCATCGCTGGTTCAAACTGATTCATTCGGCTCACCCGAACAATCCCACTTCAACCGCGGGTGTTGCAATACTACTGAATGAAAAATTTGTCGACTTTGAGAATACACGAGCATACGAGCTAGTGCCTGGTCGGGCGTTAATGATCACCATTCCCTGGCACAAAGGGAGAACCCTCACCGTCTTAAACATATACGCCCCGAATACGCCCCAAGAGCGCGATAAACTCTGGAAAGATCTGTGGTCAAAATGGCATGACGACAGACAACTCCCGTTGCCAAATCTCACTTTGGGTGACTGGAATTTTGTGGAAGACGGAAGAGACAGATTATCGGGCTCATTATTGCCCGTACCACCGAGCTTCCACAGACTGAAATCCCTCCTACAAATGGAAGATGGTTGGAGGAACACGTTTCCAGACAGCAGAGAATATACCTGTGTCCAATGCAGATCAGACCCTACGAACGGCTTAATTCACTACTCGAGATCGAGACTGGACCGAATATACGTACAACACTCAATCTTTGACTCTTGTCGTCAATGGAACATCGAAAAAACCGCTATTAAATCCGACCGCTCAATTGTGACAGTCCAGGTAGTGTGTCGAGCGGCTGAGAAACCTGGGAAAGGCCGCTTCAGCCTTCCGCTGTACCTCATGAAAACACGAAACTTTACTACTGAGATTGATCGATTGGGATTTGTTTTAAGAATCGAATTGAACTCCTTGAAAAATGAACCGCGAAACCCCGATAAGAATATTCAAACTTTATGGGCAAAATTTAAACGAGACTTACTGGCACATGGAAAGTCCTGCTCCTCGATTGATGATGATGAGCTCAAAGACTTGCGAACCTGGAGGGCCCGACTCCATTTAATCATTCATGACACCGAGATTCCTGTCCAGGATCGGAATGTAGCTGCATACCTGCTTGAAAAGAAGATAAATGATTGTCTTACCGAAAGAGCTCAACGTAAAAAAGACGTCTCACACGCAAGATACGATGTTGAAGGAGAGACCCTCCACAGCTCCTTCTGGACGAAATCAGCCTCCGGTTACAACTTGAAAGAAACCATTCACGAATTCATTAAACCAGATCAAACATCCTTTGCCCAATACGAAAGTCGACTGAAGGCAATGGCGGAAATTGCAGGAGATTACCACAACAGAATTCAAACTAAGGACCTGCCAGATCCATACGCCAAGATGCTTGCAACCTCGATGGTCCTCGAGCAATGTAATGCACACCTTCGAAGCGATCAATATGATTCAATGGACACGGGCTTACGCACCCATGAAATTAGAGCCGCCTTCACGATCTCTAAGTCGGGTTCCGCACCGGGAATTGACGCCATTCCCTATGAGTTCTACAAGTGGCTAGAGATTCAGCACAAACAAAGGATCGCAAAGCGCGAAGAGTCTTGGAATGTGATGGAAATACTGGAGACCCTTTTCAATGACATTGAAACCAATGGGATTGCGCCGGGAACTGACTTCAACACAGGGTGGATGTGCCCGATATATGAAAAAGGAGATCGCGCTGATATTGCAAATTACCGGCCTGTAACCCTGTTGAACACGGATTACAAACTGCTAACAAAAGCGCACTCACTGAGACTGACCGAAATTGCCCCCGATCTTATACACTTCGATCAAGCTGGGTTCATGAAAGGACGTAAGATTGAGGATCAAGTAAAACAGGTTAAATACTTACTAAACTATGCCGACGCTGTTGAGGAAAATGGGGTCATTGTTGCACTAGACCAGGAAAAAGCTTACGATAGGATAGATCACTCGTATCTTTTATCAACACTTCGACACATGCGCTTCCCTGATAAATTTTGTCGTCTAATTCAGAATCTGTACACAAATGCCGAAACTAGAGTTATGATAAATGGGGAACTAAGCAAACCCTTCACCGTGATACGCGGAGTCCGCCAGGGAGACCCTATTTCATGCCTCCTGTTCAATTTGGCCATTGAGCCTCTTGCCTGTATGATACGGAAATCCAACCTACACGGTATCAACGTCCCTGGCACTGATCGCAAGCTTCTTGTGTCACTTTTTGCCGATGACACGACATCTTTCTGTCCGACGCTGACGACTGGACGCAGCTGTGGAATATCCTTGACCTATGGTGCACTGCGTCAACTTCAAAATATAACATGGCTAAAACGGTCCTACTCCCTTTCGGTTCCGCTGCTTACAGAGACAAATTCATAACCACACGTAAATTGAATGGCACGCCTCGTCCGATTCAGCCCAACTTGAAGATTACGGCGGATACCGATTCCTGTCGATTCCTTGGCGCATGGGTCGGAAATAACATACCCTACCTCACACCATGGCCGGAGACGATTGAGAAGATCGCAAGAGATCTTGATCGGTGGGATACAACGAAACCTTCCATCGAGGGACGTCGTCACATCATTAACATGATTATAGGTGGAAGAACACAATATCTTACCCGGGTCCAAGGTATGCCCTCCGATGTCGAGAAAACCCTAATCAAAATGAGAGATTGCTTCCTCTGGGAAGGAAAAAAGGCTCGAGTTGCCCACCAAACCATGGCTCTGCCCATCCAGGAGGGCGGGAAACAAATTCTCGATATTGAATCGAGAAACGAGGCAATTGACCTTTGGAATCTGAAACAGTTTTTATTACAAGGCAATGACCGCGCCAATTGGGCATTTTTTGCCGAACATACCATCTATCACCGTTGGAATCTCGACCAAACCTTGCATAACCAAGGAATGCTATATAGCCTCTTCTTGCAGAAGATCCGAGTGCCCGAATGGAGGATAAACCCCCTCCCTCATGATATCAAGCGTATGATCCGTGCGGCGAGAAATTATAGCTTGGAGTTTACTGCCCTATCCATCTCTCGAGATATTCAATTAACAATGCCAATATGGAACCACATACAGCTGGATGAATCGAAATTTGCAACTATACAGAGGAAAAACTCAGTACAGTGTTTAAGACAGAGACACAAAGCCAAGAATGTTCTCGACATTCTCCAAATTGCCCAACGAAAAGCAACCGTACAGAGAAGACCACACACCTTGAACCCATCTGGAATCGGCCGTAAAAACTGCGGCTGCCTGTGTTGCCAACGAGACCGAAACGAGTTTGGCTGCCTAAACCCGGGGGAGTGCATAGAGACTGCAAAGATACTACTGGGCTGTATCCCACCCAAATGGAATCCGCTGACACCAGTCCCAAAGAATGACACAAGAGCTGAAGACGAGTGTGAAGACGAAGAGGCAGTGGCCTTTGATCCGTCTTTCTGTTTGACAGATATCTCTCACGGATTCCGAATCTTCGCCACCGAAGATCATCTCACCCAACTGCCAGCTAGATTATACAGCAATCGGAACCCAACTGACGAGGCCGTCACCATACGAATCAATGCAAAACTCCTCAACAACGGCCGTGCAAATGCACAAATGATCGCCCTTATATCCGCTAAAACAGACCTATCATCGACCGCCCTTTTCGACGAGGGCCGATGCTTGTCCTTCGTAGATATGGTCATGCAACCCTCCTTCCATACAGCTTTGCTGGGTGGCCTCCTGCACTCCCTCCAGAATGTGCCCAATTCTGTGCCAGCCACAATTCTTTGTCCCTCTACATTCCTCCGTTCTGTTTTCGTAACCAACCGTAACGATCATGAAAACAATCCACTCGATCCAAACTTTCGAATTATCAAAAGTATCATTGCTCACTTACAAGAGAGATCTGGAAGGACTTACTTCAAAGTCGACAAATCTACAGCTCTGCCGAGCATTCACAAGTCTAACTACTCACCGATATCCCTCGACGTTCAACCCGACTTGATGTTTTGCTCTCCTGGTATACCCTTAAACATGGGATCTCAAAGACTGTTCACCAAGATAATTGTGAAGCTGAAGAGACACTCTTCACGCAAATCAACCATCTCAAATTTAGACCGTGCCCGCTGCTGCGTTAACGACGAGTTCGATCTCTACCCATCTGACAGCACAATCTGGAAGTCACTCCGATCCACCGACATCAACCGCCTCACGCGCAACTTCTTATGGAAATGCATGCATGAAACCTTCCACGTCGGCACTTTCTGGGATAATGTACCTCATCTCGAACATCTGGGAAATTGCCCAACCTGCACCGTTCCCGACACTATGGAACATATCGCTTTGGAATGCAATGTGCCGGGGCAGAAAATCATCTGGAACTTGTGTGAGAAGATATGGAATCTCCGCTATCCATTGTGGCCGAAACTACACTGGGGGTTAATCCTTGGCTGCGGGCTCCCTCGATTCCGAACCAACAAAGGAAACCGGTTACGAGCGAAAGAAAGATTCTTCACGATCCTAGTGTCAGCATCGATCCATTTAATCTGGAAGTTAAGAAATGAGAGAGTTTTGGAAGGGAAAAACCTCACTGATACCGAAATTGAGAACCGCTGGATCTCAATGATTAATTCGGCCTTGAAACGCGACCAAACCCTCACGAATAAAGCTAGATTTGGTTCGCTTGGCAAAACCAAGCAAATTGTGCTTGAGACTTGGAGCACGCCGAACATGCGTTGCCGGACGATTGGACGCAAAGCAAGGGGGTTTTAGTGGGTATATGGCCCACCACTCGAAGGATCGGAGTTGGTTAAATCTGAGGCCAGAGTCCCACACGAAGGTTTATTACCTGTGCATAACGGCATTTCCTCCAGGACTATTTCCCGGCTTTACTGGAATCACCCAGTTTTCTTGCGGATGCACCGAGAATGCTTTGCAGACTTAGGTGTATTATTCAAACGCTCCTAAAAAAAAAAAAAAAAAAAGGAACAGCTCACGTGAAAAGTAACGTGACTTTGACACGAAACCACACGGGATCATGTCGAGATGTCGCCTGATGTCGCTGCCGGTTCCCACGAACCTTCCCGAGGCGCCGCGCACCGCGAGTGCAGCGAGCGGTAGTGCGGCGCCGAGGACACACAATCCAGCAAAAAAAAAACACGCGGGGTTTGGGGCGGAGCCCCGACAAGCTGTGCACCAGCCGTAGGGAGGGACGCGAGCGCAGCGAGCCGGCCCTGCCGAAGGCGGGGTGCTTAAGCTTGTGTGAGTTGACAGCCAGTTGTGTTGTAGGATGTTGACAAAACCCCGTGATTTTCTGTCAAAAGTCACGCGACTGATGGCCTGGCCCTCTTTTCAAGTATAGGATAGGATGGGGGACCGGCCACACATTGTGTTTTTTCTGGAACGAAAACTGTCACATTGCGTTTTTTGAGGCGAAACCCGTTCACATTGTTGAAAAAAATTAAAAACCACAGCACATTGTTGGTTTTTAATTATGAGACAGTATGTGTGCCATATGATCACCCAGGCTTTGAGATGGAGGAACGCATCGGATTTATCAGGGATAGGAATACACCACCCGCGCGTAGAATGGTCATCGACGACATCCAGAATATACTCGTTCCCGCTCCTCGACTTCGTCCCAAACGACCCACTCAGATCGACGAAGATCTTCTGCAACCGCCGCGTCGCCTTTGTATCGGTGGCTTCACAAACGGAGGGGATCGACGCGTGTTCCTGTTTCCCGAGGATACAGTCAACACAAGTGGGAGGATCAATCGAGACATCGACATCCATACCGTCGACTAGACTGTGCTGGTAGCTATCGGCGCACACTTGGTGGTTGGCGTGGCCGAAGCGTAGGTGCCAGCTGTGTAGGGATCGAGGGGTGGATTCGGCGAAGGCAGCGGTGGGAGAGGCGAGGGAGCAGTCGAGTTGATAGAGTTCGCGGCCAGGAATCGGTCTGCCGAGACAAACGAGGGTCTGGGTGGAATCGAGGACGCGCAGGCCGTCGGGAGTGAAGTTGAAAGAAACACTGTCTGAGCCTGGGAAGACAGTGTGCCGTTTTGTGATGCAGCAGAGAGGGGCCGATCTGATGTGACCTGATCCGAGCTTCTCCTCTTCTTCTACCACCACCATCGACTTCTTCCGGGGATAAGGTAGACGACACGCAAATACGGACAACCCTCCAAATCGGGACATGAACCGATGATGTGGTCCTTTTCCCCCCATTTTGCGCAGATATGCCGAATCGGCTCCCAACATTTTGTGCAGAAGTGTCCTGATTGCGATGAGAACCATGTCCGAACTGTGTTGCGGGGCAGGGAAAAAAGTTATATCCAAATCCTGTGTCAGGATCAGTCTTGATGTGTAAAGTTTCACACGAGTACTTGTCACTTCCAGCGGTGAATAACTTTGTCAATTTTGAAGCTGAAGTAAAATGGTTTGGTAGTACCATATACAGGATGGGTCTCTACAATATGTTGGGAGCCGATTTTGCAAATTGTTCCTTAAATCTAGGAAAAGGACCATTTTGATGAATATCTTGTCCATTCTTCCCAATTTGGAGGGTTGTTCGTATTTGCGTGTCGTCTACCTTTGCATGAGGAGAAGCCTACAGTTGTTCGTCTCCAACTTCACCTTCCGAATGAACAGAGTGTAGTCTTCAACCAAAATGAGGATGCTGAAACTGTGCTCAACAGAGGAGCTACAAAGGACACTACTCTCACTGCATTCTTCAAAGCCTGTGCAAATGACCTTCCCAAGGCCAGAGACTCTCTATACCAGGAGTTTCCACAGCATTTTGTATGGAACAAACCTACTACCAAGTGGACAGTAAGGAAGCAACAATTTGCCATCGGAAGAATGTTCTTTGCTGGACCTTCTGCTGGGGAGCGCTTTTATCTTCGGACACTGTTGACTGTTGTGCGAGGTCCGACCTCATTTGAAAACCTTCGTACAGTCAATGATGTTGTTTACCCAACCTTCCAAGAAGCATGTCTGGCTCTTGGATTGTTAGAAGATGACAGAGAATGGGAACAATGTCTTGACGAGGCATCAGTCATGCAAACAGGATATCAACTCAGGCAGCTGTTTGCAACAATCATTCGAGAGAATTGGCCTTTACAAGATCCAGTGGCGCTTTGGAACAAATTCAAACAAAACATATGTGATGACCTGCGTTACAAACTTATACAAAAGGATTCCAAAACCCTACAGAACATCAGATATATGACTATGGCCTCTATCTTCTTGATTCTATTTTACATGGCTCTGGAAAGTCTTTGTCTGATTTTCCTCCTATGCCTCTACCTGTAGACAATTGGAAGCAAATCGTCTGATTGCTGAACAGTTAGCATATGATCGGGATGAACAGCGCAGATTGGCTGAGCCTCGAATCCAGGGGCTTAATGTTGAACAGCGCGCTGCATTCAATGTAAGGCTCCAACCATTTCCGTTTGCAAACGTTTTTAAACGGTAATATCCGTTTTCGTTTCCATTTAATTTGCGCGAAGTCGGAAACTGTTTGCGAACTATTTGTAAACGGTTCAAACGGTTGGGCTGGATCAACTGCCTTTCAGTACACAGAATTTTGCAAATGGTAGTAAAATTCACTGGTAGTTCCACACAAAGGTTTGACACAGTTCCATAGACAATCTCTGCTCCATAGCTCATTATTTGCAGCTTGGGATGCTCGACCTTTGTCCAAATGAGGAAACTGGACGACTTCTGGGCGCGGATTTGGGGTTTCATATTGGCTCGGGTCCCATGTGAGGACATCGAGGGGTTGCTGGGGTAATGGTCGCGAGAAGAAGGGGAACAAAACATGCCGACTCACCTCTAGGTACGCTCAGTTTAACACCCCGGAAATTCATCCGTTTAAAACAGTTTTAAACCGTTATAAACTGTTTCCTAACCGTTTCCGTTTGATTTGCCAAAGTTCGCAAACGAAAACTAAATGGTTGGAGCCTTAATTCAATGCTGTGATGCATTCCATACAAAACATGAACCCAAATTATATTTCCTGAACGCTCCAGGCGGGACAGGGAAGACTCATGTTTATAACACCTTATGCTATGCTTTGCGAGCTGAAAGAAAGATTGTACTCTGTGTTGCATCATCTGGCATAGCTTCATTGTTGTTGCTCGGTGGCCGGACCTCTCACTCCACATTCAAGATTCCCCTAATTCTATATCAAGACATTCTATGTAATATTAAAAAGCGCACACACTTGGCTGAACTGCTGCTGCGAGTTGAATTGGTGATCTGGGATGAAGTGCCAATGCAGGATCGTCGAGCGCCGGAAGCTGTTGACAAAACTATGCAGGATATACGCAGTGATCCACGTCCCTTTGGAGGTGTCACTGTTGTCTTTGGCGGAGACTTCCAGCAGATTCTACCAGTTGTTGTCAAAGGCAGGAGAGAGGATATTGTTGGCTTTTGCCTCAAGCGCTCTTATCTGTGGCCACGGATTCAGATGCTTAACCTAACCCAGAATATGAGATTGGGGAGACCACATGCTCGCCAAGAAGACAAAGATTTTGCTCGCTGGCTCTTAGATGTAGGACATGGGAGAAATTCTGATGCCAATGGCAATGTGCAATTGCCAGCCAACGTCAAAATTCCTACAAATAGAGAAGAAGCTCTCATCGATGCAATCTAGCCTGGCATTTCCGCAATTCAATTCAATCATCAGGATGATAGATACTTCTTGGAACGCACTATTCTCTCGGGCAGAAATGATGAAGTTGATGAGCTCAATCAGAAGCTACTCAATAGATTCAATGGTCAGGAAACCGTTTATCACAGTGCAGACTCTGCTATTATAGAGGAGGGTGTGGATGGGGGTTTTGAATATCCCGTAGAATATCTCAACTCTGTGAAAGCATCTGGGCTGCCTCTTGCAAAGCTGGCTTTGAAAGTGGGATGCCCAATCATGATTCTACGCAATCTTAAGGCTCCAACCATTTAGTTTTCGTTTGTGGAATCCGGCAAACAAAACGGAAATGGTTTAAAACCGTTTATAAACTGTTTTCGGGGCTCAGAAATATAATACCCTCAAGGTGTATCGCTAATGGCTCGAATCGATGACTTTCAACGTATGTTCTGCCGTATGTGTCTATTTGAACATTCTGGATGATTCTCTGAGGCAGAATCTGGGGCGTACCAGCACATTCAGGACCAAGCGGGGTATTTCCTTATTTGAAACCACTACCACAACGCAAACGGCTGAGGCCCGCAACGTCAGGTATCACAGGGAAAGCATTCTGAGGGCATTGTTAAGGGTGCTGTGCTATAAACTCAGTGAGATTACCTTCTGGCAAGGGGCTCCCGTGATAAGAAATTTCTATATTTGGAAGGGGGGGGAGGGGGGGGGGGAGGGGGGTCTCCCACTGCCTGAAAAGAAAATTTCAGACTAAATTTTGGATGTTGTTTTGTGGGCTATTTTCGCGGTTGTGACCTATCTCCAGCCGGTTTGGAACCTGTTATAGAGGCTACGATTAATTTGATGAGTGAAATACGCCGGCAACGGCAAGGTGTTGATGTTTGGTAATGTTTCTCATCGGTGATCAAGCCATACAAAGCAATCTTTCTCACCACGTCCACTTCGTTCTTCACCGTGGGCTGATTGGATGAAGAACACCTCCGCCGACTTTAAAAAACGTCTGTCAACGGGATGCCAATCATTGCATTACCACCCATCTACACCGGCAGGCGGCTAAGAAATTGATAGTTCTCACTCTCTTCAAAAGTCTCGTCGCGTCGCTCGACATCTCCGTCTCCGACAACATCTTCAGCTCAAGCGGCAAGTGAACCCGAGAACACCGGTGCTGCCCTTGGTGCTGCCCTCACTCCCGAGACGATATGGACATGCGACCTTTGTGGGGAACCTGTCAAAGTGGGCTTTGGCGGGAAGTACAATTATGAGACGCACAAAAAGTCGAATGATTGCAAGAAGAAGATAGCAGCCTTGAAAAAGGAAAAAGGCCAGAAGAAAGGAGAAAATTTCCTGCTTAATTTCTTCACCAAACCACGCAAAAAAACAGCACCTACTGTTCCGACTCCGCCTCTGATCCAGCCGGCTGAATTTCGCCCTTGCAGCCCGTCAGGGACCCGACCCTTCACGGTAGATTAATTTATTTCGATATATTAAAACATGTTGGCGCTCATCTGAGTTGTTATTTTAGCACTTCGAGCCCGTTTGACGAAGTCGGCATGTCGCGTGCACCAAGCCCACCGAATTCCTCCCGTGTCGCGTCTCCGACAATGAGGTAGGTTACAAGTTTTGAACTACTGATCGCGGAAATTGATTTCATGCAATAGCCAGACTCGGTCCTCCAGTCCTGGCTTCTCAGAATCGCGGTCGTATCTCAAAAGTGAACCTGCGCAGTCCCTTTGCCCTGGCATTCACATCACCTTTCCTCCGGGAGAAAATCAGCACACCAGCTACCCATTCGGGGTCCACGCTCAACTGTCGCCCCAGTGGGACTACTTCTCTGAGGGAGAACATTTCTATATCCGTTCTACTAGCTGCCGCCATCACGTCTTTGCCAGCACTCCCAATCTCTGTCGAGCATGCAACAAGCTTGACCGCCAGGACGACTTGCTACACGGTATTCACGAGCGGATCGCCAACGGCATCAACGAAAATACGCCGCTGTTTTGGTTCCCCGTGGGCGGCTCATTCAACGCATCCGGAAAAAGAATGATCAACTCATGGCTCTTCGAGTCAACAGACTCAACGATAACCGCATCTTGGCCGATAAAGTCGCAGAGCTGGATCTCCACAAGCAGCTCATGATGGCCATTGCGACCAACAACGACGTACGAGTTTCTGCGCTAATTCGGGCAGGATTAAATAATGGCGAGAGTATCGCTGCTATGCTTGAGCGGTTCTACCGCGCTTGCGTTGATGTTCACCGCGAGGGACCCAAATACAATCCGAAGGGGTTCACGCAGGATGATTACATGGTCGGTCTCTGTGTACTCCGACTCGGTGGAGCTCGTTTGTTCGAGTTGCTGCATCGCGCCCTCGGTCTTCCCGGTCTGACTACTCTTCGGAAACATTCAGTCATCCGACCTCTCCGTGCCTCGCCAACGATGCCAACGATCTCGGAAATTTACGAGAACATTGACGCCTTTACTGTTGGCGAGTCTGTGCCTATGGCTGTACAGTGGTGGCAAATAGAAATTGCCGTGGCTTTTTGGCCAAAATCTTGCTGTATACTTCACCGAATGACCTGAAATAAGATGTAGAGATAGATATATGATACTACTGTACCACTTAGAACACTCAGCTATATATTATGCCCTGACAATGCATCAATAACAGGACAGTTTCTGATTATTGCCATATCTGGAAAAGCTCAATGTATCCTCAGCAAAAAAGTGTCATAACAGGATGAAAGTACTTGAAAAACAATGCTAGTTATTACTTTGATTGACTGGAATTGAACCTCATTTGAGCTCACAACGGCTGCTTGAAGTTGGTCCTTTTAGCTATTTTCTCTGCATTTTCAGCTATTTTGTGTGAAAATAGCCAACTTTGAGCGGCTGCTGTGAGCTCAAGTCAGGGTCAATTCCATTCAACCAAAGTGGAAACTAGGACTGTTTCTTAAGTACTTTCATCCTATTATGACACCTTTTCGCTGAGGGTTCATTGTGTTTTTCCGAATATGGCAAAAATCGGAAAAATGCATTCTCAGGGCATAATATATTGCTGACTAATCTAAGAGGTACAAAAGTATCACATACCCATCTCTACATTTTATTTGAGGTCATTCGGTGAAGTATACAGCCAGATTTTCACCAAAAAGCCACAGCAATTTCTATTTGCCACCACTGTAATAGTGGGTTTGGCAGTAATACTGGGCCATAATTCGGAGTGTTGTACAAAAAACACGCACCCTTTCACAAAAAAGCACACAGGTTGGTTTTGTTGATTTACACACCTTGTGAGGCATCAGAAAATGTGCACAAGTCAACAATTCCAAAAATATTCGCACCCCTTGCTTCATCACAACAAAAGCGCACAGGTTGCTCCACGCATTTTTTTGCTGCGCAGGTAAGAAAATGCACCAAAACGACGCACAGGCCAGAGTGCACCAGTTTTACACACCTTTGCGTCGCCAACAAAAGAAATGCACAGGGTGTAGTAATTCACTTTCTAAGAGATCTGCAGGAGTCAGCAAGCAGTACAACAGTTTGAAATTACATAACGCATTCAAGTTCTAGCCTCTGATTTTAGAAGACAATGCAAGGCTTTGGGAGCGCAACATGACTACGTCGGGAATCAGTGACTTTTGTATAATCATCCAATGCGACAACAAAGAATTGGCGGCTTAGAAGACCCTTCCAGGATTTGATTGAGTTTGACGGGGAAGGAGGAAAGGTGATCCTGAGAGGGCTATTTCGCTCTGGTTTCTTGCCATCAGTGTGCCACACTGTTGGATAAACAGGACCTTGAGAGTTGTTGTTGCCCCGAGTCACGGTGCAGCCAGAGTCAATCCGATAGGGGAGTCCGTTGGCACTGCCAGCTTGGCAGCCGGATGGCTCTTCGCGTTGTCTTCGGGGCTTTGATACTTTGGCTAGCATCAATCACGATGGCTTCCAGACCAATTGGACCCTCAGCTTTGAATAATTGAATTTAGGGCCAAAATACTCTTGTACAATGAGAAAGGACGCATTAGATTCCCGACATTCGGGCATAGTAGGCAGAGAAACGGCGAGAGTGGCAAGACGAGAGCAGAGCGACGTGGGAACTTCCGCCTGGCAAGCAAGCCAAATGAACATCAGGTGACCGAGCCATGCTGTCAAACAAATCGATTTGATCGCCGAACCTGTGCAACAATTTGTTCCGAACGCACCTGTGCAAAAATTCAACCAAGCGGGTTGTGTTAATAAATTGGGATGAGTTTTGCGCTGCTTGTGCACCATTTGCACAACGCTCCACCTGCGCATTTTGTCTTTGCGGTGGACAACCTGTGCAGTTTTTGCATTTTGTGCAGTTGTGTTTTTTTTTGATGTACCGAAACGACCAGTGCCACAACTTTCAAGAAATTTTATTGGTGTGAGTCTTTGGTCAAAATGCATTCGGCTGTGTAATATTTGACGGCATCGAGCCCAAGGTGTGCAACATGACTTCAAAAATATGCTCCCCTGTGTCAAAAAGTGTGAATTTGGAATTATGGCCCACTATTACAGCCATAAGTGGGCCATAATTCAAAACTCACACTTTTTGACACAGGGGAGCATATTTTTGAAGTTATGGTGCACACCCCGAGCTTGATGAAGTCAATAATTACACAGCTGACTGCATTTTCACGGAAAACTCACATCAATGAAATTTCTTAAAAGTTGTCGCGCCAGTTGTTTCGGTACATCAAAAAAAATACACAACCCCACAGAATGCAGAAACTGCACAGGTTGTTAACCTCAAGGACAAAATGCGCAGGTGGAGCGTTGAGGAAATGGGGCACAAGTAGCGCCAAACTCACCCTAATTTATTTACACAACATAGTCGGTTGAACTTTTGCACATCTTGCCTGCTCCGGTTGATACAGTCCGCCATTCTTGACCTGGGGAATTGAAAATATTGCGGCTGATTGCCGAAATCGACTGAACTCGAAAATGGCTTGGAAATGGCCGCCAGTATTAACTGGCAGATCCAGCTTCGAAAGTCCAGGACATAAATGAATTTTGATGGCTTACTGTTGAACTGACGCATCATCGCACCCTTGGCCTCTATTGGACGGAATTTGAACTGAGTTGAAGCGCATTGGCTTGTTCGGGAGAAGGAATTAAATTTAAAGTCTAAAATTCCGAGTCTCGGGCTTCAGCAAGTATATTTGCGTATTAGTACAGGACGAATGTTTCGGCGGCGAAAATGAAGAGAATTTAAAGCAGTGAAAGCTGACGATAAGATCCAAAAGTGATAAAGATCCTAGACGATTCCTGATGAGGTTAGTTCGCGCTCCCAAACCCTTGCATTGTCTTCTGAAATCGGAGGCTGGAATATACTAATGGGCAAGGCATTATTTATTTTGTAAAAAGAATAAGCCCGTGCATTTCTTTTGTTGGTGCCGCGAAGGTGTGTAAAAGTGGCCTGTGCATTTTTCCGGCACATTTCGTTACCTGTGCAGTAGAAAAATCTGCGGAGCAGCCTGTGCACTTTTGTTGTGATGAAGCAAGGGGTGTGAATATTTTCGGAAATGTTGACTTGTGCACATTTTCTCATGCCTCGAGGGGTAAATCAACAAACCTAACCTGTGTGCTATTTTGTGAAGAGGTGCGTGTTTTTTGCGAATTATGGCCCAGTATTACTGCCAAATGTGCCAACAGGTCCCCCGAAGATTGTGCACCGTGTTTTGATGTTGGACGAAATAGCGCTAGAGCCGCGTGCGCGCTGGGATAACAAAACAAACAAAATCCTGGCCTGCACCAATCACTTGATTCAGTGTCCATTGGATTGCGGGATCGTGATCTGGACTTACAATCTCACAACGCATTATCGGCTCTATCACAACCTAAAATCCCTCAACAATATTCCACTTGTGTACCAGACCACCGAACTTGAACTGAACCGCATGCAAAAGGTCTGGGAAAATCGCCAAAACTATCCGGCAACTCGCAAGAAGAAAAACAAAACGAAGCCGCAATTACTCATCTCGGACGCGCACAGATCGACCATGGCTTTGTTGATTTGAAATTCGTGTATAATCATATTGATTGTACAAGTACAGGGACCTCGAGACAGAAGACCGCGAAGATACGTCCGAATCCGAAGACGAGGGAAACAACCCCGCCACGCGACACACTCATCGTCGAGTCATCCACGATTCTGACGGCTCTGCAGAGTCATTGGATCTTCGCAAGATCAAACAAGAGGCGGAGGACACACCTGGAATTCCCGAAACATCCGACGGCTACGACGACTACGAGCTCGAGTACGTGGAGGAGAAGCCTTCTGGCTCTGGCCCGTTACCAGCCATTGAAGACAATGAAACGGATAAGATGATTACTAACCTCGAATTCCCTATGATTCATCCCGCTATCGAGGTCAGCAACGACACGGCAGCTCCAAACTCCGGCCGTGGTAGTCCAGCAGTACCTCCCCCTCCTCCCCTCAACCAAACACCGCCCCAACAGACTGCGCTACCGTCCATTAATAATGCAAGCACGTAAACTTGATCCGAAAATTTTGGCTAGTCAAGGTTGAAAGCATTCGTTGGAGGTTGAATTCAAATGCACGGCAAGAGGCCCTGGGAAGCTCCTGCAAATGATGGTCCCGAAAATTCCGCGATTTTGGCCTCAAAAAGCCACTCGTTTTGGCGAACTTTGGCTCAAAAAGCCACTTTTCGGACAGACCTTATCACCTCTCGATCCACCCCACCCACACCCTCATCCCCACCCGCCCTCGACCTCGACCTCAACTCCCGCTCCACCACCACTGCCGCATGCCACTTCTCCTGCACCCCCAACTTCTTCCTCGACCAACAACTCAAATGGCTCGGATAGAGTACAGCTAGCGCCAACGGCGGCATGTCCCCCGCACCCCTCTCCCCTGGCTACTCCAGACCTGTACCCAGCGCCACGGGTATCGCGATGGATGCTGCTGGTTTAGGATCTGTTGGTGGTGGTGGTGGTGAGTATCCGAAGCAGTACAGCATCTTCGTGGGGCATTTGGCCCCGGAGACGTCGAATAGTGATTTGGTTGCTGTGCACGTTACCGTCCTTTTGTAATCTCGACTCGACACTGACAAAACGCATGCAGGTCTTCCGCAATCCGGTGCTCGGGTTGAGGAACGACCGTGCGCCGAAGTTTATCAGGCCGTTCGCGAGCTGCAAGAGCGCAAAGATTATGCTGGATCCGGTGACGGGGGTCAGTCGCGGTTTGTTACTTAGGTGAGTTTGACTATTTAAGATATTGCGCAGAGATGCTGATGATTCGTCGTAGATTCACGGACGAGGCGGACCAGCAGCGTGCGTTGATTGAAATGCATGGGCTGTATTGTCTTTCACGGCCGAGTGCGTGTTTTTCTTCCCTCTATTACATCGAGATAACGGGGCAAAATTATTTCGCCGCGTCGAGTTGGCGCGGCAGTCATGCGGCGCTTCCGCGGCGGACTGAGCGGTAGCCCTGGATATAACAAGCATGTACCTCTCAATCCCGTATGTATGAGTTGCAATACACAGGACAGTATATACCTACTTATGAACTTGTATGGATGGCGGTGGGAAGGAGTCAACACCGTCTTGTAAGTTCGTTCACCTCCCACCATCATGTCCACCAAATCCAAAGAAAAGTCAAAGTTCCTAGCCGCCATCTCCACCGACCCTGGACCTCGCCCAGCCACTCGCAAGCAGACAAGGACTGCCCAGACCGCCACTATCACCGCGGAAGGCCCCGCCGCCGTCGCTGCCACGTCATCATCTGTTACAGTTACCGTTCCCGCTACCTCACCGATTCTCCCTCCCTCCCCAAGCTCTCCAGTCAACCAATCCATTGCATCGACAAAGCCAGCTCCTACAGTGCGTGCTGAAAGGTCGACCCAATCGAAGCAGTTACAAGTGGAGGCTTCGCGAGCTAAGAAGGAGTTCTTGTCGACTAAGACTTCCCGGGACCGTATTGATGACGCAGATTCTTTCGACGCATTGGCAGAGGTCTTTGGCGATACTTATCTTGAAAAGGCTCCAGACCTCTAGCGCTATCACTCAAGAGTCCTGGAAGATCCTCAGCGCGATACTGTCCAACAACGACTCGCCAACCACGTGACCTTTTTTTTTTTTTTTTTTTTGTCTCTGCATTTTTATACCGCAACAAGTACACGATCTACTAAGACGCGGTGCCCGGAGGCGATAAATAAAGGTGTTGTTAGTGCGATGGAAGTGTCCGAAGGATGTGTAGTATAGTCGTGTGAGGGTGGGAGTCACGTTTGGGGTTTCGAGGGTATTAGCGGAAACATAAACCATAAGACCATAGCGCATGAGTGAAAGGAAATGTACATGAAAGGGAAGGGTATAGGGTGGGACGGGTGTGCCGAAATGGTGTCGGGATGGTGTTTCGATGCCACTGTTGGACAGGTCTGTGTGCGCACGACCCTTGCGCTCAGCCCATTTCCTCTACATCAGACAAATCGTCTGGAGGTTCCGGTTCGTCTTCGTAAATTGGGAGTTCTTGCGGCATACGGGGTAGACCCGTGTTTGTGAATGCTCCGGACACCTCTAAGAACTCAGCTAGTGCTGAAATTCCGTCTTTAGTGCCCAGTATTTCGGGCAGGGATATGTCCCTAGAGACTTTTTTGAGGATGTGCCGTTGGTCCTCATAGCGAGGACACTCGCGAAGCAGATGTTCGCGCGACTGGAAGGGTTCTCCACAGGGGCAGTCAACGTTCTCGGATGGCACAAAGCGGCTGTAGTACTCGCCTGAGAAGCAGTGTCCGATCCGACACTGTGTAACCCGCCCAAAGACTTCTCTCGACAACGCCGTAAAATGCGGGGTCGGTTTTAGGGAAGGGGCGAAGCGGTTTGCCATGGCATAGCTCCCCGTCTTCTGTGCGGACTTCCATTCCTTGACCCAGGACCGGTGGACTTTCTCTTTCGATTTCCTGAGTGCGTGCGAGCGGGTTCCTCCAGGTGGCGCCGCGAGTTCCGTTCCGGTTTTCGCCAGCGCGTCTGCACGTTCGTTCCCAACGATGTCGCAGTGGCCTGGCGACCACCCAATCTCGACTTTATGTTCTGGGTCGGCGTCGAGGAAGGCACAGATTCTTTTGTGGAATACATGTGCAGAGAGTTGGCCCCACGTGACCATTGTGCGCGAGAATCCACCTCCCCCTGTTCCCAACCAAAGCCACCTCCGCTACCCGCGCCAAGCGATGAGCGTATTCTCGTTCGCTTTGATGGTGACGTCCCACCCCTCTTCAATGCGCCTTACCCGGAGATCATCGCCACTGTCAATAAACACCTCGCTTCCTTGTCCCTCCCTAGCCTACTCTTCGCGAAGAAGCAAAGCAGCACCAGCATCTTTCTTGTACCTGGATCTGCGTCGGCTACTGACATACTCAGCAAGGAGTGGTCTCGCTGGGGTCCTGCGATCTTGCCTGGCGGCCGCGTTGTGCCGGTAGCATTATATGGCCACCTTCAGGTGAACGGAGTGCCGTTTGATGAGGTTGCAGACATGGGAGAGTTGAAGCGCGAGTTTGAGATCCGGAATCCAGATTTGGGCCCAGTCACCGGTCTCCCAACTTGAGTCAATCGCCCGCCTTCCGAATCGCAGACAGCCGCCATCGTGGCCAGCGGGCGTAAGCCAAAACGTGCCGGTTCTGTATATTTCCTTCTCCAGTCACGTGAAAAGGTCGATCTTGCGCTCTCAAGCGGCCGCATCATCCTGTGTTCCACTAGTCCCACTGTCGCTCGTGGCTTCCCGCATCTTCGCATCTCCCAGTGCTGGGGATGTCACAAATACGGACACACCAAGGCTCGATGCAACGTCAAGAAGCCATCTTGCGGCATATGTGCGAAGCCCTCGGCGGACCATCCTCACGGCGACACCTCCCAATGTTCTGGCCCTGTGGAATGCCTCAATTGTGGTGGAAAGCACCACGCGGATTCGTATACCTGCCCGCGTCGGAAAGAGTTGGCGGTAACTCTGGCGGAGCGCATGAAGGACCTTCACCAGGCTTTAGATAAGTCGTCGGTCCACCCTCTCCCGTACATACAATCCCCTCGTTAATCCTCTCCATCCTTGATTCATACCCACCCTATGTCTCCCTCTTCCCCTTCCTTCCCGTTCCATCTCAAATATTTGATACTGTTACTCCTCAAACTTTCATTCCCTTGCTCGATACTTAACCTTCTTTTCCTCTCTCGTTATAGTCTATATTACTGTTTCCAAACTACCTACTATATGAAATCTCCGCCGACTCTTACCGTACTGCTGCATAGCTCTTCCGTAGCCAGGTACAGCATATATTAGAACTTCAAATCAAATCAAATCAAATCAAAGTTCATGTTGTCAGTGATTTATTATAAGTTAGACGTGACGGTGATGCGGTGGGAAGCGGCGGTCGAGCGGCGGCCGCGGCGAAATCTGTGACAACTTCGCCGCGTCACCCCTCTTGTATATGCGGCGTGTCTCAGCAATGATGCGGCGCACCTCAAACCAACTGCGGCGCTAGTTCTCTCGCATACAGTGCACATGCGGCTTGCAAGCGGCGCCACTCTTCGGAATCAAGTTGTACTACAAAGCAACTACGAACCTTTGACGAAGCTTTCAGCGACCCGAGATTCAAGCTCAGCGCAAACTGTCAACTTTCCTGGGCTAAGTGTATCCACAGTTTATGATAATTATATACGACTCAGAAGTGAAACCTTGCCAGTGCGGCGCCCCCCCTCTTCTTTCAAAGTTCTTCCTTATTCTTCATGAGACTCTCACTTATTCTCAACGGTGCACTCGCTCTTCTGTTGGCAGTAACCAATCCAGGCCGCCCCGCAGCTCTTTCCGAATGGATCTACTCTTCACTGCGTTCATCCTACACAATCCCCACCATTCTCACTCTCTACGGGCTCATACTTGGCTATCTGCTCGTCGCTGTGCATAATCTAGAGAACCCAGAACCGTCTACTAAGCGCCGTAGAGCACAGCTCATTCCCTATTATACTCGTTATGGCAATAACTTATAGTAAGTCTTGGACGGTGGGATTTTGCGTCGTTTGCGACAGATAGAACCGCTTTTCGGCTGGTTCAACTTTCAAGATGCTGAGAGAACCACTGATAAGATTCCGGCCATCACTCCAATCGCCAAGCGCTGATCCACTGCCATAAAAGGCAGAACACATCAATAACCCCAAATGTGCATTTTTTCGCTCATTGGGACATCATTTCCCATCAAACTTGTATGCCCCAATGTATAGCTTTGGTGAAGCCCAGTAGACCCCCAGCTTGAATTATGGCAAAAGCTGGTGTAGTTCCCGAAATATTGGGCTGCCAAGTTGGCCATATTTCGGCTGTTTTGCTATTTTTGCCCATGTTACGGCAAAAAATGGCCGACTTGGCAGCACAATATCTCTGGAACTGCACAGCCATTTTGCTTAATTCAAGGTGTTAAACCAGCAAGTTTTGGACGATGGGCGATATACTGTGCAAAAAGTATTTTCAGGTTAGTTCCAATGTTTCGTGAAAAAATGATCAACTTTATCGGGGTACAACTTCAACTTTTGTGCAACTTCAATCTTCAACTTTGGTAGGGACAAGTTGGAGGTAGGAGCAACTTGAACTGTACTCATGACAACTTGCGGGACGGCTTGCTGCAACTTCGAGCACGGCACTCCGCATTTCGCGGCCCGATGATGATGGGTTGGATGGCCGGTTTGGTTTACCCGCTTTGCCGCTGATATGATAGCTCGGCGTTGTTCGGCCTCGCAAACATCTGGAATCTATCGAGCTCATGATGGGCCAGTGCACCCGAATCGACGGCCTATAGTTCTGTACACTGCCAGAGAAGATGACAAGTATTCAAATCAACGTATTCAATGGTCACTCACGAATATTATCAATAATAGTCTGTTTAATTGTTTAATTTTGAACACTGACCAGATGTGAGTGGGTTGCACCGTGCGGAGATGCTATGATGAACGATTCCGCGCCTTTACTTCCCAGATGTTGACTTGATCGAGTCCACTGCTTGGCAGACGAAGCTTCGATTCAATTACTTTGGTGGCAAATTTTCAGCGAATATCCCCAGGGCGAGACTGAACCTAAGTACTAGCTAGTCTGGCGGTGTATGTTCCAATATTGTTGAACGGAATTCCCATCACCCTCTAGAATTGTCTGGCAGTAAGCCTTCTTGATCGTTGAATCAGTGTACTTACGCTAATTCTTGACAGGAGATATAATAATCATCCATGAATTAATGGAGCTTACTTATTACCGAAATTTGTTAAGACAGAACCTGCACTGCGAGAAGTTGAAAATGTATCCAAGGGATGTGAAGTTGCTCCACCTGAAAACATGGTCGGCTCAAAGTTGCCGCAATTTAATCCGAGATCAAGTATGGCTAACGAAGAGAATTATTGAATTAGCGGAGGTCACCGATAGGGACGGCGTTATAGTCGCGTTAGACCAGGAAAAAGCTTACGATAAAGTAGAACATGATTACTTATGGCGGACACTCGCCAGTTTTGGTATTCCTCAAGAATTCATCGACACAATAAAATCACTCTACAGCGACGCGTATACTTACGTCTGCGTGAACGGAGAGATGAGCTCTCGTCCCTTCCGCGTGACACGCGGTGTCCGTCAAGGAGACCCGCTATCCTGCCTACTATTCGATCTAGCCATTGAGCCCCTTGCCGAAGCACTACGACAATCGAACCTGAAAGGTTTCAAAATACGAGGAAAACGAGAAAGATTAATCACCTCGCTCTTTGCCGATGACACCCTGGTTTACCTAGACGCTAGCGACGATTTTGGAGCTCTGATGAATGTACTTGATGAGTGGTGCATTGCCGCCGGAGCTAGATTCAATATAAGCAAGACTGAAATGATACCGATTGGGAAAATAGACCACCGAGATAGAGTGCGAGCAACCCGCTTTGTCAATGGTATGAACGGAACCGCAATCCCTGCACACATCAAGATAGCAGCGGAAGGAGAGCCAATACGAACCCTAGGCGCATGGGTAGGAAACGGTGTGGAGCAGACCGAGACGTGGGCAATCACGCTGGAGAAGATAGAGAAAGCATTAGACCGCTGGGAGCTCGGTCACCCATCAATGGAAGGCCGCCGCCTTATCATCCTGATGGTAGTTGGTGGAATGACACAGTATTTGGCTACCGTTCAAGGGATGCCAGCAGAGGTTGAAGAGAGACTCGAGCGACGAGTCAGGAGCTTCCTATGGGCGGAAAAAACCCAAGTCAGAGTAAACAAGGAAACCGTCCACGCACCAATTGATGCGGGAGGAAAGAACCTTCTCGACATTATGGCACGAAACGAAGCCATTGCTATCACCTGGCTCAAGCGATACCTAAATTTTGGACCGGAACGCCCGCTATGGTGCTTTGTCGCTGACGAACTGCTTGCGCACCGAGCAGTCAGCGCAGACCTCAATGTTGATGAGGCGCTGAGATACAACACATACCTACAATCCTGGGCTCCATATCAGTCAGCACTGAACTTGAAGAGCAAAGACCTTGCGACGATGATGGCAGTCGGCCGTAAATACGGGGTGAGAGCCGAGGCAATCGCGATTGATCGCGAAATATTAGACACAATGCCAATTTGGCACCACAAATTCTCGGACGGCGATAGGCGGCTGTTCAACTCACCGGAGAACGTCGTATCGTGCCTGAAGGACAAACACCGCCTACGGTGGGTTAAAGACGCGCGCGAATTAGCCAACAAAGCTGGGAGTAACCGGCATACACACCGAGTAGACTGCCGGTGCGCTGCGTGCCGTGTCACCCGGGCAATAACAGGCTGTGGACATCCACATAAATGCTACCTTAAGGCCCAAGCACTACTAAACTCGATTGAGGACAAGTGGGACCCGAGGGTGATGCAACCTGAAGACTACATCAGGAAAAACCTACTTCGGTAAATTACCGCTAATTTGGGGAAATTTGGTTCTGAGATTCCAAACAAAGGCAATTGGAGGAAATTTCTCCTCATTACCACTGTATGCTAGATTGTGTAGCTTACCTGAGTAGGATAAATTGAAAGATGCACCAAATTTCATTCCTTTGAGTCAAAAGTGCATCGGAAGTTGTCTGCCCGCCGATACAGCGAATGGAAGTGCAACACAAGCCATATTGAAGTTGGGAAGTGAACGAAATCATTCAATCTCCGCTGATGCGATCAAGGGGTGATGGTTACCGTTGACAGATCGCAACAAATGGCGTGACTTTGGTTCGTCTTTCTTGTCCTCTCCCACCAATGGCACCATCTCTCCGCCTTCCCCTCCCTCTTTCCGCCAGCGACTCTTGCGTCAACGTCGTTGAAAACGTTCCTCAAACATGACATGTCAAGTCCATCAACCGTCCATGTCGTCAAGGCTTCCGAGTCCCTCCCCTGTTGCTGCAAGATATGCCCCACAAGATCTCAAGCCATACCTCAAGCCTCCCCGCAAGACGTCAAGCCTTTCTCCTCAATCTACCGTCCTTCAATGCCGTTCAATAGCATCTCCTCAGGATCGACTCGCAGCTTGGCGCCTGCAAGTCAAGATCTTCGTCTCTCGCACTCAGCTCCACTTCCACGACACCCGCGCGCAATACCATTACGAGCTGATGGCTGGCTGCCCTATCTATCTCAAGGTGCGTCCCCCCTCTTCATTTCTTCTTGTTCTTCGGCCATGGATCTCCACCCGACGTTGGTGTGTTTCGTTGCCAATCCTTTGATCTGCCGTAGGGCGATACCAGCTGCGTTATGATAACAGTCATCAGTGTCGGAGAATTGATCATCTTTGCCAGGCTTGCGGCTTTAGCGGGAAGAATTCGCATTACGCTTGGCGTTGCAGCGTTTGCAGGTGGTGTCGCAGTCAGGATTAAACCATTGGTAAGTTTGTGGCTCAAACCTTTGACAATGATACGTTGCTGACATTCCCTACCAGAATGATGTGCTCCAACCTATTGCACAAACCGTCGGGTCACACCAACGATGCTTTTCAAGGTTTGTCCGCGTATTATCTGTTTGAGGATACCAGAGGATGCTGATAACTCAATCAGAATCCGGTGCTTGTGGGCTCGTGCTTCTACTATCGGATTATCGTGCTCCCAGAGCTTGCGTACTGCCGCCTGTTATATTGTAGTCTGTCAATACATGATGGTATCGTTGCATACTGCAGTGGATTGAGGCCGCAAATGCGTCAGAAAGGTCAGGCAATTGACGGTAATTTTGGTCCTAATTAGTGGTAACTAGATTGGCAGGTTGCTAGGAAGGAAATCGGTCCAAGTGAGGCCATCTGGGGAAATTCGGAGGAAATTAGAGGCAATCGGAGCGAATTGCCGCGGGAGGCTTTTCCTGATGTATGAAAGAGATCAAGAACCCACTGCACACGAGGATGAGAACACGGCCGACTTTGATACACGGGTAACAACAAAAGGCACGCTGGCGGATGTATTCAGGATATTTACAAATGATGAGAGCAATGGTGCACATACCGCACCCACAACGAAGTTCGCCAACGAACAACAGCCAATGATAACCGTCTTCACGGACGGCTCCGCGATTGATAATGACACCGAAGATGTTAAGGCGGGCGCTGGTGTGTTTTTCGGAGATGGTGACACCAGGAATAAAGCGCTGAGGGTGCCAGAGATGCTGGGGCCGTCAAATCAAGTGGGAGAAGTACTGGCCATCAAAGAAGCTATCGAAGCGGCGCCACTGGACGCGCCATTAAGAATATATACAGACTCAAAGTACGCTATGAATGGACTCACCAAAAACCTACAAAAGTGGCAAGACGAGGGCTTCCACACAGTTGCAAATGGTACTCTCTTCGAGCTCACAGTAGCCAAAATAAGAGAAAGGGAAGCAAAAACAGAGTTCTCATGGGTAAAAGGACACTCCGGGAACGCAGGAAATGAGGCAGCGGACAAACTAGCTGCAGAGGGCAGCCACAAAATCACCGAAGATGAGATCAACATCGAGGCTCAAGCTGCACTCACCCTTCTAGGAGCCAAACTCCAAGCCATGTCTCAATCCCTCGCATACAAAATCATTCGAAAGCTGAAAATGGAGAAACGATCATGCCAGGAACTGCTGGATAGAAAAGCTACAGCCGAGAACCTCAAAACAATCAAAATGACAGTAGCTGGAAGTGGCGGCGCGCCACCGTCGCGTAAGATCTGGAACTCGACTCGAAATAAAGATATTTCAAGAAGCATACGCTTCTTCCTCTGGATGCTGATCCACGACGGGTACAAGGTAGGAAAATTCTGGGACAACATCCCGAATCACCGTCAACGGGGGATTTGCGATGTCTGCGGCACACACGAGACAATGGAACACATCCTCACCCAATGCACAGCACCAGGGCAAAAAGAAATTTGGGACCTTGCATCCGAGATGTGGCACTTAAAAACGGGCAAAGACCTGAGGCCCACAATGGGCGAAATAATGGCCGGCGGAGTAACGAAGCACGGCGACCCCGGGACGACTCGCCTTTATAAGATACTCATAACTGAATCGGCTCACCTCGTTTGGCGCATCCGGAACGAACGCGTCATTCAAAACACTGGGCCAGCTCCGCTTGCAAAAATAAGGAATCGTTGGTTAAAAACCGTAAACAACAGGCTTGCTATTGACTGTGCTATGACAGACAGATTAAAGTATGGTAAGAAGAGCCTGAAAGAATCATTGGTTAAGAGTACTTGGAGGAAAACTCTTAAAGGGGAGCGCACCCTGGCCCGAGATTGGCCTAGAACAGTCGGGGTTTTAGTGGGTGTCGGTTAACCGTTGGCGATGAAAGCTGAACGGCGGCGGATCCTTGTGGTCTGTCGTCGGAATGCTGGAGTTAGCGGATATGCCGAAGCCCCACATACCGCGCTACAGGCGCGGACGCGGTGGACGCGTTTCCTCGAGAGGACAACAATCAAAACTGGCCTGGTTCCAAGTCCGAGGCCTCAATCTTAGGCGCGCGGGAGTGACCGAACGATGTCGGCCCGGAAACTGTGACAGGTTGCCCGTGAACCTGTCGCGGTGAAAGGGGACGAGAGGGCATCGCGCCCTCTCTCTTTCTATGCTCTAACGAACTCAACCCGCCACATAACGCCCCCTCAAAAAAAAAAAAAAAAAAAAAAGTTGCCGCAATTTGAAGTTGTATAATTGCAAGTTGCATCTCGCCGAGTTGTCGCTAAGGCTGAAGTTGCTGCAAATTGTGCACAGATCGGAAGTTTGTCGCCAAAAACTTTTTGCACACTATGTCTGCCATAGATCTACAAGCCTAGCTATCCAGCTTTGCGCCAAAAACATGGATAACCGGGCCTTAATTTGCAGTTTTCAATGTTTATCTCTGTTTTGCCTTTTATGGTTGTGGATCAAGATTATTTGATCAGACTGATGGACGAAATGAGGTCGGTGGAATACTCTACTGACATCTGGCACCTCAAATCTACCGAAAACCTGCTTAGATGGCCAAGAGCAGTCAAAAATTCCACCGTCCAAGACTTATTGCCATAACGAGTACTTACCAAAGAAGGTGTGTACCTGCCTGGTACCGCCTTTTCGAATACTAATTCCATCAGACCGGCTTCAAGGCTGGGTACGCGAGGAGACGGCGAAAACGCGAGCTCCCCGTGAAACAATTGATATCACAGCCGCATCGAAACGAAACTCCCCCTCTCCCTTTCCAAAAGCTGCGGTATCAGCAAATCAAAACGCTCTCATCCCAGTTCCGACGGCTGTAGTATCCTCACCTCAAACCAATCTCCCCAGTAATGACGTTTGCCAATCTGTTTTCCCCCTGCCATCTTGGGACGGCTTCCCGGATGGCCGCATTCACTGCCATTTCACGCCGCAACAACTTGCGGACACCTCCCAACTCCTAATTTATTGGGTCGCTAATAAACCTCCGTGGAAAAGAGGGTCGCCTGACGCAGCATCGCCTGAGAAAGAGAAGATTTCCCGATTTCAATGTGCTGGGGTTTTGGAATGCAGCTCAAGAGTTTGCACCGTACAGATCGCACCCGGAGCAGATATCTCTCGGCAGGTGAAATCGGATTGTACCTGCGGCTTCCAGCTCCATCACCGTACATGCAAATTTGAATGGTCAATTTCTGTGTATCGAAACGGCGCTGTCTTTCAAACCAGCAATTCGTCACTCGCGCTATACTCACTCACTTCTGACACCGAAATCCAAGCCAGCACAACTCCAGTCCTTTATTACAAGGCAACCCGTGGCTCTCATCTCCTCCCAGCCAGTTGAACCGTCGAGTGCAGAGCGCGCTGAGTCGCCTGGGAATTCAGTTTCGCAGGTCAATGACGGTAATCCCATTTTTCTCTCGTATTAGCGGGTTTGTGCGAAGCGACCCGGGTCGCTTTGGGACCGCTCAGATCTCGACAACGAGCAGTCTCAGGCGTGAAGTCCCAGCGACCTAGGAGTGCCCCAGGGCAATACTGTATCATTTCGACCAAAGATTCAGCCACTGTGACCTGTGACCCCAAAGATTCAAATTTTCAGTCATTCAAATTGCCTTTTTAGGGAATTTTCGGTGATTTCCGGGGCTATTTTGATGGGAGAACGGCCCAAAACAGCCTTGTGACATAGGACACCTTTTGCAAACATTCAATTCAAGCCCGGCTGTGACATGTGACCTGAAAAAACGGTCGAAATGATACAGTACTCTTCCAGGTCGCTTAGAGCTCACACCTGGTATCTTTTGTTTCGGAGATCGGTATGAGCAAGGGGTTGCGGGCCGGAGAAGCCGGCACACCGGCTAGGGAGGGTGGGTCGCCTGAGAGGCCGGGGAAAAAAAATAATGACCTCTTATATTGTGCCCTGGAATGGGTTCTAGAAGCTTGCTCGAACGAACATCCGGATTTGGAAGGATCGGCCATCAAGTTGGCTGTGTTTGACAAGATCACCACTAGTGCATGTTGAACTTGTGAATGGTAATTTTTCTGCTTTATTGTAAGGATTGACTTCATATAATACCATGCAGAGGGGTTCTACCAGGTTTGAGGCTGAACTTCCGTTCCAAATGAGCGTTTCTGATGGTAACTTCCCTATTAGGACATTACATAATGCTTACGTGGTAGGGTGGTTCCCGCCAAAAGGTTCATAAAAGCAAGGGGGAATCGGGATTAAAATTTCGTACCGCGGGTGGGGGGGAGGGGGGGTCTGGGGAGGCTCTTAAAAAATTTCCAGTGTCTAGTACTCAGAAGCTGTCTGGAGCTCAGAAAGGCTCGGGAAGGGTATTTAGCTAGTCTCTGAGCATGACTTTGGTGTAAGTGGCGGTGAAACACTCATGTAAGTAATTGTCGGTAAAATTGGCAGTGGGTCGCTCGATACGCGAGTCACATCATGGCGTGACTCGCGCAACACGGTCTCTCAAAAAAATGCTCAAGGTACAACAGCTGGTGGAAAAATCTGTTTGAATGGACTCCACGTCCATCGAATACCGATTTTGAATGATCTTCATAAATTCTCACGTCCACTGGGGTCATGAAAAATGCAACACGCACTGATGTTAACACCAAAACCAGCTTTTATGCCTTCAACGAGTGTCCGGAAGACAATGCAAGGCAAATGCAAGGCCTCTAGAAGCAATTTGAGCAGTCTACAGACATGTATCCAGCATTAGATATGCCCTTTGCCTCCAACACGCAGAAAATCGCGCACCCGCAGGCTGCGGGATCTGCCGCGGCGGCGGCACTGCGGCTTAATGACAATGGTGGGAAATCATTACTGTATATGGGAGGGGAGGGGGGGGAGGGGGGGTCAGCCCAAGCCCTTAAAAAAAAATTCGACCCTATATCCGATTTTCGAATCCCGATTCCCCCTTGCATAAAAGAAAAAACGGGTCGAGGGATTTTTTTTTATTCTTCGCACCCCCTTGGGTATGAGCGCTGAACTTAAACGACTGATACATACCTTGTTTTTTGTGTCGAAAGAATTGTTTCAAATGAATCCTGTAAGGTTGATCCCCTGATTTGGAAGTCCAACTTCGAAGAATTGGTCCTCTGCTGCGCGCTAGATGGCCAGTTTCGTGATGATGGGTGATCCAATCATAAATCTGGTTTTGACCGCTTTAGGAAATCAGAGTCAGAAATGCTCGTTCAACGCAGCGTTGGTGGAAATAAACACACCAGCCACTAATAACGAGTCTCCCCACCATTTGCCTTGAACAAATCCCGCACCCGATTGGGCAAGCTGTCATATAACTTGTCGATACATATACGCCTGATTAATTTGTTCCCTCTTCCTTCAAAGCGGCCCATAATTCCTCCTTGTTCTTCGGCAGTGGATCCCTAGCGCGCACCATGGTCTCCAAATAATCCCGAAGATTCTCGATGATGTTCATATCCGGTGAATTTGGTGCCCAGGGAAGAACCTCAAAGCCTTCGAGCTCGAGCCACCCCAAAGCATGGAGCGATGCTTTGAATCGCCGTCCTGCTGAAAATAGACAGTCGAGCGATCCAAATCATGCTTGTTGAGGGTCCGCGGGAGGGTTTCGGCCAGGATGTCGGTGCAACCGAAGCTGCGTTCCGTGGGAGAGCCCGGTGCATGCACCGGGTATTTGTCGACTTTGGCGAAATGAAGGAGGATCGTGACGATGGGGTCCATGTCGAAATGGTCGAGCAGCACCCGAGTATGGTCAGCTTGAACCATATCAACGATGATCGGGTCAGCGACGAGTTTAGTCTTAAGTGCGGCAAGGAACTCAGCGGGTGTTGTAGTTTGATGTAAGCGCCCGTGTACCAGCTCTGTTCAGCGGACGGGTCGATGAAATAGATCGAGTATCCGCGATCAGAACCATCCGGCAGGTAGTGAAGTTTCCCCGCTGCCACTAGTCGTCGTTTCAAGTCGACTGAGCAGTCGGTGATGATGTTGGCGATGGGGTGGATGTCGATGTCGTCGTTGGGGTGGGTGGATGTCGATGTCGTCGTTGGGTGGGATGATATGAAACTCGTCTTCCTTTGCGAGGCCGTCGTGGACGATAGCAGCAGCAATAATATCCGCCCCTCCTGCACGGTCGGTAGGGCGATCGGATTGACCGAAAACAGCCGCAAGAGTCGACACTTTGATATATATCGGTACAGTTTATGAACGGGGATACAGTCGCAAACCCCGAAGCGAAACGTTTAGCTTTTGCGCTTGATTGTGGGTGGACTAGGAAGCGGAAATGGGTGGCGTTTGTTGTAGACTTATAGTTTACTCTCCTGGCTACCACTTACAATCAAGGATCGAGTGAATCGACTATGATTTCATTGAGAACGAGGGCAATGTATGGGGCGAGTCAAATATCGCCAAATAACGTGATAGCGAAACACTTCAAAACACAACAAATTGAGCCATTCTTGCGCAAATTGACCAGTTTGTTCATGAAATCTGCCTCAAAATGACTTTCTATATTACTACTGTATGTTACCGGCCACAATTCCAGAGCAAAAAATAATATTTTGCATTGGTGCATCTGCCGGCGTAAACAAAGCCGAAACAAACAAGGCCATTGCCGGCGGCGAGAGGACTTTTGACCCAATTTCTTTTGTGGTTGGGTGCTCCGATAGTGGGGTGCCTGCATGCAAAGATTTGGCCCCGGGGGAAAGCGTTAACCCTGTATTCGGCGAGTGTTTCGCTTCCTAGTGCCGTTTCGCTTCGGGGTTTGCGACTGTATTGATAAGCTTTACCTGGCTTAGTTTCAAGCGCGTCCCTCGCTACTTGACGTTGGTTATGCTTCACCCGGGCCATCGTTCAACCATGGACTATAGGTGCGCCTGCGTGAGCACCAAGCAGCCAGGCATAGGCGGGAAGCCCCATGATGGTGTCGTTTGCGGGTGTCGCAGGAGTGTCGTGTTGACCAGGTTCGACAGAGGGTGTACATAGTTCTGCCGACCTGGCAATAGAGAGTAGTTCGAGTGGGTGGGCGCCAGAGTGAATTCGTCTCAATTTCGGTCATGAAAGGCATTTATAATGTGTAAGTTACTTGGCGGGAGGCAGCGCACGTCATGGTTTTTTTTTCAAATCCTCGAAGGAATGTGAAACTGAACGGCGGGCTGCCGTCGGATATCTATGCACAAAATTTTGGCACGAATGAACTGTGCTCACCTCTCAGGGATTAAAGTTAAACAATTTTGGGGGTTGGTTCATCACACCGGGTCGTGGGGTGGGCGTACTCAAGGTGAAGAAAGATAGGTTCGTCTGTTGGTTTCTGTAACTGCCGGCTAGCTATCGCGGTCAAAATCAGGTAACAAGCCTTGAGTAATCGGAATTTTACCAAATCAATTATCCGAGAGCTAAGATAGAGAGCGTGGGATCCCCGCACCCTTATGTCAGCATCACACTGTGACATTGTCACGCTCGACGTCGAGGGCTTATAGCACGATGCTAAGGTCCAGATTGGGAGTTTTGCCCAATACAAGTCTTAGATAGAGGTTCAATGAAGGGTTCCTATTGGGCAGAGTTGCCAAAATGTCCCTTGGTCTCTTGCTATATGACGCACAAAAAAATTCAGACCACTTTTTTTCTGAGTGTTTCTTTGTGGTTTTCTCACCAAATGGGACACTTTTCAAAAATTTCGGAGGAAAATTTGGCCAGCACAGCCACAGGATAGTCATCTCGGCATGCTTCGGCAGCTCGCTTAAGGGTGGGACCTGTCAAACCTTTGCGGCGCAATGAGTGACAGAACCTCCTTGCAGTGTGGAAGGTGCTTTTCAAAGCAAAAACCAAAATTTCAGAGCCGAAACAGCGAGAATGTCTTCTAAGTCTGTAGGTCAGACCTTCCGCAGGCCGGAAAGAGCACGAATTTTTTTTGTGCGACTGGGGATTTGGCCGTGGGAACGATTAATAAGCGTTACATAACGTGCTTAAGTAAGGTGCGGGGATCCCACGCTCTCTATCTTAGCAGCAGGACTTAGTTTTCTGTGGAGGAGACGCCGCAAATGAAGTAATGCAGCTTGAATAATCTACCGTTTTACCGAGCCGTTCAACCGTGTAAGAGGAAGGTCGTTGATGGGACATAGCAATCCGCAGTCGCATGCCCCAGGATTAGTGAGAATGATGGTCATGAGGTACATTCACCGCTAGCGGGACACCGAAACAGTAGCAGAGGGTCGCTAGCATTTACCACGGCTGAAAGACAAAGAGCAGATTGAATCCTGAAGCGTTTGGGTTTAGCTTGTGTATCGGTCATGGTCAGAATTTTGCCGTTTCCAAAGATGCATATGGGTTGTAGAAAGTTCCACGAAAGGAACCCTGGAAAGGAGTTGCAGCGAATGCTGTAATATCACATGACACCGAGTCAATCGTCGGACGATTCCGGAAGAGGTGACGACGGCAGACGAGAGCGGAGGAGGGAGAGCAAACGGGGAGCAGGGTTGAGCACACGGTGCTTGGGTACAGTGGATACTGGATGCTATGGGCGGTGGATACGACTCGGATTCGAAGAGCTGATGAAGCCATTGCATGTAGCAATGCTCGAAGGCACATTCCGCATGTCAGCGGTGTCGCACGCAGGCAACACGGGTGTGAGGGTCACCCTTGGGCGCAAGCCCTGGCATTCCGCCCACCTATAGCCGCTCCCAAGCCTCTCGGTGTCTCCCAGCGTCGTTTCTGGCGTGGGAAAAAATGAGATGGTAATGGTATGATAGCGGACAGAACTTCATGTCAAGCCGTAATTTTGGTTGAAATTCTTCAAGATTTGAGATTTAGCAGGAACATAGGGTGGGTTTATAAGTAAAATTTTCATTCCAGAGAAAACGGAGTAACCCTAACCTAGGGTTAGAAAAGCGCGAAATTTTTGCGGAAATTTTCAAAATTGTGTGTACCTAACTTGTGATCTTGCGCTGAAAAATTTGCAATTTACCCTCCAAACAGCACCGGATTGCTCTGTGATGGTATTAGACTCCCCTGATACTGTGAACCATTTAGTTCAAAGTTGTTTGCTTTTTGTTCGTCTGCTCGGCGGCTATTTGATGCGTTGATGGGATCACAGGGCCACCGGTTACCGGTCGGCCCGGACCAAAAGCGCGAAATCCGGGGAGCAAAAATATTTTTTCAACTTTTCAAACTTTTGCACCGGGGGATCTTTAGCTGGCCTTCTTAGAGTGCTTTCTACACAATTTTCAATTCACCTAGGTAAAAGGTGAGGTCACAGTAATGATTTCCAAATTGGGTAACCGACTTGTCACGAAGTTAGGTCCGCTATCATATTAGAGCAGGGAGGAATACTTTGCCGTATTCATAAGTAACCATACTGAATTTTACATCAACTCCTTCAAAACTTCTTCCGCCCTGTTCCCGAATTTTTGTATGATAGCGGACAGAACTTCATGTCAAGCCGTAATTTTGGTTGAAATTCTTCAAGATTTGAGATTTAGCAGGAACATAGGGTGGGTTTATAAGTAAAATTTTCATTCCAGAGAAAACGGAGTAACCCTAACCTAGGGTTAGAAAAGCGCGAAATTTTTGCGGAAATTTTCAAAATTGTGTGTACCTAACTTGTGATCTTGCGCTGAAAAATTTGCAATTTACCCTCCAAACAGCACCGGATTGCTCTGTGATGGTATTAGACTCCCCTGATACTGTGAACCATTTAGTTCAAAGTTGTTTGCTTTTTGTTCGTCTGCTCGGCGGCTATTTGATGCGTTGATGGGATCACAGGGCCACCGGTTACCGGTCGGCCCGGACCAAAAGCGCGAAATCCGGGGAGCAAAAATAATTTTTCAACTGTTTCAAACTTTTGCACCGGGGGATCTTTAGCTGGCCTTCTTAGAGTGCTTTCTACACAATTTTCAATTCACCTAGGTAAAAGGTGAGGTCACAGTAATGATTTCCAAATTGGGTAACCGACTTGTCACGAAGTTAGGTCCGCTATCATACTTCTCTGATTGCATTTGCAGGATCAGTAGAACTGTAGAACTGCTCGTCTCGGTATGGCTCGTGCTTGAGGGGGAGTATTGTCATATTATCACATTCCATTCTTCCTGTACATTATCCTTACTGATATATTCCTATCCTCCATTTCCCTATTATACTCCGACTCCTTAGACCTCACTCCATTACACACCTTTCCCCATTTGTCTGACTTATCTACCATGTATAAAAGACCTACCTACTTCCTGTCACCTGAATATTATCATTCTATCTGTTCACTTCCATCGCACTCCGCGCTCAGTTCACAAAACATATCATCATGACTAAAACCACAAAGCATGCTATAGCAGACTGCGTCGGGGTCATGACCCTACGCCCCGCATGACATAGCGGTGTGGTACTTTGCCTAGTGCTGGCCATAAACACGATACGAAAAACTATATTCTGAATATATTCAAATAAATATGAATACGATACGGTGCTCGAACCCTTCACTGAATATGAATACGGTTGAATATGAATATGCCAGAATATGGATACGAATACGATACGGCCATAGCGTACTCGAATATATTTGAATACGTTTGAATACCACTGCGGCGTGATTTGGCCCCTCGGCAGTGCCTCCCGGCCGAGATTTTCGGGGTAATCATCGGTCTATATCAGCCGTGAATACGACAATCAGCCTCCCGTGGTCTTCCGAGGCATTCGGCATAGATCCGACCAGTCTCTCGGGCATCTCGGATAACATTCCACACCGGCATCCTGAGTCTCCGAGCCGTCCCATGATCATGAGCCGTCCCATGTTGAAATTGGACCTTTTATACGGTGCAGGTCATTCAGAACATTGAATGGACGCAATATGAATGATAATCAAGCGTATTGAACACCTGTTTGACTTGGTTAATGTGCCTGGTATAGTAAGTGTCTTGTACGCAGAAACTCAATGGGAAACATTACATATCTTGAAGTGTTTCTGTGGGCTCTAAAGCCGAAGTTTACTGTCTCGTTTATCGGGGACGTGTATTTCAGAAAACGTGCCTGATTTCTTTGCTCGTGAAAGATGCCAGAATATAACGAATTTATTGGACTCAGATATAGAGTAAGAATTTATATAATCTAGTTACATTTTTGGCCACAATGAATCAATTGTATTTTAGCTATGGTGCGCGTCACTTAGTCACCGCCTCCTTTGCACTACTGCCAAATCGGCCGGAGGCCGAAATTTTTTCAAAACACCCTATTGAAGGCTGGATTTCAACCGATTTGGGGACTTTTTGAGTGGACTTTTGACGCCGCCCGTCTTCTCTCTCTAGCATATCACCTCTGTGGTCGTCGTCGTCGCTCCGCGCCGCGCTCGCTCCTCCTCCTCCCGCTTTGTCTACGTCTATAGAGCAAGCGAGCGTCTTTCGAAGTTCCCGCCCGTTCGCCATATCGACTACGCCAACTCGCCGGCCGCCAGCTCCCCGCCAACTCGCTAACTCGAATCGCCAGCTCCCCGCCAACTCGCTAACTCGAATCTCGAACCTTTCGAACAACATCCCCCGGTACAGCACTCGAGTCTACCCCCAGCTCAATCCCTTTTGCTTTCGTATCTCAATCGTCTCGCCTGGCCCGCCCGCTACGATATCTGTGATGAAAGTGTATTAACAGGGGTTGTATATGCTCAGGGAATGTGCTAGGATCAGGGAAATCTTAGGTGCGCCGCTGTCTCTGACTCGGTCCCCTTCTTCCTTCCCTCCTCTCTTCTTTTGCCCCCATCCACGTACCCCCATCGTCTTCGGACGATTGTCTTTCAATAGACAACCTGCTTCGCCTGCAGCTGCATGACTTGGGAGCCAACTCTATTAGTGCCTTGGCCTAAATGAGCCCAACTCTGCGCTGCGGAGAGCATTGGCTATGAAGTTTGAGTCCGACTCGACTTCGTCTCAGTAACGCCGTGAAAATTCTTCGGTTTTATACCAAGAATTGCCCTATCGCAGTCTCGAAGCTGCCGCTGGCGGGCGCTTCATTCGAGTATTGTCTGCGGTTGTGGTCAACACCGCCGTGAACAGACATCTTTGGACCCCGCTTATCGATCCTACTTGGATTGATTCAGCGCGTTCAAGGTCATTGCCTTCAGCGTAATTGCTGAACCCAGGCCCGAGAACATCATGTTTTTGTCCCTGCACGGTGATGCCTTTCGGTCCCTGCCGCATATCAGCCTGCCCCGCGTAATATCGTGTTGGTGCAGCATGCCGCAAAGCCATTGCTCGCGCACCACGACCCAAAGACATAGCTTCCAAATGCTGGTCCATATTTTATGTTCCATGCATTGCTCGTCAAAGGTCATGTCATTACTCCGCAATACGCAACTGGTTATCGCCTGCCTTACCCGCAGTCGCCAACCTGATCTGCGGCGGAAACGATGACTGCACGGTCTGGCACCCGCGCATTTCAGCCGCCAACGCCTGTTTAGCGCGCGGTTGAATGGATGCTTTGCCGAGTTTGCGCACCTTGCATAACCCGGCTGGCTTCCGAGCCCATCTGCGGCTACTCTCCCACTTCAGTGAACATTCTTCGCAGCACTGTTCACTATGGGCGAGCATCCCTGATGCCTGTATGCTCTGATGGTGTATCGTTAACTCGAAAGACCTACGTAACAGACGCCAACAGTGACCCCTTTCTTTTGCGAGGTCTCTCTCCTCCACAAACCCGTGCCCGCAGCCAACTATGTTGTCATGCTAAGTCCTGCGTTTCCTCAGCCCGACGGTTTGTGAGAGTTTGACAGAGGACCACTACATCGTTGAAGTTGCTTTTCAGGGGATTGGCTCCTTATTTACTTATTACATTCTGTGTAATCCTACTCTCTTTATGACCTCCGATTTAATGAGAAGTTGCTTCACCATTCATGACAAAATCTCTTGTGTGAACGTCATCTGTTGAGCTCGAGGACTGCATATGGGATTAACCCTATGCCCGTCATACATCTCGATGGCCAGTATGAAGGAGAACCGGAATGCATACTCTGAGATTTCTTTGAGAGTACAAGACGGTTGAAGGGTGAACCCTGTTGTTCAATGGAGTGGATATCCATCCACTCTCTAACCCACAGCCAGATGCTCTCAAGCTATTCTGATTTTCAGTGTGCGATATTTCTGACTCATATCCACATTGACTTCATTGAATGACAGAGTTGGTGCGCCGTTCAGAGGCTGGCTACCTTGAAAATTATGCACCCCTGTCCACATCAGTGATGTTAGATAGCCATTTGAAGAGAACAAATGCGAAAACTCGGAGTGTACTGTGATTGATTTGCGTCGAACGTTTAGATCTCTTTTTTCTCAATCCTCGGCACGCGCCGCGCGCTCCCCTTCGGGTCGCGCTCTGCGGCGGCGCGTGCCCTCGGATTCTCGAAAAAATGAATGATTTCTAAAATTTGTTCTTCCTTCATCTTTTACCGTCAATACAAAATGCTAAGGGTTGAGTTCTCTGACCGGATTCCCCGAACGTGCCCATGAAACCCACTTTTCCGACCTCTGACCAGGTTATCGGGTCCCTGATGCGGTTGCTTTTGTATGGTACCTCTCGTGTTCATGAAATTCAGATCAATGAAATGCTAGCATTGTTGGAATGGAGCCTTGAGGAGGATGAAGCAGTTATTGGAGGAAAACGCGTCGAGTCCCCATTTGGCTGGATTCCGCGACTCCCGTATGTACTGGCACTCGGTTTGTTTTCCCATACGCACGTGCCAGTCACATGATACGCTGGAAACAAACAATCACCACGTACCGTTAGGGAACACTGCCACCTGATGAGTCTTTGCAGACGAAACGTTGCGCCCAAAAGTGGGTCCCCGCCCGTCTTCTCTCTCTAGCATATCACCTCTGTGGTCGTCGTCGTCGCTCGCGCGGCGCTCCGCGCCGCGCTCGCTCCTCCTCCTCCCAAATTTTTTCAAAACACCCTATTGAAGGCTGGATTTCAACCGATTTGGGGACTTTTTGAGTGGACTTTTGACGCATCTACTGGTGCGATTTGGGTTTATTGAGCCATGGCATAGGAGTGGTGTTTGATATCCATCGTATTGAGGGTTCTGGAGGCCAGCAAGATCGAAATTGGTGTATACTGCCAAATTGGGTGGGGTGAAAATTTATAGCTCCTTCAATTATTTAAATTTTGGAAACCCCTCTTGGGAAGTTGTTCCTCTGTTAAAAAGGAGCCCTTTTGCAAGACGAATAAAAATTAAGGCAAAAACTGGGGTCACAGTGAGCGTTGTCACGGAGAGGCGGTGACTAAGTGACGCGCACCATAGTTTCTGCAGCCCATATTCTAAATGAGAAACTTAGAACTTAACAATTAACTTGTCGGCCCGATAAATTGAGGAAACGCGGCAGTGTCTAGTCTCGTGACCAAACTCCCAAAGGGAACCCTGTCATAAGAGTCTGGAACAATCAGCGGCCACATAACCGTACCATGGCCTTATCAAAATTGATGGAGTTTTCCCACAGTATGTGGACTTTACTTCCCCTCGTTTTGCTCACTTCTTCCTTTTCATGACCTGCAATTTGTGCATATTCGAGGATATTTAGCTGCTCAAAGTCTATTAAGCCTTCCAAACGAATTAGTACAGTCGTCACTGTCCTAACCCATACCTCTGATAACCCATACTCTGCTGTAACCCATACTTTTTTGGCCCCACCAAGTTGGTTTGCAGTGAAATGGAGGCCATAACCCATAACTCTCTCATACCCCATAATCCATACCTTCTGCGAAGGTCATAACCCATGAAATTTCTATATCGGGCTCTTCAACCGGCATGGGGATGATTTTACCTTGATTTTACCTGCAAAGTTTCGAAATGACCGATTTTTCCAGGACGGAGGATAAGTGGCGTGTTGGGTATCCTGCGGTCCTGTAGGGGAGCCAAATGGCCGTGGACACGAATGGGAATGCTATGATGCTGGTTATGAGCCTCGAATGGGCGGGATGAGCTGGATCATGATGTGCAGTGTGAAGTGCGGATGACGATGATCAACGCAAATGGGCGGTGGACGTGGGCAACAGGCGATGGACGTGGGCAACAGCGTGGGGTGTGGGGCAATGGGCGTGGGTAGCGGGCGTGGTCAGGACGATGGACTGTCATCCCTACAGAGTGCCTGGAGCTCAGTAGGAACGGAACATGAAACCGGAAACCGGGGGTGGTGGTGGTACGAGTTGTAGTTGTTGTAGCTCTACAGTATGTGTTCCGAGATCCAGAAATCACTCTTGGTGCATGACGGCAGCAATTGTGACTGTGACTGCTGAGATAAGGATGCAAATTTCCCTCGCCTTCCATCTTACAAAAGGCCAGATTGAAATCCGGGACGGGGAACAGTATAAGAAGGAGATATTGCAGAAGTGGGAAAGGCTACATGGCCAATGCAGCTCGCACCCACAGAAAGGTGGGTAAGAAGCGCCGAGAGCGATGGAAAACCCCGAGTGCCGACGCACACCGCAATTTAGTACGTGACTTTCTTTACGATGTACTGAAGCAATACTGAAGCGACTCCTTACCAATACCAATCAGTCACCACCCGCGCTGAACAGGCAGCTGCCACCTAGGAAACGGCGCGGACTAGCGGATGTGAGCAGAGACTTGGCCTCAAAATTTGAATCCATGCGGGAGTCCATGACCTGTCCAAGTGACGTCGGCAGCATGGTATTAGGTCCTCCGTTCCAGGAAAAGAACATCACCCACCTTACAGAATGGTGCGTTGGCCTCTGATTTTCGAAGCCTTTGAGACATCCCTACTTATCGATAATCGGCTGCTGTTTATTAGTCCGGTCAGGCAGGGATAGTGGTCCTTATTCGTGATGTACGAGGTCGATTTGGCAAAAGGTGTGGTAGCATGGCTCACCATTCATTGTCGCAAAAATCAAAAGTCCAAGATAACTTAAGATGACAGTTACTTACAGCCCAGGCGATAGCTCAAAAATTGTTTCATCTGTTGTTCGTGAGCTTGATTCTCACTTGGGAGCTTGAGGAGTATTGGAATCCCACCAATTGCGTGCCACAAGAACTTTGGTTTGCTTTCGTAGTGAGCAAAGACATTGATATTCGACCGAACCCAATGTGAACCCATACCCGTTTTGACGTTCACATTTAACGTGCTCTTCCCGATCTTGACTCTCCTCTGGTATGCCTGTTAATCTTAGCATCTGTCTGTGCTCGCAGAGTAAAAATTTACCGTCTTACCTGCCCGGCTATCAGATTGTACAGTAACTACCAAATCTTTCAATCCTTCTGATCGTGAGCACAATCCATTCAATCGTTCGATTACTTCATCAGATTGAGGACATATTTTGCCAAAGTCACCATGATTAGTACATCCTATCTATAATAAAAGACACTACGGGACCGCAGGTCCCGTGATAATTCACGTGAAAAAGCAGGTGACTTCTCACACGCTTTCCCCGGCGCCGCGCGCCGGCGAGCGCAGCGAGCGGCAGTGCGGCGCCGCGGGCAAGGAATCCAGCAAAAAAAATCTAGGCGGGGTTTGGGGCGGAGCCCCGACAAGCTGTGTACCCCCCGTAGGTAGGGACGCGAGCGCAGCGAGCCGGCCCTGCCGAAGGCGGGGTGCTTAAGCTTGTACTTGAAAAGAGGGCCAGGCCATCAGTCGCGTGACTTTTGACAGAAAATCACGGGTCAATGTCGAGATGTTGAGGTCAATGTATGAGCACCACTCGATCAAAACCCGTATATTGTTTCCAAAACGGCTGTATCTTATCTCAATTTTATTTGAGCCTAAAAGGTTGAGAACAAATATTTAGGCAAGATGTGGCTATGTTGTTTACGGTTGTTAAACGCCAGCCGCCGTGGAGGGGTTGGGGCAGTTGAAGTTCGGAAGCAGTAGTCTCGGCTAACAGTGATTTCCCTTTTATGGACATGATTCACTGTGCAAAGTATACATCATGAAATTCATGCAAACTGTCATGAATTTCAGGTTTCATGATGTTTTGTCATGAAGCACACCATGAATTTCAAGGGGGGTTTCATGATGCTCAGAAGCTCATTTTTGCAAGATTATGAATTCATGACAAAACATCACGAATTTTCGTCATAAAGAACCGAGCGATTTTTTCTGGCTAAGTCCACCAAGAGTTAAGTGGGTAGGGTGATAATATCAATAATAAAGCCAATAAATGGTATCAGTCGGTCTCAGGTCTCTATCAAGTGCACACTGCTGAAAATTAGAAACAAATGAGGAGAACGGGGATGAACAACTTGAGACTGTGCAGTATGACATCCATATATTAGAGACTTTGCGGTAGCCACTGGTGGCTATTGGTGGCTAATTTTTCTCGGGACCGGATGACAGCCTCTGGGTGGATTAGCCACTATTTGTACTACCTATTCACGGGATGCTAGGGTGGCTAACTCGAGCGGGAGGCTCAAAAAACTATTGCACACGAAGAGCCACAAATAGCCACCGGTGGCTTCCGCAAAGTCTCTATTGGCGAAGCTAACAAAGTTTATAATTCCCACTTAGTCTACCAGTAGTACTCTCAACGTGATATACTGTAGCATGTCACACGGCGGTCTTGAGTTCGATGCCGGCTGGTGGCATCTGAGGTTGGTGGTATGAGGTTGGTGGTTATTTATTTGCTTTGCACCGCTCTCGTTTCATGATATTTTGTTCTGAAATACTTGATAAAACATCATGAAAAAACGTCATGAAGAGCCCCATAATCATCATGAAAACATACTTTCAATTCATGATGTTTCGTTAGCAATTTCCAGGCGATTCATCATGAATTCCTGGACATAATGTTAGGATTTTCATGGCCAACAACATCATGAATTTCATGACCCTTCCTTTGCACAGTGATTGTTCTCACAAGCAATTCACAGTAAAATCCCTTCTACTGTGACTTCCCCAACCCCGTAACGTGCGGGTGGGTAGGAGCCTGGCTTGAGCCCAGTTGTTTACACCGACAAGCTCACAGCAGTTGTGGAGACTTGTGGAGCCGCACGGTGCCGTTGACGGAATCGTCAACAACTGTCAATTAAAATCGAAAACGAAAGAAGATCGAAACCCACAAATTTTTTCTGAAACGGCTGTATTACTTCCGACACACTGTGCACTGGTGGCACTGACGCTATTTCTCCTGTCTATCCGCAAAATTGGTCAGAGTTTGGCTTAAGTCAGTGGTAACATACGTTGGAGTAGGTGCAAGCATCCTCTGCGTTGAAGTAGATGCAAGTAAAGAAATCACCAAGTTGGGAGCCATCCTCCAACGCCTCCTGATTCTTGACACTTCATTGGGGGGAAACAATGTTGAATGGGGGGACAGCGGCCCAGGTACACGCGACAGGGGGCAGTTTCCCGGCCCACTAAACAGTTTCTCCTATGGGGCGTGTGACGCAAGGGATCTCGCGAATCCGGTGAACGCACCGGTGTGTATACGCAGGGGGCCACTTCGTTAAAGTAGAAGCAGTCAGTCGTGTCTGCGTTTGAGGCACCAGTATCCAGAAGTGCATTGTCTCCGTTGAAAAAGGCACACCGAGCTTCTCCTGACGAGAGCGCTGGGGGACAATTTGCGGGGCCACTGGAATAGTTTTCCTAAGGATGTGATTAGACTCTCGAGTCTCGACCATTTGAACCAGTGTGCTTGACAGACGGGAGTATAGACACACGGAGCGATTTCCTTGGTATAAAAGCAGTCCGTCGTATCGGCATTCGAAGCACCACTCTGCAGTGGTGCCTGGTTCTTGTTTACGCTGGGGCAACGTGCAGGCGCTGCGGGGTCTCCAATTAATATGGGGCAACTTGGATTGCGCTCGGTGGGGCTGACAGGGGCCCCACCAGTTGACTTATGAGATTTTTGTCAGTGTCCGCCAAAATGACAGAAGAAAGGGACGAACGCGGAAATAAGAGCACATAACCGACTGTATTTTGCAATCAGAAATACCACATAAGGTTGTAGTGGTCTCATAGCTGCAAGTGTCGATCATGAAGCCATTCTCCGCGCTTACTCCGGAAGCGGTGAGTCTCATATCTAAGAGGTTGGTTGGCGGGCAGGGATTAGAGGGTGGACCCGGTGGGGCATCTGCCCGTCGGGTCGTGGTGACTATAGGTGCGGCGGCAAGGAAGAAGACAGTTAGAAGTGACACACCCAACATTGTCTGATTACAGTTGCGGTGGACAATGAGATAGAAATCCTCGCGGTATTTAAACAGAACCGGGGATGCAGTGGAGCCGATGGAGACCAATCAATCATGCCTAATTGCCTATTAGATTGGTTGTTTTTTTTATGGAAAGAAAGCATTTTAGAGGTCTCATTCATATACAGTCGGATATGTCAGCGTAATTTGCTGTTCGGTATCGCCCGTATCGAGTGGTCAAGACGAGAAGTCGAAAGAAACTGCGTTTGTGTAGAGAACGTCGTGGTTCCGGTTAAAAACGCATAAAGACTACGTAATGCTTACGAGAGTACAGTATGCTGGAAAGTAAACAGTGGTAAATAATTACCGCTAACAGATTTGTAGACTCTTGGAATACTAAGCACTTTTCTGAGGTACTTACTGGCCTGACATTTCAGCATCTCTCCTTCAGAGAGCGCAAACATGTCCAAATTGGCCCAATTTCAAAGATTGATTCACCAACTTGAAACAAAACATTATATGCCATGCCCATACCATGGAAGTCGTAGAAGACATAATTTAGAGGAGCCCTGTATTACTTAAAGTACTTTGAGATTCGAAATTCCTCTCTAAAAAGCCAAATTCCGGTTACTTTTAGTCGCACCGAGTAAAACAAGATAATAGAGAGTTTGCGATGAGCCATTGGAGCCATTGGATAGCTAACGATTTCCCGATTAGGAAACCTTGATGGCCCCAGCTCTGATGTCAAATTACACAAGGAAGCAAGTTCAGATGCTCAGACCGCCGTTTGTGTAGCCATTAGCCTTCCAATGGCTGCATCGCAAACTCGCTAATTGAGATGAGATGAGATGAGATGAGATGGAATCAATTTATTAAGTAACGTTTCATGCCCTTTAGGGCATATGTCGCTACTGTGCGCCTCTGTGTAGCTAATGGTAGGTACTGTGGTAGGTACGAGTAGTCATGATGAGTAGATCAAGAAAGTAGGTGTGGACACGGGCACGAGTAAATGCGAGGCCATGAGAAAATGATCATGGTGGGACAAACTTGCCGCGAGCTCTTGCCTCAATGTCGATGTCCCCATTCAAAGTCGGAAGGTACTGTACTATTTCGACCGTAGATTCAATGGGTAACCGTTTGAGGTGTGACACTTCATCTTCACTTTTGCCATCATTCATCAGTGATTAAATTGCCTTTTAGGGAGATTTTTCGCGTTTTGCCGATCAATTTTGATGGGAAATGGCCCCAAAAACGCGCTGTGACATGCTACGAAAATAAAATAGATTCAATTCAGGTCCCTCTGTGACCTGTGACTTGAATCTACGGTCGAAATAGTACAGTAGGCATGCTGCTTTTGCTCTGGTGTCAATGTCGCAAATGGAAACTATGTCTTGTAATGCCGGTGCCCGGCTTACAAATGAGGGGGAGCTTGCGTTAATTCCGTCCAGACTACACAGAAGTACGACGAAAAAATCAAAACTGTGCATCAGTCCAATGGAAGAAAGAAAGCTATCCTTCGACCTGACAATCTCAGAAGTTGGACTGAGAGGCCAAGTTTTGTCCTTATCAGTTCGATTCGCAGCTCAAGGCATCTTTGTTGTATTACTGTTGCAGTCCCGGTGAAACCTGCTACCATGAGGCTAATACAGGAATTTTGTGCAGTTTTGACTCTTGCCTAGGCCTGTCTTTGATTTGTTTTTTGGAATTGATGGGAAATTGCTAACGAAACATCATGAATTGAAAGTATGTTTTCATGATGATTATGGGGCTCTTCATGACGTTTTTTCATGATGTTTTATCAAGTATTTCAGAACAAAATATCATGAAACGAGAGCGGTGCAAAGCAAATAAATAACCACCAACCTCAGATGCCACCAGCCGCAATCGAACTCAAGACCGCCGTGTGACATACTATATCACGTTGAGGGTACAGTGGCGGCAAAATCTGATGTCACCCCCAAAAAACGAAATTCTCATCAATTCAACTCGTTTTCTTTTCTGTGCCCTGTTTTCTGTGGTCGGACCTTTCACAGTGCATTCAAGACAGAAATTTAAAACACATGCACCCCTTTTCTATCTTAGGATACCTCAAAAATTGACACTTTTTGGGCAGGACTTTCCAACCATCTTTGGCCCAGTCCTCCTCAAAGAATGTACTTATCTTTCTCAATCTTACTTCCACACGCAGCGTATTTGCCGTGCCAATGGATCTGAGCCCTTGTCGCCCCCGGACGGCGATAGCAAGGGCAGATTAGAGGCAGTTTGATAAAAATTTCCTTTTTTGGGGGTGACATCAGATTTTGCCGCCACTGTACTACAGGTAGACTAAGTGGGAAATATGATTTGTATGCCAGTTCCTAGCCTACAGGAGGGCGAGCTTGCGCAGATTACAGACGCGGATATTTTTTCGGCCGAACTGATTTTGCTGCAAATTGGAATTCAGAGTCCTCAGACTGCCTTCTACTGATCCTGCAATCAGAGAAGTACATACATATGTACTGGGGAACAGGGCGGAAGAAATTGATGTAAAATTCTTAGTATGCTTACTTATGATTCCGGCAAAGCAGACTGTAGTACATTGGTAGTACAACCAATGAACTCAGCAGCGTCTATGCATGGGAGCAGGTTCAATCAGTGCAGCACATGCTTCCATCAGAGAGCATCAAGCAGTGTTGCAAAACGATCAGCAGGAACAGAGCGCGGCATTACACTGGAACAACAATTTATCACGGCTTCATTGATCACATCGGAAGTTACGATACCCATCAAAAAGTGCAAGAGCACAGCTTATTGCTTTTCGGTGACGGCTCTGATAAAGGGGGAGCAAGCTCCCCCAATTATAAACTTTGTTAGCTTCGCCAATATATGGATGTCATACTGCACAGTCTCAAGTTGTTCATCCCCGTTCTCCTCATTTGGTTTACTAATTTTCAGTAGTGTGCACTTGATAGAGACCAGAGACCGACTGATACCATTGATTGGCTTTATTATTGATATTAGCACCCTACCCACTTAACTCTTGGTGGACTTAGCCAGAAAAAATCGCTCGGTTCTTTATGACGAAAATTCATGATGTTTTGTCATGAATTCATAATCTTGCAAAAATGAGCTTCTGATCATCATGAAACCCCCCTAGAAATTCATGGTGTGCTTCATGACAAAACATCATGAAACCTGAAATTCATGACAGTTTGCATGAATTTCATGATGTATACTTTGCACAGTGTTTGGGCTGTTTTGAGCTTGTAAATGGTCAGATTTTGATAATCTGCTGAGCTTACACCCGAAGCCAATTGCTTGAACACAGGCACGAAGTACCCGTTTTGATAGTTGAACAACTTGAACAAGCCAAGTTCGCGGTTGGGTCACAGTTGTGACGTAGCGCTTTGTGTTTGCTTGCCATTAGGAAATGACATGCCGGCCGCCGAAAAAACCAATTGGGGGCAGAGGTATCCAGATCAATCACGCGACCGGACCCGGTGAACAGCTCATACCCGGTGGATAGAGCTCAAAAAGGCAGTTTCACACGAATATCTGCCCTTTGCGTGGCCAACGGGCCAAACAACACAGTGCGCGCCGCAGGCGCCGGAAAAAAATAGCAAAATCAAAGATTTTCATACATCGAGAACAACCACCGAATACTCCGAGTTTGAGCTACAAGAAACTGCGAAATTCTCCTTTTTCTCTTCTCTCTTCTCCCTCCTTCTTTCCTTTTTTGGGAATTAACATTTTTTCCTCTCGACACCCACAGCATAGGTATCTAGCCGGAAAAATCGGTCATTTCGAGGGCTTTATTTCGCCGGAAATAGCCTCAGATGGCCGAGGGTTTTACTGGCCGTGGCCATCGGCTTTAATCGGTCTGGCGGAGTTAGATGGTGTGGGTAGAGTATAATTGAGCACATTATGGCTACTCAACAGCTTGGCTACTGGACTTGGCAAAAATCGGGCAGTCTTTCATTATGAAATTCATGATGTTTTGTCATGTATTCCAATACTCCGCAATTATTGTAAAACTGTGTTTTTGAGCATCATGAAAGCCATCTTGAATTTCATGATGTGGTTCATGACGAAACATCAGGAATCTTGAAATTCTTATTGTTTTGAATTTCATGACAAATACTCCGCACAGTGCTAATCGGAGTGTTTTCGCCAGAGGATCAGTGGTGGGAAGGTTCTGATGAGGTGCTATAAATTTCGTTCTTGTTTGGTGGTGTTTAGTCGATGCGCATTGCGTACCATACCTGATTTGTTAAATCAGGTGACCATTACGTAGGGAGGGAGGGGGTGAGCCTCCTTAATCCACTTTTCCGACGTTGTGTAGACAATCTTATGTAAGGCTGCATACCCCTTGGGTACATATGCACATTAGGCTCAGACCAGCCTTGCTTCGAATATCTTCAGTAACAGCTGCTACTCTAGAACCAAGGTAGAACTTAGCAGTCGTGTAGCAGAGTGCGGGCGCAATAAGCCAGAAATTCCCCGATTACTCCGGACACAAATTCGGAGGCGTGAGAGCGAGTTGGCGAGCCACAAGTACAACCTGCCACAACCGCCATTGAGGGCCTCAGCGCCCTCCACCTCGAGGCTGATACCTCCCCCTCAAAAACTTCTATGAGACACTGGTTCGAGTCTATATAGTATATGCGTGGGCCATGATCATTGAAAATAGTCACTGTGACAGACTCAATGTGAATCAATGCTCGAGACGGCTGGGCTTTTTGGCTCAAACTGAGTAGTGAGTAGTAACAGTTTTTTGAGACCTATAAGATGGGTGATACAGATTTGATCAAAATAATTCTGATGGCGAGTGGATCAAACCACACCTTTTGCACCATTGAATACATGGGGGTGCGGGCCGGTCAAGCCGGCGGGTGCCGAAAAGCCGGCCGAGGGATTTCCCCTTGGAGCAGGGGACAATAATGACCCACCCATGCCCTTGTCCACCAACACGGCGCATTGTGCAAACTGTGGAACGATTTGCCTGAAATCTATGGTCTGCCATCGTGGCCGGACTTGGATGCCATGAAATATGCCGCAATGGATCATGAAGAGGGTTGAGACACAAGACTTTGAATGCACGATAAAGTAGATTGTACTATGGGCCTCACAGTATACTTTTATCAGCAGAATGTCTCACAAAGTCAAGAACAGCAACTTACTATTAAGTTACATTTATTAGGATCATGAATCTCGCTGTGCTGACACATTCAAGTTGTCACTCAAATTGGTAGTCGAATGCAGCTAGCTGCCAACTGCGTTTCGGAGGATGATCTAGTTCAGCCGATTCCCACAATACTTTACAAATAGATAGATACAGCTGGTCATCACGAGTTTATGCTGCACAAATAGTTTCCGGGTTCGATTCTTGAATGTATCACAATTTTTTTTTTTGTTAATGCCGAAGGCCAAAAAATTCAACGGTTAACTGGTTAGGGTTTGCTTGCCCCAAAAAAACACTGCCGAAGGCCAAAAGAATGCTGGGTTAGGTACTTGGTTAAGGTTAAGGCTTAGGCTTAGGTGGTTAGGGTTCGGGGGGTGTGGGGGTGAGGAACAGAAGGATTCGCGCGAACGAGGCTTTACAGCCGTTTTGGAAACAATATACGGGTTTTGATCGAGTGGTGCTCATTCGTTTGTGCTTACGTTTGTTGACGATTCTGTCATCGGCAAAGCCGGGGGCACCACTTTTTGGGGCGTTGCCGTACCACATCAAGTGCCGCTGGTCCCTTGTTTTGGCTCTTGCCCGCAAGTCATGGCCCTGTCGAGCTCTGGGCAAGTACCAGTTGAGTCTTGATCCTCAGTTCTGTTGACCCCCTGTTTTTTTCCTGGTGTTCTCTGGGTGGCGGAAGCAAAACTCAGATTCGGCTGAAGTGGAGGGAGGTGACGGGAAGCAAAACAAAGGTAAGCACAAATGAATGAGCACCACTCGATCAAAACGAGACCGCAAAAAGTAACTTGGGTGAGCTTACTTGTACTTTGATGGACGGTTCCGCTGGCTGGGGTTACTTTACTTAACTTTACTTGACTTTTCCCACGCTTGGCGAAACTAACTTGTACTTGTACGGTTATAATGTGATGCAATTTGAGACATCTGACCATTTCTGACGCATCTTTCAGTCATTTATAGGCAGTACTTGGTCTTCCAGGTGCTCAGTTCTCCTTGTAAGTCATATTTTAGAACAATGATATCCTTGTTGCGTTGTTCGCAGCTGATTTCAATTGTACGAAGCAATAGATGCCTCTGTGAGTCTACCCAAGCACAAACAGGAGTCAAATAGGTTATGAGAAGGACCCAGGACAATGTGATCAACCACCCAGTTCGCGAATACGCTGGCATGAATAATTTCCGAATTAGGCAATCTGCGTAGTTGTTTGCGGTCGCTCAGAATGCAGATTATTTCATGGGAGGAGCGCAGCTCAACGTATATATTGACCTACTGCACACACCAGTAGGTACAGGTGGTAAGTTGTTGCTTCCCTTGGCCGCAACTTAGTTAAAACTTACCATCAGGTGTAATACCGCTCAACTACTAAGTATCCAATGTGTCACTAAAATCAGTTTTGAGGGACTCAAACTTACTCAATATCGCAGTGATACAGGTAACTTCACTTTACTTCACTCTACTGCACTTTACTTTACTTGACTTAGCTATACTTAACTTTACTTGACCGGCCAAGACTCCAAGTACATCAGCAAAAGTAACTTATGGCATCAGATGGCATCATTTACCGCCAAGTTCCATCAATTACCGCCAAGTAACCCAGTTAATCGCCCGTTACCGCAACTGAAATGGATTTTGAGGCATATGATTAGTGATTTGAGCATATTTAGTGTATTCTGACTCCTACTGCATGATATCTGCGTGTTATGGTTGAGTGTTTGATTGCTCAATGCTTGCTCAAATCGCTTGTACTTCCTTCCTGAGACCTCCCTGTACTTTGATGATACTTTTCACAAACCAATCCTTCTTCGATGCACATCAGAGTCTACAAATTGCGGCTTGAGGTTAATATTCTGGGTTTTGCGCTCCAAGACAAGATAATCATCTCTTCACGGTATTCTAGGCCATGTTTGACTACATACTGATTCAACTCGCATGATTCTCCAGTGCAATCTTGAACTTAGCAAGCTGAATACGGATACCAAATATTTCTCTGCAACTCCCAATGCGGAATAAAGGACCTACGGCTTCGATGTCAGAGATAAACCGTGCTATTCATTTCCGTTTCACCGCCTACTTTTACACGAAGTTGACCCCCATCTTGCTACCAAAGCTCTGCTGGAATCGACAGGTATTCAAGCTAGCTCAAGTCGAAAAGGAAGTCAGTTAGCTACCTGTTACTTACTAAGTTACTGGGGGATTTTGGAACATTGATTTCGCTGCTGAACACCATTCTCTCTCGCTATCAGCAATACTCAATCCGAGCGAAGAGCCCACAGTGAGTAGTGTACTTATGGTTTACTTCAGGTACCGCACTTTACTTGACTTTCATTGGGGGAGCTTGCTCCCCCCTTATCAGAGCCGTCACCGAAAAGCAATAAGCTGTGCTCTTGCACTTTTGATGGGTATCGTAACTTCTGATGTGATCGATGAAGCCGTGATAAATTGTTGTTCCAGTGTAATCCCGTAGTGTTCCTGCTGATCTTTCGGCAACACTGCTTGATCCTGTCTGATGGAAGCATGTGTTGCACTGATTGACCTACCCCCTCCCTGGCTGAGGCTACAGGCACTAAGTGAGGCTACAGGCACTGAGTTCATGGGTTTCCAGCTATTGCTATTGAATGTTTAGAGCAGGGAGGTATACTTTGCCGTATTCATAAGTAACCATACCGAGAATTTGCCCGCGCTGTTCCTGCTGATCTCTCGGCAACACTGCTTCATCAGGAAAATCTGGTTTTGACTCTTGAGCCATAGACCTCCATAGAGAACGGCTCACTATGGGGCGCTATGAGCCGCTCTGACGCACTATTGCGCATTTTGAGTGTCTATGAAGCACTATGATGCTCTATGAGGTCTACTTAGTGCGGTCACTCTAGCAAGTTTTCCAGAGCTCGAGGTTGAGACGGGTATCTTTTGAACAGTATTGAATGCAGGCTACATAATAGTAAAAGGCTAGAGGGCGGCGAAGCAGGGCGGAAATTCGATCCTGTCTGATGGAAGCATGTGCTGCACTGATTGACCTACCCCCTCCCTGGCTCCCATAAAAAGGCACTGAGTTCATGGGTCTCTAGCTATTGAATGTGTACTATTAGAGCAGGGAGGTATACTTTGCCGGAATCATATGTACCGAGAATTTTACATCAATTTCTTCCGCCCTGTTCCCAACTTTTTGTACTTCTCGATTGCAGGATCAGTAGAACTGTAGAACCAGAAACTGGCATACAAAGCATATTTCTCTTCTCATCGCTTGGTGTAGATACTTTGATTTACTGTACTTCCGCTTTACTGTACTTTGAGTTACTGTAATTTACTTTACCCAGTAAGTACCTTTCCGTAGTACTCCCGGTCTCAAGGGTTACTGTAGTACTCCACTGTACCGTTCTGTTCTTCCTGCGGCTTGAGCCGAACAGCTCGGTGGAGGGGCCGAATCTCGGTCGACTGACTGGCAGACATGAGGCATGTGTCAGAGCCTCGGAATTGATCTGCGGAAGTCGCAACACGGCCGGCATGTTGAAATCGGAGTTCGTCCTTTGGTATCAAACTTAGCTTGGCGCACAGGGAAGAAGGCAGCTCACTTTGGGTGACTCTAAAGTTCCCACCGCATTGCCTAGATAAACGCTTCGTTGGATCCTCGGTGTGTCTAACGTAGGAGTACTCGACTTCTACATCTCTAAGTTCGATCTGAGTGGCGCCGTCGCGATGTTTACCTTCGCTTTCTTTGCTTCCCTTCATTTACTTTACTTTACTTTACTGTACTCTGAACTCACTTTACCTTGCTGTATTTCGCTGTAACTGTAGTCTGACTGACTGACTGACTGAAGTTCTATTTAGCCGTACCTGGCCATTATGGCTATGCGGCAGTACTGGTGAACTAGGGTGATACGTAAAGGTAACTACGTGGGCTGTTTTGTGACGATTATGACAGAGAAATGAGAAAGTAAGTAGTACTGTACTTTTACTTCACCGTTACCTTGCTTTACTTTCTTTTTCTTTAACTTATCACATTTTATTTCGGACCCTCACTTGACCTCAGTGACGGACTTACTCAATATGGAATGGGGTTTAACTTGTTGCGTAGCAAACCAGTGTCAGCTAGGACTGATTTCCTTGGTTACTCGTACTTACCTGAGCGACCTCAAATTCTCTTCGCTATGCGCCGAATTGAGCTTGACATGCTTTCCTTCTTTTACTTGCACTGCACTTTGCTAGTAATTGTCCTTATCTACTTCTAATTTACTTGTTCCTCACCATATAGTCTCAATTATGGGATTCCATAGATTTGGTTGAGTTTCGGGATATTACCTTCGAATGATACAAGCCTTGTTCTACTTCAACGTTAAACCAATAATTATAAGCAGTAATCTCACCTTGAAATCTTTTCTGGTACGCAGTTGAGGATACTTAAATTACGCAGGTCGCTGGAAGTGCTGCAGACCTCACTCGCTGCCTGGTTGATCAAGTTTTCGTGTGGTGTACATGTTCAAGCAATTGAATTTGGAAGCAAGATCAAGTCTTCGGAGAACTGAGGTCAGAAAGTTGTCAGCCTATCGGGTCCTAGTACAATGCAGGTAAATGCCGGTCGCCTGAATTCGGTGCCAAAAGAATATTGATCAACAAAATGACAATAAGTTCAATAGCATCTTACCTGCCCGAGTGTGAACGCCAAAACTTTGTGCTTATGAGTTTCACCGGAGGGAACCTTCACCGCTTACATCGATGGCCCCGAGATACGTTAGATTGAACGGAAAGGAAATCTCTGAAAGTGACCTCGTCCGATTGAGGACGATTCCATCGAGGTACTACTAGCCGGATCGACGTTATATGTCGGAATCCGTCATTGCCGAAGGCGAAATATAACTGTAGAAAGACCTTTCCGCACAAAAGAAATCAAAATGTTGTATTCCCCGCGAGGAATTATCTAAGAGGCCCACTCAGACCGGAAACTCGGACGTAGTAAACTTGTATTGCAAGAAATCCAAAGCGGAGGAGTGGGGTGTTTTGTGTTTAGAGGATCCCAAACCCCTCCCACGGTGAATCTTCTGACTCGGAGTCTCGCGGCTCGATCGTCAGAGATTACATTAGTGAAATCAAGACGACATATCTGGCCGAATCCACGCCTTGTCAGATGATTCATATATTTGAAGTCGAGTTCTCGCATGCGTGCGATGCGGGTTATTGACCAGGGAGTTCCAAAATTCGAGCGCAGAAGAGCCACGCTTGGGCGTGGTACACATAAGTGTACTTGATTCTAACCCTAGGAAAGTGTAGGAAGAAATGTACCTTCAACAACCGCTCTTCCCCCTCATCAAACACAAGGAGGAACCGAACCTGGATCTTGTATAAATTCGAATGCAATGTGAGCGAGTTCACGAAGCAACAAAGAATTAACCTTGGGTCGGAAGATATGTCCTCACCGTTTTTGCACTAGGTATAGTGTGACGAAATCCCAACTCGATAACGGGAAGAGGGTGCGATAAGGAGGATAGTACCTAACCTCCTCAACAATCCACAAGGGGCAGGTTGTAGTGGTATGTGTTGTTGTGGGTATAACTGAGTATGGTCATTATCATCGAGGTTAAGATCGCGAGAATGGGTGATCGGACATCTTGACGAAACGAGGACGGGGAACAAAAGCATAGTGAGATCAAGATTCTGCGTCACTGGGGGGTATTTTTTTGGGCGTTGACGGGGTGTTGATTCCCCTCGGGCGAGTAAGGGAAGAAGAATCTCCAGAGATCAGGAAACTTGAGTGGAATAAGGCCGTACGGCGCGAAGGAGCGCGAAAAACAAATTCAACAATCATTGTCAATGAAAGGAGAGACGAAGAATGGAATGGTCACGCGTGACATGTTGATCTTTCCCATGACTGCGGTCCCGAAATTCCGCTCTTGACGTTTACTTGCTCCTTACTTCGGTCAATACCCTACGTAGCTTGAAAATGGCACTGGATAGCTCAATCTGGGACCTCAGATCATATGGCGGTCCGGATGCACATTTAATTGTGCCGCCCCGAACATCGGCTTTTCGGCCGTTCCGCCCTTCTTTCAAGTGTTTTCGGCACCTTCCGCACCTTTCATCACCGAGGACTCTAAATGGGGCGGAGAATTGTTCCGCCCCTTTGCAACCTCTTCCCCGCCCCTTTTACAACTTCATCCGCCCTCTTTTGGGGGAGTCATTTTTTTGCTGTGAAAATTGAGCACCGACCTCTGCTAGGATTCTTAGCAGTTAATCTGACTTGAACCCATTGGTCAGTCGCATTGTACTTCGAGTTCAACACGGATTGCGTCTACGGTCTGATTGACTTCTCAAAATTCAGAGCCTAGTTCGATCGTTCCCATGCAAGGTAATACAAGGTGCTCCTTAGTCTGTCTTCTGTCGTTAGTAGATCTCAAAGAGTCATTCATATCCTGTCCTGTGAACTGTGAACAGTGATATACTATGTTCGGTTTCGATCATGCAGAGTCAAATTTATACGAATTATGGTCACTCCTCGTACAGGATTCCAGTCATCTTGACATGATGTCCCGTCGATCCCGAATGGACCTGTTTTGTTCACTGGAAGATTCTTCAAAGATTGGTTGACTCAGAGCTCGGTGGCCGTCAAGTTTCACTCAACTCTTGTTGAATTACAGGTATAAATTCAATTCAAAATCAACCCTGACTTCCTATTGGTCTCGTATACGATAAACCATGTACAGTTCACGCTCCCAGACCACCATCCACCGCCATCTGTCAGCAATCAAGTCTACTACAAAATTGTTGTAAGTCTTGGTTGGTTCGAGATGTATAGTCACTGTTCTAGAGATTCGTAGCTCGAGCTTCGCATCATCATCATTGCTCTTTTCTAAGCTTGTTGGCATGATCGTATTGATTTCTTCCTTCGACACTGGCTCATAATCTGATGCATCCGACAGGAAGCACAATCCACCCACATGCACTGGTGACCATATGCTCGTAGAATGAACACCTTCAATTCTACGCACACCAACTCTATGCTGTTTTATCGAACTCTGAAAAGCACGACTTGTTATCAAGGCTCCATACACTCAACTGCAAGATTTTCTCTCTATAAGTGAATTGTATTCACTGAATTCATCATTCGAAATCTCTCGAAAATGATTTACTATACTCCGATTCTATCAATTTGGATCTGTGAAAGAAAGGAGATTCCGGAATACGCTGACTGAGGCAAGCCAATACAGATTGAAAGGCAGTCTTTGTTGAACTAAATCATTACTGTACAGCGAGAATTTGATATTCGTTGAATAAGAGCTCACACAAATAGGGACGAGTTGAGCAGACTTACTGTAATAGCACCTTCCATTAGTTGTTGAACAAGTCTCAGTGAAACAGCTGCCTGGGATGAATCTCAAACTGAACAGATATTAGCAAGTGTACGAGAAAGAGAGAGTCTGATTGTGAACACCCTTGTATTGCGACTCGAATGATCTAGTTGCATCATTAGAGCTACGAAGCATAACTTCAACAGAGCAGTTGAATTTTCGGAATTCACTCAATACCAGTTTCGTGTTAATTCGGCATGAATCACTGTTCAACCATGCAAGCAACATGCAAGCTTAGGTCTGTACGATTTTCAAAGTATAAATTGACTCACCAAAAAAGGGCGGGCGAAAACTATGAAAGGGGCGGGGTTGAAGTTGCCAAAGGGGCGGAACAATTCTCCGCCCCATTTAGAGTCCTCGGTGATGAAAGGTGCGGAAGGTGCCGAAAACACTTGAAAGAAGGGCGGAACGGCCGAAAAGCCGATGTTCGGGGCGGCACAATTAAATGTGCATCCGGACCGCCATAAGATCACGGCGTTCAGCATATGCGGCCTCGATTCTCTTGGTTTCGTACCAAAATCCCGCCGTTTCATGGCTATAATACGGTAAATACGCCCTACAAAGAATCTACTTGAAGTTACTTCCAGTTACTTTTGCCAACTTAAAGGTGCTTAACTTGACTTATACTGTGCTTTTACTTACCAAGTTAACATCCCCAGCCATAAGTAAAGTAAAGTTAGTTTTGGCAGGCCAAGTTAATTTTGACAAGTTACTTTTTACTTTGGCTCGATACTCATGTCAGTGATCGATACTGATACTGATACTGAGCGGAGTTTGAAATGACGGGCCGCCGGTCCGAGCGTTTGCCGGGAATCCTTGTTTCCTTTCTCTTTATTGTGTTGCGTCGTTTACCGTCTGTGAGTGTATGGGCGATATACTGTGCAAAAATTAACCTCTGCTTACAAGGTTTTTGAAGACAACTTACATCTCCGGCGACAACTTTACCTGCTTGCATCTCGAGGTTGATTACATCTCCTGTTCTGGTTGCATCTTGGTTGCATCTCCCAGGTTGGGTGCATCTGACCAAAGACTTGGCACCGAAACGGTAGAATGATCGGCCATCAGATTTGATTTTCAACTTTGTTCGGCTTGTTGCATGTGAATACCGGAAGTTTGTTACATGGATAGTGGGAGGGCACAAGTATTCGAGCAAAACGGTCCAAGTATAAGGCTATGGTGCAGTATTATTTGGCATGAAGTTTGTTGGGAACAGGTAACATCAAACCTATCTCTGAACAAAGATAAACAGAGCGAGTCTGAGTAAATGTATTTCTCGTTGTGAGCAATCGGTGAGTGAACAGAATTGTTTCTTGATGATCCTGGTTTGACTCTTTTCACCTCTAGCGTTATGTATAGGCATTTTTTAGAAGCACCCCGTTGGTTGACGCATTTTGCGTTATTGCCGAGTCTGTCGTTGATGCGATTGATTTCGGCACACGGCTGCCATCATTATCTACCCTGCATGAAGTCAGTGAAGTCATGAATAACACCGACTTGGTAGTTGCGAGCATACCTGGCAAGTTGTTCCCACTAATGGAGTTGCAACCAACCTCACGATTTGTTGTAAGTTGCAGCCAAAAAGATGTAAGTTGCACGAAAAGTTGTAAGTTGCGAACAAAAACCCTGTTTTCAGCTGAGTTGTAATCACCAATAATTTTTGCACAGTATATGTGCCATATGAGTGCCAATAGTGGCTATATAACTTGTCCTCTCACATTATTGTACCACATTCAAGGCTTGAAAGCCCTACTGTGACAATACTTGGCTTAGAAGGTGCGCTTGTTGCAAAAATTCAACCAATTTTTTTGCCACTTCATTTGAGTTGTGGATGTACTCAAAATGCTCAGTAACCTGACTTTATTTCTCTCAGGAATAGGTACTCTAGTCTTGTAGACATTCTGTACAAGAATTCGAAGAGGAATCTGCTGAGAGGCAGTCCAAATGGTGATTTGAACATTATATATATGTATTATGTATCCCAATCTCGGAGATGGGATTTCCGGAATGAACAGAGGCCCCCCAAGGGTGCGCCGGTGTTTAAACCGGTGACCTAGGGCCGGTTAGTTAGTCTGGCCGCCAGGCCGAAAAAAAAAACTTTGACCCCCTAGTTTGTGGGTCAGAACGGAATCCCGGAGGTGCTTAGAAGCGCCTAGTTATGGTATGAAGTGATGAAATGAGTCCTTTCTAGAAACATCCGTCCCGGACACAGTGTTGGTAACAATAGGGAGTTTGCGCGAGCGCCCCAGATCGCTATTAATCCGCTCAAATCTCCAAAACAAACAGTCTCAGATGTGAGATCCCAGCGACCCAGGAATGTCCCAGGATAATAATCTTCTAGGTCGCTTAGAGCTCACACCTGGTATCGACCGCTGCGGAGATTTGAGCGGTCAAAAAGCGACCTAAGTCGCTAGCACAAACTCCCTAATGTGTTCTGCCTCTGGATTAGAAGTGTTGGCCGGCAGGTTCCTCCCTGAGTAAAAAGGACTTAATGGATGCCAAAACCATCCCATAGATGATTTGAAGTTGATTTGAACACATTTTGGACGTCCAGTTGGTCCGTTGAAAGTTCACCGGCAACTAAGGCGTGAGAGAATATCACCGTATATGGTGCGTGGGAACGCTTACGTAGTATGTTAGTCCAGTCGCCGAGCTGGAAAAAAGAAACTCGGCCCAATATCTTTTTTTAGAATGCCGGCGCACCCTTGAGGCCCCCTGCAATAGGGCTCTCTTGACCATTCATTGATTGCCGACAGAGGAGTCACAGAGGAGTCAAAAGTTTGTTGTTTGAAGTCTCGCACAGCGGTGCAGCCTGAATTTCGACTCTGTAATAGAATTAAATCCGCAGTAGTAGTTCATTGGATACATAGGCTTTCGGTTTTAGATCACAGAGATACAGAGGTATCGATGCAACCCGGACTGCATTCCTTCAAGAGCCGGTGTTACATCTGAACTCTCTGAAAACAATGGGGAGTTTTGACTCTTGAGACGGTGCCGGGTCAAAGAAAGCGCTGGAAAGAAAGAGAGAAAGCCTCAGAGAGGACAAGAGAACTTGAAAAATGAGAAGGTAGTCGTGCCAGCAAGAGAGGATTTGAAGCTGCCGCAATTTGGCAAAGTCGCCGATCGGAGAACTGTTGTCGTACTAGGTGTCCTTGAAAGTTCAAGTTGAAAGTTGAATGGAACTTGAATGGAACTGAATAGCTGATACAGGAAAGCGGAGTCAGAGGAGAGCAAGATAGTGAGTGGTTCAAGTTGATGATTCGGCAAGAAAGACAAAGAGGACCGCAATGTCCGAAAGACCGATGAAATCCGAACCTGATGCAGATTGAAACTCCGCTCAGTATCGAAAGATACTGACCTTTAATTGTTTTGAGGCCCACATTGCAGAGCAAAATGTGAGAATATTTCCGAACACTTGTAAGGTATTTTAGAACAGGCCTACGTGCTCAAATATATATTTCTCTGCTGGAACTTCTCTGTTCATCGAGCCGCTCAGTATCGAAAGTGGCGGCATCGGAAGCGGAAGGTCCGCGGAACAAGCTGGAACAAGCCATGAAGCTATTGCCAAATCACGTCAAACTCTCCCTTTTTCACGTGCAATATTTTAGTTTCTTTTTTCTTTAATTTCGTAATTTCACCCACCGACATCAGTATCGAGCCGTTACTTTGGTAACCGTCGATCAAAACCCGTATATTGTTTCCAAAACGGCTGTGAAATCGAAAAGGAAAGAAGATCAAAACCCGCATTCTTTTTCTGAAACGGCTGTATTATACAGTCGGATATCTCATAATGCATGAGGTCAAAATGCATACAGTTGCGGCGAAATCAATTTACTTACCAAATATGGAAATTCCGATCAATTCCCGTCTTTGTCTTGGTTTTCTCAAGCGGCAAGTTGACAGAAATGTTGAGAGCCTCAAGTCGGTATGTTTTAGCGCTGTGTAGGAATCGACGTGTTATATAACAGGTACTTTATAACACTGTTATTACCATGTAAATTACATTTCTCACAATTGAGGTCCAGAAACACCCGTTATTTATGTGTTAGGAAGGGGCCCCTGCGGTGCCTTGGACACCACTTTTGCAGCTTAATTTCGCCTTTGGGATGCTGAGAGTTGAGTCAAAAATCACTCTCCTCTGCCCGGAGGGCGTTAAAGCCGAATCTGAGGCAAATTACAAGAAAATCAGCTGAAAATCGGGCGGAAAAAAAATTTTGGGTGGGCTTACGTCATGTTATAAACCCTGTTATTAACATACCCATCCAGGGGGGTGGTTTGAATCTCACATTTCTCACAGCCCAGATTTTGATTCCAACACAGCGCTAGTAAGAAAGCACTAGGCTCGAGACCAGCCGTTAGTGGGAGTAATGACGAGCGAGCAGGTATTACTTACCATAACGGCTGGAAGCACTTAGGCGTAGATTGATAGATGGCAAATTCAAACTCCGACTATACCTTATTAGGAAGTATCTCCGAGCTCAAGTTGTTCAGTTTTTGTTTTCTTCCACTCAAATGCTGCCTGGAACTGTTGGAAGCCATTTCTATCCTTCAATGGAGAGTTTCCGAGCCAAGATTACCTGAAAATACCCTCATTGTGAAGGTTTCTAGCATCAGGTTTTATTTTGGGTCAACAAACCTCTTGTATGCAAGGCAAACGTATTTCAAAGTCACAGAGGACTTGGGGCTCATAGAGAATGTGGTTAGCTCCTATTGTGAGATATTATCTTGAGGCAAACGTGAAAACAAGTCGCTTCAAGCCTCGGAGATACTTCCCAAAAAGGTATAATCGGAGTTTGAAATTGCCATCTATCAGTTTACGGCTAAGTGCTTCCAGCCGTTATTGTCAGTAATACCTGCTTGCTCGTCATTGCTACTATAACGGCTGGTTTCGAGCCTAAGAAAGCACTTTGAAATTGCAGAATTTTACCGCTCTCAAGACCCATTTAGACATGTTCCGTACCCTGAATACACGGCAATCGCGCTGCGCATCACCAACATCATCCATTGACGGCGATGAACAGCTCGACCCCAATGAGTTGAAAGCTGGCATCGCTGATGCCGCCGAGTCACTAAACGCTATCCCCCCAACACCTGTGCCCCCACGTGCCTGATGTCTGGCGGGGAGAACGAGCCCCTTCCGTCCCACCACCACTCCCAGTACGCCCGAAAAACTCGCAGAGCAAAGTGAATGCGCAAGTCCACGCAACTTCAAAGAGTGGCTGAATTGACATCGGCAAATGATGAACGGATCTTCCCGTACCTCACGGAACCATGTCGGCGCATGAAGGAGGATTTTGGGGGTCGGTGGCGTGTGTCGGGAACGGCGGGGCAGGAGAAGGAGGAAGCGGCGAAAGCACGCAAACAAAAGATAAGCAAATTTAGTTCTTCCCCTCACCACCTCCTGGTCTATTCCGACGGCTCGCAACGCGCGGTACACCGTGTGCGCGCAGGAGCCGTCATCTAAAAGAAGTCTTTGCAAAAAGCTTTGGCCTGGGCAGCCGAGCCGAGGTGTACGACGGCGAAATTACAGGCTTACTGTTTGGAGCGGCAAAAGCCATCTCCATCGTCGCCATCGATTTGCAGATAAAAGAGATTCACTTCTTCGCAGATAACGTGTCCGCTATCAACGTATATCAACACCATCTGTGACCCAAAACCCAGAGCAGGCCAACTTTCCGCGCATATATTCCACAAAACAATCTGTGCCTTCCTCGACGCCGACCCAGAACATAAAGTCGAGATTGGGTGGTCGCCAGGCCACTGCGACATCGACGGGAACGAGCGAGCAGACGTGCTGGCGAAAATCGCAACGGAACTTGCGGTGCCACCAGGAGGAACCCGCTCGCATGCACTCAGGAAATCAAAAGAAAAAGTCCACCGGTCCTGGGTTAAGGAATGGAAATCCGCACAGAAGACGGGGAGCTATGCCATGGCAAACCGCCTCCCCCCTTCCTTAAAACCGACCTCACATTTCACGTCGTTGTCGAGAGAAGTCTTTGGGCGGGTTACACAGTGCCCCATCGGACACTGCTTCTCAGGCGAGTACTACAGCCGCTTCGTGTCATCTGAGGACGTTGACTGCCCCTGTGGAGAACCATTCCAGTCGCGCGAACATCTGCTTCGCGAGTGTCCTCGCTATGAGAACCAACGGTACATCATCAAAAAAGTCTCGAGGGACATATCCCTGCCCGAGATACGGAATTACAGCACTAGCTGAATTCTTGGAGGTATGGAGCATTCACAAAAACGGGCCTACCCCGCATGCCCCAAGAACTCCCCAGTTACGAAGACGAACCGGAACCTCCAGACGACTTGTCTGATGTAGAAGACATGGGCTGAGCTCGTGCTCAGCCCTAAGATTACGGGAGACCCGTACTTAATCATAATTTTACGATTATAATTGATTATATTCTAATATATTCGTATTTATATCCAGCCTTAGTATACACCTAGATAATGAATAGGAAGCTTATATGCAGGCTTATCCTTTCTGGGCAAAAAGATCGGTGTAAAATGCTTCTTGTGTGCCTTTGCACTGACCTCTCCTCCCAACTGAAAATGTGGCTGTCCTCAGTCACTTGCAGCGGCGAAAACTTTTATCTGCTTCAGATATCCATAAAAACTAGTTGCAAACACGCAATTTTTTATCCCGGTTACTTTTGGTGATACCGAGTAGTACATAGTATGCGATATCTCACCGCACTTCTATTTACGCTGGAGGACAGCGTAAAGCGATGTCAGCCGATGTTTCATCAGCAAGCAATCCACAGGAGCTATACGAGACCGCCAGAAGCGACCAAAACACTCCATCTCCAATTTCCCGTGCCTAATTTTGTCAGCCTTGGATACAATCAGGTTTAGGACCTACTCGTTCTTTGAACGCCCAGTCAGCAAGTTGCCCCTGTTTGAGATCTTTTGCTTTCTCCAAACAGAGATCGGAGACTATCTTGTTTTTCACGAAGGGGAACGTTGAAAGCGTCGGAGCCATCGGGGTACGGCACAGAGGACATCCTTATTTCAAAGTGAGTTGGGGCTCTAGGGATTCAACTTCGGCGTACGTGGTCGATCAGTCCACCGTCCGTACTGCTCAAGTGTCGAAAATACATACTGCAACAAGCTGAATGCACAGAACGTGTGTCCACACCACAGGATGTACATGTGTGGCTGGCTTAAAACATCCCAGCAACTAAGGAATCAGGAAATCAGAGTGTGTCGCAAGATTGTATACCGGTACGGTACATTGGACATGTTAATGCCAGTAGTGATGAATGAACTGGGTTTCGAATTTTGGGCTTAATATATATAAGCAGCTGCTGTGAAATGTCAGGTACCGGAAAAATGCTGAGACAGGTGAACAATACCTGGAAAATGCGCGCCATAGGGGACCCATTCAGTGATGTTCGATTACGAATTAAATGAGGCGTCGGAATTCGGACACCGACTTGCTAAGTTAGGGACTGGAACAAACACGACTACTAATCAGCAACAAGATACGCCTCCGCTTCGCTCCGGCACCCGCGAGGCATGGACATTGAACATAAATGGCGGACTCGCCTGAGTTCTACGTCCCGCTGCTCCCTGTATGTTAGTTTGACGTCAATATCGACCACAACCCTAGTGGAAGAATACGGACTGCACGAGCTGCACTTCGATCCGATGGACTCGGAATACACTACTCGAATCTGAACCCGAAAAGCGAGCTGCCAATCGAATTTTCTTTTTCAGCAACGTACCTCAGAAGCCACGACAGCTTTGATTCAGCTCAAGGATCTATGGTGCACATCGTATAAACACCACCAAATAGGTCCCATCACTGATGCCATCATTGATGTCTCAAATCGCCCAAGAACAAAAAACCAAATTTTATATTGCATTTTCTGTACTGAAATCTCATTCAAAACGCTAGGGGAAGGACATAAGTTGCAGCCAATAGCTTTCCAACGACTTTTGGAGCATGTAACCGGCGTCCGGACTTATGGCTACCCAATAAGGATATGTGTCGTAAGCACACGTGATTGATTGATTGATTGTATCAGTGATGTCTCAAATCCATGCCGTGAAAAATATATTTATTGTGAGTTTTGAGCGGATGAAAAATCCCTCTAGAGGGTTTAGTCTACTATCTAATCGGAGTGTTTTGGCCAGAGGATCAGGCGTGGGAAGGCTCTGATGTGGTGCAATAAATTTCGTTCCTGTTTGGTGGTGTTTATGCGATGTGCACCATAGTGATGAAGAGTCAGAAGTCTCCCAGTACAGTCGCAAACCCCGCACTGTGAGAAGTATTTGTCATGAAATTCAAGATCATCGTCTTGAAATTCAAGATTCCTGACGTTTCGTTAGAATACGCGTCACGAATTTCAAGACTTTACAAGACTGGTTTCATGATGCTCCAAAACTTCTAAAAGTTACAAGGTGTGATACCGCACTCATATTCAACTGTGGGACCACATTCCAGGATAATGCATATAATTCTCTTTCAAAAAGTGACATAAGTGACATAAAAATCTTGAACCTGCATTCACGACGAAACATCATGAATTTCGGCCTCGAAAAAACCAGCAAATTTTTGTGTAAGTCCTGTGGCCGAGCTGCCGAGTCGATGACGTCACTTACAGCATTGCTCCACATCCGCAGCACACATATGCTGCGGCCGCTCACAACGCCTCTTGTCTCCCCCCACCGTGACCTCCCTCCAAGTCGCCATCGTAGAGCGCCGCCGCCGCCGCCATTCTCGCCAACACACTCTGCTGTAACACAGACCCTCACGACCACCACGCCTCCTTCCCTACGTCACCGCCCTCTAGGCTCAATCGGAGTCAATCCACACCGTCGTATCGAGCTCGATCTCTCTGCAGTGCGCAAGACTCTCAAAGGAGTAAGGGGTGGCGAAGGATGACCCGGGAAGAAGTGGTTGGGCAGGCTATCATTGTGAGTGATTCTGCGAGAGTGCATTGCAGCTCATTAATCCGCTCTTTCCCTGTAATTTAGCTCTTTGATGACGACAGAGCATTCAATGATCTGTCCAACTGGGTGAGTTGCTTCCCTTCTCTACCTCTTTTTCATTCTCCGCAGTGTGTTTCCGAGCCACGCAAGCTGTTTCAGTACGGCTGATCGCGACGGTGGCGAGATTTTGAAGGTCACAGTATTATTATAGTAGTACTGCAACTGTATTGTCCAGTACTTGAAATATATCCTGATTTATACCTCTTCCATGGAGTTTCATAAGGAGTAAGGCGTCGGGATAGCTGGCTAGCGCTTCGGTGGTACTTTCGGACGAATCATTGCGAAGATCATGACAAAATGTCATGAAAAAACGTTAGGAACGGGCCCACAGTCGTTAAGAATTTCAGGACCCCGGATCGTAACGTTTCATCATGAAATCCGACGAAAGATCATGAAATTCAACACAAATGACTACAAAATACCTAACACAAGGTCCTGAACAACATCATGAATTTCAAAACCTTCCCTTGGCACAGTGCCGAAGCGAAACGTTTAGCATTTTCGCTTGATTGTGGGTGGAATAGGAAGCGGAAACGGGTGGCGTTTGTTATAAACTTATAGTCTATTCTCTTGGCTACCACTTACAATCAAGAATCAAGTGAATCGACTGTGTTTCCGTTGAGAACGAGGGCAATTTGTGGGGCGACTCAATATCGCCAAATAACGTGACAGCGAAACACTACAAAACACAACAAATTGAGCCATTCTCGTGCAAATCGACCAGTTCGTTCAATACTTTCGATGCAATCCGCCTCAAAATGACTTTCTATATTACAACTGCATGTCACCGGCCACAATGCCAGAGGAAGAAATGATATTTCGCCTTGGTGCATCTGCCGGCGTAAACAAAGCTTAAACAAACAAGGCCATTGCGGGCGGCGAGAGGGTTTTCAACACAATTCCTTTTGTGGTTTTGGGTGCTCAGACGGTGGGGTGCCTACATGCAAAGCTTTGGCCCCGGGGGAAAGCGTTAACCGTGTGTTCGGCGAGTGTTTCGCTTCCTAGTGCCGTTTCGCTTCGGGGTTTGCGACTGTATCTCTGTATCCAAATTTGAAATACCTACTGTGTTGCTTGTTATTCTCATCAAGGAGCTAGTTGGCCCAAACATTGTAATCTTCAGAACCATATTGAGGCGGCGGTTACCCAGACGTTCCTCCGCAGTCCGAGAGGGCGAGATTAGATATACAGCCGTTTCGGAAAAAGAATGCGGGTTTTGATTGATTTTCGTTTTCGAAATCTGCTTACCTGTGTTTGGTCCCGCGTCCTCGGCTCCACCCTTGCCGAATAAGCTCTTCGTCTCTTTCAGCGCATTCTCGTGCCAGAGAGTGAGTTGGTGAGGCTCCCTGAACCTTTGTGAATACATCAGAGCTCCAATCTGACCTCCAGCTCAAATGCGTGCTTGAGCCCAGTTGTTTACATCGACAAGCTCACGGCAGTTGTAGAGCCGCACGGTGCCGTTGACGGAGTTGTCAACAACCGTCAATTAAAATCGAAAACGAAAGAAGATCAAAACCCGCATTCTTTTTCTGAAACGGCTGTATCGGAGCTACTTCCTAATCTGTAATTTCAATGACAGGTTCTGGCGTTTGATGGGGAAGCTTGCTTCCCCATTCACAAGCTTCCCCATTCATCGGTATAGGGCTCCGGAATGCAGATGCTTACAAATCTCCGTCCAGGTGATTTGTAAGCATGTCCTGGCACGCCGAAACAAAATTGAACCTCTTGAGTCTTTGCTTGCTCTTTGCCGCTTCAACCTGGATGTATGGACATGCCCTGCCTATATAGTATGTGTAGTTGCTCAATGGATGTGCTCTCTCTTTCCTTTCCCTCCTCCATGACATGTAATTCTTACACATCTAGCCATTTGCTGCTTGCAGCTTATGTTTTTTCTTGGTTAGCATTAGCACTCAAGATAAACTTCATCCTCCACATTATCTTATGTTACTGCATGTATGAGCCAAATCAACCAGCCAATGCTTTCTCTCGAGTCTCAAGCAAAATAAAATTAAATAGGTCTATGCCTCCAAATACTCCAGAGTGCATTAGAAATGCAGCTCAGGAGCAAGAGCATGTCAATCGCATTCTGGATAGCCCTGTACACCGGAGATCTCCTTTACAGCAACCAAATTTTGTTCAGGTTAACTGGAATGGCCAGCAACTTCAACTTACACCTCGCACAGCTGGCCGAATTGCTGAGATGCAGAACACTGGAAATGCTGGTACTTTAGCAGGACAGAATGAAGACCAGGATATTCAAAGTCCACCTCTGTCACCAACACGTAGAACTCAAGGTCCAGATCCACCTCCGGTGCAGCAGAATCCTGTACAGCCAGTGCAAGATAAGTATAGTACAAAGACAGGGAAATGCTCAACCCAATGCTCCAGGTCGAAGAAGGCCAGTTGCTAAAGAGCCCCATCCTGAGAATCCTGACGTGTTATTACCTTCTGCTGACTTTGAGGGAAGGAAGAAAACATCGAACGGTACAGCATTTCGATCACCTTTCCTGTTGCAAAGATTGCAGAAGCCAAATAAAACCACAGTGTGTCAGATGCTCAGAATGGAGAGAGGCTTTGGGTTTAAGACTCAATACTTATAGATTCAATATACAGGATATTCTTACTGAATTTCAATTTCTTGAGCCCGTGGGGAATACGAATATTTGCTACGCATAGATTCCCGGCGACGGGATCAATCACCCTTTTCAGCAGTTGCATGAGTACTTAGAATAGATCAGCGAGTGTACTTGCTCTTAGACTGTACTATGTAGTATGTAATTCAGTAAATTGCATGTACGGACTGAAGCTATGATCTGAACGACTATCTTCAAAAAAAAAAAAAATGAAGCGCTATTGTAAATTTTATTAGAGCCTTTGCGGTAGCTGCTGGCGGCTAATTTTTCTCACGACCCACTAAGCACCGGGTCTCAAGTAAGCCACCCTGAGCAGCTGTTATGAAGGACATCTCAAGGTGGCTAACTTGGCCCAGTAGCATCAGCAGTCGTTGTGTGGCACGAGCCGCCAGTTCCTGTGGCGGCTCACCGCAAAGGCTCTATTTAAAGAAAAATCAAAGCAAGTTTACAGTACTCACCTCTCAATCTAAGTCGCCCCACGTCCCGGATGCGCTGTCAGCCTGTCAACGCGAGCATTTTCCCCAAGCCTGGGACACGCGTGAGTGCATAACTCCGTTTCAAACTCATGCGCAGAATAATTTTGAACCCGAACTCGGAATATAACGGGGATGCTGCACCTGCACAGAGAAAAGACTGCTAAGCCGCCCGTGTACCCACAACCACATATTTCTCAGCATTTGATTGAGTAGCAATTTCGTTCCCTTCTGTGGGGCGCATTTTGGATTCAGATACTGCATTTCCGGCTGTCACAGGTACAAGTTGTCGAGGCCTTGGACGAGATAGAATAGTGGCTACTTTGAGCCGGATCCTCAAACAACCACGCAGCACGAGGAGCCACCAGTTTGTCGCTCATCGCAGACTCTTAATCAACTCGCACTCACGCTGGTAGCCTCGAGTGCATCTGATTCGATGTGAAGTAAATGCGTGTCAGGTTTTGTTGAGCAGTGTGACGAGGTTTGTGGTGAGTGGAGGGGTCAAGATAGGTGCTTTCAAGCTCACCCTGCGTCCACAGGGTCAGAATGTCAGAATATGAATTATTCCGGGTAGCCGCCCCGCCGCTCCGGCCCTTGATAGATATCTGATACTTATCATACAGCCTTGTTTTTACATATAAACCGCGCTCGTCTGTCCACCACCCTCAGTCTTTCATCCCACATTGCGGGAGACTGAGGGTGAGTTCTCTATCTATCTACCTACTTGTATTTACTTGTAGTTATTGCGCCTTCCGCGCATTTTCAGGTATTTAATATACAGTCTTTCATCCCACATTGCGGGAGACTGAGGTTATTGCGCCTTCCGCGCATTTTCAGATTCTGTTAGGTTATGGGCCACCGAGCGCTAGCTCTCTGAAGACGTACCTATTGGAAGACTCACCTGCTCGCTCATCAGAGCTCGAAGCATCACAAGCACAGACTTGTATCAATCAATCAATCACACGACCTGTTGCCGAAATTCCCTCGGACTCTGGTTATCTCACCTCGGACTTCTCACACAATGTCAACTGCGGCAAACTCGGCTTCTTCTGAGCTTTCCGGAGCAGAAGACTGGCCGATTTTTCATGTTAATGCTACAGTGGAACTGCGCCTACAGGGAGTCTACACTCTGCTTGAATCTGTTATCCTCGCTGCAAATGCAGCTGATGCCACCGTTGCTGCTGCTGCTGTTACTCCTCTGCCTGCCACAGCTCCTGTTGCTGGCGTAGCTTTCAAGGATACCCCTGGCGAACGTAATAGCCGTGCTTTAGGTGTCATTCAGAAGCTTCTTTCAGCAGAACTGCGCACAGAGTATGTCAACGAATCTAATGCTGGAATTCTCTGGGCCAAACTGCGCCAGCGCTTTGAAGCAGAAAATCGTGCCGATTCCGCAATGGGTGTTCTAGCAGAACTTTTTAGCACCAAGCTCGTTATTGAAGGCGAACCAGAGCTCATGGATCGCAACAAGATTCTTTCTCATGTAGCTGCTATCAAGACCTGTTTTGATAGGCTTGCACGCCTGGAATTTCCATTTCCCCCAGAGCTTCAGCCTCTCATTCTGCTCAGCACTCTACCAGATGATAGCTACTGGACAGGCATTAAAGGGAACATTGTGTCCTCTCTTGGTACAGGCATAACTTGGGATAAAGCTCGTGCTCGCCTGATTACTCTTGGTAAACTACCAAAGAGTGAGAACGGCGACGACACTGCTCTAGCTGCTAAATCCACAAACCCTGGCAAAGGAAAGCCATCTGCCAAGGGCGATAAACATTGCCTTATACATGGACAGAATAAATCTCATACCTCCGATAACTGCTATCAGTTGAAGAATCTAGCGCAGGGATCAAAGGACTCAAAGAAGAATGACAAGCAGAAGTCTGAGAAAGCGAGACCTAGAAAGCGCCGTGACAAGGCAAATGCCTCTGCTACTACAGATTCCGAATCTGATTCCGATGACTCTGAACATGGACATTTAGCTGTACCTGTTGTTTCCCAGAAATCTTATGCTGCTATGTCTGCTTATCTTTTGAGTGATGCAAACCCTTCATCCAAAGCTGTGGTAATTGACTCTGGAGCTTCTACCACCATGACACCAAATGAGGCATGGTTTGAGACAGGTTCTTATAAAGTACTCACTCCACCAAAAAGGGTGCGGCTTGATAATGACACATATTGTGATGCAGTTGGAACTGGAACCATCCGTCTATCTTGCAAAACAAAGCGAGGGATGTCTGATGTCTCTCTACGTGCATTACATGTCCCATCCTTTGGTATCACACTTGTCTCAGTGCAACAAATGGCTAAAAAGGGATACAATTGCATGTTCGAAGCAGATGTCTGCATTGTTCGAAACCCAAAAGGGCAAAGAATGATTGAAGCCAAGCATCGGAAGGGACTGTACCACATTGTCTATACTCCTTTGAGTGAAGATCCACATGCACTATTTGCTATGGATATCAATCATCTTCATCGAATATCTGGTCATACAAATTTCCAACTATTACAGAAATCTGTTGCTAAAGGCCGACTTGGTGAAATTACATCCTTGACAGGAATCCCCAAATTCTGTGAACCCTGTGTTCTTGGGAAAATGAAGAAATTACCATTTTCCAAAAGTCAAACCAAAGCTCGTGGTCCTTTAGATATTGTATCATCTGATGTTGGTGGTCCAGTAACACCTGAAGGCCCAGGTGGAATACGCTACTGGGTGGTCCTTATAGATCATCATTCCTCTGAGGTGTGGATTCTGTTTGCCCAAAAGAAATCCCAAGTCTATTCAAAACTCAAAGAATGGCGAAAATCTACTGAGGCTCATTTTCGTGCTCAAATTGCTAATTGGGAATTCTGTGAGGGCTGGACTCGATTCTTTCGCACAGATGGGGGTGGTGAATTCACGTCTCATCAAATGGAAACAGAATTCAAACGTCTAGGCATCATCCATGAAACAACAGCACCTTACACTCCAGAGCAAAACGGAGTAGCAGAGCGAATGAATCAAACACTTGTTTCCAGAGCTACAACTATGTTGATTGCCTCACGCCTTCCTCGTAAATTTTGGGTCTTAGCAATGCGAGCAGCTGGTTATACTGTGAATAGAACACCTACTTCAGCACAGGAATTTGAGATCCCTCATGAGAAACTTTTTGACCGTCCAATAAACATACGACACCTGCATCCCTTTGGCTGTAGAGCTTATCCTCTGATTCCTAAAGAAAAGCGTCACAAGCAGAAATTTGGCGATAAAGCAAAGCGTTGCATCTTTGTTGGCTACCATGAAAACAGTAAAGCGTATGACTTGCTAGTAATCAACAAAGATGGTTCTTATGGTGAAACCATCACATCTAGGCATGTTCGGTTTGATGACCAGGAACTTGATTCACCTATAGAACCAAAGCTTGAGGCACCTGCTACATCTAGGAAAGAATATGAGGATTTTGCTCAGACACTGCGGAAGAGGTCTACCCCATATTATGGTGATGATGACGATGATGGTGAACTGGACACTTTGCCTCACCCGATACCAGGTTCAGTGGGGGATAATCTAAGTCAGGCTGATCCGCCGTCTATTGTCCATCCATCAAATAGGGGAGCTCCACCATTGCGCAAGGTCGCAGGCGTACGACAGGAACCTACTAGGCGGTCAACACGTCCACATGCAAGGGCACAACATCCCACTGCTGAGTACGACAGAATAGCTGAAGGACCACAGCATCAGTCAAAAGCTCAGCGTGATGCAGAGAATGCAGCACGTAAACAGGCGAAAGAAAATGAAGCTTCTGTCAAACCAGACATTGAAGTCCCTGATGCTCCAGAGGCAGTCTTGCTTGCTTCTCTAGATGATGCTATTGAAGAAGCCTTTTTAGCTCAGAACCCTCTTGACCCTTCTAGTTGGCAAGAAGCATTGCAGGGTCCTAATGCTGAACATTGGAAAGCTGGACTTGAAGAGGAACTTGCTGGTTTCCGAGCAAATGATGTCTATGATGTTGTTCCCATACCAGACGGTGTCAAGCCTATTAAATCTAAAGTGGTTCCCAAAGTCAAAGTGGATGAAACAGGCAAAATTGCTCGTTACAAAGTCCGAATCGTTGACAGAGGAGATACTCAGAAAGAAGGTGTTGACTACAAAGAAGTCTTTGCGCCCACTGCCAATCTTGAGTCTGTTCGCATCATTTGTGCTCTTGCTGCCAAATATGACTTAGAAATGGACCATCTGGATGTTTCACAAGCCTACCTCAATGGTAAACTGGAGGAAGAAATCTACATGATGCCTCCAGATGGTGTTGAAATTCCAGAAGGTCACTGCTGGCGACTCAAGCGTTCATTGTATGGTCTTAAACAAGCTGGGAGAACTTGGAACAGGACTTTTGACACAGAGATTCTAAAACTCGGATTTCATCGCTTGAATTCAGAGACCTGCCTTTATGTTTATAAAGAAGGCAAACAGACTTGTTTTGTTGTGGTCTATGTTGATGATCTTCTTGTTGCTGCAACTTCTAAAGAATTCTCTTCCAAAGTCAAAAGAATGCTTTCATCTACTTTTAAGATGCGAGACCTAGGTCCAGCCAAATACCTCCTTGGGATCGAGATCGTTCGAAACCGTAAGAAGCGCACCATTGCACTGAACCAGCGTCAGTATATTGACAAAGTCCTTTCTCGCTATGGCATGACAGACTGCAAACCTGTATTCACGCCTATGTCTACTGGAGCCCCGCTCACAGAGAATGACCCTGATGACGACAGTATCATTACCCATATGGCTATTGTCGAAGGTGGATCTATTGTTCCATATCAAAGTGTAATCGGGTCTGCTATGTATGCCATGCTAGGTACTCGACCAGATCTTGCATACAGTGTAGGAGTACTTGGTCGATTTAGTGCAAAGCCAAAGAGAATTCATTGGGCAGCAGCAAAACGACTTCTTCGATACCTCAAAGGCACCCGTCATTGGGAACTTGTATACAACGGGGCTGACATCAGCATGGACATGCAATTTCTGGGATACAGTGATGCCAATTGGAATGGAGACAGAGATACATCTCGTTCTACTTCTGGTTATGTGTTCATTGTCAACTCTGGAGCAATCGGATGGTCTAGCCGTCGGCAATCCATGGTCGCTCTATCTTCTACTGAGAGTGAATACATTGGACTTGCAAATGCAGGACAACATCTAGCATGGTTAAGATCCTTTTTTGACGAACTAGGTCAACATCAGAGAAATCCCACTGAGTTGAGATGTGATAATCGAGCTGCCATTATTCTGTCCCAGGATCCACAATACCGCGCTAGGACTCAGCATATACAAAGAAAATATCATTTTGTCCGTGATGACTTGGTTCGCACCGGAGAATGTATTGTCTTGTGGTATCCTACAGATGAAATGGTGGCCGATATTTTCACAAAACCTTTATCTCATGACAAGCACTCCAAATTCTGTCTATCTATGGGACTACGGCCTGGGTCGAGTGGGGGTGTCAGAATATGAATTATTCCGGGTAGCCGCCCCGCCGCTCCGGCCCTTGATAGATATCTGATACTTATCATACAGCCTTGTTTTTACATATAAACCGCGCTCGTCTGTCCACCACCCTCAGTCTTTCATCCCACATTGCGGGAGACTGAGGGTGAGTTCTCTATCTATCTACCTACTTGTATTTACTTACTCATTGTGTAGTTATTGCGCCTTCCGCGCATTTTCAGGTATTTAATATACAGTCTTTCATCGATTCATCCCACATTGCGGGAGACTGAGGTTATTGCGCCTTCCGCGCATTTTCAGATTCTGTTACAGAATACCTCAGTAATACATTTCAGTATGTTGAGACCTGAACCTGTATTCCTACTGTGAGTACTAACTCTCACTGCTCCAAGATAATGGCAGTTGATCGAGCTTCATCAACTTTGGAAAATAAGTAACGACTGGTTCGAGCCTACGGCAGTGTTCATCTAGCCGGGATTTTCAGGGGGGCTGACCCTTGACTCTTGCAAGACCCGGGTCAACCGCAACACTGCCTTTGATATCTGCTGCCTCTCGGGCGACTTTGGCTCCACTAGGGGTGCTCCTCGTCAGCTCGTCCCGTCCATAAATTAATCAATTCCCTGATGAGCTGATGAGACGATGATCCCACTCCGCCTGTGGCTCCACTCTGCGTCATATCTTGATCAATCTATCACCGAATTAATTATTTTGTGGACGAGACGAGCTGACGAGCTAGGAATTGAGCACCCCTACTGGCCTAATTTTGGAGTGACGTGATCGGGCAAAGACGAGAGACGAAATTCAATTGGGTAGAGACGAGGGACGACGTCGGGTAGACGAGAGTGTACAGCCTTTACGTTGGATATAAAGGCAGGGGTCCGTCGGTTTAAGCCACGACCCCCCCATCACTTCAAACTCATGTGTCGCTACGTCGTAGAAAGAGATTATTGCAAGATATGTCGAAGCTGGAGGCCGGGCGCGGGATGGAGGAAGGTCAGTCATGACGGTGTCCAAATTCCTCCAGCATATACGTATATTCATGACAACAATGCACTAAAAGCCGGTGGACTGCACACTCCCCACATGTCACTACAGCGAGCATTCCATGTACCGTAGGCTTATGCAGATTCAAGGTATGTCGTTCTAAGCCATGAGAGGAATCGCGGCTTGACTTGATCATGATTATTAGCGCTGGTAGCCAGAGCCGGGAGCTCTAGCCGTGAACATCGTGCGCTGCTGGTGCTTGCCATGCTGTTGGTCAGAAACCGCCGCTAGGTGCCTATGAGTGGCAAGACGGACGAGTGGTCGGTCTCTACATGCTGCAGAAGAGATTGCTGTTTGTCCCGGCCAATTTTAGAGTATATATGTTGCCACTAGCAGGAACTCGTGCTCCGCTACGACTAAATGATCATGAGCATACTGTACCATTTCATTCAATTCGTATGTCACGCGTCACAGGGCCGATTTTTTACGAATATTTTTGTACCTGTCACAGGTCTCCGAGACCTTGTTCGAATGTCGAAAAAAGTCACAAAATCTCTGAAAAATCGTCAAAAATACGATTTTTTCGCCCCCCCAACCTGTTTTTGCCTCCTCAAAATTGCTCCTGAACACCGTTCAATGGTCAGTGTACAATCTAGTCTCGTTTAGTATAGCGGCTGGCTTGATTACACCCTTTTTGGCAGTGAAACCATGCAAAACCCTGCAAATTTTGCTCACCCTGCGAATATCTCGGTTTCAAGCTGTTTTTTTTTCATTCATACAGTATCATACTTGCCTCAGATGCTCTAAAAATGCTTGGGGAGGTGAGTGCTGTAATTTGAACAATTTACGAATTTTTTAGGTTGTCACGGCGCTCCAGGGTGTTTTGAGAAATCCAAAGTTCGAATTTTTGGGGAGAATTGAACGAAATGGTACAGTAGACCACAAAAAAAGTACTGCCCCGGTGAATTAACAAAATGAGTGAGACTGAGCATTTCCCGGCTCCCTTATTTTAGACGCTCGTCACCAACCTGCGGTTGGTTCCTCACGTCCTGGTATCCATAGTCTCGGATTCCTGAACATGCGGCCATATTACAATGACATCAAAATAGTATCCGTTGATGTGCACTTGAGCAACCTCGTAGGAGTTGCCGTGGTATGAGCACTCATGGATCCGGGCACTTGTTCAGGTGCTGGAGCAGCCTCGTTACAGTAGCCATTGAGAAAACACTCCATAAAATGACCCCGGTAGCAGGAGCATGTGCGGTACGAATAATTGAGTACAAAAACCGGAATGCCTTAACTTGAGATTGAGCACTCGAGGCATTTTCAAGTGCCGGAGCAGCCTGTAGGAGTTGCCGTAAGTAGCCCACAGTGCACACCGACGCCGGCTTCGTGTCTGACGCTACACAAGATCTTGCTTAAATTTGGGCACTTGGCCGAATTTATGGCGGTCAATGTGTCGTTTTAATCAAATGTGTATAAAATGTCCATTTTGAGTGAAAGTAGAAAATAAAGTGAAAAACCCTTGAAACTCAACTTTTGTTTGCGAGTGTAAAAACTTTCGCTGAAGGAGAGTAGAAAGTTTTTGTGTGCCAGTAGAAAAAGTTTGTGTCGGTCCGAGGTCCGGTGGCTGTGTATCTGATGCGAGGTGATGGCCGAGATATTAAGATATTCAACCAGTTGAAACCAGAGAAGACGAGGCAGCATAGATACCTGATATGACCATCCAAATGCATTTACAGAGGTAAATAAAATAGCTTTATTTTTTGCGGCTCTGTAGAAAGAGCTAAGTAATGGTCAACTCAAAGCATGCAAAGAGCTTCAAATCAAGACTTTCGGCGGTCATTCTAGCCCAGGTCCAGCTAATAGTGCGGTTTTTTATGAGTGTATAGCAATGGTATAAGCTAGCAGGTAACACTTAAGAAGATACCAGCAAGGATGGTAGAGCAAAGCTCTGTTGAAGTCCCAATGCCGAATCAGAGATCAATTCATCATCAAGTGCATAGCCACCTCTCTGCGGCCCGCAACAAACTTTTCACACTCGAGCGCAAAAAGTTTTTACCCTCGTGTTTTCCAGTTTTATAGCTCAACTCAAAAGAAACATAGATCTCGAATTCCTCCTCTTTTTCTTCACTTTGTACATTTTATACACCAAATGTCACCAAATACACAGTTTCCACAGATTTGATTAAAACGACGGATTAACCGCCATACATACCTACCTTCAAAGAAAAGAAAAGAAAAGAAAAGAAAAGAAAAGAAAAGAAAAGAAAAAAAAAAAAAAAAAAGAAGAAGAAAAAAAAGTTGCAGAGCACGTGCCTGCCACGTGCACATATTGCGTTTGTACTATTGCGTTTGTACTTATAAGCTTAAGCACCCCGCCTTCGGCAGGGCCGGCTCGCTGCGCTCGCGTCCCTTACGGGGGGTACACAGCTTGTCGGGCTCCGCCCCAAACCCCGCCTGGATTTTTTTTGCTGGATTCCTTGCCCGCGGCGCCGCACTGCCGCTCGCCGCACTCGCCGGCGCGCGGCGCCGGGGACCGCGTGTGAGTTTCAACATCTCGACAGCCGATTGTGTTGTAGGATGGTTGACAAAACCCCGTGATTTTCTGTCAAAAGTCACGCGACTGATGGCCTGGCCCGCTTTTCAAGTACAAGCTTAAGCACCCCGCCTTCGGCAGGGCCGGCTCGCTGCGCTCGCGTCCCTCCCTACGGCTGGTGCACAGCTTGTCGGGGCTCCGCCCCAAACCCCGCGGGTTTTGTTCTTGCTGGATTGCGTGCCCTCGGCGCCGCACTACCGCTCGCTGCACTCGCGGTGCGCGGCGCCGTCGGGAAGGTTCGTGGGAACCGGGAGCAACATCTCGACAGCCGGCAGCAACATCTCGACATGGTCCCGTGGTTTCGTGTCAAAGTCACGTTGCTTTTTTTTGCTGGATTCTGTGCCCGCGGCGCCGCACTGCCGCTCGCTGCACTCGCCGGCGCGCGGCGCCGGGGAACGCGTGTGAAAAGTCACCTGCTTTTCCACGCGAATTATCACGGGACCTGCGGTCCCATAGTGTCTTTTATTATAGATAGGACTCCATGCGCTCGCGTCCCTCCCTACGGCTGGTGCACAGCTTGTCGGGGCTCCGCCCCAAACCCCGGTTTAATTTTTTTGCGAATTTTTTTGCTGGATTCCGTGCCCGCGCCGGGGACCCCGTGATTTTCTGTCAAAAAGCACGTTACTTTCTGTCAAAGTCACGTTACTAACGTCACCTGTATAGGATGTCGCTCAACCTCTCCAGGCTCCCTCTCGCCGCGCAGGCCAAAGCCGTTGGTGAGTGAGACTTGGCCTCTCTTTGGCAAGCTAACGGAATGTAGAGCAGCTTTGGGCAACCCTCTTGATTTGTTCCCTCCTTGCTGGACACCTCTCCGACGTCCGTTCAAACACTGGCAGATTTTCTTCATTCTACGTGACGGAGATGTTGGGGTCCGAAGAAGACTCACCCCTCACTGGCGGCTCGATGTGTTTTGTACTCGATGCTGACCATCAGGTCTTTGGTAGTGGCGCCGCACTAACGATTTCCTACGACCGTAACAACGATGTACTTGAATGCGCGGAGAACACCGCTCTGAACGGCGTCAACATGGGACTCAGCTCTTCTACGGTTGATCTGGTGCGCGGCAGCTCCACAAATCCTCTTCCATGCTCATTGCCAGCAGATTCTCAGCCGCGTGCAAACAAAGCCAGGCTACCGGACTCACGTAGAATTCAAGACGCTCGCGAGCGGTTCCTTTCGCATCGAAGCTCGTCTCGGACCGTTGAAGCCCGAGGCTCAAGTCCTGCCAAACCCTGTGTTATTTCCCTCCGTGCCTCTGTCCTCACTTCAACGCACGCACCAGCTCGCATGCACCACCCACATTTTTCTTGTCAAAATCTCGTCGGGCGATCTTTCTAACACGGTCCGGGTTTTCAAAGCCTCGCGTGCTGACTCTAGCCTCGTCGCAGAGGTTGAATTCATGTCCCACCTTCCACACAGCGACTTCGTCTTACGTCCGACGCACATTGTCACCGATGAAGTCGGTGTTTTTCACGGACTCCTCAGCGACTACCATCCCGCTTCATCCCTCTGTCGATCATGGACTCGCTTCACCTCGAGGTGGAAAAACCCGTGTTGGCACCATCTGGAGGCAATGGAAGTGTCTGTCCCCTTGCAACGACAATCACTGAGCCGCTGCCCTGGTCTTTACAGCAGTTTGCAGAAGTAATGACACTCCTAAATATAATTTTATGTAAAGAAAGCAGCTCAAACACGCCCACCTTCTCCACCTCATAACTCGGTTGATTCTTGCTCAATCCATTTGGTTGTAGGCTTGTTGGAAAGCGGTTACACGAGGCTACCGAACGGCCGGCACGAAATTGTGCCGTGTTCCCGAAAGACGATCCGCATGGAGCCGAACTTCTCAAAGAACCGAAGGACGTCGACCCGGGTCATGCTCAACACACAAGGAAACCAAACGCTGAAACCAGGGCGGTGTTCCCTGATTCCAGGACAGGAGTGGGCTCGTGTATTGCTGGTCCCGTTGGAAGGTCCCGACTTCCGCAGCGACGGCCCAAAGGACAAGCCCAAGAGCGAAGACGTCCCCCTCCGGGGTGCCACGCCAACCCGGCTGCTGGGCCTCAGGTGGGCACCACAGTATTGTCTCTCCTCCCGGACAGCAATCAATGAGGCGACAATGACCGTCAGGGCAAAGTAAGATGTTGTCTGTCTTGAGGTCTCACCAGGAGACCACCTGAGCATGCAACCAGGCCACAGACGCTGTTATATCAATTGCCCAAGCAAGTTTTACAGCAGTTTGCAGATGTAATGACACCTCCTGAATTTTATATAAAGAAAGCATTCTAAACACGCTATGTTCTTGACCTTATAGCTCGGTCAATTCTGGTCCAATCGGCTCGGTTCTAGTATCATTCGAAAGCCCTTAAGCAGGGCTTTCATGCCATACACAAAGCACCCTCACAATTTCGTTGATACTGTTCACCATTTTCCAGTGATAAGCCAGGGTAACCACATTAGAACGAGCAGAACTCCATCAGATTTGATCACAATCATATAAATCTAGACGATCCTTGAAGCTATGACACAGGCAACGAGGTCTGAAAAATCAAAATGCAAGGCAAGCACACTCCCGTGGCGGAAAAATGAAACTCACATCGACGGATCAAACTTGAGTGCAAGCCATTTGATCTCATTATTTTTGAAAGGTGAGATTGCAAACCTGTTTGCCTCCCATTTCTGCTTGATGTAGCAATTTAGACTGTTCAAATGCGCCCAAAATTGACTGAAAACGAGGGTAAAACCACGTTGGTTCGGCTTGATCCTGTTTGAGAAGTTCGGCTCCATGCGGATCGTCTTTCGGGAACACGGCACAATTTCGTGCCGGCCGTTCGGTAGCCTCGGGTAACCGCTTTCCAACAAGCCTACAACCAAATGGATTGAGCAAGAATCGACCGAGTTATGAGGTGGAGAAGGTGGGCGTGTTTGAGCTGCTTTCTTTACATAAAATTATATTTAGGAGTGTCATTACTTCTGCAAACTGCTGTAAAGACCAGGGCAGCGGCTCAGTGATTGTCGTTGCAAGGGGACAGACACTTCCATTGCCTCCAGATGGTGCCAACACGGGTTTTTCCACCTCGAGGTGAAGCGAGTCCATGATCGACAGAGGGATGAAGCGGGATGGTAGTCGCTGAGGAGTCCGTGAAAAACACCGACTTCATCGGTGACAATGTGCGTCGGACGTAAGACGAAGTCGCTGTGTGGAAGGTGGGACATGAATTCAACCTCTGCGACGAGGCTAGAGTCAGCACACGAGGCTTTGAAAACCCGGACCGTGTTAGAAAGATCGCCCGACGAGATTTTGACAAGAAAAATGTGGGTGGTGCATGCGAGCTGGTGCGTGCGTTGAAGTGAGGACAGAGGCACGGAGGGAAATAACACAGGGTTTGGCAGGACTTGAGCCTCGGGCTTCAACGGTCCGAGACGAGCTTCGATGCGAAAGGAACCGCTCGCGAGCGTCTTGAATTCTACGTGAGTCCGGTAGCCTGGCTTTGTTTGCACGCGGCTGAGAATCTGCTGGCAATGAGCATGGAAGAGGATTTGTGGAGCTGCCGCGCACCAGATCAACCGTAGAAGAGCTGAGTCCCATGTTGACGCCGTTCAGACGAGTTATGAGGTGGAGAAGGTGGGCGTGTTTGAGCTGCTTTCTTTACATAAAATATTTAGGAGTGTCATTACTTCTGCAAACTGCTGTAACTTCACTTTTTCACTAATTCAAATTGCCTTTTTGGAAAATTTTCGGCGTTTTTCCGGGCTGTTTTTGATGGGAAAACGGGCCAAAACTGCCCTGTGACCTGTGACCACTTTCAAATAACTTGTGCACCAGCCGTAGGGAGGGACGCGAGCACAGCGAGCTGGCCCTGCCGAAGGCGGGGTGCTTAAGCTTGTACTTGAAAAGAGGGCCAGGCCATCAGTCGCGTGACTTTTGACAGAAAGTCACGGGGTTTTGTCAACATCCTGCAACAGCCTTCAACCGGCTGTCGAGATGTTGAAACTCACACGCGGTCCCCGGCGCCGCGCGCCGGCGAGTGCAGCGAGCGGCAGTGCGGCGCCGCGGGCAAGGAATCCAGCAAAAAAAATCCAGGCGGGGTTTGGGGCGGGTCATATAGCAAGAGACCAAGGGACATTTTGGCAACTCTGCCCAATAGGAACCCTTCATTGAACCTCTATCTAAGACTTGTATTGGGCAAAATTCCCAATCTGGAGCCCCGACAAGCTGTGTACCCCCCGTACAGTGCCACTCATCACCTCTCGACTACCATATGAGGGTGTGGGAAAGTCAAATTTTGTAATCATTTCTCGGGCCGCAAAAAAAGGCCGATTTCCTCGGAAACTGCGGCAAACGACTCAGTTCGATTGCAGCTATCAGGCTTGTAAACGGCTAAGCTGTAGCATCAAATTTCAGTTTTCGGACCCAAAAAAATGACCGATTGCACAGCCACACACTGTTTACCGGTGCATAGAGCCTCGGACCGAGGCAGAATGTCTAATTCTTGTGCTTTCACGGTAAGTAGATCAAGGTTTAGACCGCCAGGAGCAGAGAAAAGGGCAAAAAATGTAGGAAATTTTGGTTCAACAGCCGAAAAAAATGACCGATTACGTAAGAAAATGAGGTCTTAACGTGAATCGCATTCTTTTCATCGGTTTCCTTCCAAAAATTTGGTTTTGAGCTCTAATTCTCAGCCGATCGCTCACGGCACGTGTGCCGAAAAGGTGGCGGTTGGCACTGTAGGTATGTAGGGACGCGAGCGCAGCGAGCCGGCCCTGCCGAAGGCGGGGTGCTTAAGCTTGGGCTCATTAATCAAGTCCGTGGAGGGTTATGTCCAAAAAAGGCATACTCTGTTGTTCCTACTTAACCCGACAGATCCGTCTATGTTCCGATTCACACGTGCGACCTGATTGACAGATTGCACCGCAATTGCGCTTCCTCTTCCCGCGACTGCCATGGCTTCACCAAAGGAACGAAAGAACACGCCGAAGAAGGCAAAAGGACCCCACGGCGGCAAACGCAAAGGCGCCGGGCGACCGCCGAACCCAAACAAGCAACCAAAATCCATCCAGCCAGCCAAAGCACCTCGGCCGAGGAGAAATTTCGGGGAACCTCTTCGCTGGGCTTCCAGCCATCGTCTCGCAGTCGGCGCTACTCCCCCCGCATTTTTTCAACCCTATAATTCACATTCTCGTGTGATGCCCGATAGCTCTGCGATCATACCTCCACAATCTTCATAGCAAGTAGTAGTTGATTTATTGTTTTGTCTTCTGAAAGCCTCATCCGTTTGAGGCACACAGAGTTTGAGAGAATTTTGTCGCACTGCGATATGATTTGGTAGTGAATACATGGTGTTAAGTACAACAAACACGGCATATCCCATCTCACGACGCCAAAACTTCAACCCGCACGGTGTAATGTCGACGTTGGCTGCCGCTCAACCGGCCGAAATCGACTCGCACGCGTCGGGGGAGGAAACCTGTGAGTGCTCAATCAGCCGCTCGTGTATCGGGTTCTGCAAGCGCGACATGGGAGGGCGCGCGCAAGTTAAATGCGCACGCTCTCTCGTGCTCGCTTGCTCCCCACCTTCTTGGGTTTGCACCGGGAGAGCGCGCAGCGAGGACGGCGAGTGCCGTACGTGATTTTATGTGACTGCCTTCACGCACTCCGAGTAGGACACGCGAGCGCGAAGACGCGCGCCGCCGTGCCGCTCGACGCTCGGGTTTGAGTGATGACACGCGCGCTCGGCGACTCGCCCGAGAGAGCGCGCGAACGCGCCGACATACCAGCGCGAACATCCGGTTACCTTGAGAGGAGAGTGAGATGAGGGTGACAGAAATATGTAGAACCATTGTTACGCACCTTTTTAACTCATGAACAATGAAGCCGGACATTTGAAGCCCGCTGCATGTGTGCAATCAAGTTGCACGCGTGTCCAACATCAGAATTTGCGTCTTGTGAGTGAAACGGAGAACGGTGCGCAGACAGCGGCTGTGAGAGTGGCGCTGAGGAGACCAAGAAGGGAGATGCAGGACCCGGGAGATGTGCAAGTCGTGGGGGTTGACAAGAGAGGCAGAAGACGAGTAGAAGACGAACACAGCGGGGAGCAGCAGCAGAAAAGTGAACCAGACAAGGACGCTACGATGCGCCGCCGCCGCAGGCAGCGGCAGCGAGAGCAGGAGGGAAGTGTGAGGAAGAAGTCGAGAGTCGGCTTTATCGGATTTCATCGGACGCAATGACGGCCGCGGCTGTGTGCGGAATCTGCCGAGTGTATCTTGAATTTGATTCGCTGGATTATGTCCCAGGGAGGCAACTCCCCCGAAAGGACATACCTCTTACCGGATCTTGAATAACTGTGATTTGCCTGTTATGGCAAGATAAAATCAAGATTGTGTCGTACTTCTGGGCATGCCACACTCAATTTGAGAAGCTGAAACTCAGTATATAGGGTCCAGGAGACTTGGTAAGTCTCTCTCTTTTCTTCTTTCTTTCTCTCTTTCTTTCAAACTTGAAAACTTGAATTCGCGCGGGTCTCCACAGACATAATTCATAAGCCTAAGCCTTTATTCTTATGTCGGAAAAACCCTAGTTTGCTCATAACGGATTGACCCGGATTATGGCCTCATCACGGCTTTCAGGGGATTACAAGCCGCCCACCGGGGGATTATGATCCGTGATAAGCCGTTGCAATCGGCTCGGTAGCTTCGCCACTCTTCACCACCTCTCCCAAAAAATTTGTTTTCCGGTCCATGGACCTCAAAGAGCTGGTGGTACGGTATCGACAGGCCCCCGGTCACTGACATATAGGTCTGTAACATCCATAGAGTAAAACAACGTCCAATTTGAGAGGTCTATTTGGCGAACCAGCCATCTGACAGAGGTTTTGACTAGATAGGGCGATGCAGCTCCTCTAAACTAAGCGTTTGCGCGCATTCTCAGAAAAAAATCGTGGTTTTTGAAGCCGCCAGAGCGCCATCAGTGCTGAAAAATAGAGTAAATCAGGCCAAAATTCGGGTTTTCAATGTTACAGACCTATATGTCAGTGAACGGGGGCCTGTATCGACTTCAGTTTCTTCAAGACTGTGCCGACGTTGCCGGGATCGCTTACGGCACCTTCACACGGACTCCACAGCAGGCCTTCACAATGTACGAAGAAGTGCTGCGGCAAGCGTCCCACGCCTCTTTCTCCCCAACCACCACTACGACCACCGCACAAGTCTTGTATTCAGCTCGCCCTCACCGATTCTACCACCTGCTGTGCCACAGCGACCCACATCTGCCTTCAAATCACTGCTCTCGGTTGCCTCTCGGTCTCCGTTATTCTAAATAACCCTTTCACCTTGTTAACTTACAGTCGGCGCATATACTGTATGAAGTTGCTCGCTACCACCAGCTAGCTTTGTCGAACTGAGATGTGCGAGGGCCTAATTTCCGTGGGTTACCTGGTGCGTTCTGCCGCTCGACATCTAATTGTGTCTGAATTCTCTTGAATTAGTTCTTGTCGCCATTTATGTATCATCTGTGCGTTCAACAATCTCTTCTCTGTTCTTCCACTTCTAATCACTGCTTTTCAGCACTGTGCTATATTGGGTCTAACTTGTGTGATACATTTACGCGGTGCTACCGTTCCAGCATGGGATTCGAAGTCGAGGTTATTTTGTAGGCGATCCGTGCGTGGCGGGTAGCACCCGAACCGTTGTGGTAGCCATGAATAGATGTTTTTTGTCACCATAATTGAGTTCTATGTTTCCTGAATGTGCGCTAATGTGCGGTAACCCAAAGTAATGGCTTGTACAGTAAGCACCTAAATCCCATATAATCCCGGGTATGGATTATAGCGGCTGGAGAGAGCTTGAAAGGTCTACACCTATGCGCTATAATCCCCTTATGAATTATGACCTCATGGCGGCTTATGTTGACTTACGAGCCGACACAAGCTGCCCAGGATTTTTCCGACATAGATGCCCATGAGTCAGTATAGTGCTCCTCTGATGCCCTCTAGACAGCCTAAAAATTAGTAAAATCATTCCCCATTCCCCAAAAAAAGTCGAATGCCATGGGGGTCGGTTTTTGTTGCCGCGCCGAAATGCTGATGCGCGATCGGCAAGTTCAAACTTAGTGTTCATTCGTCGGAAAATGTATCTTAAAAGTTACGGTAGACTTTGCAATGCTTCGCTACACTTAGTTCTATTGCATCCCCTATTTTCTTAAGTCAGTAGATATTGTCGCATTGTGCAATTTCACTTCGGCATTTCGGTGCAACACGTGATGGCCAACAAATTCACAAGAAGATATACCATATTTGATACCTTCGGAATAGAATAGTAAAGTACCTTGCATATGGCTAGTATGTCAAAGGCTTTTGTCAAGCTCTGTACTCAAAGATGCTCGTACAATAAGCAAAAGAAAACTTCCTCTTTTAGGATTTAGGCTCGGCTATCATTTACATCATTGATCCATCATCAAGTCGGCTCTATTTTGATGCAAGATGGCAGAGAAATTCATTTTTTGGCTTGTTTTCAGCTCGAAAAGCTCTGTTATACTGAGGAGACCTTCAGTATGAGGTTCAGAGCGCTCACTGAGCCACAAGGTTGCATCAAAAAATGCCTCAAATTGGCTGCCCTTTCCCGGATTCAAGCTCCGCTCCGCGGAAATATCTGAAATAACCTCGACCATCCCGCCTACTGTACTCGGACGGGCCTGTTTGACCTAAATTACCGGGCTGATTTACCCAAATTTCCCACGGCTGTTTTCGCTGTAAGAACCAATTACCGCTGCTATTGAGGTCAGAAAGGGATAAGGTAGGGGACCGGTATGAACGAAAATCGAAAACGAAAACGCGGCTAGCTGATATTGATCAGGCGGCCTTCCAGGCCATCAAGTCCACCTATCAGAAACGAAAATGACCGGTTTCAACACGGCAAAGAAGCCGAAAGGACTGGATTGATGTCACAGTCACAGTATATCAATGTACGTGGTCTATAGTGTCATCGGCCGCTTGCCGAACGCGTCCGAGTGGCTGTACCAGGTCACGCACACGGCCTGTTTTAGCACTCTAAATTATTAATTAATTGAAGAGTGAAGATCACTCAGTGAGCTCTGCACTTCAAAATCATAAAATAGAAATTTTTACGATACCCAAGTATGAGATTCGTAGCAAACATGATATAGACGAACACAAAAGGCAAACAATTTGGAACAAGAATGGACTACATAAAGTAAACAAATATTATTATTTTATATTTATCTGTTAATGTGTGTTGGCTGCCGGCAGTAGCTAAGTTGCACGAGCAGCTACATAGCGGAGGGAAAAAACGGCAATTTCGGGTACTTTTAGTAGCTGCGAGTACAAAAGCGGAGCATCTGAACGGGACCAACATAGCAGCAAGACGATCGATCAAGTATGTACGTGACCGTAACCCTTGACATGAACTTGTTCCGTGCCGACTTGGTGCCGACTGCTTCATTTTCGTTTCTGAACCTGCTGCCGGCGGGCACCGCCGGCCATCTATCGGCTATTCTATATATAGTCGTTTTCGTTTTCGTTTCTAGTATATACTCCCCCTACGGTTTGATTTGATTTGATTTGATTTGAAGTTCTAATATATGCTGTACCTGGCTACGGAAGAGCTATGCAGCAGTACGGTAAGGGTCGGCGGGGATTTCATATAGTAGGTAGTTTGGAAACGGTAATATAGACTATAACGAGAGAGGAAAAGAAGGTTAAGTATCGCGCAAGGGAATGAAAGTTTGAGGAGTAACAGTATCAAATATTTGAGATGGAACGGGAAGGAAGGGGAAGAGGGAGACATAGGGTGGGTATGAATCAAGGATGAAGAATACAGAAGAATAAAAGAGAGCGGAGAGGATTAACGAGGGGATTGTATGTACGGGAGAGGGTGGACCGACGACTTATCTAAAGCCTGGTGAAGGTCCTTCATGCGCTCCGCCAGAGTTACCGCCAACTCTTTCCGACGCGGGCAGGTATACGAATCCGCGCGGTGCTTTCCACCACAATTGAGGCATTCCACAGGGCCAGAACATTGGGAGGTGTCGCCGTGAGGATGGTCCGCCGAGGGCTTCGCACATATGCCGCAAGATGGCTTCTTGACGTTGCATCGAGCCTTGGTGTGTCCGTATTTGTGACATCCCCAGCACTGGGAGATGCGAAGATGCGGGAAGCCACGAGCGACAGTGGGACTAGTGGAACACAGGATGATGCGGCCGCTTGAGAGCGCAAGATCGACCTTTTCACGTGACTGGAGAAGGAAATATACAGAACCGGCACGTTTTGGCTTACGCCCGCTGGCCACGATGGCGGCTGTCTGCGATTCGGAAGGCGGGCGATTGACTCAAGTTGGGAGACCGGTGACTGGGCCCAAATCTGGATTCCGGATCTCAAACTCGCGCTTCAACTCTCCCATGTCTGCAACCTCATCAAACGGCACTCCGTTCACCTGAAGGTGGCCATATAATGCTACCGGCGCAACGCGGCCGCCAGGCAAGATCGCAGGACCCCAGCGAGACCACTCCTTGCTGAGTATGTCAGTAGCCGACGCAGATCCAGGTACAAGAAAGATGCTGGTGCTGCTTTGCTTCTTCGCGAAGAGTAGGCTAGGGAGGGACAAGGAAGCGAGGTGTTTATTGACAGTGGCGATGATCTCCGGGTAAGGCGCATTGAAGAGGGGTGGGACGTCACCATCAAAGCGAACGAGAATACGCTCATCGCTTGGCGCAGGTAGCGGAGGTGGCTTTGGTTTGGGAACAGGGGGAGTGGCGGGCTTCACGGCAGCAGCGGCCACCGCGGCATACGAAAGAGCTTTCTCCGCTTTGAACGAAGCGACTTCCTTCGAGAGCGATGCAATGGCTTTGTTCTGAGCCTCGGATTTCGCGGAGAGCTCCTTGAGGGATGGCATAACTGCCTGGAGGAGGAGAGCGCTAAAGGAGGAGGTGGATTCCGACTCGCGCACAATGGTCACGTGGTTGGCGAGTCGTTGCTGTATCGCGCTGAGGATCTTCCAGAACTCTTGAGTGATAGCGCTAGAGGTCTGGAGCCATTTCAAGATATCGCCAAAGACCTCTGCCAATGCGTCGAAAGAATCTGCGTCATCAATACGGTCCCGGGAAGTCAACAAGAACTCCTTCTTAGCTCGCGAAGCCTCCACTTGTAACTGCTTCGATTGGGTCGACCTTTCAGCACGCACTGTAGGAGCTGGCTTTGTCGATGCAATGGATTGGTTGACTGGAGAGCTTGGGGAGGGAGGGAGAATCGGTGAGGTAGCGGGAACGGTAACTGTAACAGATGATGACGTGGCAGCGACGGCGGCGGGGCCTTCCGCGGTGATAGTGGCGGTCTGGGCAGTCCTTGTCTGCTTGCGAGTGGCTGGGCGAGGTCCAGGGTCGGTGGAGATGGCGGCTAGGAACTTTGACTTTTCTTTGGATTTGGTGGACATGATGGTGGGAGGTGAACGAACTTACAAGACGGTGTTGACTCCTTCCCACCGCCATCCATACAAGTTCATAAGTAGGTATATACTGTCCTGTGTATTGCAACTCATACATACGGGATTGAGAGGTACATGCTTGTTATATCCAGGGCTACCGCTCAGTCCGCCGCGGAAGCGCCGCATGACTGCCGCGCCAACTCGACGCGGCGAAATAATTTTGCCCCGTTATCTCGATGTAATAGAGGGAAGAAAAACACGCACTCGGCCGTGAAAGACAATACAGCCCATGCATTTCAATCAACGCACGCTGCTGGTCCGCCTCGTCCGTGAATCTACGACGAATCATCAGCATCTCTGCGCAATATCTTAAATAGTCAAACTCACCTAAGTAACAAACCGCGACTGACCCCCGTCACCGGATCCAGCATAATCTTTGCGCTCTTGCAGCTCGCGAACGGCCTGATAAACTTCGGCGCACGGTCGTTCCTCAACCCGAGCACCGGATTGCGGAAGACCTGCATGCGTTTTGTCAGTGTCGAGTCGAGATTACAAAAGGACGGTAACGTGCACAGCAACCAAATCACTATTCGACGTCTCCGGGGCCAAATGCCCCACGAAGATGCTGTACTGCTTCGGATACTCACCACCACCACCACCAACACGAGTGTCCTCGCTATGAGGACCAACGGCACATCCTCAAAAAAGTCTCTAGGGACATATCCCTGCCCGAAATACTGGGCACTAAAGACGGAATTTCAGCACTAGCTGAGTTCTTAGAGGTGTCCGGAGCATTCACAAACACGGGTCTACCCCGTATGCCGCAAGAACTCCCAATTTACGAAGACGAACCGGAACCTCCAGACGATTTGTCTGATGTAGAGGAAATGGGCTGAGCGCAAGGGTCGTGCGCACACAGACCTGTCCAACAGTGGCATCGAAACACCATCCCGACACCATTTCGGCACACCCGTCCCACCCTATACCCTTCCCTTTCATGTACATTTCCTTTCACTCATGCGCTATGGTCTTATGGTTTATGTTTCCGCTAATACCCTCGAAACCCCAAACTTGACTCCCACCGTCACACGACTATACTACACATCCTTCGGACACTTCCATCGCACTAACAACACCTTTATTTATCGCCTCCGGGCACCGCGTCTTAGTAGATCGTGTACTTGTTGCGGTATAAAAATGCAGAGACAAAAAAAAAAAAAAAAAAAAGGTCACGTGGTTGGCGAGTCGTTGCTGTATCGCGCTGAGGATCTTCCAGAACTCTTGAGTGATAGCGCTAGAGGTCTGGAGCCTTTTCAAGATAAGTATCGCCAAAGACCTCTGCCAATGCGTCGAAAGAATCTGCGTCATCAATACGGTCCCGGGAAGTCTTAGTCGACAAGAACTCCTTCTTAGCTCGCGAAGCCTCCACTTGTAACTGCTTCGATTGGGTCGACCTTTCAGCACGCACTGTAGGAGCTGGCTTTGTCAATGCAATGGATTGGTTGACTGGAGAGCTTGGGGAGGGAGGGAGAATCGGCGAGGTAGCGGGAACGGTAACTGTAACAGATGATGACGTGGCAGCGACGGCGGCGGGGCCTTCCGCGGTGATAGTGGCGGTCTGGGCAGTCCTTGTCTGCTTGCGAGTGGCTGGGCGAGGTCCAGGGTCGGTGGAGATGGCGGCTAGGAACTTTGACTTTTCTTTGGATTTGGCGGACATGATGGTGGGAGGACGGTAGGGGACATACAAATGCTGTGAACGTCCAAATATGGACAAAATCAGATCAATTCGAATATTGCGCGACCTCTGACCACTTTGAGGCTTATCCGTCCCACGATTAGCTAGAAACCTGCTTGAACTGACCTGGTGAAAGAATTGATTTGATTTTGTCCATATTTGGACGTTCACAGCATTTGTATGTCCCCTACCTTAAGAAACTCAGCAAGCGCATGAGCACTATATTTTGCCAGGGTCCGACCGCATCTCCCCAATGATGTCAGGGTGGGAAGAAAATTCGACAGAATCATTGAGAAATCGGACAAAAATGGCCGAAATTGACAGAATATTGGATGTCGTGAACCATTGTGCTCTTCCTTTTAAGAAAAAACCCGGCTAAGGCTGCCCAAGGAGGTGGATTTAGCCCTCCAGACCACGGTAAATTAGCCCAATTTTGCCGGCCATTTTCACACGCTTGGGAGCTGTCTCCCACCTAGTCAATAAAGCCGAGAAAACATTGTTTCGACCTTCTCCCTTCGGGATGCAGTGGAACCCGTAGCAGATACTGTGGGTGCACCACACACACATAATACCTCCCGTCAGTCGTCGTTCGCCATACTGGGAGTAAAACTTTTAGCAGTTCGCTCCTCGCTTGCCTCCAGCATCGATATTGACATCATGCTTCAGCTTTGGATAATAGGGTCGCTCCCTGATCTTGGGTAAGCCATAACAGCACCCCGTCTGCAGCCTTTGATATCAGTCATTGTTCGTGAAACAAACTGACACTTACATCGGTCCATGGCTTCTCTACGGCAGACTGATCAACCCTCGGCGGCTCAGGACCTTTAATCAGCGAGTTTAAGACAGCTCTGCCACGGTCTAACAAGAACCGGCAGACATCAAGTATTGTATTTGAGAAGGGCTGCTCTCCCCGGGCGCTCTCGTGACTTAGCACTTCATGAAGGACGGGTATTTCGACCAGGGATGACGCGGAACGAGCATTTAGGCTGCCAGCAGATTGAGGGCAGGCCGATTCGCCTTTTGAAGAACTGACTCTTCTGCGCATATTTACATTGCCGATCAGAACTTATTATAATATGCACGATTGAGGTGAAATTACCTGGACAAAAAAACGACGATACACATCTGCTGCCGGCCTATTTTGCGTCACAGATTCTTCTCCGAATTTTGCGTCGAAAAGGGCTCCCAATGCGGGGCATGCCCGACTCAGTCCTTCCAACGCTCGGGGGATTGTGTCTAACCGATCTGCCAGTTCTCTGCGCCCTAGTCCCGCGGCGTGGAGCGGCAGGCTCATCTTCGGTATCATCATCATCGTCCTCATTCTCCTCGTCATCTTCATCGCTCGAGGGAACAGCCTGAGCAGATATGGCGCTCCTGATTGCTTGACTTGTCAGCGGCGTACCGGTGTGCTGTCTTGGAGCTGGATTTGAGCTGTAGGGGAAGGAGGGGGAGTATCCAGAGAGATATAAGGTATGTCATCAGCGTCTGTGCTCATCATGTTACTGCAGGTAGATCCCGCCGCCCGCCGCTCTGCAGTCATCCTGGCCTGCACACCGATGTCACGGGATTGCCAGCGCTTCAGTGCATACACCAATGCCACGACACGACCAGGAAGACATTGAGCGCACCTGTTCTCAATGCCCGGTTCCAACGAACCCTTCCCAGTGTGCTCACACTCGCGAAGGCCGAGACTTTCTCAAGCAGCAGAGGAGTCTCCATGAAATGGTCAGTTTTTTTTTCTACAGCGAGTCCACACCACTCATTCCAGCAAATTAGCAGGCATTGGGTGCAAATCCACTTCAATACTGGTCGAACGTGTATCCGACTTCACCGCAGCGCATCCCAAACCAGTCCCCTGCTATCTGGGCAGCCCCCAGCCCCCTCTATGTACCCAACCGCCCACTGAATAAGATACATATTGTACGACTTGTAGATACAGTCGCAAACCCCGAAGCGAAACGGCACTAGGAAGCGAAACACTCGCCGAACACAAAATTAACGCTTTCCCCCTGGGTCGAATCTTTGCATGTAGGTACCTGGGCACCCAAACCACAAAAGGAATTGTGTTGAAAGTCCTCTCGCCGCCGGCAATGGCCTTGTTTGTTTCAGCTTTGTTTATGCCGGCTGATGCACCAATGCGAAATATTATTTCTTCCTCTGGAATTGTGGCCGGTGACATACAGTAGTAATATAGACAGTCATTTTGAGGCGCATTGCATCAAAGGTACTGAACAAACTGGTCGATTTGCGCGAGAATGGCTCAATTTGTTGTGTTTTGTAGTGTTTCGCTATCACGTTATTTGGCGGTATTTGACTCGCCCTCTTTGAGAGGTAGTCTTTGATCCACCAGAAAACAAACGGTAGTCAATCCTGTTGAGTCTGGGGTTGGGGCCTAAGTGCCTTACAACTGGGTGTTCTTTAGCATCAGTTACATACACATACCTACTTTAGTTGCCTCTTCTCACACACACACTCCTGAGGGCGCCATCTGTTTGTGCAGGTGGTTCTAGCTTATCACATCTTTCCTGCGCATTTTCCATTCCCTATATCCCCCCATATTCTCTCTCTGCCATGACTCATGATGAGAGGCTTCCCATCCTTAAGGAACATGAGGATGATCCTTGCGCTCTTTGGACAGCTTTGGAGCAGCGCTTTTCCCCTAGAAAGGCAGGCGCTCGTTTCACTGCCTACCGCACTCTCACCTGCATTTGTCTTGGTGAGGGTGAGAGCTTAGTCTCTCTGGTTGGTCGCACTGCTACTGCCATGAGAGCGCTCAAAGAGTCTCGCACCAAGGACTTCACTCTAGACAATGCAGATGCAGAGTTGCATGCTATGGTCCTCCTTATGGCTCTCCCTGATGAAGGGCGCTTTGCTATCCTTAAAGCGCCCTTTGAGCAATCCCCTGATGATCTGGATGCCACCAAAGTCGAACTTGCCTATACCAACAAAGACCCGGGAACGAACTGGCTTAACGCCAGGGGGTGCATTCACAACTTTCCAGGTGCAATTCTCAAGCAGAGCATTAATCTCAGCAAGAGCAGCTTCCTTCCACAAATGAGCATCCTCACGCTTAAGCGCTTCATGGTAAGAGCGTGGCTCGCCAGCATGCAGAGCAGACTCTGCAGAATGCACATGAGCAGCATTAAGCGCTTGGAGGTAAGGGCTCAAAGGATCGCCTTCGTGAGCAACAATAAGCGCTTTGAGAAGCAACTCATCATCACTTTCCTCATCCTCTTGAGCAGGAGCCGGCTCTGCTGGCGCAACAGGCGGATCAGCAGGAGCGGGCTCAACTGGCGCAGGAGGTTGGTTAACTTTCCACCACTCAGCAGCAGGTTTGTGTTCAGTGGTTTGACCATGATAACACCGACGTGCAGCGATTCCAAGAGGAGAAGGAGGTGGTGATTGCTCCTGAGGAGGGTCATTGGGAGGAGGTGGAGCGGGTGAAGGTGAACGAGAAGTGTGATTGGAAGGAGGATTTGGATTTGGGGGTTTGGGAGGTGGAGCAGGAGGTGCATGATAAACACCAAAGTCATCATCCTCATCATCGTCTCCCCCGTCATTGTGCAACTCCTGCACAACTGGAGGAAAATCAACAAATTCAGAGGATGGACTATTAGGACAGAGTTTAAGAAGAGTTGGTTTGTTCTCAGGGTAATAGCGCTCATCAAAGACTGCGCGCTCAGAGACAACAATTTTGCGTGTCTCTGGATCGTAGAAGAGCCATCCCTTGCGTTGCGTGGGATATCCCACAAAGACGCACTTTTGAAAGTGGATTGTAAGGGCAACAGCTGCCAGGGCCTGAGGCCCGAGGTACTCAAGAGTCCAACAAGCACTGGGCAGAGGGAGAATCCTTAGAGGGCTAGCTACAACAAGAGGAAGAGTGTCTACTCACCTGGGCAGAGGGAGAATCCTTAGAGAACAGAGTAAGGAGTCTCCATGCCCAGGCGTCACAGTAAAAGGGCGCGTGACGCGTGACTTCTCACGGGGTGTGGGAACTATGTAGTAGCACAGCATCTATGATGTGATATCAATGATCAGATGATCCAACAGTAGCAGGGAGCCCCAGAAGAGGGAGGATCACAATACTGGTAGAGATCGTAGACCGACGAAGGCCCGGAGATACCCTGTGGGGAGCGTGGGAAACCGAAGCCGGAGTCCGGAGGGCCGGAGCTCGGGGCCCGGAGGGTCGGGGAACCGGAGGAATAGAGCCCAGGGAACCCGGGAAGGGCGCTAGAGCCAGGGCGAGACAGCGGGAGCATCGAGGCTTGTGTGACAGAACCGCTGGGGCTTGGCCCAGTTCCGGGGGAGCGTGGGAAGCCGGGCCGGGGACCGGGGGACCGGAGCCAGAAGGCCGGAGGTCCGGACGACCAGAGCTCGGGGTACCAGAGCTCTCGGAGGGCTAGAAGTCTGACCGGAAGACCAGTCGGGAACCGGGTTGCGCTGATAGGAGCGCAGGGTCGACAGGAGTCTGTCGAGGAGGGGAACGGAAGCATACTGTACGTAAGGACAGCATGTGGCATGGGCCTCTACGGCAATAGGCCATGCACAGGTCGGAAGGAGGAAGATGTGACGAAGGGGGAAGTCTGGAGGGAGTAGTGTTCCCAAGAAGGCTGGAGTGATGCAAGGAATAGCGGAGCGGGTCGGGGAAGCGGGCGGTTCCCCTGACAACCGGTCATTTTCGGGCTTATGAATTATGTCTGTGGAGAGCCGACGAAATTCAAGTTTTCAAGTTGCAAAAGAGCGAGAGAAAAGAGAGAGACTCACCATGTATCCGAGGCTCTGTTCCCCAAAAATCAGCTCTCTAGAGCTTCTGTAGATCCCACAAAAGCGCCGGAAAATCTTGATTACTATGTCTCGATAAGGCAAACCAAATGTATTCAAGATATGGTGAGACGTATGTCCCTTCGGAGCAGCTGACTCCAGCCAATCAAATTCAAGATCTCTCTGGAAGTTTCCTCGGCCGTTCTCACAATGAGTCCGAAAAAGCCATGAATTCACAATGAATTGCCTTCAGATGCTCTCACAACCACACTCGAAGGCCTTGTTCGTGCTATAGACAGTGCACAAATTAATTAAGCAAAACTCTCTTGAGTATGATAGCGGACAGAACTTCATGTCAAGTCGTAATTTTGGTTGAAATTCTTCAAGATTTGAGATTTAGCAGGAACATAGGGTGGGTTTATAAGTAAAATTTTCATTTCAGAGAAAACGGAGTAACCCTAACCTAGGGTTAGAAAAGCGCGAAATTTTTGCGGAAATTTTCAAAATTGTGTGTACCTAACTTGTGATTTTGCGCTGAAAAATTTGCAATTTGCCCTCCAAACAGCACCAGATTGCTCTGTGACGGTATTAGACTCCCCTGATACTGTGAACCATTTAGTTCAACGTTGTTTGCTTTTTTTTCGTCTGCTCGGCGGCTATTTGATGTGTTGATGGGATCACAGGGCCACCGGTTACCGGTCGGCCCGGACCAAAAGCGCGAAATCCGGCGAGCAAAAATATTTTTTCAACTTTTCAAACTTTTGCACCGGGGGATCTTTAGCTGGCCTTCTTAGAGTGCTTTCTACACAATTTTCAATTCACCTAGGTAAAAGGTGAGGTCACAGTAATGATTTCCAAATTGGGTAACCGACTTGTCACGAAGTTAGGTCCGCTATCATACTTAGGCTGAACACTCAAAACAACAGGCAAATTTAAAAGTTCAGTTAAACTCTGGTTGAACCCCAGAAATAGCAAGTATCTCTCCACGCAAGCACGGTGTTCAAGCAAGTGCATTATTAGGCCTAAACGAGTCTGCCTATGTAGCTAAATCGAGGTGGATAGCCGAGAAATACACAAGAATTTGATCTGTTTTAGTTTTGTCCAACAGCACTGTTCTGTGAATCTCTCGCGCACGAGCCCCTTGCGCGTCTGTCTTAGACTCTCATATGCTTCCAGTGTGCTGCACATGCTGTCCCTAATGAGACTGAGTAGAATCTTCGCATGTTGCTATGTATATCTTTTGACACTCGAAGCTCAACTTGATCTGGACAAAATTTGATTCACAATTCGACACGTTCGGTTTTTGCCAGTCCAATTTATGCCTTACGAGCTCGCCGTTCAACCTAAATTTACGTTCATAGATAAATCCAAAGTTTTTTGAACTACATATGAGCTCTATTGATCTGAAAATCTGCCCAACTGTTTGGCCTCATGCACAAGTGCGGCAAACGTATTCAGAGCATCTAAAGATCCGATGAGGGAACAACGTCCGGAGGTAGGGAAAAACACGCACCAATATTCGGACTCGCACCGTCTTCAATCGATTCTCCACTGGACATCCAAACGGAGTTCTAAACCAGCAGTACTGCTTTCCAGAGAGTTAAGCACACCAAGGTCTTGCTCCCCGGCATTTGGAGCACGAAGCAACGACGGTGCGCGGTTGTTGTAAGGCCGAAAGCGTGTAGTTGGGGTGGGCCGGATTGCCGGGAGGCGGAAGGCAGCCAGGTGAAAACCAGCTAGGCTTCTTGGGGGTCGTCTTCTTCCAGGTTTCTTTCTAGCTCCTCTGTGCATGCTTGCAAGGACTGGTTGTGTACAGCGCGACGCGACGAGGTATTAGAGACAAGGAAGTTGATTGACAGCAGCGCTCATGTGACCCGGAACTCGTCGGATCACACAAGTATGTTTTTTTCGGACATAATCCTCCACGGACATGATTACATAATGAGCCCATTTTCGTTTCTGAATGCTGGCAATTGATGGACTCGATGGCCTGGCAGGCCACCTGATCCATATCAGCTAGCCGCGTTTTCGTTTTCGATTTTCGGCTATTCTCGCGAAGGTCTTCACCTCGAATTGACGGTTGAATGTGGCCCATGCGTCGTCTTCGATGCCGGAGGTCGTGGTGTAGTCTCTTATAAACAGACATTAGAATACAAAACTCCTCGTACCTGCGGTATATTATAATAGTCTGTCACTTCCAAGGGGTTAGTGATTGGCGGGTCCCCTTATTATATAATCATGAATTTCTCACGTTCCATCCTGGCATCTAGAACGCGTATTTACGCGCCTTAATCTCGAAAAAGGCTTTCCGATGATCTAAAACGCATTATCGGCACTTGAAGCCAGAAAAAAGCTCGAAAAACGGATGAGATTTGGATGAGTTCAATTTGAGGTGTTCGCCGCCGGCCAAAGGCGGCAAAGAGAAACACTACTCGTCTTTGGACTGCAAAATAAAAAATAAGCTATTCTAACCTCCGGGGAGTGTAGAGAAATTGTTATCAATGCATCCTACCGTTGAGACTATGGGAAAATGAGCGGCCACGCAGTTAAAAGAGGCAGGGACCGCCGTGGGAACAACTTGCCAAACGCGATGATTATATAATAAGGCGACCCTCCTATGACCTGCCACGCGGTAAATTCCAGACTAGTCGTGGTGAGAATACGATGAATTTTGTTGTCGTCCGGCGTAGCATCCGGAACCGAATCGGGCAGGCGTCGAGCAAGTTGACCCAGCTTCTTGATGAGCTTAAGAACAGGCTTCGCTATTCGTCTTCATCCGTCGCTAATGCATGCAAAGTTAAAAAGCACAACATCAGCAATTTGAAAAATCTTGCGGCTTGTTCGGCCTTTTCAGCTTGTTTGATGGGATCGGCAAGCTCGAGCCTCAAAAACTGTACCTACTGAGGTACATTGCACCGGTGCTAGGTCGTCAAATTCACTCCCAATTACATGCAAACATCTAACCCACCTGCCCTACACCCCGAAATCCCGCCGCCGAGCCAAAACTGCCAAGATTATGTGAGCCGAAAATGACAGCTTGTGGATCCGAGGAGAGAGCTTGTGACCTTGCGGAGTTGTGATCTTTTTCGGGCTTTTTCGGCCTTTTTTGACCTTGTACAAGGTCACAAGTTTTTCAAAACTCTGATGAAGCTTCCACCGCACGCCGCTGATCCGCAGTCAATTCACTGGAATCATTGTTACTGATTGCTGCAACGCGCGCAGAGGGAAGAGCGCATCGCAACATGGTTATGTACATAGTACGTATACTAGTGAGTCTCTCTCTTCTGACCAATATCACTGAGCTTGAATTGATTTCCGGCTACCATTGTACATCGGGATCGCCGTCGACGCTGAATCACATTTCCGTTCAAGTCAACCTCGTTCCCTTTTCCGTCCAAAAGAGCCCACCCGCTATTGGCTGTGAATCAATCACAGCGGGGGCTTGTGATGATTACTTACCGAAACGGGCGGCCAAGAGGAATATCATTGGGCGAAACCACAGTGCGACTGGGCTGCGTGAAATGTCGCAGCCTGCTGCTGCGCCGAACTTGAGAAGGGATGTCATCAATATTTTGCGGTGATGTCAACACGTCTTTGAGATTATTTTGCGCGGGGAGTCTCGGGCGGAAATACGTCTCTCCACATAAGATTTTGCAAGAGCAGATGTACTCGGTGTGACCAAAAGTAACCGGAATTTGGCTTTTTAGAGGGGAATTTCGAAACTCAAACAGCTTTGAGTAATACAGGGCTCTTCTAAATTATTTATTCTACTACTTTCATGGTATGGGCATGACATGCAATGTTTTGTTTTGAGTTGGTGAATCAATCTTTAAAATTGAACCAATTTGGACATGTTTGCGTTCTCTGAAGGAGAGATGCCGTAATTTCAGGCCGGTAAGTACCCCAAAAAGGTGCTTAGTATCCCAATAGTCTACAAATCCGATATCTAAGGTTGCCAGGTGTTTCCCGTTGTTCAGTGAGAGAGGCAACTCGGCACACTAATTTCCCGCCTCAAAGCATACATAAAAGAATGTGTGATAATAGGACAAAGAGACTATGCAACCTTTTGCCTGCTTCGTATATGTTCATACACTGCCAATTGGGCCAATTTGCCCAGCAGTCACCCACAAAATCTGGTTGAAACCACGCAATTTCCGATTCCGGTTACTTTTGGTCACACCGAGTACATCATGTAAATCGTCTTCTTCCTTTCGTGAGCATCATTTATTGGAAACGGAACGCTACCTACCAGAAAAGCCACATTTTGCACCCAAATCGGGGGGCAAGAATTTATGAACTCCAGGGCGGTTTGCATTTGGGGACGTCGGGCGTTCGATGGAACAAATTGCTAGTCGATAATGTTACAGGCCGGGGGTTCAAGTTAAAGAGCAATGTTTACAAAAAGGGAAGGAGCCAGCCAGGAAGTAAAAATTGGCATCGCTCAATTTGCTATTGAGTAATATAGAGCCCCGGGTTGCGATCCTCCCGAGTGTTGACTGTAGGGTATGCATCGCAGTGATCGTTCCGGTATCTACGTACAGATTCCTGTTGCTCTGGTGAAAACACTGCATCTGACGAAGGAAAATTCATTCAAATTGGGGGAGCTTGCTCCCCTTTTTATCCGAGCAGACACCAAATACTTGTGTTATGGCTGCTGTCAATCGCACGGCGCGGTTGCGGAGTGATAAGAACACACTTACACAATCTCACCTGTCAAAACTGCACCACTGTGCAATAATTGAAGAGAGCTAATAATACTTTTGTGGAGTGACTGAGTATATTTAGGCCCTACAAGTATCATACCACAAATCAAGCATGCACAGGAACACCAGGTGGTGTTTATATTGCAAGGCAAATTTCACAATTCAGCTGAAAACATCAAAAATCAGCAACAAACTTGCAACAAACCAGCTATTCAGTCTAATTTTTTTGCTGGTGGGAAATATGGTTTGTGGAGACACCAAATTTTCCATGGAGATATTCAAAGGTATGGGGAAATCACAAACTTCCTTCCAAAATTGGGAATTTTCGACAAATTGCGCTCCCACTGCTCAGGGAAGTAATTTTTAGGCTCCAAAAAGTGGTTCATTGAATTCAGCGACCTCAAAAATGGTAGGAGAGTGCAAATTCTATCTCGCCAAAATAAATATGCGTGTTGCTCTTCTACGTTACGTTGCGCTTCCTAGTTTACGACTGTAACGTGTAACAGCGGAACAGTTTCACGCTACGCAGGACCTGGGAACAAATTGGGTTATGGAAACACAGGTGTGGAAAGAATTGGCCGAAAGGACGCGGCGCTGCTTGGGTGCGATTAAGTGCCAAGGAAGTAATGGCCCTGCCGAAGCATTGCGTCCGATATAAATCCCCGAAACTGCCTGAAAAGGTCAACAATTGCGATGTTGACATGAGATATACTTACCATATTCAACTGAACGAAGTGCGGATCAACCAGGTTCAGCACGCCGACGACGTCATGACAGCGTCCACCTAACCGCCAGGTTTTCAACTTCATCTCAATGATTCTCAATGCTGGGCAGACAATTTATCTCCGAGCTCGGTCTCGGGCTCGAGCTCGGACGCCGGAGTAACTCTGATGGATGATCCCAAAATCTATTTGCCAAATTCCACATGGCTGGCAAGCCGATTCAACTGGAACAAAAAGCACGCTATCTTGGTATCTGGTTTGAAACGGGATGCAAATTCATGAGGCGCGAGCAGTACATTGTCAAATCTAAGAAAGCGTCAAAAATTGGCTAACACCATCCTCGGGTTACATCGTTTCATCGGTTCAATGCCTGTTTGGGATCTGCGGACCTTATACATGGCGCGCGTCAATCCCTACCTCACCGCTGGATGCGAAACTTGCCTTGATATCGAAGAGAAGAGTTAGAAGCTTCTGGAGAAAGTTCAACTGAAGTTCCTTCGTCGAATGCTCGGAACCGTCGAGATTCGGGCTTGTCGAGCCGCCGGCGATCTGCCCGCCCCCCCATGCCTCATCCAAACTTTTGGCCAGCCTTGGGTGTCCAAAACTTGTTTTATTATCCGAATCCGGCCAGAGTGCGCGCGATTTTGGGGCACGTTTTATCCGAATCGAAAATTTCACGGGCAGGCATCATAGTTGATAACGTTAACGCTGATTGCCAGGGGTCCTCGGACATCTCAGCACAATTCATCACGGCTTCATCGACTTCATCGGTTAATATTACATCAGACGTCCGTCCAGATACGCCATCACATGCGGAAACCCATAAGGTTTGTCCCAGAAATAACCAGATTTTGCGCAAATAAAGATACACCGGCTATTACAGTACCAAACGGTACCAGCAAAGAACTGCCAGATCCAGAGATCTGACACCTCTTGACAGATTGTTAGTCTCAGCGCCAGCCTGCCACGACATCCCAATTCGGGAACCCTGTCGTGCAAGAGGCGTCAGATCTCTGGATCTGACCCCCGATCAACAGCACCGGGCGCAAGACCTCAAAAACTGCACTGCGCAAGGCTTCAAGACTGCAAGACAACTGTAGCAAGCATTCAAGGTCGCAAGCTGAAAATCCTTCAAGAGTGTAACTCATGCAAACCTATCCAAGTCCTTGATGTTGTCCTCCCCAAGCCTCTCTCATCAAGCCGTTTCTCCCCTCTCCCCACCTCTCTTTCTCTCCATCCCCCGGAAAATCACCATTTACTTTCTCTCCCCCCTCTTCTTCGCTCCCTCCTAGAATTACTTGTGTAGCCGCTCAATGTATACTTTTGTCACCAATACCATTTTTTTTTTCGTATTTTGATCAAATTTAAGAAGCAATTCAAATATTATTTATGGGAAGCGTCGTCAGCAAACTGGTGCTAATGTTCTGGAGAGCTTCAGCGCAGGATGTCCCCAGGACATCATCGCCGACGGATTGTCTGGGAATCGATGTTTCGGTCTCCAGGGAATGTTTCGGAGATGTCAGCTAACAGCATCTGTCAAAATGTCTTCCGGAGGTCCGGAACAAACGGTGGTGTAGGAGACTGCTTGCTGCATACTCTCTTCCTTGCATGAGATCAAGCCCCAACACCTCAGATCAATAAGATCAATAATCAGTCCCTCCCATCAAATTACCCGATTCGGATGTCACTGATGCGGCGGAATTCATCGAGTGCTGTCGACCGTAGATTCAAGTAACGCGTCACATTGACCTTTGAATTGAAGCTATTAAATTTTCGTAACACGTCACAAGGCAATTTTTGGCCCATTTTCCCATCAAAATTGATCGGCAAAATGCGAAAAAAAAATCGCCCAAGAAGGGAATTTCATCAAAGTTGAAAGTTGAAGCTAAACAATAACATGTCACACCCGGTGAATCTATAATATTAATAGTACAGTATATGGTTGCGGATAGGCCTGGGTTAGAAATGATTTGGGGAAACTTTGTAAATTACAAGGGGGGTTGGAGACCCCATAAATTACAGTGTAATTTACCGTAATTTACAGCGCCGCAGGCCCGAAATTTTTTACATTCTTTACCGTAAAAAACACCATGTAAAGTTTGTAAAAAATGTATTTTTTGGTAAAATTTGCCAGATTTTGGTGGGTGGGCTCCGCTGTCCACTGTGAAAACATCGGCACCTGATTTTCATGTACCTAGATAAGAAAATGAATCAATTATTTCATGGAAATGCCCATGATTTTAGCTTTTCAGGTATCCCAGAAGAAATTAGGCCCCATTCAATGAATTTGACCGATTGCTCACCTTCTCAAAAAATCATGGAATATGACATTAAAATCCCCACAGCGCAAAAACGCACAAGTCTAAATGCCGAATTGCCGGGAAATGACGTCAGAGCTCCACATGCGCAGCACACAAATGCTGCGGACGACCTTGGACGTCTCTTGTCTCCCTCCCACCACCACCACCATGCCGCCAGCTCTCTCCTCGACGCCGTCGCCACTGTCGCCGTCGCCGCCGTCTGTCATTGTTTCTGTGGCCGTCATCGTCACCGCCGCTCTTTTTAGGCTCCCTCGCTCTTTCAAAGTGACTGCAAAATGAGTCGACTGACCAACAGGCTCCCTCCCATTTGCACCACCTCAATGACCTCCAAGCGCTTGGCTCCTCCCCCGTCCCCGGCGTCACCATTAGTGCAATCGCTCGCTGAGTGATTCGCATGGCAATGGATTGCAACGAGAGCATGGTAACAGGTGCGCTGACTGCCCATCGTCCCCTCAAACTTCCACTAACCACTTCTCTCTAGCACGCTGCTCTATTCTATCGCCCCGAATCCGACTCCAACGCAACTCTTCTCGATCATTCGCCCTCGTCTTCGTCGAATCAAACTTACGCCCAAGCATCGAGCCGACGTCACCCCCGCTCCCATCCTTCGTCCGGCATCCATAGCCCGAAACCCAGGACTCAAATTTGACACTAACCGGGAGAATTCATAGCAGAGTCGTAGTTTTCACGGCGCCGAGCGGATTCGCGTAGATACACTAACTCGGCAAAAAAAATGTCCGATTGATTTCTGGCCTGTATTTCGATGATTACTGCCCACTTTGACTTCAAACAACTTGTAGTTGTGTTCATAGGATCCAGATGCCTTATTCTTCGGGTTTGGTTTTGGGCAAATTTTTGATACGCCATCATGCCGAGCGCAAACATGGGAATTTTGATATCGGCCGACTAGTCTTACAAGTCAGTCAAATTCTTTTGGTGCGGTGCTCATGTGATAGCCGACCGATTTGACCGGAATTTGCCGAAATATGCCCAAAATGGCAGTTTTGTCGAGCCTATAGCGCTTCAACGGCTGAATATTTTGATAAGGTTTGACCTTGTATTTGGGTCTTCTTTCATCTTGCACACTTAGATATTGTTAGAAAAAATCGCTACTCAAATTGAAAATCTGGCTATTTGGGAATTCTGCTCATTTGATGGCGGATCAAGAGATTGCACGGCGGCGAGGTAGCATACCAATCGGTCTCAGTATCGTGTGCACGCTCAGAAGTTGTTTGCTCTCGAATACAGGTAATATGATTTGTATGCCGGAATACCGGCCTACAGCAGGGGGAGCTTGTGTAAATTCTTATATGGCACACAAATTATATATATTAATGTTGCGCTGTTGTTTGGGGGGGCATACTTCGGCTGGATTCTTTTTTACGCACATAAGTACTCTAATAGTACTCTACTTTGTGAACAAAACTTTACTTATGCCGGGCAACAACGCTCTGACGTTCTGGAGGATGAACCACCAATCAAATTTCTGACTAGCTTATCATCATGATAGAATACCTATCCACTCAGAACCGTGATCTCTATACAGACACTATAACTGAGCAAGCTGCAACATTGATATCATTTATTTTCATCCCCTCTTTACAGCAACTTTCTGGGAAACTAATGGCGCCAGAACCTGCCCCTCTGTACCGTGTATGAAATAGAGAACTGTATTTTCCCTTCCGTTAAGCAGCCTCGGGCAGGGTCAAGGACGGGTGCACCATCAGTTGAAAAGGATGCACCATCACGCTGCAATCAGTCTGGATCAGTAGGGATCAGGATGGATCAGGATGGATCACTCGGAAGAACATCGTATCACTCGGAGCATGCCAATCTTGACGTGCGCACGTCAAGGGCAGTGACGCCATCAAAAAGCCGTCTTGCACAGCTTATTGCTTTTCGGTGACGGCTCTGATAAAGGGGGAGCAAGCTCCCCCAATTAACATCGCAATACGGAGAAAAAACCCATCGGACATTTTTTTTGCCGAGTTAGTGTATTGCATGTATTGGTACACAGAGCACAATATCAATTCATTTGTACCCGAATTTCGCTCCGCATCGCATTATTTTAATGGTCTCATTCCATGATTTCACGCATGTGCAGGGAGGCTTTGGGATTTGAGCCTGATTTTCATTGGATCGGCACATGAATTTGGCACATGAAAACGTCAAAAAAGAGTATGATTTTGTTTCGGCGCTAGGTACATGAAAATCCGGGGCCAGTGACTGATATTCAGGTTATGGGGGCATGAAAATCGGTGTACCAAGGTACATGATTTTCAGGCCCCCCGATCTTCACAGTGGTCCGCCCGCAAGCTTGAATGGTTGGTGCGCAGTGCTTCTCAGGAAGCGTTCAGAATCCTGGGCATGGTTTTAAACAAGTGCTGAGTTGGAAAGGTGAGCGAGTATTGAGCGAGTACGTCAAGGGCTGACACATGATCGGACATCAGATGGCGGTGATCAACTCACATAGGGCCGAAAATGCTCGTTCGCATTTCTTAGGAAAAAAATTGGTTTGAATGCTTTGTAAATGCTCTGAAACATGGCCCTATAGACCAGCTCTTCCAGGCAAAAATTACCATTCTTTACGCTCAAATCTGAAGGTCCCCTGTAAAGAATGTAATTTACGCGTAATTTACATGTAATTTTTGTACTGTAAATTACACAATCATTTCTAACCCGGCACTAGTTGCGGACCGAACTTTGTGACAAATCGCAGTCCCAATTTGGTGATTGATACTGTCACGTCAGTTTTCATTGAGACATCCCAAGGGGTGGCGGAAACTGGATTGATGGACCATGACTACCCACTGGTACCAGCTGCTCGAGCTATGCCGGCATTTGCGGAGTTTGAAATTGCTCTCACGTATTCAGCTGCTTTATTCTCACTCATTTCGTAGAGGAGATGCAAAGTCCGAGTGAGAAAGTATCTTATATCTTGTGCTTTTAACGCTCTATGTTCTCAGAAACTTAACCGATTGTCTTGAGTCGGCCAAACTGAACACTCAGTGATTTCATAGGCTGATCACCAACTCAGCATTGGATATATATTTTTGCACGCAAGAATTTGCCAGCGAGTTCAGTCCTTATTCCTGGGGTCTTCGGAATTTAAATCCCAGTGAAGGTCACGCTTCAAGGTGTGGAACGAAAGTCAACGAATCTTAGAATTACGGCATAGCCCGGGCAACAACCCGGGCATCAATGTCTTCAACAGACTACAACAACCGCAGGTACGAGGACCCATTGTTGTAGCGTCTGTCTACGAGAGACTACTAGTATGTAGTAAGTAGTCGATCTACCGGGGTCCGCGAAAAGAGGTTTTGGTGGTCATTTTCACGAAGTTCTTGAATATCTCGTTGGTGCCCACTGGTTCTACTGGTATAAAGCACACCATGTGGTTTGGAGTGCTTTGCTGCGCTATACTCGGTGTGACCAAAAGTAACCGGAATTTGGCTTTTTAGAGCGGAATTTCAAAACTCAAACAACTTCAAGTGATACAGGGCTCCTCTAAATCATTTTTTTTACGACTTCCATGGTATGGGCAATCTTTGAAAGTGGACCAATTTGGAAATATTTGCGCTGTCTGAAGGGGAGATGCCAGAGTTTCGAGCCAGTAAGTACTTCAGAAAGGTGCTTAGTATCCCAATAGTCTATGGATTCAATATTTAAGGTTGGGAGGTGTTTCCCGTTGTTCAGAGAGGGAGGGAACTCGGCACACCAATTTCCCGCCTCAAAGCATACATAAAAAGAATGTGTAATAATCGGACAAAGAGACCATGCAACCTTTTGCCTGCCTTGTATGCAATGGTATACGCTTATACACTGCCGATGGGGTCAGTTTGCCCAGCAGTCACCCACAAAATCTGGTTGAAAACACGCAATTTCCGATTCCGGTTACTTTTGGTCACACCGAGTACTACGTATCTACCAACATGATTTTAATAGGCCCGGTATCCTCCCTTATTCACTCGAAGAAAGTTGTTTAGTGCTGTGTAAAACTGCTCCCCGGCCATGTAATTTACTATAAGAGCGGGCCTAGGGAACATATGTAATTTACATGTAAAATTCAAAATTCCCATGCTTCCAGGGTCTAAAATAATCTCGTTTTCGCTTGCCGAAAATTGTGCCGATCGGTGCCAAACGATTGATTTGTAACAACAACTGTCAATTAAAATCGAAAAGGAAAGAAGATCAAAACCCGCATTCTTTTTCTGAAACGGCTGTAACCTCAAGGGTACTTCCCCCTTGAAAACCTGTTTCTCCGGCAAAAATTTGGCCATTTCCCAACAAAAAGTTCTCAGGGTCCAAAATTTTGGAAAACACCCACTCTTGGGTATTTCGAGTTGATCTGGCCAGGTTTGACTCGGTCAAAATTCCAAAAATTACGGTCTGACATGAAGTCACGTCCCCCACCATATTGTCGGAAATCGGCTCTTCATTGGTGCCGTCGACTGCTGCCGTCTGACTCAAGTCTCGCCCTTCAATCGTCTTCTTATTCGGCTGAAGGCACGATTGGATCCGGGTTTGGTCTCCCGCCTTCTTGTTGCCGCCGCCGCCGCCTGTCCTCTCTCTGACCTCGCCGCCGTCCCATGGAGGCCAAGCTCAAACTCTCGCGACCCACCGCTGAAGAACGCGCCGCCGACGCTGACCGTTTGGCGCTGATCCCATATCGTCCCCTCGTTGGAAGCCTCATGTACGTCGCCATCGGCACTCGCCCTGACATCGCCTTCGCCGTCAACACCCTCGCCTCCTACCTCGACTGCTATACTCTTCCGCACTGGCAGGCCGCGATTCGTGTTGTACGCTACCTCAAGGGGACTAGGGAGATGGGTTTGGTGTTGGGAGGACGTGTATCCATTCCTCGCGGCTTCAGCGACTCCGATTGGGCTAACGACACGGAAAAGCGGAAGTCAATAATGGGGTACACCTTTTCGCTCGGTTCTGGCGCAATTACCTGGGCTTCGCGCAAACAGAGGGTCGTGGCGGCGTCGTCAACGGAGGCTGAGTATATTGCGGCATCTGAGGCCGCGCGCGAGGCTTACTGGTTGCGCTCACTTGCGCGCGGACTCGAGATTGCGCTTGACGGACCGATTCCCATCCTATGCGACAATGACGCGGCTCGTATCATGGCCAACGACCAAGTCGACCACGAACGGAACAAGCACATCGACGTCCGTTATCATCACGTTCGCGACGGCATCGAGAAAGGCAAAGTAATCCTCCCGCGCGTTTCATCTTACAACAACGTCGCCGATTGCCTAACGAAGTCGCTTCCCGCCGTCGATTTCCTTCGTCACCGCGTCGCATTGGGTCCGGAGTGAGGGGGTGTGCTGTTGTGCGTGAGGGGGTGTGTGGTGTAGACGTCCGCGACTATTAGGTCGTGACCGTGTGACCATGCCTCTCACCGTCTTTCCTCATCTTGGAAGCAGTGAGAGGTATGTATTCTTCACCCTTATACACTACGCGAGTACTCATAGATACATAGTCAGTTCTCATAGTAGTGTTACAGGTGAATAGAACCGTCTTTCCTCATCTTGGAAGCAGTGAGAGTCAGTTCAGTAGTGTTACAGGTCTAGTCTTGACATGGTTGAGGTGTTTCAAGTGCTTTCGACGCGAGATGAGATTTTGGGAAGTCCGGCGCGACGGGGAGGTTACTTACCGAATTTTCTCGGGTATGGGCAATCACCCCAAACAGGATCGTGCGCTGACTAAGCAACTTTCCCACTGATTATTTCGTGTCGATGCCTTGAAATACATGTTCCCCCCTTGATTCTGGCTGGATTAGATAGTTTGCAATGTACAGTATTTTGACGCTCCTTTACACACCAAAAATGAGTTTGAGATTTGAGTATTTTGTTTTGTTCTTATGCCACATCTGAGCATACAGACCTTTTCCAAATACCCTACCGAGGGTCCAGCAATATCTTCGAGGATTTAGATGGAAAGAGGGTGTCTATGTTCACGGATTTGTAGTGTGTAGACCGATTGATGAAAGTTGTCAAAATTGATGGCACTGATGTCTTACTTTTTGCGCACTCCCGACCATCTATGGCCAAAACTCGTGCTCAGACATTTAAATGGGCCCTAGTTAACTCATATTGAGTTCTTGTTCTTGGTTCGTTCTTTGGTCTACAGAAGACAGAAGCGCTAAGGATGGGTGTGGGCAGCGCTCGGCGCAATCCAGGTCGCAGATCAGCCGATGGGGTGTCAAAGAATGAACCCCATCAGTCTGCTATGCTACTGTCTGATCCGTAGGCCAGAGAAATCTCATCGATTAAGAGGGTAAGGGCGGGTGGGTGTTCAAAGCAGCTTGAATCTGGATTCCGTTCGGAGTGCAGGTGGTGGTTCGGAAGAAGAAGCTCACCGCCACCTGTCACTCCTCTCACAAGACATCGTATCGTCACAGCTAGCTGTCACGATACTCCCATCTTGTTCTTGGTTCGTTCTTTAGTCTACAGAAGACAGAAGCACTAAGGATGGGTGTGGGCAGCGCTCGGCGCAATCCAGGTCGCAGAAGCCGATGGGGTGTCGAAGAATGAACCCGAAATGAGCAGCCCAGACGAGGCGCGCCATCGGCTAACCCACAAAGAAGGCGGCGAATGCTGTATTACAATGTGTTATTCGATTTATACATTGATCTTTGCTGCGTGAGTAACGGCAATGTCCTCTATGGAGCGCCAATACCGCAAAAAAAGCGTCCGAAGACCAGCGCCCCATCGTTCTGACAACATCTGGTGCGACCCCTGCGAGTAGGAGTTCGGTTGTTCCGCCGATCCGGAAGCTGTGTCCTGTAAAGCGTGGGTACCCGACGCTTTTCGTTACATCTCTTCAAGAACTTTGACTTCGTCAAAATGATTGGTCCGGAGGAAGAGGTAAATGAAAAGAGGGGCCATGATTTCCCGCATTTGCTGGCTGCCAAATGAGCTTCCAATGCTGACCGTGGGTCAAGAGGTGCCGATTGAGAGACCAATATCACCTCTTCTCCCGCTTTCTTCGTCTTTGTGCGAGGTAGCCATAACTTGCTCGCTGACTTGTTACGGTTTGAGCGCAAATAGTGATGGGATCGAGGGAGATTCGCGCAAGCAGCTGCGGAGGTTGAAGTCGGTAATAATTCCCCAAGACGGCATTGCCCCCAAAATGCCACACATGCCGCGGCAAACACGGCGGTGTCGCGCGGATCCGAAAGGTCGAGTCCTTGTTGTAGCGCCTGAAGCATGACTGCGTTAATAGGTGGGCGGGGAGCTCGTTTGCTGGTCTCTGGTGCTAGATTCTCGACTCCGGCTAGCACGTAATGCAGCCGCGCTCCGCCTTTCCATTCGGTGTTCTGCGCCGCATGCCATGCTTTCACTGCAGCAATGTTGTTACGCGCCGTTGATCCGGAATGGATGCCGGCACCAGATGCCGCAAAGGCGCAGAGCACGAACTCGTCGGCGGGGAGCTGGAAATTCGAAGGAATTTTCTCGGCAGCGCAGAATGGGCGAAACCTCTCGAGTGCGTGTCCGTAGTTGACGAAGCCCAGCCGTGGTGCAAGGCGTGGTTAATCGCCGTGATGGCAGGGTTGGATAGGGTAAAGCCCATTGGAACGGCTAGCGAACGGCCGTGCTTGTGCCAAGGTTGGAAGATTTTGGGTACAGAGTCTAGTCCGCGTCGTATGACGTGTTGGTCTGTAGGGAATTGTTTTGGCTCAGGGGTGTTGGTGGAATTTCTGTCGTCGATGGTGGGTGTTATTAACCGGGCTGCTTTACGAAAGTGTGCTGGTATGGGGCTTGCATAGAAGCCTGGCGAGAGGGATGGGTTATGGGCGCGCATGGTGGTAGATGACAAGTGTTCTTAGGGAAACATAATCAAAAATCTTGACAGCGATCGTGAGTGAATAATTTGAAATATCTTGACAGCGCGATGGCAATTACGAGCGATACAAATATGGGATACATTAAAGAACAAAGCCCTTCATACAGTAAGGAAGTTTAAAGGTTGAGGACGAGCGACGAAAGCCGGGGGCGCGCTCCCCGCGTGAAGGTTTGTCGGCAATATTAAGTAATGACGGGACGTACTCGGTATTGACAAAAGTAACCGTTAATCCGACGATTGCTTCGCGACCACGTGATATTTCTCCAAGACTTCGAGTTTGAAAAATACGTCAGGATATTCCTTAAATACACAAGTCGTTGTGGGCAACCTCTGTTCCTGACGCTCTTCAGAGCCAGCGCAATTTTGGCAATAGAGGGTTTGCGAAGAGCCATTGAAGCCATTGAATGGCTATCGATTTCCGCATTAGGAAACTTTGATGAGCTAAACTTTTATGTAGAAGTCAAGAACAGCAAAATTCGGATACTCAGACTGGGGGTGTCTTTTGTCAATACGCCGGAATGTGGACACTTGTTTAGCCATTAGCCATCCAATGGCTGCATCGCAAACAGGCTAATAGCTTGAAATTCACCTGTGTCTTTCAACTTCTGCTCATTGTTCAACAGAAATCTTAGCAACTGCCCTTCCAGGCCACTTTCGACTACCTCTAGCTTGCACATGTGATCTATTCAAATGTTTTTGCAAGTACTTGCTTTGGCTAGTAAGGGTGGTAAACAAGCCTACAATCTGAAAACTCTTCGGCCCCTTACTTGACCAAACATGGGGATTTACGGAAGCCATGGAGGCCTACTCTGGGATAGCAGTATATTGAATGTGTAGGTGATAGGGTTCAGCACTGTGATGGATTGGAAATCAACCAAGACTGTAGCTAAATTCTTTGCTCTTAGCATCTTTGAACGGCCACGCAATTATTTGGGGCCGTGCAGGAGGGATGGTTGAAATTGAACCAGTCCAATGTTGACAAGAAATTGATGCAATCAGAGATTTCGAGCAGTGAGGGACTGAAATGGATCCTCAAGTATAACCTACCGTCCGAGGGCATGTTCTTGAACTTCAAGAAAATTGGAAATGCAGTCATTTATTGCAACAAACAGTGCAAAACAGCCGCAAATTAGAATCCGCCGAGAAATCAGTTGTGCTTGATGGATTGGTTCAGGCCTTTGTCCGATGCCGTTCAAAACATGCAGGAGAACATTCCGATGCATTTTAACCTATTACATACCGCAATATTCGGACCATACGAGTCGATCCACGGTTACTTTTGTCAATAGCGAGTTTGTGCAAAGCGACCCGGGTCGCTTTGCGACCGCTCAGATCTCCACAACGAGCAGCCTCAGGTGTGAGGTCCCAGCGACCTAGGAATGCCCCAGGGCGATACTCTCCTAGGTCGCTTGGAGCTCATACCTGGTATCTGTTGTTGCGGAGATCTGAGCGGTTGAAAAGCGACCTGGGTCGCTCGCACAAACTCCCTAATACCGAGTAGAAGGTGGAGATCCATACAGAGTGTATTTGCATGAGAGAAACGATTCGCTGGAGCACGCGATTCTTGTCTGAATTTCGGGATTTACCGGCGGCGAGGGCGCCGATCACGCCCTCGTTATCTGAACGGACTTGAAAATGGGTGTCGGAATGGCCTTGGTGAATCGCGAACCGAAGTCCGAATTCAACCGCGACCATCTCGGCCCAACCTATCCCTCGTTCGTCAGATTTCCAGCCTGGCAACAATTTCCACCGCTGCCAAACGCTGTCAAAAACTATGCCGATTCCATACGAGGTTGATGCGTCGACCCAGAATTCTAAAGAAGAGTGGGGAGGTGGTTTAAGTAGCTTGCAACCACAGAAGGATTGTGCGAGGCGTGATCGCCACCAGGCGATATCGTTGAGGGTGGATGGATTAGGAGTGCGGCGTAGAAATGCCGATGAGCCGTGAGGGAATGAGGAGGAAAATTTCGATATAGATGGAAGGCGTGAACGTCCGTCTGGAACGGCTAACGAGCAGTGGACTAGAGTACCGAGCACTGCTTCGGCTTCCTTGCGGGTAAATTTTGCTCCTTCAACCCAAGGTGCGAGTCTTTCGATGTAGCGAGCAGCCTTCTCGGGCGGAATCTGGATCGATTTCTCGACGAGATCCCACAAGAAGCCTATATATTTGAAGGTAGACGAGAAGGGTCGAGTTTTAGAGCGCTTCCATGGCCAGCCCAGTGCGTCGGCAAACTTGTATATATCGTCGATATCGTAGCTGTAGGCAGGTGGATTATCTGACAATCGGTGGCGGAGGAAGAGGAAGTCGTCGACCCATTTTTTAATTGGGCCGATGTCGTTTGCCATGTACAGAGCGGCGATGGCGTCTGCGAGGCGTCCGAAAACACCGCTAGAGCTGGAGTTCCCAAACGGGCAGACGTGATCAAGGTAATATTTGCCCAGCCATTGAATGACGAAGAAGGGTTGTTGAGAAGGATGAATGGGACATCGACGGTATGCGGCGTCAACGTCTAATGTCGCGCCTTCCGTTCCTGGCGGGGCATCGATCACTAGGGGAACGATTTGCGCGAACGTCCCCCAGTCGCAATGGAAGTCGTCTACATTTATTTCGGAATTGACGGATGCGCGAGAAGGATCGTTACGTGTGAATGAGAAATCCTGGACTAGTCTGAATTCACCTGGGTCTCCCGATTTCGGAACAAGACCCAGAGACGAAGTACGGAAAGGACCGATGAGGCTTTCGAGGCGATCACGGGAAAACGGGCCGGTGTAGCGACCACCGGCTCGCTCTTTATTAATGTAATTTTCGATAACGGAAGGACAGGATAAGGATGATGAATGGTTGGGAGGAGTGAATGTTTCGGTAATATTAGAGTGGATGCCCATATGAAAGCCTTCTCGAAGGCCGATAGGTAAATCTGAGAAAGTATCGTAAAGACTGGCCGCCTTGAGAGCGGATTCCCACTTGTCCGGCAAGAGGGGAGTGACGATGGGAAGGAAATCAGACTGAGACGCAGTTCTGGGCGCAATGAAGGCCGTCTTTTGCGCCACAAATGGAGCACCAATGCTTGCCCTTGTCGCAGTCAACACCGCGGGGGCAACCACTGTACCCGTTGAATGAGAAGCAGTACGCGACACCGGGTTTATCGCGGCGATCTTTACCGATGAGGATTGTTGGTTTGCCGTTAACGAGGCGGTCTGACGTGCAGGACCGCGATTTGTGATAATCCTCCTCGGCCGCGCAGATAAAGCAACGGAGTTTCTTCGATTTGGAACGAAAGGAATCCGAGGCCTCACGTTTCCCGACCTTATGAGGCGCAAAACGCGACGTCCCGGAGCTAGAGTCACGCTCGCGGTCATTGTTCGAGGTGGAATACGCCGGGGTCGATGGCGGTGACTATGGCGCGCTGTCGGATCTGAGAGTCGTATTCGAGGCATAGCGCCCAATTCTGCGCTCGGTTGGGATGATGGAGAATGCCGTTAAAATGATTGAGCCACATGTCGTGCTCTCCGGGAGCGTAAGCTTGAATAAGCTCGAGAAGTCGACCCCATGCTTGGAACCATTCGTCAAAGGTGAGGCGTAATTCACGGTCGACGTCGAGCTCGCGGGGTGTTGCGACGACGGAGTTGGAAGCGCTATCGACGAAGAAGATGTCGTTAAGTTCTTGTTTGGCAGCCGTGTTCGCGAACGCGCAGAATTTGTCGGTCAAGAAATGTAAGGGAATGTGGGCGTCCCAGCCGCGCGGGCCAGAGATCTTTTTGCGAATTGCGTCGGGGATAAGATACCCTGCGCCGGAAGCGGTGAGACCGGCTATGCGTTTGGGGCGTCTACGCCAGACGGCGGTGGGTAGGTCGTCTCTCGCATCCGAGCCCGTAGCGGGTGGGGCTGTGAGTTCAAGCCGAATATCGTTAGCATCGGTTTTAGGTGCGGAGCGCAAATAAACATGAGGATGAATGTGACAGGCCGTGCATCGTCAAATGAGAAAGAGGATAAAATCATATGAGGTCCAACGTGAACGGTAAGGCATTCGTGAATATACAAATGTCGTGAAACGTCAAGATTGCGTGAAGACTTTAATGCCCGCGAATTGTGGAGATTCGCAAGCCGTTAATACTCGCAGACCAATAAGATCTTTCAGTGTTCAATCGTCAACGTTCGTTAATCGTCAAAAATTCGCAAGCCGTGAGAGTTGCGGCGCCAGACTTGGATGGGCAAATCGTGAAGGTTCGCCAATCACAAATGAAATATGACTTTATATGATCGTAGTTTCTCGGCGTATGCCGTCGTAGAAATATATCAAATGCAACCGCAATCGTGAATGTTATGTGGGAGGCAGAAATGCGCATGTAAAACACGCAGCATGACCGTGGAGTATGGGTACGAGGGGGGGGAGAAATGAAATAGAGAAGGGGTAATATTACTTACCATTGAACAGAGCGCCAATTGCTTTATTGAGAACTGCCGGGGGAAGATGTTGAAGAAACTGGAGCTGTGCTTCGCGCTCGGTGAGGTCGTTACCAGCGGGAGGGTCATCCTCGTCGTCATCGCCGTTTGGGGGCGGTGGTCCATGTCCGTCAAGGGACTGAGACCTCTGTGATTCGGGACCTCCGCCCCCTAATCCTCCCTCAAGAGGGGGAGTGGGACTGTGGTGGGAGCGGGCTTCCCACTCGAGGCGCTGGTGACGAGGGGAGAGTCTGGCGTAGTCCGGATTGTCCATGTACTGAGTACTGAAGGTTTGCTTCGATGTGGGCTTTGATCCGCTTGCGTAGTTCAATGACGGAGGTGTTGTCGAGCTGAAACTCGTCCGCGGCGGAAACGAGCTGAGCGCGCTTGAGCTGTGATACTGTGGTGTCGAATTGGACCATCGTGAGATGCGAAGAATGTTCAAAGCAGCTTGAATCTGGATTCCGTTCGGAGTGCAGGTGGTGGTTCGGAAGAAGGAGAAGCTCACCGCCAACTGTCACTCCTCTCACAAGACATTGTATCGTCACAGCTAGCTGTCACGATACTCCCAATACGGTTACATGATTTGCCCGATTTTCCCCCAATGCAGCCAATAATCGAAGTGTGTAAAGGAAGGTCAATGTGTAAAGGAGCGTCAAAATACTGTACCCTAGTCTACCCTAGTATCATGAAAATTGTTCCTCGCTTAAATCCGGTAGAAATACGCAAAATCCATGATGGCGATGGTAGTAAGAGCTGACAGAATCTCACACCGGTCATAAGAAACCAAGACTCGGAGCAGGTGCGTTAAATTTGATGTGCACGCATGCGACGGGCTTTCTGAGCTTTAGAACTTGAATGAGATTACTTATGAGACCCATTCTAAGTGAACCTAGTGAAGGCTAACAGCTTGATGAAATTTGAACTAGCACCCAGCACGTAGTGCGCTGATGTGCACGCTGGCAGGGAGCTTGTAGCCTAGTTGTAGGTACTGTTTCTGGAATTGTTTACTGTTCAAATTGCTGTGTTCGGGGAAAAACGGGCATCAATGGGTTACATCCGATGTGCTTGCTTAGCTAATTATGAGGTTGAGACCTTGTCAAGCAAGGTAATTTTTTAAAACTGTGGGATATCCTTTTTGTTCAAATTGAAGGCAGCCATATTCTAGCTCTGACAAAATTATTCTGATCCCCAAGTCGAATATTAATGAGGGGAAACGGTGTATCCGTTGCTCAGATATCGTGCTGCCAAGTTCGCCACTTTTCGCTGTTTTTGCCATTTTCGGCCATTTTACGGCATCTTTGACCAACTTCGCGGCGCGATATCTCAACAACCTTTTCCATGTCTGATTGAAATAAAAAATCGTCTTTTGGACGGTCTTGCGATTTATGGTGGTTCATCATGGTTCTCTGATGCAGCTGATGGTAGATCAGTCGTAACGTGACTTGTCAGTCCACAACTGTACAGGCCCTGAACCGTCGGCAATAGCCTTTTTTGGTAAGATTTTTCACATGGGAATACAAACTCAGATCGACCAGCCTGTGTATCGACAGGGTTGCCTCCATACAGTGTACACAGGCTGGACTCGAGCCTGGTATTTTGCAAAACAAATGCAAACTAACTCATCTGCCTCGGCCCTCAAGTACACTCCATGACATTTCCTCTCTGGAATCAGCTGAGTGGGAACCTTCAAGGCTACCGGTATGTTTCTATTATATCATCCTCGTATCCTCTGACATCTTCCCTTCACTTTGAGGATGTGGCGCAATCGGCGACCTCAAGATTGCTATGAGGCGAAGCTCGAGATGGTACGCTTCCATAACATCCTAGTCATTTCGCTCGTACAGCAGTCTCCTCTGTGCCTGCTGACTGGATGGGCAGAGTTGGTGTAAATTCTTCACCTGCTACATTGTTCTTCCAGTACTCAGTCTCCGCTTTTTCTTCTATTTGGTGGATGTCGGCATTACCTGTGCAACTCTGTCTGGTACGTTTGAAATCCCCTCCTTGTACACATATCTGGCTGAGGATCTGTTTCATGTGCAGCAAGCACCAGCATTCGTTCATCATAATCTTGAAAGTACGTCCCAGCCTTGTGTATTCTTATCATGCATTCATCAAGTAAATTCTTCTTCGAGTTTCTATTTTACTCAGCTACTCATAGCCTTAGTAATATTCCTAGGAGGTATAAATACTCAGTAGGTAGAGCACTGTACTTTACTGGTTTGCAAGGGAATAAATCACCTTACTCCTATTCCAAGCTCAAACCACCCGCTTTTTCTACAGTTTTACTCTATGAGGGCTACGGACCTATATGATAGTGACCGGGGGCCTGTCAGAGCAGACTCGGCTACACTCAGCTACCACTTTTTCTGGGTTTCTGCATGACTACTGAACACATCTGGCCTCAATCCATCCAAAATTAGAGCCAAAAGCATGATTTTATTTTTTCCAGACGCGAAAAAAGTGAAACACCGTGGGAAAAAGTGAGTTCTCGACGCCAAACGCATTCTTTTGGTCGGTTTCCTTCCTTAGAAAATCAGAAATAAATCACAAAAATTTATGTTCGGCCGAAAAAAGCAGTGTTGGAGAAGTGATGCTTGGCACTGTATGTGTCTAAGCCTCTAGCGAGCGGGGCGCAATGGTGGAGTGGTCCATTGTGCGGCGTTTCAACACGTCAACTGTTCACGGAGTTTTTGGGCGGCAGTTCGAACCCCCCACCCTCCTGGGAGATAACACTTTTGACACTCCTCGGCTTCACCACCACCGATTTTCCGGCCATCTGATCATCTTTCCAACTTTGTCACTGTGTGACCAATACCAAAAACAGTCATTCTTTCCCACTTCCCACCATCACTCAGAAATCTTTGGATCACAGCTGGCAATCACCCGGCGGCCAGCACATTTCAACTTCACAGTATTGCGGTCATACTCAAACCCCCCGGACTGGGAATCCGGGCCAAGAAAAGGGCTTGGGAGTTTCGATGGGGGCCACCAAGAGAACAGAAACATACTTGTGCGCATTCCGCCGCAACGTGCGCACCCAATAAGGGAATTTGATGAGAGCTGTGTTGATGGCAATCATTCCGGCGAACCTCGGCATCCGCCAAACCCTTGTCCTTCATTTGCGCGAAGGGGACCAACCATTCGCGTCCCCTCCCCTCCCTCGCTCCGCTCGGGGGGTCCCCCAAGCCGGGGCCGCTCAGGTTGGCACTCTAAAGCCTCGTTCGCGCGAATTCTTCTGTTCCTCACCCCCACACCCCCCCGAACCCTAACCACTAACCCAAACCTTAACCCTAACCAGGTACTAACCAAGTAATCTTTTGGCCTTCGGCAGTCACAAAAGTGGGAGCAAACCCTAAGCACCTAACCAGTGACCTTTTGGCCTTCGGCAGTCATAGTATAAGTGAAGCAAAAAAAAATGTAAACAGAAAGAATTGAACTCACCACCTCAACAATTCGAATTTCCTATATCCACCTACAAACCTCTATACTACACAGCCATTATTGGTTAACCCCTTTCTTTCAGCACGACATTACGCCCCCGAAGCTTGACGACTCACATTGATCTATAGTAAATATATTTGATCGCCGAAGATTCTGCCGCGATCAAATTCCCTTATCGGGCGCGCACGTTGCGGCGGAAAGTCAAGAGTGGAGCAGAAACATCACTGCATTGTGCCGAGAAAGGGAATTCCATCAGTCTGGATACAGGACTATGATGATGGATCAGAAGGAGGAACGGGTGGCTGGGGTGTTGGCCATCAGGAAGTCAGATCGCGCATCAGAGACTGGGAATGATCATCACCTTCTCATCATACTTTACTCACCAGTGCCCCCTTTGTGAGGCCTAGACCCACTATTACTCAGTCACTGTGCGTACGTTCATCACTGCCGAATGTAGGCGTGATTAGCAGACTACCGCAGATTACCAAATTATGCACGATTACCAAATAGCTATGCAACTTCGAGTAAGGTAGGCGTCAGTCACTTACAACGAGCGGTCACATGACGTGTCACGTCACGCGTAACGTGGCAAAAATTTCGACACGAAAACAAAACCTGCTGGATTTAGCTCAATTTCAACGATTCTGAGGTCGAAAAAAATTGGGTCATTATGTAATCATAACTGGAGATAGGAATATGTTTTCTGAGATTTCCCTATGGTGCGCTCGGCCTAAACACCACCAAATAGGTCCCATCATTGATGCCATCACTGATGTCTCAAATCGACCGACGGAAAAATTTCGAATTTAAATTGCATTTTCTGTTGCAGAATGAGGTTGAGGCAGACTCAGAACATACTCCCCAGCTATAATTAGTGTAGTATGTAGCTCATAAACCTCTCTGAGAGCATATGAAGCCAGAGTCCGAACCTAAATCGGGCCTATTCCGTAAGCTCACATGACTGATGGATTGATCGCATCACTGATGTCTCAAATCCGCCTGGAGAAAAAAGTATTTATTGTGAATTTTGAGGGGACAGTAAATTCCTTTAGAGGGATTAGTTCACTATCTAATCGGAGTGTTTTGACCAGAGGATCAGTCATGGGAAGGTTCCGATCAGGCGCAATAAATTTTGTTCCTGTTTGGTGGTGTTTAGGCCGAGCGCACCATAGTCACCGTTGTATGATGCCCCAAGATGTTGCGCACTGCAGCCAATGTCCACGGTATAGTGTGTATGCTGTTGTGCTGGCGGCTTGCCGGTAATTGATGGGATCCTACCCTATATGGTGCGTGGGAGCATTACATAAGCGGCAAATTTCGCTCTCGTCCCAAACCAAAATGGCTCCAATCGCTGAAAAACTCATTTCTGCATTCAAAAAAAAATGGGTTGGAAGAATGGTCTACTGCTCCATCACAAGATAGTATTTTTGAATTCTGAGACCAGGGATGTCTTGCATTTGCTCAAATACACCATTTCTAGGTCCCACTTTTTACCCTGATGTTTTGTGGCCAGAGCTTAATGGCTGTCACACTTTGGTCATGTGACCGCTTGTTGTAAGTGACTGACGCCTACCTTACAGAGTATGCCTATGATAGCGGACAGAACTTCATGTCAAGCCGTAATTTTGGTTGAAATTCTTCAAGATTTGAGATTTAGCAGGAACATAGGGTGGGTTTATAAGTAAAATTTTCATTCCAGAGAAAACGGAGTAACCCTAACCTAGGGTTAGAAAAGCGCGAAATTTTTGCGGAAATTTTCAAAATTGTGTGTACCTAACTTGTGATCTTGCGCTGAAAAATTTGCAATTTACCCTCCAAACAGCACCGGATTGCTCTGTGATGGTATTAGACTCCCCTGATACTGTGAACCATTTAGTTCAAAGTTGTTTGCTTTTTGTTCGTCTGCTCGGCGGCTATTTGATGCGTTGATGGGATCACAGGGCCACCGGTTACCGGTCGGCCCGGACCAAAAGCGCGAAATCCGGGGAGCAAAAATAATTTTTCAACTTTTTCAAACTTTTGCACCGGGGGATCTTTAGCTGGCCTTCTTAGAGTGCTTTCTACACAATTTTCAATTCACCTAGGTAAAAGGTGAGGTCACAGTAATGATTTCCAAATTGGGTAACCGACTTGTCACGAAGTTAGGTCCGCTATCATACCATGTCTTCAGGGACGAAGGGCAAATAACGAGGATTCAAAAAAAAAAAAAAAAAAGCCTCTAGCGAGCTTCTTTCTCTGCAGAATGACCTCCAACCAGATTCAGTTTGCTGAACTGGGGTTTCTTGTTAGGATTAGAGCATATTAGCAAAATTCTAAGCGAGATTTCTTTGAATCCTGATTGGCCGCTCCACAACTCTCGACCAATCAGCGGTTGTAGAAAATCTCGCTTAGAATCTGCTAATAAGCTCTATTGTCTCAAAGATTTCCTTATATGGGAGGGTTTCTTAAGAAACCGGGTTTCCCAATAGATTAATCCAGTAGACTGTATGTAGAAGACTCTGAATCTAAGTCTTAAGAAGACAGTCTGAATTCGAATTTGCAGCAAAATCAGTTGAACAGTTCGGCCTCAAAAGTATCCGCGTCTGTTATTTGCGCAAGGTCGCCCTACTGTAGGCCAGAAACTGGCATACAAATCATATTCCGTATTATTTTCGTATTATTTGGGGGGAGTCTGCAGTTGAAGCTGGCCTTGGAACTGACAAGTTGAATCTTCTGCCGAGGAAGTGCCGAGAATCACCTGTCAGGCGCCGAAGTCCGATCAGATTTTCTCCCAAATGAGGTCAATCAGTGATGGATAATCATTTTGCTGGCAGGTTTGGTGCACGGCACAGCAAAAAAAGTTGAACCATGGCTTGAATTTGCAACAAAATCATGGCTCATCGAGTGTGCAACATGCACATGTGCTCCATACATCGAGAGGAGTTCAATTCTGCGCTAATATAGCCAAAAGAAATCCTACATCGAAGAGGCAGGTCGTATTAAATTATAACAAAATTATATCGTGATACAGCTTGTTATAATACGATATTGTTAAGTACAGATACGATACACCTCTGGAACTCGCGATACGATAAGGATATAATATGATATGGCAAAAACCGTATTATTATCGTAATATGGACAGCACTAAATGTAAGCATGCAAATAAGGGGAACAAGACCGCAAACTTCTGCAAAGTGGCGCGACGGACTCACCTGCTGCAATGCCGCCGCCGCACGTGCTGCAGTCTCACGTCAACACAAAATACCCTGCATGATTCGCCCCTTCCCCATGCTGGACCCTCATCAGGAAAAACCTACTTCGGTAAATTACCGCTAATTTGGGGAAATTTGGTTCTGAGATTCCAAACAAAGGCAATTGGAGGAAATTTCTCCTCATTACCACTGTATGCTAGATTGTGTAGCTTACCTGAGTAGGATAAATTGAAAGATGCACCAAATTTCATTCCTTTGAGTCAAAAGTGCATCGGAAGTTGTCTGCCCGCCGATACAGCGAATGGAAGTGCAACACAAGCCATATTGAAGTTGGGAAGTGAGCGAAATCATTCAATCTCCGCTGATGCGATCAAGGGGTGATGGTTACCGTTGACAGATCGCAACAAATGGCGTGACTTTGGTTCGTCTTTCTTGTCCTCTCCCACCAATGGCACCATCTCTCCGCCTTCCCCTCCCTCTTTCCGCCAGCGACTCTTGCGTCAACGTCGTTGAAAACGTTCCTCAAACATGACATGTCAAGTCCATCAACCGTCCATGTCGTCAAGGCTTCCGAGTCCCTCCCCTGTTGCTGCAAGATATGCCCCACAAGATCTCAAGCCATACCTCAAGCCTCCCCGCAAGACGTCAAGCCTTTCTCCTCAATCTACCGTCCTTCAATGCCGTTCAATAGCATCTCCTCAGGATCGACTCGCAGCTTGGCGCCTGCAAGTCAAGATCTTCGTCTCTCGCACTCAGCTCCACTTCCACGACACCCGCGCGCAATACCATTACGAGCTGATGGCTGGCTGCCCTATCTATCTCAAGGTGCGTCCCCCCTCTTCATTTCTTCTTGTTCTTCGGCCATGGATCTCCACCCGACGTTGGTGTGTTTCGTTGCCAATCCTTTGATCTGCCGTAGGGCGATACCAGCTGCGTTATGATAACAGTCATCAGTGTCGGAGAATTGATCATCTTTGCCAGGCTTGCGGCTTTAGCGGGAAGAATTCGCATTACGCTTGGCGTTGCAGCGTTTGCAGGTGGTGTCGCAGTCAGGATTAAACCATTGGTAAGTTTGTGGCTCAAACCTTTGACAATGATACGTTGCTGACATTCCCTACCAGAATGATGTGCTCCAACCTATTGCACAAACCGTCGGGTCACACCAACGATGCTTTTCAAGGTTTGTCCGCGTATTATCTGTTTGAGGATACCAGAGGATGCTGATAACTCAATCAGAATCCGGTGCTTGTGGGCTCGTGCTTCTACTATCGGATTATCGTGCTCCCAGAGCTTGCGTACTGCCGCCTGTTATATTGTAGTCTGTCAATACATGATGGTATCGTTGCATACTGCAGTGGATTGAGGCCGCAAATGCGTCAGAAAGGTCAGGCAATTGACGGTAATTTTGGTCCTAATTAGTGGTAACTAGATTGGCAGGTTGCTAGGAAGGAAATCGGTCCAAGTGAGGCCATCTGGGGAAATTCGGAGGAAATTAGAGGCAATCGGAGCGAATTGCCGCGGGAGGCTTTTCCTGATGCTCTCGTGTGGGCCATTCAAGGTGACGCTTGCCTCCCAGCCCATCAGCCTGCACACCTGGCGAGCGTACTCTCCGTCCATCCATGGCTCAAGATCGGTCCAAACGAGCGATGTGGGCGGGGTGATCGCAGAGCATTGGAGAGCTGCTGGTGCTGCGGCGGGCGGCCGGATAAAAAATCCTGCGCTGTCATGGAGTCAGACCAAGAGCTAAAGCGCTTAGCTAGCGATGGGGCGGTCTTGTAAACCACACTGTCCCGTGCGAAGAGAAGACAGTAAGACTCACAGTACTTAGTTCCTAGAATTTACAGTGTTATCGCACAGCTTGACAGCGCTTCAAGCGTTTGATCACCGGATTGATTGGATCAAGCACAGCCACCGCCCGTTTGGGAAATACTTCGCCTTCAACTCTGTTCAACGCTGTGCGTCGGGGCCTCGGTTTGGCCTCGGTCGTGAAGTGGACAAGTAACTTTGGGAGTGAATGAACTAGGGTCTACATCCTATTTCTGCATCTAGTATGCTCTCTTTTTTCAGCTACTGTACACTGCACCCAATTACAGGAAACAAAGTCTTCCGTAAAAATTGAATGGCAGTTTAAGTACGGAACACCTTGAGCCGGTCTGCGACTCATCCAACTTGGCGGAACTCGAGTAAATTCTGGTAGCCACCTATAAATTCATTTTTCAGTAAATATTCTAGTTTCAACCCCAAAGGAACTCGAGATTGTAGTTTTGGGGATAGTTTACCGCTTCCTCCGAAGTTTTGACTGAAGTTCAACTTCCGACCCTAAGTTTTCCAAAAATGGTAATTGAACCGGAAGTTGAACAACTTGAACTTGTAGTCAAAGTTCAACTTGGATGAAGTTTGGCATCAGCAACATGTAGTCTTACTGATTCTCATTTAGATCCTGGTGAATTGTGATGTACCAGAAGTTTGAATGATCTATTGCGAGAGACCTAAACTGGAATTCATCATTCGGCTAAGACCGGCAACTACAACATCCTGATCTTGTTGATGTGTCTGCCTAGCACATTGATCCTTTTCTCGGCATTGCTCTCCTGACGTCTGATGTACTGTCTAAGCTTCATTTCTTCGTTATCATCCAATGATCCAATTATCATCCTTTATATTCTCTGTATCAAATGTAAATACCATGTAATATTTCCCCCCAGATTTCAACCTGATCGAAGCTGTTACTTCCCGTGTCGCTTCGAAGTTCGTACAGACTCCCCGTCATAATTTTCCTGAGTCCATTCACTTTGAATGCGAGGCTAGCATCCAAGCTTCTGAAAGAAGCTGATGTTGTGAGCTGACCACCATTGCAACTTTGAAGACATGACACTGTTTGTTCACTTTGAGACGAGGCAAGTGCCCACACATCAGTCACCTCTCGACACATTTGACTTTGTAATACCTCGGTTAGGTTGAAAGGAACCGGGCCTTGAGAGATGAACACCGTAAAAATTGGTATAAGTCAGCTTTTGTGGTTTGAATTCAGGAATGCACATACCATAACATCTGCTTGAATCAGATAAATCTAGAATTGTGTTTCACGAAGTATACAAATTAGAACTAGAGGTTTATTCTCACCTGAGTCGAGTGTTTTTCAGTAGGACAAAGTGGGTCCGAGTCCTGACTTGATTCGAGTGGAAAACTCGACCGGCAAGAACAACATTCTGCGATCACAGTGACTGGTGTATTGAGAGACATTGGCTTGGTTCACAATTGGATTTCCCAAATTGACCGGTCAAATGGCAGCGCAGATTTATCCTCGAATCAATATTGATAATTGATGCAAGACTTATGAATACAGAAACTGAGGGCACCACAGATGAGTAGCTGAGATTGAATCACAGGTGAACACGTTCATGAACTGCGAGGTTAGTGGGATTAATTTGAAGAAGGGAAGGAACCATACAGACTTATCTGTGTTTGAATGAAAACCCATTGACACTCCGTCTCTGACAAGGTTGAAGGCCGTTGCTTAAATTGAGGCGTTAGGAACTACGAAGAACAATCAGATGCCCGTTCAGTCGGTGATAAGTTCAAATTACCTTTGTGTTGATCGATAATATACATACTGTATGTGTGGATGCGTGCTTCAACTCGGCATAGGTTGCTTTCAGAATTGTCAACCAGTGGTAAAGTTAGTAATTCAGTCGTTCACCTGACATGGCTTTGCCGTAGTAGGGGAAGAAGGGGAGATGAGTGCGGAAGACATGCTAATTTCGGTCGGCTCGGATTTCCCAAACAGAGTCAGTTGAACAGCTCTGGATGAGGTGGGTAAGCGGCAAAACTCAAAGCTTAGAACATCCAGGATCCTTGCCTAGTATTGCTATCTTCATGTCAGATTGATTCAGAGTCAAAGGGAAACTGTATTGCCCACCTCAGCCATGATTTGAATCCCGACGGCTCAACACAACCTTGAACAATTCAGTCGTCATGAGTTATTTGGTCGATAGGCGGAGACAGAAAGCAAAAGACTCGGCTCACCAAAGTGAAGAGGTGGACTTGTTGAAGCTCTGAAAGAAGTAAAACAAAATGGAAATAATCTTGATCCTCAAGTTTGAGTGGGCGGAAATTATAAATCACTCAACGCCGATTCACAAATAATGCATGAAAATTTGTCGATGTGAGGAATTTCCTAGTACAACACTCAGTAAGTTGAAGCTCTCATAACTTTCTTGGGATTCGAGTCTAGTCCGTTGATAGTCAAGACATTGGAGGTGGGTCCCAAATGGCATTGAAGTTTGAAAAGCATCCCGGATTCAAACACTAGTAGATTTGATTCCGAAAATCGAAAACCTAATGAACATCAACAGCAGAGCTCGCTTTCTTGAGAAATTCAATGCGAATGGAATCAGCCTAGTAATACATTTCATGCTGTGAACAACTCGTACTAGTAGCAACCCTAGCTCAGCATCGGCATTGTTGGAGGTGTGAACTTAATGGGCACCCGACTGAACCAAGCCAAATACTATATCGAATAGTTCTGGGTCAGCGCAGCGTAGGTGAAAGAAGTTCGTCCTTTCCCACGCTGACTGACCCGATCAAATACTACATGCACGTAATCATCATTATGTATATATCTCCCTAACAGGCATGTATCCCAACTCTGATGGAGTTGAATGAAGCCGAAGGCTGATCCTCCGAGGCTTGAATTAAACCTTTTCTGTAAAGTCCCAAGCACAAGCCAGTTTCAGACTTCGAGTGCTCCTAATCGAGGGTGTTGAGTCCTTGTTGAGTCCTGAAGAGTTTGAATCATGATGATCTTCGAAAAGGCAGATCATTGGGACAGAAAGACTTTTTAGAAGGGATAACACTTTGAAAAGAGGTGTAGGAAATAGGTGTAGAAAACCTTTATACTGCCTAGCGACTCAAAGTGCAAGCTTGGGATTGGATTGATGAGGAAGCCAGCATTCGGGGCCTGTGATCCGCCATCACATCAACTGATGATCATTGATGTGATAGTGGCTGGGCCCATCAAATCTGCAAACGAAGTTGAACTTGAAGTTCAAGCCACAAAACTTCGACCACTGCCAAACCTCGTGTAACAAGTGCCATTTGTGATCTTCATCTTCTCCATACCGCTCAACTTCCAGTTCCCAACTTCAGAACAAAGCTCGAATATTTAATGAAAAATGAGGTCATAGCCACCTTTGAGTCAGTGCAGTGCATGCTGTGGTTTTAGTGCGGCTCAAATGCGACGGAGCACAAAGGTTGAACCTGAAGTAATCAAGTTGTTCAACTTGCACTCATTACTCGGGATTCGATTCGAGCGAAGATGAGACAGAGGCAGCCAATAAAAATATACTCTACATGCATGTGTTCTGGGAGCCATCAAATAAGTAATTCATTCTCCATTGAACAGGAAGTACATAGGTGATAAGTTTAACAATCAACCAAAGCACTTCCCGAGTGTTTCGTCACTGCAAGATCTAGTCAGACCATAGCGCAGCCCCATATGCAAACCAGCAACCATTGATCCTTTCAGATGAATCAGATCCATCAGAATTTTGGAATGAACCACTGACAATTTCGAAGAAATTCCACAGGAGAGTGAACTTGATTGATTTTCGGGGACGATGCAACACGGGGTAGGTCAACCTGAGAGATTTATGGTAGAATTAATCGCTACTGCTGGCGAGCATGAAATATTCCGTTTTTCAATCACTCGCCCTGGAATATGGATCTGTGGGCACGGCGGTGAGAGACAAAATTTATATTCGGGGTTTCGTTCAAAGCAGGCGCCGGGCAGCATCCCTCGCCGCTCAAAGCCAGCTTCGTTCTCCGAGTCGGTTGGAATTTCGTTTAACTTGAGACCAGGAGCGTGAACAAGCGGGGTGTGAAGAGCGTCCTAACCGGCGCTCAACGACGTAGCATTAACAATTCGTTTACACACCGGCTTCGTTGTATACCAAGTCAAAGCTCAAAGCTCAACCCATCTGACTTGTTGCGTTATCCGGTTGAGCAGCGCGAATCGCGATACCCACGCGGACGCACATGCTGGCGATCTTCAATTTGTCTACGTGTGAAGTCTTGGGATTGGTATGCTTTTAATTTAGGTACTTGACGAGTTAAATATGGAACCGACACTTTGTTCTCTCTATTGACTCTTGCTGTGGCTCGCAAAGATGCATTCTGGCGATACAAGACTCTGGCCGGCAGGAGAAGGAAATCATAGCCGCACATGATACACGGGACGCGAAATCGCGGTCGTGGTTCATGTGCGGCTGCGGAGTCCCACTGCCGGACATTGAACTCTTCAAAGTCGAGTCCAGTGCAACGAACAAAGAGTTCTGAAGAGATATATGAGATTCGAAGGTGAACAATTGCATTCGCGCACTTTGTAAATGGATGAGACGAGCAATATCAGGTCGCCGACAACGGGATGTCGTCCGGCCCATACATGTTGACGCCTTCTGCGTCCACGTCCGCATTTCTCAATCGTCCGGCTCCTATAGTACACGCTCTGGATGAACCATGCAGCAGTCTCTCGCTACCTTTGTTTCGTGTGCGGCGCACAGCGCGGAAAAGTATTAACTATGTAGGATAATTTGAGTAAGCATGGAGACAGAAGCGCAAGAAAAACGCACCTCCGGATTCACTCAAGCATACAGGCCTACACCGACTTGCTAAAGCCCAATAGGTTGCGCCAGTCCAACGCCGTTTACCACAAGAATTTCATAAAACATTGTACTACGTTCAACAAACATCTTCTACTGGCTTATCTTCGCTTTTTCGCACCACAAGACTCGCATACCCATCCCTTCCGACTGCTCGCGTCTGCACACTCGGCATGGAAGGAAACGATGCAAGATGTCAACCCCATACTCAAATCGTCTCGCATCCGGCTCTGATGCACTGCAACGCGGATGATTGGCGTTGCGCTCCGTCACCTCCTGCCCGCAAATGCATTCAAGTTCTTCTGTGAGATTTCGCTTGGTACGTTTTCGCAGCTTCGGGAAATCCATCGCAGTTGCCGTTGCTGCCGCTGAAGCTGCGGCCGCTGCATTCGCTGCCGCTGGGTTTGTTATCGGCATGTTTGCTGCCGTCGTCTCCGCCATCGTGCCTTCAGCCGGAGGATGGAGATGTCGAACGACGCGAGACACTCGACGTCAGTGAAGTCATTTGCAGAAGGTTGAATTTGATTGGATTGAAGTCGGCGGCGTTCTTCATTCGAATCTGCCCACGGTGAAGAACGCGGGGCGATTGCGGTGTGAAAAAAACGGACGTGTCCGCCTTGATCACCGCGAGCAAATACAGTCAAATATTAACACCGTTCTCCCAGTGAGTCCGAAAAGGCCGATGAAGCACTTTGGATGTTGAATTTGGGTCGACTTTACTCGGGGTCTCGGGAAGTGTTGGCGTCATGGTTTTTCAAGCTTTTCTCGACATTGGGTACATATTTCTGCATGAAACAAAGTCCTAGATAGCTGAGAATATCTACACGGATGTAGCTACAACAGTGATGGGATCAAAGTGTTGTGATTTGTCCCTATATAGCCAGCAATGGCGAAACCCGGAAATCAAGACTCAAGATCCAAGCGTATATTTGAGGTCATATGATGTCTGAAGCTCAACCGTGGGCAATATCCAATTTTCCCGGTCCAAAAAGTACAAATAAATTACTGAGAACAGTAAGCGTTCAAAATTACTACACTACAAGAGCCGGTTCGTAGTCAGCCTGAGTTCTCGGTTCGCGTTCAAACTTTAGATAGAGGCAGCAATGTATGAGCTGAAGCTAATATTTTCTCTCCTTCACGTCGGAACAGCACTGCCCTCTGTGCGGTTACAATCATTAGCGGGTGAGTTCTTGTTTCACAGATCTAGACTTACCTTAGGCGGTGCGCGAGATTAACGGCACCCTATTTTGGATTAGCCTCTGAGCTACATCTTCGTTCGCTCCCCTATGTTTTGACGAGGAAATATGCGCATTAACTTGAAGCTCGACTTGAGCTCGACAAATTATGATCTCACCCCAAAATATTCCGCCTCCATATGCGTGAATTTGGGCTCACCAAGTCGAGGCTTGATGCCAACAAGCTTACAATTTCACCAGTGGTTTAACTGACAACTTGGAAGTATGAGTAGTTCAAATATTGTTATTTTTGCGTTCAACTACACTGTACACATTCATCTCAAGAACTGAATACCTGGTTTGTCCATGAATACGAGGAAAAACCGAACGATGACTAGCACATTTGGCATTCAGGTATGAGCAAGTCATAAATATGTAACACGAGCAAAAAAACGCACCAATATCCTGAACTGCGCCGTCCTCAGCAGGTAGACTCCCAATTAATATGCCTCCCCATGAAGTTCTGGAGCGAAACCACTCGCGGCAATGCTTGCTGGCGAGTTAAATACCAGTATGTCCTCATTAGTGCCATTTTGGGCACCAAGTGAGGCCGGTGCATTATTGTTGTACGGTCGAAAGTGGGTGGTTAGGGTGCGGCGGATTATGGGTTGAGAGAAGGCAACCGGATAAGAATGAACAGGGTTCCTGCGCGTTCGTTGTCTTCCGGCACTCCTCCTTGGTCCGCCGTGCATAACTAACCCTTCTGGAGACGACGCGTCGTCGTCGAGAAAGGTTGAGTTTGGGGTGAGTGATTGATTCACATCATGTCATCCGTGTGACCGGAACACAATGGATCAAGTCGAATCACCAGAGTATTACTATGCCTTATTCGGACCAGACATGATTAATGAGCCCAGTATGGCTTATGAATTATGTCTGCGGAGAGCCGGGGGAATTCAAGTTTTCAAGTTGCGAAAAGAGAAGAGAAAAAAGAGAGAGAAAAGAGAGAGACTCACTATGTATCTAGAGGCCTGTTCCCCAAAAATCAGCGCTCAAAAGTCACTGTAGCCCTTACCGGAGTGAATGCAATCTTGATTTCTTATGCCCCGATTAGGCAGATCAGAGGAATTCAAGATATGGTACATATTGAATATTCTGCTACTTGCATTACCATATTATGGAAGGTGGGTGCAGAAACACAACGGGTTAAGGGGTGTATATCAGTGGTTGATAAGTGCCTCCTACACCCTCAACGCGGGCCTGCTATTCCTGGCGATCGCTTCAATTTTGGGATGACCGCGGCCAAACCCCTTCGACCAGATTGCTTACTGTAGAGTTACTCCGGGAGTGATTTTGGGTCTGGCTTGGGTTTCGGAGATACGGTTGATGTCCTTACGTAGCGTTATCTCAGACCCGCGGAGAAAGTATTTATTGTGAGTTTTGAGCGGATGAAGTGGGATGAAGAATCCCTCTTGAGGGATTGTACTACTATCTAATCGGAGTGTTTTGGCCAGAGGATCAGTCGTGGGAAGGTTTTGATCAGGTGGAATAAATTTCGTTCTTGTTTGGTGGTGTTTAGGCCGAGCGCACCATAGAAGAGAAATCGGTTTTGTGACTGTGCTTCATTCGTGTTCTTTTAGATCTATGAGAGGCTGTGTGGGTGAGGAAAAAGCAGCCGGGGTATATAGTAACCGGCTGGCTCCTGCGAAGGGATGCACGCGAAGGCACCCAATGAGCACCCCACTCTACGACCGCCTCGTCATCTAAAAAACCACTATCGACCCTAGTAGTCTCGGCCTTTGGATAATGATCGGCGCAGTTGAGAACGGGTTCTAAGTATTAGCACAGGACAATTCGGGCAGGGGTGGGTGGGGGAAAGAAAATCTTGAGGTATTTCCAAGACGACATGTCGAATGAGCTGGTAGCCGAAGTCAATTTACGTCAGGCTACGTTCGGCTACCTCGGCCTACGCCGTAGCCGAGCTTCGCGGACGCCAGCTCGACGACATCAACCTACCTCCGTTGTACGTCCGTCTACTTGAAGCTCATATTTTGCGCTTTAATCACACAGACACCTCTTCATTTCTCATATTCTTGAACTACAGCTCTCAACTATCAAGGTCTAACACCCTTGGGCCTTCTCCAACAAAATTTGAACGAAATTACACGCTTGTTCCAAATATAGTCGAGATCTTGATGAAGTTGACGTTAATCGGCAAAATCGGACGTGCCCGCGGGAAATTTCCACTTTCTGCTTCTACAAACCCTCGGAATGCAGTGGCTGGTACAGTGGCGGTGCCATCTGATGTCACCCCCCCAAAAAATGATGGGGCCCCAATCGACTCCATCCGCATCAAAAGTTCAAGAAATGCGCTGTTCTATTTTTAGGGTGGCATCAGATGGCGCCGCCAGTATACAGTCTGCATCAGAAGGCGCCGCCAGACTGTATACTGGCGGCGCCATCTGATGCCACCCCAAAAAAGGAACTTCTCATCAAACTGCCTCTAATCTGCCCTCGCCATCGCTTTCTGGGGACGACGAGGGCACAAATTCATTGGAACCACAGATACACTGTCTTTGGAGGCAAGATTTAGAAAAATATATAAGTTCATTCATTGAGGGGAACTGGGCCAAGTTTGGTTGGAAAGTCTTGCCCTAAAAGTGTCAATTTTCGAGGTATCTTAAGGTGAACAAGGAGCACTGTGAGAAGTATTTGTCATGAAATTCAAGATCATCGTCTTGAAATTAAAGATTCCTGACGTTTCGTTAGAATACGCGTCATGAATTTCAAGACTGGTTTCATGATGCTCCAAAAACTTCTAACAGTTACAAGTTGTGATACCGCACTCATATTCAACTGTGGGACCACATTCCAGGATAATTAACCGTTCCCTAACGAGATGGCGAGTCGGCGGTGCAACATCCCCTTTTGCCCATCCTAATTTTCTTTCTCTCTCTTCTAGTGCCCATCTTACTCAGTTCAAAGCGATCCGCTGCATTGACTGTGCTGTACAGCGTGAGTTTTGCCAACGCTTCTGCTTCCTGAGCCGGCCGAATCTGGAATTCATATCCGATTCATTGCTGTAGACTGCGCATTGAACGGTGCATTCAGGTATGCTGCGGCGAATTTCCTTATTTATGGCTTGCCACTGGATCATTCTCGACCACTGCTCTCCCTCATACCATCTCCCGCTGTCTCCATGATTCTGCAGCAGCTTTGCTACACTTCTCTTTTTTCTTTCGAACATCGAATCTGAATGTTACCATCTCAATCTTACTCCCCGAGTCGCAATTATTCTTTTCCGTCTTCCTGGCCGATGTCTATTCTCAACGCAATTGCGCCTCCGGGGAACTGTACATCTATGATCTGGCAACCCTTTTTGCTCAAAATTGGATTCAAATCGTAAATGGAACCTAATTTCGGCGTTGAATCGTTGTTGAAGACCTTGAGCAATATCCATCAAAATTTATCTTTGTGCTCTTCTCAATAATATCTGTCGAACAATTCAATACACCTACAATGCATTCAACTTCCATCTGAACTCAATTAATTAAACTCGCTGATGTTTCAATCCTTCAACTCGGTGATGAGGTCAATATTCAGTTTTGCGACGGTTGAGGGGTTCAGCAGTTATGTGTAGGGGAACTCGAAAGCGCACTAGGTGAGTCCTTTTACTTTCCGGATTTCGGGTTTTTTCAGTTGTTCCGTTACTATCTCGATAGTAGCTCAGAGCCTCCCGAAATTGAAGGAAGGCAAGACTCGAAAACCGCTTCGACAGAACTGATTGATATGCCCTCGTTTCAGCATTCAATTAGAACGGCTTTCTATTTCAAGCAATTTTCTTCTGTTCAGATTTCGCCTCTACTCCGACCCCGCTTGGCTCGAATTCCAGGTATGTTATTGGTTAATAGTAATCATGCGGCATGCGGGGCGCATCAATTCAACAGGACTGATTATTCTGTCAGATTTACTTGACCATTCATTTCCGGCCGGGCCCATCTGAATCAAGCGGGGCTGAATTGGCGGCCGGAGCGAAGCGGAGGCTCATCTTGTGCATATAATTCTCTTTCAAAAAGTGACATAAAAATCTTGAACCTGCATTCACGACGAAACATCATGAATTTCGGCCTCGAAAAACCAGCAAATTTGTGCTGCCGAGTCGATGACGTCACTTACAGCATTGCTCCACATCCGCAGCACACATATGCTGCGGCCGCTCACAACGCCTCTTGTTAATACTCGCGCGGTCCACAGTCTGAACTGCGAGTTTGCGGAAGACATACATGTAGTACTGTACGGGTGGTTATCCTCACAGAATTCTACAAGATGTTAACCGAGCACAACGTCTTTCCAGGCGGTCAATCGCGCAACGCAATCAGGGAACTCGCCGGCTGCTTGTATGGCAGGACCTCTGGTTAAAACCCGTAGGACCTGTGGGGGCTCTCTCCCACCAGGTATAAATCCCCAGTATCCACCAGTAACCTGACGCAATTGAACGTCTTTCCCTTTGCCGACGCATGCACACCACTCGCCAAAGCGAGCCCAAGGACTTTAGGGTGGTAAGTTGCGACCCTACGCAGTCGACGGTGGCGGATAAACCAGCAGCATAGGCACTGCGTCGTAAATTTGAAGGGTTGTGAAGGCCAATTTCGCAGTCTCGAAGAGACTGGGAGACTGAAGGCACAGGTATCCCATCTGACGGCCGAGGTTACCCAGCTGGAGGCCGAGTCCTCATTCCTCCGTGCCGAGGTCGCGTCCCAGAAATCTGCTGTAGCAAGCCAAAAAAAAATGCACGCAATGGCACAAAAAATTTCTTCCTCGGAATCGGAATGGCAATCAACCATACCAGCGAAACACAGCTCGAGGGATGGTTGGAGTTGATCGAAGCTGCGTACCAGGTTTACAAGATCTCGGATCGATGCCAGACTGACGAGGACGCTCGGGATTTCTGGTTGAAAGTGACAGGCTGGCATTCAGATCATGCCGAAGACCAGAAGAAACTCTTCCGGCTTGTCGAGGCTATGAAACGGCGGTTGGAACGAGAGCGTCGAGGAGAGCTAACCCTTGCTCAGATGGCACCGTTGGAGTGGGCAAAGAAGCTTTTCGAAGTCTCCCAAGCTACGTTAGCCGCTGCGGGTGGAATCGAGGCATGGGAACGTCTTCCGAGTGCCGAGCGTCAGACTCTACACAAGGCTGCGATGACCGAATTCGTGCGCACCGTTGGACAAGAAGCCTTCGAGAAATTGACTCTTGCTGAGAGGCAGAGTGTCGACCTTTTCATCTGGGGTGGATGCTGTATGCACAAGAGTTTAAATGTTTTCAAGGGTGCCGTCTATGCGATGCAGCAGTGGTGGATCGACAATGGACTTCCTGGACCTGTCAAGATGTTCAATCGAGACAACGCAGCCACGTTCGCGCTCGGAGAGGGTAGCAGAGCGGCGGCACGGGCCAAAGATCGCTCCGTGGGTGGCGCTATCAAGGTCGCCTCGCTTGCTGGAGCTATCTTTCGCCACAAGGACCGCAAACGGGGTCAACAAGACACCCTTCGCTATTTCTGTGTCGGAAAATCCGAAAATACCTGATCAGCACTTGCCGACCTATCAGGCCTGGTCAGATTCCGGGGGGAGGCTGATCAGCACCGTATCAGCCTTCGTCAGCGCTCATCAGGACTTGTCAGAATGTCATGTATCTGACTGGGGCTGCAATCCATAGAATATAGATTAACTATTGATCTGCACGTAAAAACATGTCTGCGTCAATAGTGTCGACTAAATAATAAGTGTTGGGCTGTTTGACTGAGCAAACCGGCGCCATAAGCGCGCCGCGGATAACATATTCCATAGAGAGAAAGGAATACTCCTTCTCCTCCTCCCTTACCTCACATCCGTCCCACCGTGTCTTTGGTTTCCACCGGCTCTGTCCAAACATCCAAACAAGCGCAATTTCAACATTGCGACCACTCGGAAGTCGACAACGCAATAGAGCGCGTGCGCGCGCAATATGTAAACCGGGCTCCGTCTGCTTAACAAGAAGACTGCCATGGCGAGGCTCGTTGTGGAAGCACGAGTTGCAACGAATGATATCCCGCGTTTGAAATCACCAGTGATTTTATGAAGATCGGTTTTGAAAACCAGGCATTTGGGGCACGGGTGATTCGCGAGGGCAGCGCGGCCGGCATTGAAGTAGGCCGCTTCTTTGCCATCGAGCGAGTCAATGAAGATGCCGGGGTGGAACATCCGGTCACGGCCGTCAGGGCACCGAATTGGTTCTCCATGCCAAGACCGTCCTCTCAACGACGAAAACATTACCGTCAAGACTTTCTGGTAAATTTCCATTTTAAACCGAGCAAACTCTAACGTTTCACGCCCCGAGCGATCTGAGGGATCAGCAGGATTGAGAATCTACCAAGTTTTTAGACTCAATGACAAATTTCGAAGAGACGACTCACCGGCGGCATATAACCGACCAGGACACCACCTCCATTCCCCGACGCATTGCGGATGTGGCTTGGCAGGAATAAGGCGCGAAGAACCATCGGGTGTGCAGTTATCCGCTTCGTGACGAGTCCATCATCGGTCCAGAACTGCAGTGGAAGCAGGCAGTGCCGATAACCCTCTTCATCTACGTCGGGCAGCTCAGCCTTGGAGTCAGGTTAATATAACTTGAGCGGGAATATCGGAGCAAAATCAAACCTCAAACCGTGCCCACGCGTCACCTGTGTTCGGCTCGTCGATTATACGCTCTTCATAGTCTTCTGTGATTGTACCTTCGCAGTAGAATTTTTGAACTGAGTTGTACATCGTGCAGGGGGCCAGAGTTGGATCGAACAACAGAGTTGTGATCCAGTCCCACGGATCTTGATATTGAAAATGAACGGTACGTTCTTCACCTCGGTACATCGCCGAGATGGAAGCTGATTTGAACTAGAAAATGACGAGTTCCTTCACAAAAACAAATGAACAATTAATCGTGCTCACTGTAACCCCATATCGGCACGCCTTACCGAGCACCTTCTGCATCGCCTTCTCATCTTTCAACGTTACGCGGCTTTCGCCCTTACTCCACTCCGTGTTCGCGCCTTTGATTAATCTGTCCGTGAGCTCGTGATTCAGTCGACCCTTAACTGCAATCTCGGCGACCCCAAAATCAGCTCTTGTGCGGAACGGGAACCACGGGTATCTGCCGAACGAATTTTCGAATAAAGCTGGGTCAACGCTAGCATCGACAGATTCCGCGCTTCCGTCCAGAGGAATGATTGTTGTGTTGCGATGGACGCGATCCCCACTGTGCAGATGTGGGACAATTTTGAGATATTAGCCTGTTTGCGATGCAGCCATTGAATGGCTAATGGCTACGCAAGTGCCCGAATTCCGGCGTATTGACAAAAGCTACCCCCGGTCTGAGCATCCAATTTTCATTCCAAATAGCTCTTCTCGACTCCGACATAAAAGTTTAGCCCATCAAACTTTCCCAATACGGAAATCCGTAGCCATTCAATGGCTCCAATGGCTCTTCGCAAACCCTCTATTCCTGAATTCAGCTCTATGGTAGCAGGTTTTACCGGGACTGCGGCACTAAGACAAGAAGTATGGCCTGAGTTGTGTATGTAAGGCTGATTTAACGAAACTTTGCCTTTGCTTTGCCTCTCACAAGATCATTTCTGTTCAGGCTGGACGGAATTAGCGCAAGCTCCCCCTTTTCTGTAAGCCGGGCACCGGCATTACAATACATAGTTTCCATTCATTGATGACAGTGACCTAGGCTATATGGGCTTATAAAGCCCTCAAGAATCGTGGCACCCAGACGAATATCGACTATGCCAAGTTATTTGACGATTATCTTGATATTCTCGTCTCCGGTTTGCGTATGAAGAGTGAGAGCATTCTTCATGTGTTTGCCAAATGGGATCGTTTCGTTTTCCCGATGTCGAACTCCAGAGAGGGCCGGGGCGTGCAGAGCGGGGAGAAGAGCGACGGACACAGACGGGCGATGGAGGCTCTGGTAGCGGAGAAGATGGAGGCGGAAAAGAGGAAGGAGGAAGGAGAGCAAGAGCCGGGGAGTGACGAGTAACGCGTGACAATTCTTCTTGCTTCTTACACCGATGTACATAAGATAGACGTCACCCGGATCCGGCACGTGGTTATGTAAGCCAAAACATCATGTCAACAAATTCCTTATAACTCTGGGCACAACAACATATTGATAATTCTAAGACCACCAAACTGTAGCTAGGAGGTCTATCTACGTTCTGATGGAACGGATTCAGCCAATAATTCCTTGTTGAAAAGTTATAAGGTGATCTTTCCAAAAAAGGCAACCCATTCTAAAAAGCTTCCAAACTCATTTTCGACGTGTTTGGGCCCATCTTGCGAAAAATCCTTCCAACATTTGGCGGATTACATAAGCTTACATACACAGTACACGTGATATATCCGCGATCATAGACGGGACGCGACGCGCCATGTAAGCTTTGGAATACACTGTTTAGTGTGAGGAAAGTATGACTCGGCCCTCCCTCTCAGATATGCTAGACCAGCACCAGGACTTAGTCATCCACTGTATCCTCTGTGTACCTTCCCCCCAACAGAGGTCAGACTGCGGATTTAACTAGGATTCAAACTTAGAGTCAGACATAAGTGTGCAACACATATGTATTTACTCAATGGGTGGGGCCGCCGGTGGCCCGAGAGCCTCCAGTTTCCTACTTAAGCTGTGAACCTCTCTAATTTTTTTTTACAGCAGTTTGCAGATGTAATGACACCACGTCGCATCACATGAGAAGAAAGCACAAAAAACACGTCTTCTTCTCTTCTTCGTATCTCTCTCGTTTCGACGACAAATAGCATGATTTTGGTATCGGAGGACTCGCCGTAATCCGGGCTTCAAAACGACTATCTTTTATCGCCGAAATCCTGACTCATTTTGGCCGACATCCACCTTGCTCGTCATCGTCATCGCCGTCTTGGACGCAATTCTGGAGAGAATGCCTCGTGTGTAGGCGCGTTAGAAAGGCAGTTCTAGTCGCTTTCAATCTATATGCATTTGTAGCGCGGATTCCGGTTGGATAACTTATTGTTGTCGTGTCTCTTCTCTATTTCCACCGTGATCACAGTTTTGTTCTCTGGTTTTGTTCCTTCTCAGGCGCGCGTAACAATTCTCTGCCGTGCGGTGTATAGCACCAGTGGGGTGCGTCCTCAAAAGGAAAGGATGCTAATTTTTCGCCAAATTTCGCTGTGGCGTATTCTATTTTTTTTTTCTCGTTTGCCACTGGAGTCTGGGTGGCTTACTTACTATTAGCCACTTTGTACCACACATACAATACTAAGCATGCCAGATGACTATTTTCTGGAGCTCATTCTGTGTGCATAACGCTGCTATGCACATGGAGTAAGATCAAATGGTCCCAAACAAATTATTCTGATAAGTTGTTATATACACCCGGCAGCCACAATTTAAACTTGCACATATGCCAAGAGCGACCAAAAATGCCTTCCAAGTGCGCCTACACATGGGCGATTCCGTCCAGAATCGCGCCGAGCGCGACAATGTTGGAGAAGCTGGATGTTAAGTGGATGTCGGCCAAAAAGAAAGTCGGAATTTTGCCAATAAAATACCAGCGTCTCCAGGCCCGGACTAAGGCGACCTCATACATACAGTGCCGGACACGCAAAGTCGGCACCTTTGATCTTCCATTTATGGAAGGTTTGACACATGCTCCGGCGGCTAGTTTTCTGTGTAAATATGATGTTATAGACCGAAACAACGGTTTTGCACGAGCCGATTTCCCCAAAACTCAAAATCAAAAAATCGGACCCCAAAATTTTGGCCGGACACCGAGATTTCATGGGAAAATTACGAAACATGGCGCAATCGACTCCGTTAATTGAGCTGGTTCTGTCCCTGGCAAAATCAAAACAATTTCACGAGCCGTTTTGGCACAAATTCCTTGAGAAACATCGCCGTATTTGGACAACTTACATCATGTTCATCAATTCTATCACAAACCATGTGTCAACATGCTTGCCGACCACCATGCCGTGCCGCTGCCGTGGGTTGATGCTGAAAATCCGCACGGATTACCGCCCAGATTGTAGTTCAGGCCGTCACCCTTCCACTTACACCTGCCAAGGATCAGTAATTTTGCGCTCGGAGCTCAAAAGGGGTACACACAGTTTCGATTTTTGACCTCAAAAATTTGGCCACAGCCAAAATGTCGTGGGAAAAACTTCGGAGGTGGTTTTTTGAGCTTTTCAGGGGTCGGCGAATCCGAATCTGAAGTCAGATTTATCCCCAAAATTCCCGTTCGCCGGCAATCAACATTTTCGACTTTGCGTGTCCGGCACTGTACAAGAATAGTCGAGATTGGGCAAGAAACGAGCAAGAACGAGGCGATACAAGAAGACGTGTTTTTCGTGCTTTCTTTACATGTGATGCGACGTGGTGTCATTACATCTGCAAACTGCTGTAAAAAAGTTCCCAAGACCTCAAAATCGCAAACAGAGTAAGTTGATTTTTCAAACCTTCAGGATTTGGCGGGTGCCTGTGCAAACGTAATGCTTATGTAAGGGTGCCGGATTGGGGTGACGTCTATCTTACGTACATTTGCGGCCTATTGCCGCAACTGTATAAGCGCCTTGCCGGTGGTAGGACTCAGTTTCGTGGTAATGTCTAGTCTCGGATACCCAGACCTTCCTGCGTAATCCTTGTTGGCGTAGTTTACGCAGAGCCGGAGCTCTTTCATAATTCGTAATTCCAATGACAGTTTTGACGTTTGATTGATTTATATCTAATCTCGCCCTCTCGAACTGCGGAACGTCTGGGTATCCGAGAAGATCCGAGACTAGTAAGGCTCCATTCGGTTGCGTCACTTCGGAGCACTTGACGTCACTTAGTTCCTAAGATTTACAACGTTATCGCACCGCCTTGACACCGCTTGACTCTTTGATGCCCGGAAGTGATGCCAACAACACAGCCACCTACCCGTTTAGGAAACACCAACCGTTCCTTCCGCGTTTTCCCTCTTCAGCCTTTAGCTCGTAGATCAGATATTAGACTCAAGCCATCGAATACATGGGCTACAGGTAAGAATCAAACTCAAACTCACCGGTACCTACTACAAGGTTTCAACCGGTACCTGACAACAATGAGACTCGAAAGTGAATGTTCGTGACAGAAATTTTAATTCATATACTTAGGCAGCCATCGTTCCAATACACAGTGAAACCTCAAGAGCAATAACCATGTTCAACGAGGGACTGAATACTCGGTATATCCCCTACAACCCCGCTTATTTTGCACCGAGGCAGAAAAATCAAACAGTAAAGATAGCACAAAAGATAGACGAGAAGTAAATACATTCCTGACCTTTACCCAATTGCGTACACCTTTACAACCCTAGGTGTAATTCTTACTTGACTTATGAGTGAACATGGACGGACAGAGCAAACTAGTGATGATAGTGAGAGTGTGTTTCAAGTAAGTTGCAACTGGGCCTAGTATCTTCGGGGAGTGGGGTTCATATTTGTACTCCCTTCCCTCCTGTCGCTTCCTACTTACTCCCCATTCGAATCCTGCTCTGCTGCGATTATGAGAACGTCTGGTTCGAACTCATATCTCCGTTGATAGTTCTCCTTTGACTCTAATTCAAAGTGATTCTACTGCATTATCAGACTTTTCTTGACGCTGATTCGATTGATAGCTTGCATTCCTCAGTACATCTACTCTGTGAGAACTGCGCAAGGAGTTGTCATCGTTGGAATTTGGTTCGGTTCAATCTTGAGTGTGTTGTATTCATTTGACCCAGCTTCATTTTCTCGTGAGGTTGATTCTCTGTCTGCGACGTGCAATGAGATGCACATTGTGGTGCGTGTCTTCGTCGTTTCACCTAATTGCGTTCGGTTTCGTTACAATTCGATTCATTCGATCTGGATTTATTGAGTCTGCCTTGCATTCCTAACAGGTCGTACACTTCCCTTCAAAATTGTATTGATTACACCCATTGACTCCGCTGTAGGACAATTTCGGCGCTTACGAATTACCAGTGGGTGATTTTACTTGCACTCATTCATCCGGCGCACTGTATTATTGCTAAACAAACAATTTATTGCGCTATATACGGACAGGTAGGCTGTATCCGTGCAATCTGTTTGGGGATCACGGCTGACTGAACAGTCTTCAGACTGAGACGGGGGAGTTCGATCAGCGGAGGGCGGTATTGGATCGGGTGTAGCGCGTGGGGAACGTGGTGATTGGGCGTGAGTCGAGGACGGCGGTGAAGAGCGCATGCGAGGCAGGAGAGTTGTTAATGACAGGAATTGGTTCAGAGATCCGAAGACGGCGTGCGAGGTCAGCACCACGTCCATAGAGCGGGTCCCGTGTGAGAGGTTTGAGGTTACTCCTGAGAGCAACAAGGGAACCGGCAGAATCGAAGGTGACGTGGACGGCGGGGGACGAAGAAGCAAAAAATTGTAGCAAATAACGCACCTCTGCAGCTATAGAATGCTGGTAAACGCATCGAGTTAATTGCCAGAGTTGCCGATATCCACACAATGCACAAAGATCTGGTGAGTATCGCAAGGCAGAAGACGGAATCTTTACAGTGAGAAAAAATCGCGGTCTGCATTTGAAACACACGGACCTTGGTTCTGGTAGCCGCCCATAACCACCTAAGAGTCTTGCCAGGGTGCATTAAATAAGCCTGCTCTAAAACAACGCGTCTGAACGCGTCGGAGACCTTCTCAAGCGCGCTCCTTCCGAAAAGAATCTCTATCCAAATTGGCTGGGAAGATGAGACGTGACGGCCCAACGGGACGACTCTGAGAGCTGATATGACTGAGGAGTGTTAATAACATGCTTTGAGCGAGTCCCATAGTGAGAGAACGAGACAAGAATGCAATAGCGCCGCGCGAGATGGAAGTAGACAGCAGGAAGCAGAAGCAGTTAAACACAGCCAAACATACTCTGATCGCTGTCGGCTTCGTTCCGGCGACCTCTTCATGCAAGGAGAAGCATCTTGAGATGTTCGGAGATCCACCGGAGTGGTCCAAAGGGTACTCGCCTGAATTTTCAGAAAGATCCGGTACTTGCCACTGTGAAAACATCGGCACCCGATTTTCATGTACCTAGTTCATGGGTTCATCCTATGGTCAGCTCCTGGTAAAATCATGGATTGTGGGATTAAAATCGGCGGACCGTGCTGGCAGACAAATCGCAAAAACGTCTAAGTCCAACTGCCGGGGATGCCGGCCAATGACGTCAGAGCTCCACATCCGCAGCACGTTTATGCTGCGGACGTCCTGCTCGTCTCTTGTCTCCCACCACCACCCACCACCCACCACCACTACGACGCCAGCACCTGCTCTAGAGCCGTCGCCGTTGTCGCCGTCGCCGTCGCCGTCGCCGCCTCTTCCACTTCCTCCTTCAGTGTGTAAGTAGCTTGACTGTAGCTGACGGACCGCATAGCGACAACAACGACCACGGCTGGCGCGTTGTTTAGATACCAAGGTGGAGACGGGCAGGCTGCATACGAGGCGTGGGCTGAATTCAGGAAGTCACGGTACGTCCCGCAGTGTATTGTATTCGCTAGTTGTGAGGTGGCAACCTGTCTTCTGGTAGCAATAACGGTCTCGGCGACGACGACTGAGAAGATGAAGCGATATCGGGGCAGCAAGAGCACAATACTAGTGAGCCGGGGGACGAGATGGATATACCAATAGCGGGTCAACGGTGCGTCAACAGGCATCATTTTCTTCATATTTTCACTGAAGCTGCGTAGTCGCAACCGCGTTCACCAACTAGGGTTCGCATCTTAGTATGAGGATGAGTGTGAAGGGTCGCCGTCGAGCGAGGGCGTCGAGGTTGTCGACCGCCTATGTGTCGTTTACCACAATTTGTTCGTAGATAGAGCTTTAATATCATATACTTTTCCTATGAATTTTACCCACCCTCATTCGACTTTCATATACCATTCGTATGATTTGAGACGGTTCTCTGAACTTTTTAGTAATTTTCATGCGCTTGGTACATTAAAATGGCACATGAAAACGTCAAAAAAGAGTATGATTTTATTTCGGCGCTCGGTACATGAAAATCGGGGCCCGGCGACTGGTAAACAGAGTGTGGATACATGAAAATCGGGGTACTGAGGTACATGATTTTCATGTACCCCCACCTTCACAGTGCTGGACATTCACTAGGGGGGTTTTAGTGGGTATACAGCCCATGAAAATTGGAATTGGATGAAACTCAACGGCTGGAGTCCCACACTGGTTTATTCGTGCGTAAGGCATTTCCTCCTGGACAACTTCCCCGGCATTTTCTGGTCCACAAACAGTAACCAAAGCGGACGACTCGGAATGCATATGCAGACTGACAATCGTTAGGTTCAGACCCAACGCTCCAAAAAAAAAAAAAAGAAAGAAATCAGACGTCTAAGGACAGTATTCATTGTTCCAGGACGAGCGTTCAAATTCAAATCATGATTCTGGATGTTACTAAGTATTAGTCCCCTACGAGAGTGCTTGGATTTTTCTCATGTCCTCTTCACCCGGGATTCCCCTACGAGGATGCTCGGTGTCATGTTCAAATTCAACCCACGATTCTAAATGTTGAACGAGTGTTGAACGTTGAACGTTGATCCCCTACGAGAGTGCTCGAATCTTTCTCATGTCCTCTCTTGGTCATCTAGATCTCACTCGGGGTTTCTCAAAACCGCGGAGGTATTGAAAGTGTGTAAAAGGAAGAATGCACTGGTGGAGGATCGAGCTCGAGACCTCCCGCATATATAGTGGTGGCTCTACCAACTGAGCTACCAGTCCGTTAGGTTGGGACCGGATCCAAGCATGTTGGACTAAGTCACTAGCTGACTTATTACTCAAGGCTATGCAGTATTACAGCATGCTTGTTAGTTGAAGCGAAGTAATGGTTCTGACACCACTTCTAGTAGTTTTGAATGTAGAAGTTCTACATTCAAAACGTGGTTGAAATTGCCGGCAGTGACTTGGTCATGCATTTCGGCAGGCCCGGCACAGCGCGGCACTCACTGGAGATGGATAGAGATGGATGCTACAACACTTTCGACGAGTTGTAAACAGGTTGGTTTCTTACTCAGAAAGCCATGTACTCGGTATTGACAAAAGTAACCGTGAATCGACTCGTATAGTCCGGGAGATGAAGAGCCGTATCAACAGAACTCTCCTTAGGCAATTACCTAGCAGCTGAGATTGTGCAGCACACTTTGCTTGAAGTTGAAGTATGAAAGTTGAAATCATTTCTGAATTAACAGTTCTATTCATAGACTTGTGGTACTTCCCATGCTAGCTGGCCAGCAGATAGCCTTAAGGCCTCAGTATTATTTCTAGGACAGCCGTGTGCAATGGTTGAAAGGAATTTGAAAGGCAAGATCTGCGCACAGTGGTTGAACCGTCCCATAGCATGCGGAACTTACCGAGAAAGAGATGGTAGAGAAAGCAATCAGACCACTTTTTTTTCTGAGTGTTTCAATGTGGTTTTCTCACCAAACGGGACACTTTTCAAAAATTTCGGAGGAAAAGTTGGCCAGCACCCACATGATAGTAATCTCGGCACGCTTCGGCTCTCATTGAACCACGAGCAAACTCTGGTCACCTTAGAATTCTCATACACGGACCTTTGAGATACTAAATGTATTTTTGAGGTACTCACTGACCTGAAATTCTGGCATCCGTGCTTCAGAAGCGCCAAACATTGCCAAATTGGTCAAATTTCGAAGATTAATTCATTGACTGAAAGAGAGGTATCATATGCCGTGCCCATAGGATGTAATCTCTAGAGAACATGAGGAAGCCTTTGTCAATCAAAGTGGTCTGCGTATCAGATCTCCTTCTTAAAAAAATCAAATTCCGGTCACTTTTGGTAATGACGAGTAGATGTCTCTTCATTCTTTCTATCACCAGAAATCTGCTTCAAAGTATGTGTGATTGGGCAAAAGATTAATTCAAATTTCTTTTTATGGTAGGGACATTTCATTTTGCCGCAACTGTACCTGAACCCAGGGGTTTCTCAATAGAATTATCCGTCATATACATACATAGCTTGAGACCAATGGACATTTGAGCGTAACTGATTTAGAATAATGTCCGGTAATATCGCAATCAAGCCATCAGCGTCCATATTCCACTTCGGCCCCGTGTTCGTTTGAGGTTCACGAATTCGCGATTGCGTGAGAGCGAGTGGCGAACCGAGGACTGAGGAAAGTCAATAACAAAGAGGGGACCGGGAAATATCTAGTCACCTTCCACGTTCCCTCCTTGTTATGCGTTCTGAACCAGGAAAAGTGGGAAATCAGGGCATCGTATATCTGACCCAATGTCAATGCCTTCGAGGGACTTCCGTATATCGCTAAAGCGATCAGCAATCGAAGGGGGAGATCGGGTTTTGAGTCGTCCGCAGGGAGCGGGACTAGCCTGACAAAAGTAAGGATGAAGAGCGTCGAAGAAGAGGCTATCACCGAGCACCAGAGCCCCAGATTTATGCTGTTTGGGGGAATATAAACCCCCTTGTTGGTCAAACATGAGACGAGAGCAGGTTCGTATGGATCCGTCTCGAGATCGGGAATCGCTACTTGAGTGTGCGGTATGGTTGTTGTACCTGGGTAACTGGGAAAGTGAGGATGCATATATGACACTGCAGGTTCCCAAGCTGAGAGAAAGAGAGTATCCGAGACAAGTGAAGAGTTTGAGTCTTCAGGATCGATATGAACGCAGCGACAGCTGAGAAAACGGAACACGTGCCGTTTCTGCGATAGTCCGATGTGTTCTCATGCGAACCATAACGAGGATGGAGATTGGACGTCGGCAATCCCCAAGGGATATTGAGGTCTGTTGTCAGTGGGGTGAAGCGTGCTTGGGTTACTCAAGGAACAGGAATCGGGAAACGAGAGACGGACAGTTTGATTCGATGTTATCGATCCCTAGGGTCTCATCCCACAAGTCTGAATCATACCGTGGTCCAACTGCGTCGAGCTTTTGCCACTGTCCAGGCATGATGCCGCAGATTCTTGGCGGGCTACAGGTGGCCCAGTATTCTTATATCATTCTGAGTTTTGTGGGTCCCATCGCCCACGGCCGTTGCTCGGGGCAACCGATTGGCTCAACCTTAAGCTTGAATTGTCATTCATAATGAGGACTGTATGGCGGCCCACTGCCGCGGAGTCCGTATGAAACCCTTGGCTGCCGTCAAGAATACTATTTCGAGGATCCATATGATAGAATTCAAAGAATTCCAGAGAATCCGAAGACTGTCCACAAACTGAGACAATAACTAAACCTGTCACCAACATGTCACCGCTCGATCACTCAGGGGGATCGGACGTGATTTCAGCCTCGGGATCCGGATTAGTCCATTCCGAGAAATGAAGAAGGGTTGATTATGTAATTGTAAATGAAAAACGTATCACCCACGTGATGGGAGATTTTTTTTTTTTTTTTTTGTATCAGCATTTCTATACCGCACCAAGTACCGTAAAAATATCTTGAATTACATTGGCCGAATCCTTAGGCCCAGTTCGGGATCCCAAATTGCTAATTTTTGGCTAGCTAGCAATTGGGTCACATCAAGTCACTGACTCGTGAGAACCTGTCAAAACACGTCAACAAACGAGAAAGGTGCTTGTCACTGCTGCGCCACAGCACCGGGATCCCGCCACGATCCCGACTTCCACGATGCCCGACAGTATTTCACTCATATAATCAATTTCAACGGCGCACTAAGCTAGTCTGTAACTTACCGCGCCACCGGCCCTAGGAGGGTCGACTTATTATATAATCATCTTGTTTGGCAATTTGTTCCCACGGAGCTTCCCCGCCCTTTCTACCGCATGGGTGCCCATTTTTGCATAGTCTTGGTAGTAGGATGCATAAAAGAACCATTTTTTACACTCTCCGAAGGTCATACTCTTCAGGACCTGGGTAGGTAGTCTAAATATGTGACGCTGCGAGGTTGGCCGCCTTTGGCCGCCGGCCAATGCATCAAACCAAAACTCACTCATTTCGATAGCTCTCGTCTCGCGTCATGTTGTCAGAATGTTCCATAGAGAAGTCTTGTAAGGATGGCGTCCGAATTACGCGCAAAGACGCGTCGAAATTGCGCAAGTGAATCCGAGAAATTTGAGATTACATAATAAGCGGACCGTCCTGTCAATGCACCGTGGGAAGCGACAGACTAATATATACCAACCGCAGGCACGAGGACTTTTTTGTTTATATTGTCTGTTTATAAGAGACTAGCACTAAGCATATTCAACTGCCTGAGTCTTCGAGATGAATATACATGTATTTTTTACAATATTTCATACACCAACGTGGTCGTGCATTTGGGAGGCGGGACTGTTCAGCACGACGTCGAAAGGAAAGTGTTGGAGCCTCGGAGAACACGGAGCGACCGGTCCAGACTGAGGGTGACTGATTGTGATTACCATTTTAGGTGTTTGGGCCGTAATTCGTCGTTTGGCTGGGGGAAAATCGTAATTGAGATTTTAATTTGGGATCCCGAACAGGGCCTTATGCACTAAGGACATGCCGCAATCTTGAATTCAAGCCGCGGCCAGATTAGGACTTGGGAATCAAGATGAATTCTGTCCAGAGCGCTCGCTTTTGGAGCAAATCTGACCGAAAGATCGCAGGGGTGGGCGAGAATCTGATTAAGAAACTCCCTCCCTATTTCTCCTCTTTTCTCTCTTTTTCGCAACTTGAATAACTTGATTTTTGCATCCCGTCCACAGACATGGGACATGGGCCACCGGCGTTGGCAACGCAACAACAACCGGAACGTCCTCCGAGTCGTCCCGGACTCCCACTTTATCGTCTCCCGCTTCCCGCTTCCCTCTCTCTTGCCTCTTCCTCTGCTTGTCTCCGACTATTGGCTACAATCTCGAATGTGAAAAACTCAGTCTGAAACTTCTACTTTTTGTTCTCGTCCAAACCCGACTGACATCGGGACGTCGTGTCGCGCGACACCATTTTCTGTACTCTGCAGTGTCTGCTCAGTGCTGTATCCATTCGACTCAATAGCTTCTTTCTCTCCTACCTTGCCTTGTTTGCCGGTCCTTTCTTGTCGGCCACTCGGCTTGTCTCTACTCTGAAAGCCTTCATCAACCTCACTTCGACTCTGCTGTCTCCAATATTTCAGCTTCCTGCTTCAAATAAAATCCAATCCAGCCGGCAAATCAGTGAAAAGCAGCTCTGTAACGAATTTGAATGTCCTGGTGAGCAGCACTATTGATCATTCTTGATAAACTGGACTCGTACTGTCGTTTTAGTGTTGCCGCGGTTCGGTTAGGTTCGGTTTTTTGCCAAAAAATCCGAACCCCGAACTGCACCTGAGGTTCGGTTCGGCCAATTTGGCGAACCCCGAACCTAACCCGAGGTTCGGTTCGCTACAGGTTCGCACAGGTTCGAACCTTTTCGAACCTGACGATATTTCCCACGGTTCAAGTGGACGAATTTTGGCTTTGAGTTAGTCTCCCGCAGTCAGACTCTATGAGATATATGATAGTCGATATATCTTTTTATATAGAGTCAGATTTCGTTGGCACCTGTCAAATGGGACCTCGGATTTTGTGACAAGTTTGATGGCACGTGCAGATAATCCCACGCCCAAATTCGGACGATTTTGCTATTGCCCCAGACCTACAGGCATTTTAAATCCATAAACCATTGCAGGGGCACTATTAAACCATGCACCACTAATTTTTATGGGCTCAGGACTCGAATATTGATAGGAAGTGTGAATTCAACCAATTTTGATACCTCGTTGAAAACTCCGTCGTTTTTGTAGTAAGCGGCCACTACCTTTCCTAGGCTATTCAATCGTCTCAAAACTGCACATATGCGCACAGACTCACAAAAGGTGGCCAAACGAAGCCTTGCGTCCCAATCCGGACGTGAGAAATGTGACATGTGACATCAAAAACCGAGGTCCTGGTTGACAGGCGCCAACAAATACAGACTAGCTTTGAGTGTCTAGCAGTGGAACATTTTCTTGGTATCAGATTTTGCCGCCACTGTAATCAATCACGCGCACTTACGTCATTTCCTATTCGAGACAATCCACAATCCACATTCCATCTCACGGGTGCATCGGGAAGCTCTGAAAGGCACCCATAATACCTGAGAGGGATACCAGCAGTTCATGGGAGCACCAATCCAAGCAAAAAAGAGCATATAGATTGATTTTTTTTTCTGCGGGCAATTTGAGACATCAATGATGGGATCAATGATGGGACCTATTTGGTGGTGTTTAGCGGACGCGATTACTCTACTATCTAATCGGGGTGTTTTGGCCAGAGGGTTAAGCGTGGGAAGGTCCTGATGTGATGTAATAGATTTCGTTCCTGTTTGGTGGTGTTTAGCCGATTCGCACCATACGATGTTCGCGAGGCTCGCGTTGCACGCACCGAGCTCGACGGCAAGGTGCTGTACAATACATCCTTCGTTCTCTCAAGCTGGCTCTGCACCGCGGGCAACCCTTGGTCCCATCATCACGGTATCGCACCATCACACCCGGATCCTCAGTTCGTCACTCCGCCTCAGGCTACATACGTCGTTCCTCCGACAGCCCCTACGCGCCAGCATGCGCCATTCGGCGGGGTCTCACAGAACCAGATGCCTCCGGTAACTTTACACTGGCTCGTGAATGGTGTTTGTGGTGATGGCATACACCCTATATGGGACTCTAGTGCAGTGCCTTGGCACCATAGTCTTGCCTTTTTTGGGCAAGAACTTTTTCTCACGGCTCCTCGCCTTACTCCGTCTCTCCCTCTCCTCTGCTTGCTCTTTGTTCATCGTTTTCATCTTCCTTCCGCCATCGCGTTGCATCCGGAGCTTACAATTCCGCCCTCTGCTCTGTCTCTGGGCTTCCGCAGCGCAATCTTGCTCCGTTTCGCGCTGCATACGCGGCCCAACTCAATGGCAGCTCAAGAACCAACCCCCAATTCATGGCAGCGGCATGCGCGCTCGGAATCTCTGATTTTTGAAAAATAACTTCCAACCCATCTTGCTAGTTCTCCCTCACGCCGCTGGTGTTTTAGATGAATTCAAGATTCTCGTTGCTGCTGAAACAATACAAAGGTAATGCTCTCGCATGCAACGTCAGACCACAAGCGCAGACACTCGCGCTCGACGCATCACATGTGTCGCTTGCATTGCACGCATCCTATCAGCGCAGAGGCTATAATCTGCGCGTCGAGACAGCGTTGCACCACCGCGCGCGTTCAGATAGCGCGCTCATCGCGGACGCACCTCTGCGTGCACGGCCGTGCCCTGACGCGCTCGCTGCTCAAATTGCGGCGGGGTTGGCGGGGCTGGTAGATTTTACCAGCTTGGTAACCCCGGCCCTCCCTCCGCTTTCGCCGCGACATTCTCCTCCCTTGCTTTCACCTTCCCCCTACCTTAACTTGAATGTTAACTATAACCCTTAGCATCTTGGTCTACACTCACCTCGGCACCAACACCTTTTTGCGCATCCGCGTCCGCGCCAGCTCCGCCCTCACCGATTGCACCGTCATTGCCGTGACTTCCCTATTCAGTCATTCGAGCACCATTGCTTTGGTATTAATATTCTGTACGTTCGACTTTACCTTCCATCAGTCATGCCTGACTTGTTTCCGGTATAGTTATACATATATGTCGGTATCTAGTCTGCAAATAACCCAGGATTTTTGTAAACGACTTCATGAGAGAATCTGCCGTGATTCCTGGGGTGGGTCGAGGTATGGGAGGCCAGCCAAGAGCCCGGAAGTCTTGTGTGGTGTGTAAAAGTGTGGGTGCCGATGCTTCAACTGCTGCTGAATGTCGAGGACGGGGAGGCAGGCAGCTTTGCCCGAGATTTGGAACGGCAGGGGCAATTGGTAAAAAGAAAATAGCGAAGCCGATCAAAGGAGCGGAATATTTTTCAAAGACTTAGATAGCGAGCCAAACGGGATAGGGGGTTGATACATGGTAGGTGTTTTGAGTGGAAGATGGGACGATATACATAATTTTGCGGCGAATCGAGGAGGAGAGAAGACACGAAGAAAAGACTCGTCATATTCTGATCGGAATCGAACGAGCGACCTTGGCAAAAGTTCAAAAAAGACACTAAGCTCTTACCAACGCACCTTACCACTAGAGTACTTGGGTATTTGGAGGCAAGTTCTCGGTGTTGCTACATCCACCCCTTGCTCATTATTTGAATAGATTTCTTATTCAAATATTTGCCAAGACATAGCACCAGAGCCCTATATGGTGTATGCCGTCCGAGAAGGGTGGATGCTTTTGATCGTGTCACAAAAAGATGTATGCCTTGATGATGCATCTAAAAAAGGTGTATGGAGGTGATACCATCACAAGATACACCAAATTGGGCAATCCGGCGAATGCCGAGGCTTCTTTATTTACTTCTCCGTTCGTTCTTGGTTAAATTCTGCGTCTGAGCGGAGGGTAAAAAAAATGCAGTGTACTATCTGAGGCTGGGGGGAATGCTCTGCAGCAGTATGGCCCCTGTCTCGAATTATCCTGCATCACCAATGCACAATTTGGTGCCGAACATTGAATTGATATTCAACACTCTGCGGTTGCTCCTGGCAACAATTTTGAGTATTGAAGAGTTGAGGCTTTCAAAGAATGTGGTGGCTTGACGAGAGAATACCTCACCTCAGTTAATTTCCTTCCTGCTGTAGTGACAAAACTGCCATTATTTTGAGTTTGCTCGGCTCCTTCCGGTTCCAATTTGGTAGTTGAAATTATGTCGAGAGTACAGAATCATTGCGTACCAGATGTATCTCAATAGCACTCTTCGCACTAAGAACTGACTTGGAAGCCCCGAGTCACTGAACACGAACAATAGCATAATTGTTTCGTGTTTATTGATCTGCGAAACTACCAAGTCAGTTCGATTAATTGTGCCGATCCGTTCTCACACCTTTCCTTGTTGAGACTTCACTGGGAAGACTATGAGTCAGTTTGAATCTTTGGCCGAAATTATCACTCAAGCCAGTATGGAAACCCCTTGCGTCGAACTTAAATCAACGCAAGGCGAATCAACTACGGATCCGGATCACATTCTCACGGTTCATCAGTCCTTGCGCCGACTCATTCACAACCCACGCTCTCATAGCCAAGTATATTATGAATTATACTGGGAAATACTGGAGTCATTTCGGACTTTGAGCTGAAAGTAGTACGGCACCCGAGCAAGGCGCGGGAAACACCCGAGTCACTGTCCAGTCAACTCTGACTCGGCTTGAACAAGTGCGGATCATACTCCCACGGTTCATCAACCTTTTTGTGTCCTCGTTCGGAAAGACGGAATTTCGCGCACTCATTCACAACTCATTCTCTCACAGCCAAGTGATTCTTTTGTGCTAATTTCTCAAAGCCTCAATCGGACTTCGATCATGGTGCTCGAAGTGAATCAACTCAAAGAGGGTTCTGTCATATTTAAGCGGCAGGTTAGTGCGCTATATTCACTACTTTCTTTTCTCTCAGAATCTCTCTATCTTCTATTCGCTTCTCTCTCTGCTATTCATGTCCGAAGTCACTCCAGCCGCTCAATGCTTTGGTGGTGAGGACGCCTGTCTCGACCACTTTGAGTACAAAACCAGTGCTGGACGTTGTCACAAATGCTGTCTTCTCGCAAATAGCGCGCCGTCGGAACACCAAAGAATTATGGTTCGTACAAAAACTTATATCTTTCGTGTTATCAAGCTCATGACCCCATGCAGGACATTCCACAGTGTCAAGGGTGTGGCAATATCTCGACCCGACTCGCAGCTGAATTCTGTAATGCGTGCGAGCAGAAGAATGGTTAGTTTCTCTCTCTTTCTCCTTTTTTTTCGATATTTCTGCCCCTGCCGAACTTGACTCTTTCTTCCCCAGGCAAACAACACGGGCCGGCCACTGTGCCTTCGGCTGCTCTACCGAATTCACCTCTTGCCTCAATTACTCCGTCAAATCTACGAAGTCAGTCTCCAGTCAATATCCGCTAACTTCACTGCTAATTTGTACACTGCAGTTCGAAATGCAGGCCAATTCCATCGCTCGAACTGGAAGGAGGCCGCAAGCTTCAACAATTCGAACATCAAAGCTCAACAATCTTCGCTTGCGATCACTGGATCTAATATGGCTGCTCTTCGGAACAATAATCTGGCAACAACGGAATGCTACTCAGTTGTTTTTGAGCCTTATATCAACTCAAAGCCTTGTGATTATCTTCCGACCTTCGATGTTACTCGTGAGGCAACGCTCAAACTGTCAGGTGTGTTTATTTCAATTTAGATTTGCATGCTGTTATGAATTAATGCTTCGCCCTTCAGACCTCACGGATATGGCAGTCATCTGCTATAATTCCAGTTGGGAGGAAGGCGCTGAAGCTGGACTGGACCGGTACGTTGTTCAGTAATAGAGTATTGTGAGCAGCAACTGATTGACTAGTAGCCGGGACATACGTCTGTCACGACTTAACAATGCTCACATAGACATTCAACCGCACTCCACCCTTCGCAATATTTTGCAGAGTGTTCTCAAGGACTGTGGTCAGAGTCCCGAGAAGACTGTCCCTGCCAAATTTCGCAGTCGGAAGCTCTTGACACTCTATCTCGAAGCCCATATTGATCTCAATAAGGTACGATTTGTCTTGCGATATTTGTCTTGCGATGTTAAACTTCTGCAAAATATTAATGTTGGCCAAGTTTTATGATAGAACCGGAGTTGAGCCGCCCGCAAACGTAATGAAGGCAAGCAAACGACCTTGGAAGAACAGTGTTTCTGGTGGATCAGTTTTCAAGCGCAGTCGACTTTGTGCGTTACCGTAAATCTCAATTTGAACCAACAGTTGCTGATCTGATTACAGTGTCCGGAGGGTCTCATGTGTTGAAGTCTCAGTTCCTCCTCACTGGCGCTTCGACTCCAGAGCCTCCCTCGACAGCAGTCACTCTTTTCTTTGCAACACAGACATCTGATGAAACTACCGGACTTCAGTCCTTCAGCTGGACAGACGGGGATTGTGTCCCCAATTCTGGTAAGGTAGGCGTCAGTCACTTACAACGAGCGGTCACATGACCAAAGTGTGACAGCCATTAAGCTCTGGCCGCAAAACATTAGGGCAAAAAGTGGAACCTAGAAATGGTGTATTTGAGCAAATGGAAGACATCCCTGGTCTCAGAATTTAAAAATACTTTCTTGGGATGGAGCAGTAGACCATTCTTCCAACCCATTTTTTTTGAATGCAGAAATGAGTTTTTTAGCGATTGGAGCCATTTTGGTTTGCCGCTTATGTAATGCTCCCACGCACCATATAGGGTAGGATCCCATCAATTACCGGTAACCCGCCAGCACAACAGCATACACGCTATACGGTGAACATTGGCTGCAGTGCGCAACATCTTGGGGCATCATACAACAATGGCTAGAGAAATCTCATCCTATCTCCAGTTATGATTACATAATGACCAAAGTTTTTTCAACCTCAAAATCGTTGAAATTGAGCAAAATCCAGCAGGTTTTGTTTTCGTGTCGAAATTTTTGCCGCGTTACGCGTGACGTGACACGTCATGTGACCGCTCGTTGTGAGTGACTGACGCCTACCTTACTCTTGCGAATAGCCCCATCAACAAAGGAAAATCCAAGCTTGTGTTCAAAGTACGTCTTATTTAATGAGCTAAAAATCAACGGTGTTGCTAAAACGGCAGCCACAGCTTTCTTTGAATGGTGTTGCATATGTCGCAAAGCGTTGCTATACCCTTGGAGACGGATCTCCTGTCTGTATTGTCGCCAACAGAGACCAACTCGTCAAGGAAGGTGTCACTCTTGGTCGGGCTGAATTTTTCCTCAACCATTTCAACGCCGAATGTGAATATGAAGCGGTAGAAATTGCAGGTAATCGGGCACGTTCTACATAGCAACTGTTGGCTCAGTTCCTTCTTTATTAGGCTTCGAAGTTACGGATGTTCTCATTGCTCGGGAAGGTGTTGCTAGTTTGACGGAACCTTTTGTGCCGTCCCCAGCATCGGGCTTCACCTCCACAGATTATTCCAGCCTGACACCGGCAGAGGAAGAAGAGCTTACTACAACCGCTAATGTTATATCATCAATTACCTGGTTGCTAGAGAGGGAGCGAGGGGATGTTCAGCTGCGCAAGAACTCTGGTACTCTGGATCACCCCAAATACTCTGACAAGCAGGGTGCGACTATCAACGCATTCCAGCATTTTGTCTATTTGTACTCGAAGAAGACACTGGTTCTGGCAGATATACAAGGTGCGTTGAATTCTCAGCTTCTGAATTCGAACAGATCTAATGCTCTTTCCATAGCATCGGAAAGTCACAGTCTTCTGAGTCAGAAGGCTGTCTTGTTTGATCTTATGTCTCACACAGCTGACCGGTGCGTGTCATGAAACATCTCTGTTGTTATTTTTGATTCGCTTCAGCGAGAGTGGGGCTGGAGACCACGGTGATGTGGGAATCAAAACCTTTGTTGATCAACATGAATGCGTCCAGAAATGTGTTGCATTGAATTTGGAGGCTCTCAAAACACCGGAGAACGAGGAGCATGCTGAGGAGGAGGACGAGTCTGGCTAACTTTACTATATCCCGGACGGCATTCAACTGCATGAATTTCCCGTTGTATTCAACGTACTTGTGGTAAATAAATGTGCTACAACTTGCAAAACTCGCTGTTTTTTGGCGGAAATCATGTCAGAGATTATCTTAACCATTATGAACGTGAAACCACCTCAAACAGTTGGCAGACTGTTTTTGTGTCGCCGCAAAGCGAAGCATCAGAGGAACAACTGTCAAGTCATGTGATCGCGTTAGGCGGCTGTGATACGATCAAAACTTATTTTTTCACTCCCTCGTGCATGTAACCAAGTTTTTATATGGTAGATATGGCTCACTACTATAACAGCAGCATATATACACTACTTATCTTAGCACCAAAGCGCCCATGGCAAATCGGCACTGGGTTTCGTGTGCGAGGTGCCCTGGTACAGCCACTCGGGCACCTTCCCGAAATGGCCGATGACAGGAATCAAAAATCAAAATCAACCGCGGCCTTCCCGCCAACCGTATAGAGGGAACGACTTTACGAATGGGGGGTCCACAAGTCAAAATAGCGTGTATTTGCAGCCCCCCAAAACACGATTTTTTGGCAGCGAGACTCGCTTAGGATTTGGTGAGACTCGCTTATCATTTTGTGAGAGTGGTGGGAATTTCGTCGGAAGAGTCCGAAGACTTCTGTTTTGGGATGCGTTACTTTGTGTCACTCCCGTCACACTACACGCGTCGACGCGTCTTCCACTGCACCATGCTCTCCGCTGCGCGTCTGTGTCCTTCCAGAGGACCCAACTATCCAAAACTCTGCCCATAGCAACCAGCCCCACCTCTCTGACGACATTCGCCGATCCTGCGTCATCGCGCCACTCGGCTAGGCGGGACAAAAACTGTAGTCGCTGGTGCGTCTGTTCTACACAACAAACCATGGCTTCCACTAATAATGTTCCACTTGACCCCAGTCTCGATCCCGCCAACCTTCCGACTCTTTCCCCTTGTCTGCTTCAGCCGATGATTGGCGAGGATGCTGGCGATTTCTGGCAGCAGACGGAACTCGGCTTCTACGTGCCCAACTATCTGTATCCACCGCCCACTCAGTCTGCCTTCTATCCCCCCCAACAACCCCTTCCTTCTCCTTCTCCTGAAGAGGAATTCCCTCCCTCCATTCCTCTTCCTTCCCCGACACCTCTTCGCGATGCCATGAATCTGCCGCGCGAGCCGCTCCCATCGAAGCAGGCGTCAGCAGAATATACTCAGCCTGAAAAGGTGTCTGTCCACGACCCCTTTCTCACTCCGCAGCCTGCAGCGAGCGAGAATAGGGAGACGGTCAACAAGAAGACTACGAAACCACGCGCCGTAATTGGCGGCAGGGACCTGCTTCAAATCGGGCGTGCTGTAGTCAAGCTCAAGCCATTCCTCGCTGGGCACGGAGATGGTGGCAAGCTCTGGAAGGCAGTAAACCAGCATTTGCGCGACAACGGTTTCCGACATGAAGTCGCGTCCTCCACCATTCAGAGCAAGGCGCACGCTCTAGTTGCGTTCAAGAAGGTGCATGCTGGTTTGTCTATTTGTTTTCGTCACCGCTAATCGTTTCGACAGGATCCAACCTGCGAGGAAGCGAGATCAGTCGTGTCGCACATCAAGGACGACGTCGCTGTCCTCATCGCCTCCACCCTCGAGCAGATGGAGCAGCAATGGGATGATGCAAAGGATAAGTCCGACGCCGCGAAGCAGGAGTTTAAAGAGGTGAGTTTTTATCTGTCTCTTGCGCTTACGTTCGCTGATCATCTTGTACAGAAAACCGAGGCAGACGCTGCTGCTGGCGAGAGGATCCGCGCGAAGTCGACGATTGCGCGCAAGCGCCGTCGTTCGGTGACGCCGCCACCCAAGGATGACACTGACGATGAAGCTGGCGACGCTTCCGGATCGTCTGCTGGAGGGCCCTCCGCCGAAGGGTCTTTCAACGACAGCGAGGGGTCGAAGAAGAAGACGACGAAGAAGCGCAAAACCGATCGCCGCACCGACCCGCCCGCTGTTGCAGAGTTAACTCAACTTCTCAAGGCCGACATGGATGAGCGCCGGGAGTACAACAAGGAGAACAATGCGTTGATGCATAAGTACCTCGACGATGTAAATGACGGGCGGAAGGAGATGATGGGGCTGCTTGCGAAGCTGCTTAGCAGCGATAGAAATTAGTTCGTCTTGTGTCTGACTTACAGTGGTGGAAAATAGAAATTGCCGTGGCTTTTCGGTGAAAATCTGGCTGTATGCTTCACCGAATGACCTCAAATAAAATGTAGAGATGGGTATGTGATAATTCTGTACCTCTTAGAACACTCAGCAATATATCATGCACTGAGAATGCATCAATAATGGATGGTTCCCGATTTTTGCCATATCCGGAAAAACACAATGTACCCTCAGCAAAAAGGTGTCATAATAGGATAAAAGTACTTGAAAAACAATGCTGGTTCTCACTTTGATTGACTGGAATTGACCCTCATTTGAGCTCACAACGGCCGCGCGAAGTTGGTCATTTTAGATATTTTCTCTGCATTTTCAGCTATTTTGTGTGAAAATAGCCAACTCTGAGCGGCTGTTGTGAGCTCAAATGAGGGTCAATTCCATTCAACCAAAGTAGAAACTAGGACTGTTTTTCAAGTACTTTCATCCTATTATGACACTTTTTTGCTGAGGATACATTGAGTCTTTCCAGATATGGCGATAATCAGAAACTGTCCTGTTATTGATGCATTGTCAGGGCATAATATATAGCTGAGTGTTCTAAGTGGTACAGTAGTATCATATATTTATCTCTACATTTTATTTCAGGTCATTCGGTGAAGTATACAGCAAGATTTTGGCCAAAAAGCCACGGCAATTTCTATTTGCCACCACTGTATAACGCAAATAGCGCAAAAAAAATGTAATTGTATCCTGTATTCTGTATTCTATGTTTCTAAGTAGTTAATTATGGAAGTATTCCTCTAATGTCGGCGGCTCGCATTCGAAAGCTATTGAGGCCCGGGTTTGGTTGGGTCGTATGCAGTTGTGTGCATTTGTTAGCAGCACTGCGACGCGATAATACCGACCAACGGGTGAAGCATGAAGCTTGTGCTTCCACCACGCATGTATGAATGGCCAGAGCGCAATGACTCCTCCAAACCCATGCTCGACTGATATCCGAACTCTCGACATCTCTGCATTCCATTCCGTCTCGTCTTCTGTTCGCTGTCCTGCCCCCGAAAACGGACTCTGCAGAATTGCGCTGAGTCCGTAAGCCGGATCGCCGAATAGTTGGTAATACCGGTCTTCTGGGGGCGTATTATCGTCGGTTCCAGGACGAGTGGCATGCTCGCGACTCCATTCAATGAGTCCAGAGACTCGAAGAAGATGGTTGTCGTTGCGACGACCTTCCATGGGACCGAAGAGATGGCCAATTAAACCGTTGGGTAGCTTTACTCCTTGATATTTTAAGGCGTGGATTTTTTTGTGTCCATTGAAGGCCTGTCGCTGATCCTTGCTCGGATGACAGATGCGTCGGATGGTGCAGTCGAAGAAACCCCAGACGTAGCGAAGGGGTGCGCCAGCCTGGTGAATCACATCGGCATACATGTCGAGTTTGTCGGGTGCGAGAACCCCTTCCGTGTCGAAATTGAGAAGGTGGCTCCATCGTTCATCAAGCCAAATGGTGAGCTCGTTGACGATTTCGGAGATGGAAGACTGCGAACGGTCGTACTTCATGCAGAGATCGTAGGTGTCCTTCGCCGATTTGTACCGTGCAAGTAACAATTTTTATTTATTTATTTATTTTTTATTTTTATATATATATTAGAATCCACTTTTATTTCTTGTTGTGCCTACGGCATATGGTAGAAATGAAGCTATCTAATATTTTTACTAACTCAATTCCATATTCTGTCCCATGATGTAAGCAGACTCGACACAATGACTGAGTGATTGCAACCCAGTCCTGTGGCAATGCCACAATGAAGTAGTGGGTAATTCCCAGGTACTGTAAATCATTCCATCTTTGATGGATGCGTAATCTGGCTTCCTGCCAGCCAACGCCGCAGCACACAACCCTTGTTCCCCATCATCTGATCCGTACCCAGACTGATGGAATTCCCTTTTCGGCACAGTGCAGTGATGTGTCGGTTCTCTTTGGTGGCCCCCATCAAAACTCCCAGGCAACCTCCACTGGGATAAACCGCGGCCCGGGTGGGCGAAGTCCGAGCAGGTTTGAGTATGACCGCAAATACTGTGAAACTGGAATGTGCTGGCCGCCGGGTGATTGCCTGCTGTGATCCGAGGCCCGGATGATGGTGGGAAGTGAGACTGTGATGGAAGTGGGCCGGCAGTGACAAAGTCGGATCAACGATCACCAATGCCGGAAAATCGGTGGTGGGGAAGCCGGTGAGTGTCAAAAGTGTTTTCTCGCCGGGGGGTGGGGGGTTCGAACTACTGCCCAAAAACTCCGCCAGTAGCTGACGTGTTGAAACGCCGCATGATAGACCACTCCTCCATCATGCCCCAGTAACATACATAAAGCCTCGACGGCGCTGAATTTATAGCGGTTTTGAGTGATGAAAGGATCTGGGATGTCGAGTGCCTGAGCTAGGTCCACGAGTTCGGCAGCATACAGTTGCGGCAAGATCAAATTACTTACCAAATAAGGAAATTCTCATCAGAACTGCCCGACCGCACAGAAAACCATCCATACGTAGGCTGGAATGGCACAAAAGGCCTGGACTCCTTTGATTGAATACATCTAGGCACAAAAAATAACCAAATTCATCATACTTCCAACTGATTTTGGCCGCACTTTGATACACAAACTTGGCGGCTATCCAGCCAACATCAATGCAAAGACACAAGTTTTTCTACACCAGGCGTACAAGATGGAGCCTCTAAGTATTTCTGTCCGCTTACCGCATGAAACAACCATTCATCTGGGTGCAAAAGGAGGGGATTGATGAGAATTTCCATATTTGGTAAGTAATTTGATTTTGCCGCAACTGTAGAACCTGGGAGACGAGTCGCAGTTTGAGCGCGTTAAATCAATCAAGTTGAAGAACCATACCTGAAGCGGTACAACGCATCCCGCGGCCTTAGAGATTCCAGCCATTCCGTAGTTATCCGTTGTCCTCCCTGCTCTGGGCGAGCCCGTTCCGGTCGAGGGCGGCGAGAGATCTCGTGCTGCAGAGCAGCTATTGCGGTGTGCATCACACCAGTGTTGCCAGAGTCGCTTCGCATCAAGAACAGGTCGCTGGCATCGTTCAAGATAGGAAGGATGATGGCTAGGATGAGTTTCTTTAGGGTACGCATGAGGGGTGGTTGGGGGTGGTAGATGGTGGTTAACGCGTAAGTGAAGTCACCGTGAGACTTCAGAAGTGCGGAGTGCTCGATGAGGTCACGTTGCCGTGTTGGCTGATGACGTATCTCGTCCGATTTTGTGAAACTCGCTTAAGATTTGGTGAAACTCGCTTATCATTTGGTGAGATCTGGCCAAAAAAGAGCTGCAAATACACTCTCTTACACTCTAATGAGACACTTCGAGCTCAAAGAAAACCATCAACTTGATCAAGTCCGGTCAAAGTCAAGAGGCATCTCTGGATCGTGGACCCTGTTCTCACGCCCCCCTCCCCCCGAATAAGGAAATTGTTTGGCACATGTAAACAAAGGGGATCCTAGCCCTTCGACGCCATGGTGAGCCATTCTCGTGTATCCAGGCACTCTGTATAGAACAGGTTATGGTTCACACAAGATTGAGCCCAGGCAGGTATATTCGAGGCGCGAGAGAGCGACGAGATGGGGGTGCGAGAGCTACAGGAAATCGGTACGTACGACACAATATAAGGAATATACAAAGGGACGGATAGGGGGGGTGTAGCGAGGAAACGGACAGATAGGGAAGGCGGCGCGTGATGGTCTCACGCCTTCAACACTCCCACTGACCAACGCGCGCCGCGTACTCGACATCAGCGATAGGTAACAAGAAATGAAGTCCAACAATCATGACGGCTCCCACTGGAGCGATGGCGGGGGAGAGAAAAAAATCAGAATTGGTATGTGTCGACGACAGCTGCGGTGGTGGTGTCGCGTCCGGGGATAGGAACGAGAGGGCCGGGCTCAGGGCATTCGTTCTGGTAATGACCGAGTTTCCTGCATTTGAAGCACGTAATGCGGTATGTGCGGGCGGTGAGCAGAAGCGGGGAGGTCCGAGTCGAGGGTAACAGAAAGCTCAGCTTCCTGACGCGTTTCTTCGTTGAGCAAGCGGCCGATAACGAATTCCAGCTCGTCATGCTGGGGGTGAGAGTCGAGGGAGATAATGAGGGTGTTGTACGAAGCGGGCCCAGGGACATGAGAAGTGTCGCAATAATCTGCGCATCCGACGGCTTGTCCTCGTAGAGGCGTTCGAGTTTCTCCGCATGGGCTCGGACGGAAGCGATGTAAGCACGCATGCTCGAAAGACCGTCAGGCTTACGAAGGCTGTAGAATTTCCTCCACATCGCAACAACACCACCCAGCCCAGTGCTGAGATGCATCTTCTCCAACCGGTCCCACATCCCCTTCGGATCCTCCTCAAATGCCCGAACGTGAGCGAATTGGGACGGATCGAGTCGGCCAATAATCGTCGCAGTCGCCAGATCCCGCCTCGTAATCCAGGCCTTCACGGCCTTCGAGTTGTCGCTACCGAGCGGCCTCGTCTCGTCTCCCAAAACGATGGGTAACACAGTCCAGCGCCGCAGCTCGGCCCGGGTCTCAAACTGCCAGTCGTCGAACGAGACGTCGTCCGACAGGCGGGTTCCATTCTTCGCATCAAGAGCCTTCGAATCCATCGCAGAACATCAGGAAAAACCGACCCCTCGACAGAGCGCAACATAGCCAATGTAGCACCCGTAGCCTCGTAGGATGGTCCCCCTTTATGTAGCCTCTGTAGCCGACCGCCCAAATACCGTTGTAATCTGTAGCACACCATCGTCAAGCGGGGCAGATACATAGAGTATACTTAGGGCCTGATCGGGTGCCACGCTTGATGAAGCGGCCCGCTTATGCCACGCCCATCAGCGGCTGGAAAGCGTATTCCCAGGCGTACCACACAGTGGGTTTCCACCCGCTATCGGACTGAAAACCGAGGTCCTTAGGGTAACCAGCCCGCTCTGGTTACCTCGCTGGTGACCCCCGCTTAGCGTAGCCGAGGTACTTAACCCAAACCCTGCCATTCCATGCAGTCGGTCCGGAAAGTATGTAATGAGAATGACAGTTTTTTTCGCAGGCGTTCCGTATTATGTAGGTATCACGGTACAGTGCCGGACACGCAAAGTCGGCAACTTTGATCTTCCATTTATGGAAGGTTTGACACATGCTCTGGCGGGTAGTTTTCTGTGTAAATATGATGTTAGAGACCCAAACAACGGTTTTGCACGAGCCGATTTCCCCAAAACTCAAAATCAAAAAATCTGACCCCAAAATTTTGGCCGGACACCGAGATTTCATGGGAAAATTACGAAACATGGCGCAATCGACTCCGTTAATTGAGCTGGTTCTGTCCCTGGCAAAATCAAAACAATTTCACGAGCCGTTTTGGCACAAATTCCTTGAGAAACATCGCCGTATTTGGACAACTTACATCATGTTCATCAATTCTATCACAGACCATGTGTCAACATGCTTGCCGACCACCATGCCGTGCCGCTGCCGTGGGTTGATGCTGAAAATCCGCACGGATTACCGCCCAGATTGTAGCTCAGGCCGTCACCCTTCCACTTACACCTGCCAAGGATCAGTAATTTTGCGCTCGGAGCTCAAAAGGGGTACACACAGTTTCGATTTTTGACCTCAAAAATTTGGCCACAGCCAAAATGTCGGAGAGCATTTGGGAGTTGGAAATAACACGTGAAATGGGATGATCGCGGGCATGATCGGTGGCATTTCCCACGGATGCCATCATAAGGCCGGCGACCGGAACAAGGTTCTGAGTGCATAACAGAGCCAAGCAACGCGTCGATTAAGTGTTTTTGGCGCGTTCCAACGCGCTCATCAACTGAGAACGCGACCTAATCTAGTGCTTGTATCACACAGACCTAACCTTCTATATTTTACGTATCAATACCACAGGATCTATGAAATAACAAGTGATTGTCTCGTTGATGTCTAAGTTAGAGGAGGAGAGAGAAGTCTTAAGAGATACGTGCTGCATTGGTAGAACGGAGGCATACACTCACTAATCCGATGGTCTGAATAACCTTGAAGGCTTCTGCACGGGCATTGCACACAGGATACTTATATCAAGGAGATTGATGGAGAGACCTGTAATCATGGTTGCCGGCGCCGGCACGCGCGATAAAGACCCATGGTAAATCTGTGATGCATATATTTTGTGGCGGGCAGTGCCCAGGGCCATGTGCACCAGCGGGCGGGGAGAAAAAGCAAGTAGGAGCGCGCTGTGTATCTTTGTTTGGTGGCCGCATCAGCAATTGTTGGCCTGTTTGATGCCGATGGGATTGATGGCGGCCTGAATCATGTCATTTCCAACTGCCGAATTTTGTGAAATGTCGTGGGAAAAACTTCGGAGGTGGTTTTTTGAGCTTTTCAGGGGTCGGCGAATCCGAATCTGGAGTCAGATTTATCCCCAAAATTCCCGTTCGCCGGCAGTCAACATTGTCGACTTTGCGTGTCCGGCACTGTATGGGCATGGCATTGGAACCCGGAAAATCCGGCTCATGTGCGATGGCTGTGGACGCCCATGTCCATATAAGGACAGGAACATTCCGACGCCCGTGGGTTCAATTCCCGGACGTCGCAACTTTTTTTTCACCTTTTATACACTTTTTAACCTCGAGTAGATGGTGGCTTCAAAAAATTCACGGCCCATTGTAGTAAGTTATAACCCACAAATGTACTTTCTGGGTGGAATCTGAGGGGCATTGGATGTTTGAGAACTGTAAAATGATAAACATTCTTGAATACATGGCTTAAGTTTTGGCTGTCTGCAATGAGACAATGAAATACATATATTGAGTGCAGGTAATGTAACTAGGTACTGGTACTACTACATAGTCTAGTCAAAAATTTTGAGCCTTTCCATGGAGAGTTAGTTTGAGACACAAGGCAAAATTGATGGGAAGCAGATATATTGGCAGTCTGTCCCCCTCCCATCCTGTATCGAGGGTACATTGCATTGAGCCCACCAAAGGGCTCTGTTACTTGAAAAAAAGGTTACTCTCCCCCTACCTCGTAGGATTTGAAAATACAACCCAGTTACGTTGAACTGGGATTTGCCGGTAAAGCATCCCCATTTTCTGGCAGAGATTGAATAAATAAAATTAGGTGGGTTCTTGCAGCCTTTATGCAGCCCAAAACAGACATATTCTAACAGACGCAAGGAAACGAAGGCGAAATGAAACCTTGATCATATGAAACCGCGGGAAAGCCAATTGATGCCATCAATTTTGTGCTTATTGTGGCAAGCCGACGTCTCGGCGGAAAATCTTGAATTTCATTGGCCAGATCCCATGTCCTTTCGGGGAATTCGCTCGAAAAGGGCATGGGTCTTGAAATCACTGATTTTCCTTAAACGGCCTTGGGATTCAAGATTGAAAAACCCTCGCGGCGTGATGAACACCATCGTATTACAACCAAAATGGGGTGCAAGGAAGAGACTAAATCAAATTGAATCTCTCCCTCTTTTCTCCTTTTTCTCTCTCTTTTTCCAACTTGAAAAACTTGATTTCTTCGCCCCATCCACAGACATGGGACATGGGCCGAAAATCCTTCAATTGTGTCTGAAAACCGCAGAAAGCAACATAAGGGGACCATAGAGTAATTCAAGTGCACCGAGTACTAAGATACGACCATCTTGTAATACCCCATATTACAAGTGTCATTCGTGCTATGTATGTTGTGTGATAAACAGAACTATTGCAGCGATGCCAATGAGTGATGGGAATGGTGTGAGATCAAAGAGAGTCTGGAGGTCGGGAACCGGAGCGGCGAGAGGAAGTGAAGGGACTCGGAGAGATCTTGCCCGAGGAAGGAAGTTGTCGGCGCGGGCGATGCCAGGGAATGGATTGAGGCAAGGGAGCCAGAAAATGCTTGAAACATCGGGCAGGGAATCACAGAGCCGAGGTAATTGTAGAGTGTAGTTTGGTGGGGACACTGGAGAGAGATCTGCGCAGGAATTCACATTCCACGAGGCGACAGCGGGGACGGAAGCTGTAAGCACTAGTGCTGGTCAGAAGTAGGGTATCAAACGTAGATAAAAGAGATGATTCAGCCGGAGACAGACGTATGAGCGGCGTCGGCACGCACCATAATCCAAACACACCAGCCATCCCAAATCCGACGGCCTCCTACCCCTTCACGCACTGCGAGCCTTCGAGGTTGCACATACTCCAGTGGAGGATAGACCTCCTAACCCAGTAAAGTAGCCCAGAGCAACACAAGGGCCAGCAGCTCTTGAGTGTCACTCAGCCTCTATCGGATCGGAATGAGGAGGTTGGAGGGCATTTTTCTCTGAGTATTGGATATAAAGCGTAGATTGAAGAGACAAGAAGCGTTTGAAGACAATTAGGGAGGCGTAGGAACACCAGGAACCGCAAAATGAGGCAAAAGGAAGAGGCAGAAGGGATATTTCCTTTTTGGGAAAAAAAAACCTGTGATTGCCATTATTTTCAGGAATCCCTGTGGCAGGGCCCATGTGCCATGTCGGTTGAGAGAAAGGAGAAAAATTGAAAAAAAAAAAAAAAGGGAGAGAAAAACGAGCGAAAAGGGAGAAAAAGAGAGGAGATTTCAAATTGTATTACACGTTTAAATTTTGAATGAAGCAGCTTTGTATTGCGAAAACCAAGCCTCCCGGACTTTTGATCGCTGTCCTGTCCCATGTTGTTGCGGTGATTTCCGTGGCCCAAGTCTAAACGGGGTGCAGTCCTCATTTGGACATGGGACAGCCAATCGTTTTTCAAGATAACAGACGAGATAATCGAAAGGTGATTAGCGAGTTTGCGATGCAGCCATTGGATGGCTAATGGCTACACAAAAGTCAAAATCCAGGCGCATTGACAAAGACTAACCCTAGTCTCAGCATCCAAATTTCATTCCGGGCACCTCTTGTGTAATTTGACAACAATTTTTGGGCCATCAAAGTTCCCTAATCGGGAAATCGTTAGCCATTCAATGGCTCCAATGGCTCATCGCAAACCCTCTATTATCTGCCGGCAACCTCCGGCGACTTACTGTAATCCTCTCCCAGGACCACTGACAATCACCTTTGATGCCTGCCCGCGAAATTTTCGATTCGGATAAAACATGCCCAAAAATTGTGCCCACCCTGCCCGGATTCGGATAAGAAATCGCCCATCGGCGACCCCACCCCTGCCCAACAATTCGGATAAATCATGGACGCTGGGAGTCAAGCCTGGTTCAGATTCGGATAAAAAACACCCGAGACTCCTCGGACACGAGTTCCACCACTGATTCACTCCAAATTGGGGCAATTTAGAGGTCAATCAAGTACAATCTGACGAATTCCTGACTGAAGACGCATTTTCTCAACATTTTCTACCTATTTCGGGATCTTTCGGGAATCAAGGCCCGCGAAATTCGGCAAGCGCACCTCAACAAGCGAAGAACAGCATTCAAACTACATGACAAGCTTTCGCATCGCTCAAAAGAGGTTGAGGGGCCACCTAGACGCGTCAAGAGATAAATTAGGAATTTTTGCGATTTTAGCCGATTTTTTGAGGCCTGGTTCACCGTCCGGATAAAACATCGACCTCTTGGAAGGCCTGGTTCGGTTTCGGATAAGATCTTCCCCATTTGGGGTCCGGATAAGATGTCCCAATTTCAAGATTTTTCGGGGCAGGCATCAAAGGTGATTGTCAGTGGTCCTCCTCTCCCACGTCGCTATGACGCGTCAATTTCCACTCTCCCACGCCGCGCTGCACTCTGGTGCACTCCAAATACAAAGCTTACGTACAAGCTCAAACCTCGATAATCTGTCGCTATGCTTCACTCTCCGGGATTCTAACACACTATTTTACACCGGAAATCCGACCTCGACAACTTTCAGAATTTTGCAGCAAAAATGAATTTCGTCTCGACGGCGGATCCCTTCCATTGCGAATAACCTCCCCGTCCTCCATTCGATCTGGCAACACATACGCCTACGCACACTTATCTCTGTCTCTGCTGTCTTTGGATTGCTCGGGAGCGCCATCACTACTTCAATCAACACGACAACATTAACTTGAAAAATACAGCCTCAAGTTTCTCATTCACTCTCTGCTGTTTCCCTTCCAATTCAAACACGCCCAGCCTCGTTCAGATCTCCCGCAACCCTTTCCTTCCCCGGATCTTCTGGTTTCGTCTCGAGAATGTCACGCTCTACCACCCTGATCAACATGAAAGCATTGAAACAAATATCTAAATTTCTCTTTCAATTTCCGCTCGTTTACCTTGAACTCAAGCGTACCCGGCGTCGTTTTGGACCTCTCTAGATTTTCCTGCTGTCCGTTTGTGCGGTGCTGACCCGGTAACGCCGCGCTCAATGGCTACCATCAATATCAGCATCAAACCAAAAATGTATGTTTCTCTTTCAATTTCTGCTCATTTCCCCTCAACTAAAGCCTACCCGGCGTCGTTTAAGACCTTTCCAGCTCTTCCTGCTGCTCATTTATGCGGCGCTTCCCGGGGAACGCCGCGCTCAATAGTTGCCATCAATATTAGCATCAAAACAGAAATGTAAGTTTCTCTTTCAAGCATTGCCAACATCAATTTGAAGCTGTCTAGTCTCTTATGGTGTTTTTTCTTCGCTGTTGCCCCGGGACGTCGTGCTCAATGTCAATATTAGTTTGGAAACGAAATTGTGAGTCACTCTTCTGATTTCCTCTCATTTCCCTTGGACCCAAGCATTCACAGCAATGTTTGTGGCTATAGTCAATGATATAATTTAGCGAGAACTTCCCCAGAATGTTGTTATCGAGGGCCGCTTGACTCGGTGCCAACACAATATGACTTGGACGCCTTGATCCAACACGGAAACCGCCGTAATTATCATCCCACCCATTCCGGCGATTGGCCATTGCAAATACCTAGGTACAGGAGTTAGAAAGGCGACACAGGTCCTCGAGGAAAGACCAAGGAAAGACACTTCGTCTGAGGCGTGTGAAGGGCGCGAGACCCTATCACAACTGCCAGTGAAGGCAGTGCACATCATAGGATCACCGGCCAACGTTCCGATCAGATGGCCATGTACTTGGCCTCATCTGACATGGATAATGAGCCTGTAACAGTGATCCAGCAGTGACTTTGCGAGTATATTATTATGCTTCACTGATAATTCCAACTTGAAGTTGCACATCTCCTCAGATGCTCCTTTGCTCGAGTTGAGGCTGCCCCGCCCTATTCACTCTCTGCCAGATCTGACAGCGCCAATATCTTGTCCGGGAGGTCATGGTGACGTTGCCAATACGATCCCCACGAGCGCGCGGAGTGATGTGGTGCCTGCCAAGGTGCTCATGAGTTCCTCGAAACAGTCTTTAAGCCAAGATAGTATGCCTTTTCCGATAACTGGTCGCATAGCTCGCTTCGTGTCAGTGTTCGATCGTCGGAGAGCCTCCACTGAATGAATTCAATGAAATGGCGACTGTAAAAGTGAGGATGCCAGGAAAATAGGGTGAAAAGAGCAGGCACCGGTCAGCTTCAGTAAATTTGCTTCCGCCACGTTGGAGCAACTGCGATCGAGTTAATACAGTGATATCCAGTGGGGACATAAAACGCACGATCACTTGTGTGGGAGGAGTAGGAGACCGCGACGGAGCCCTTGGAATTTGAATGTCTCTGTGTGCCGGTGGAAGAGCTTCACTGTGCACCGGAAAATGTGACGCTAGACTGTTCCTAGTTTTGCGACCGCCCGGCCCTGTTATCTGTGCGCCCTGCCCTGTTGTGTGTGCGGCGGAGGTCCGAGAGCTCTTGTCATAGAGCGGGGAGGGTGCGCTGCACTTGGTTGTCCTTTGAATATCATCCATCCCAGGAAGCCATATTGCAATGCGCGGCTTTTTTACGGTACGGGGAACTTGTTCGGGAAAGGTGGAAGCCATGGTGACGCGTGCAGTAACGTGTCCTCTCACGCCAAGTCACATGAGAGGGCCATTGCCACTTGCCACTGGCCCCAAGGCCCAGGCCATTTGGTCCGCTTTTCATGGGTGGTGTAAATTCAGTTTATGTAAGCGAAGCGCACCATAGGGTGGATCTCTGGTTACAGCCGTTTTGGAAACAATATAAGTTACGGGTTTCGATTGAGTGGTGCTCGTTCGTTTGTGCTTACGTTTGTTGACGATTCTGTCATCGGCAAAGCCGGGAGCACCACCTTGTGGGGCGTTGCCGTACCACATCAAGTGCCGCTGGTCCCTTGTTTTGGGCCTTGCTCGCAAGTCATGGCCCTGTCGAGCTCTGGGCAAGTAGCAGCTGAGTCTTGATCCTCAGTTCTGTAACTTCTGTTAACCCCCCTGTTTTTTTCTGGTGTTCTTTGGGTCAGCTGGGTCCACTCCAAGGGGCACCCATCCTTAAAATCTTGGACACAGGGTCGGAAAACTGACTTAAGGCTCGGCTGACCCCCACCCCCCATACGTAAGTGTTACATAAGCCCCAAAACGGGTAATTCCCATCAAAAACTGTGAAAATTTGTCCAAGTTTTGCCGTGATTTGGACTGTACCAGCACACTTCCGGGACACTTTGGTGCTCAAACGTGTTATCCCACACAATTTTGCCTCCCAGCTGGCCCAAAGTTGCCGTTCGGGTCTGGTCGTGCGGAAACGCGTTTTTAGACCGATCGGAGGCTGGGTCGGAAAAGTGAAATAAGGTACTTCAGACCCCCACCCCCCTCCAACCCCGTGTCTCGGGTTTTGCCGGTGGGTGCCCCTTGGTCCACTCAACATGTTGAGTGCACAGCCACGTTTCACACACCGCGAGACATCCCGGTACGTACCGAGGCTGAGTGTGACAGGGTCACAACCGTAACACTTAAACAACCTTCTGTCTTTCGTCCACGATTTCTCGACCCTACGGGCTTGCAGACGTCTGATTTTGCTTGGGCTGTACAGATACGATATCTAAGTTATTTAATTGCGTGTTTTCTCATGCTGGGACGGCCAGAATGCTCGCGATTTGAATAAATTCTGCATTTTTATCATCCCCCCTCTGTTGCCGCGAAATGGGCATCTCCCGCTCCTCCGAATGCTCCAAGAAAATATTAGCAACACTCAATTTGTTCTGAGCCCTTTGTGACAGGCTTTGTCTGCTCAAACTCACGAGATTCTCTCGCTCTAGTCACAATCAAACTTTTTTTCCTCGTTGCTTCTGGGCTTTCCAGTGATGCAGCAGGTGGTGAGGCAAAAAATAGGTGAGGAGATCTCAATATTGTTTCATTCAGTCTCTGTTGTACTCGGAAATCCATTCTAGGTCTGTTTACTGGGCCACTTTTGAATTTTCTATCACCTTCTGTAAGCCTAGGATTACAGTTCCTTTGAAGTATCTTCATGCTGCAGCTTTTGGCCAGTGAATGGGCTTCTACTTACTCTAGTGTGAGTCCATAATTCAGTCAAGTCAACCATAACTTACAAATGTACGCACTTGATACTGCATTTTTATTTTTTATTTTCGATGCAATAGCCTGTTTAGGAGGCAGAGTTTATCCTCCTCTCCTCCCCTTTCATATCTACTGTTGAACTTTGTTACCCCTTGCCGGCCTTGGCAGTTACCTGTGTGCCTTGCTGCTTTATATTAATTTTGTGCAATGATTGTACATATTGAGTAATTGAAAAAGCTTCAACCCAGTCCACAATAATAGCCCGCCTTAGATCTTTCTGAGCCTCCCAAGAGCCTCCCCATGCTCACCCCAAAAGCTCACTTGTCTCTTTCTTTTTCTTTCTTTTTCCGCCTTTTTGCGTTCTTTTCCCCTTTTGGACACCCAGTGGTATGGTCGGAAAACCGGATCACTACCGCCGTTACCCATGTCAATTTTTAACGTGAAACGCCACGGAGGCCATACGGTACGGCCGTATCTGTGGGTTTCGGTACAGACTCCAGGAGTACCAGTGTCAAGACCACTAATTTCTCGTAGGCAATCAAAAGAGTCGATGTTGAACATCAGGAAGAACTGAAATTGCTATGGGCTGCCTTGGGCTGCCACATAGCCCGATATGGACACCAAAGAGGCATACAAAAAGTACGAAGTTCCTGCCGCCCATGGCGACGGCCTCCTCCCCGAAGTACTGTATGTGTGAATGGGCAAAAGGTCGGGTTTGATTTGAATTTCTTTTTATGGTAGCTAGAGGGACATTTGATTTTGCCGCAACTGTAACTTATGCCTTTGCATGAGATGGGGTTCAACATTTCAGGTGTCACAAGGCGGTCATACACAACAAGAGGATGACAAAGACTACGTAGAAAACAGGTTTGAAGGTTGGTTTGAAGCCTCTTAAAAGTCCACATCCAACAGGTTTCGGCGAATTATGCCTCGCGCCCTGCGTAGGCCGTGTTCATGTGCTCCTTTAGGTTCGGCTGGAGCTTGTGAAGCGTCACCAGAGCGGCCAGGCATTTCCAGCCACTTTTCCGCGCCGATCTCGAGATGCTTTAAAAACCAAGGACAAAGGTCTGCAAGCATCGTCAGAGAGTCGAGAACTTCTGTGGCAGAGATGGGAGCTGAGGAAGATTTGTGAACTGCAGTAGCAACGACGGAAAGGGGAAGAGCGCGTCGCGTGTGGTTGGTATTAGACAAGGCAGATCCAGTTGAAGCTGTCGAGAAGGTCCTGTACAAGTTCCCAGCACATTAGTGCAGGTTTAGGCTTTGATGCGAAACACACAAACATCCACACAACTTCTGCCACCCGCTCAAGCCGGCTGAGCAATACCCGTCTCCTCAGTTTTGCTCGTCTAGCTTTTGCAGGCTGGTCAGAAGACACCTGCACGCCTTGGCATCCGCGTCCAACAATGACGGTTTTGGTGGGTGATACCGAAACTGAACGCTGCCGCAAGCGACTATAGAGAGCCTCCCGCCGGGGTGTACTTGGTGTTCCTCCACTTCGAGATGCTCCTGAGACCCTTTGTCGATCGGGAGTTAAGCCAAGAGAGGCAATTGAACAAGATTCGACCATCGTTACAGCGGATGGCGACGATGACAGAAGTCTTTGAGCAAAGCTCGTAGGTCCATGTGTGGAAGCCAATCGAGGAAGCCGAGCAAGAGGGACGGCAGGAAAGGGGGTCGCGCTTGCGTGAAACTGCGTTGTGTCAGCAACAGTCAAATATTTACGTTCAGCTGACCTCCATCCATTTTCTTAACTTTGCGTGGAATGCTTCTCGCCTATTCTCAGAAGCGGCCACCCATTGAGCAACAGCAGTCATGCCAACCAGCACTTTCTTCTTCACTTCCTCCCTCCTGCATAAAGTCCGTACCCGTATCCCAACACCATACGCAGGAAGTCGTTTGCCGTTTTCTAGTCGATGAGTCGTAGGACTGATTGTGATACCCATTGCACCACGAATCCAGTCATTTGGAATTGGTAGGAATGGGTCATCATTATCAACCTCTTCCACAGACGCGGTAGCTTCTAGAAATGGATCTTCCGTATCCCACTCACATATCCAGCAAAGCCGCCGTAAATCATCGATTCGGAGACATGAAAGATAGTGGCGCTCCAGAGACATGTGGTCCAGAATATTCAAGACGGTCCCTGTATTAGGATCCGGCGACACTGGGGAGGTTGCAAGCGCATGACAAAGCGCACGGTTAAGCTCTGTATAGACGGCTTCAAGCCGTAATAACGATAGTGGGAAGCAGGGAGAGTCCTCTGTCGGTGCTGGAGAGCCTGAGCTGTGTTTAACTGGTTGAGCGGATACCATGAGATCACAGAGGAAGAGACACCTACGCGGATCTAACCTTCTTACACGACCTATCGTAGCTGAGCTCTACACAACGTCTCTTATTAGATGGGCCTGACATTCAAAGCAATGGAGTCGAGCGTGGAGGAGAGGGGTATCGCGGCGGGGTATCGCAGAGGAAGGAAGAAACTGGAGAGTGAGAGTGACCAAGCGAAAGCGCGAGGTGAGTCACTCAGTCAGTGACGAACTTCTTCTCACGTGGCCAGGCGACAAGAAGAGTTCCATCAACTTACATCAAGATGATCAACCTCAAGTTTTGATGTAAGGAGGAGGAGGGTCCAGATCAGCGGTCCGCCCGGGAAGCACTCTCCCGCAGTAAATACTGAGGGCAAGAACAATGTGCAGCAACGATGTTGTTAGTCCAGTTGTATTGGGCGCTGCGACATGGTGAGCTATGATACTTCTATAATTCAATCTTATCTAATTTCAATTTTGCTGCAAGTTGGTGCATACGCTGCGGTCTCGGGGTTAGGCGGATTTGCTGCATCAATGTATCCGCCGCGCTGGGTAGAGGTGATACTGAGGCCGCGGAGTGGGAGAGGGAGGGAGTAGATGCCGCTCCTTGTCGCGTTGCGACTCGCATACGGTGCGCGGTTTGTGTCTGCCGAGTTGGGCTGCAATTGGGTGAGTTCCTCCTCCTTTCTTATTCGCTATTATCGAAGTTAGCGCCCCAGTTGTATACGGTGCGTGGAGCATGCTTTGTTTGTCCGGCGGTCGCTTCAAGGGGGCACCGGCAATCTAACCGGCGACTAAGGGCTAGTTAGTTAGTCCGGCCGTCAGGCCGGAAAAAAAAAAATTGACCCCCCAGTTTGTGGGCGGGAATGAGCTTCTGGTAGTCTGTTTGAGTGAGAAGCACTGCACTTGAGCTCTACATGTAGCTTTTCAGAGGATATAGTGCTACTCCTCTGCAGTCAGTCTCAATTTGGTCTCAATGTGGCTTTGTTTGGTGGAGCTGTCAACCTGATGTTGCCATGTTTTGCCTTCTAAAGAAGGATGTAAGCATCCAGTCTGGTCTGGATACTCTTCTCAAGACAGTAGAACAGTAACTGGCCCTTCAATAAAGTTATTTGTGGGATGAATTTCAGGTCCACGCAGTCCGGCGACTTAACCGTGAGAACATATTGCCGTATATAGTGCTTACGTTAGTTAGTTAATCCAGCCTAGAGGTCGGAAAAGAAAAAAAACGGCCCTATATATTTTTTTAGAATGCCGGTGCCCCCTTGGGTCGCTTATCTATTATAGAATTTCACGCCAGATTGTTGAAGACCCTCACCCGTACGCCCAACGTCATTCACGTCCCCGTCGCACAGGGGCGAAGAGGCAGCGACTATCTACACTCATTTTACTGTAGTATAACCAATATATTGTTTTCTGTCGTAATTTGGATTGAACGGAGGCGTAAGCTTGAATAATCAACGATAATCGCTGATGTGCCGCCAATCCAAGGCATTTCTTGGGACGGATTGAGACGGCTTGAGAGGTTCGCGACTATGAGTTGTAATCCCCTTACGGATTATCGGATTAAAATGGCTGGTATCTAGGCTCAAGCCGTCATAACCAGTTCAGGATTTTTCCGACAAAGCTGCCAACGGCTGAACATATGATCTCATGTAATTCTTGCGCGAGGAGTCTAACGTGCGTGATCCACAGCCTCCGCAATCGTTTGTGTGGAGTGTTGAGCAGGCGGATATGTGTTTGGGAGGCTTGAGTAGCACTTTTTATAACTCAACTCGGGCGCTAGCTACCGGGGCAGCTGAGGCCCCCGGTCACTACCACGTCCGTAGCCCTCATAGAGTAAAACAACGTCCAATTTCAGAGGTCTATTTCGCGAACCAGCCACAGGAAGGAGGTTCTGGGTCGCTGAAGCGAAGCAGCTGCTCAAAACTAAGCGTTTCCCGCAATTTCCAGGAAAAAAACGCCTTTTTTGACGTCCCCAGAGCGCCATCAATGTCAAAAAATAGAGTAAATCAGCCAAAGTCGCCCGACGGACATATTTGGAGGAATATTGGCATTGTAATTGAAATAACGTGCAGAAAAATCTGCTCAATCACGAGTACTTATGTAATCGTTCTTTTCATCGACGGTATGGGGCAACCCCGCCATTCCAAGGGTGATGGCAAATCGGTCGCCCGACCGATTAAAGCCGATGGCCCCGGCCAGTAAAACCCTCGGCAATCTGAGGCTATTTCCGGCGAAATAAAGCCCTCGAAATGAATTTTTCGGTTACCGCGCCATCCTGATCGCGTAAGAACCTTATTATGTAATCTGACATAAGCCGGAAATCGCCGGATTTCCATACTTTCCCATTCCCCTTGAATACTTCTCATCCAGATATCATTGCCGAAAACATATTCTGCGATCTCCCCGATGCTACCACCTGCTTTGTCTATTTTTCTGCTCGCTTTGGAGCAATGTGTTTAACCAAATAGAACCCTGTGTCGGCTTTCGGCCGAAGGCCCGATTGCCACACAAGGGAGCAAAACACCCCTTTTCCTGCTTTCGTCTCGACTAAGAGGCAGAAATGGAGTCTATAATTGAAAGTGATTTGTCCATGAGTGGTTGTCTTCCCATAAGCCTAGATACTTTTTCAGAATATCCGAGGCTATCTGAGGGGTGCCAACGATGGCGGCGTCGGTTCTCTGATGGCATGAAAATAATCGTGCTCCATTCCCTCAGCCCAAACTTAGATAAACTGCCAGCTCATCCCAGTTATATCGACCGTGGCCCATACGCGTGTCGCATGAGAGTCAACCGTGTCCAAGCGCGTATTAGCACGTATTTCGGGATGGCCGTCTGCCGGGATCTTCCGCTGTGATTTCTGTGACCAAGCTGGCCGCGTCGGCCAGAGATGCCGAGCAACCATCGGCAAATGCCGCTGACGATCGGCATTGGAATTAGAAACGAAGAGGCACAAATTTTTTATTTAAGTGGTTTAGAATCTGAACAGGGGGTCAGGACCCCTGTTCAGATTTACAGTTGGGGCCAAAATACTTGCATTACCATATATGGAAGGTGGGTGCAAAACACCCGGAAACAGCGGGTTCAGGGGTGGATATCATCTACATACGGTGCTTGACAATTGCCCCCTACACCCTCAGCGCCAAGCAACTCGGAAGGAAAATAGCAGAAAACCTGGTACAAGTTCCAAACAAACCTGTACCAAACAGCTTTGTTAGTGGAATTTCACCGGTTTCTCTCGGTTCTTGGGCAAGTAGCTTTCATAAAAGGCAAGTAGCTTTCATAAAATGAGAGCTACACCTCACCATTGGGCTACTGTGGACCGACGATACTGTTTGCGGGGGTATCCCGGGTACCTTCCATATATGGTAATGCAAGTATTTTGGCCGCAACTGTAAGCATTTAGAAAGATTTAGACCGCGACAAACGCAACGTAACCAAGATTAGTCTCGGAAACCCAGACGTTCCTACGTAGTGCTTTGGGGCGTAGTTTACAGAGCCGGATATGTTTCCTAATCGGTAATTACAATGACAGCGTTTGACGTTTGATTGATTTTGAAGGTGATGGGAAAAAAGACGTAGGAACATCTGGGCCACTTTCCTGGGGCCACCTACCATAACCCCCAAACACGGATTATCTTGCCTGTCGAGGCCACAATGTCCAACGTCGATGCCAGCACAAGCTCCGAAAGCTTCCCCGCCGCCCCAGATCTGCTCTCAGTCAGCGGCGACGAGCCTGTTCCGGAGGTATCAAGCAACAGTGACACTGAGCCATTACTCGGCGATTTCGACGATGACGATGGGCAATATCTACCTGAGCTCGACTCGGATGATGACAACCTGGAGGAAGACATTTACATGGACTCCGAGCCCAGTTAATCGCGCTGCCCATCACCAACACCATCCTTTGACGGCGATGAAGAGCTTGACCCCGATGAGTTGAATACTGCGGCCAATGCCGATGCCGCGGAGTCTCCCCATGTTCTTCGTACACGAGCCTTGCGAAAAAAACTGGAGCAGCTATCCGATGATGAGATTGAGCGCCGCATGGTTGTAAATCTCGAGAGTACTGGGTTTGATCTTACGCTAACGCTGGACTTTCTGTGCGAGGGGAAATACACCAGTCGGAACCCAACCATTCGCTACGCACGAACGGCCCTCATGTGTAGCGATGAATTACCAAATATCTTCCGCTGTTGCTTGAAGCCTCCTCGATGGAGTGCCTCTGCGAAGAAGAAGCGTAGGACAGGCGGTCGCAAAGCCCTTGCACCGGGAGCAGTAGATTGGTGTCTGGAGGTTATACACAAGGAGATGAATGCCTTGACTCCGCTTCTCACCACCGACACCGCAACAGATGTGCGGGCTGAGAGCTTGACAGGCTTCACATTCGTCAAGCTTCATGCAGACATGTCTGTTGCTGCTCCAACCCTCGTCCAGTTCATGGACTCGCTTTCAGGGCGACGTCCTTCCCCAGTTGTAAGGAAATCTGTGTTTTATCCACTCCAGCTCTTAGATCACCGTTACCACCATCTCTCAGCTTATGTACCGACGTAATTGGACCAATAATCGTCTTCAGAAGACATTTGCTGTCTACTTCAAGTTTAAGGGTCTCAGTGCAAAGGGATTTGATGTTCTTCATGCACTTGGACTGGCAAAGGCAATTCGTCGCATGTCGAAGATGGCACTCGACGAGCTGCGCGAGCTTGTGCAAAAGTACCCCTGGGTGCTTACCTACGACAACGTTGTTATCTTGTTCAAGATCTTCTCACAGCGTCTCGAGAACCTGCAGAAGCTTACAAACGGGACAGCAGCCACACACTGTGAACAGCGAAAGTACTGGATATCAGTACCCGGAAGCACTGTAAAATAGTACCGGGAAGCACTATAATGTGGTACCCGAGGTACCACAAATTAGTACCTGAAAGTACTATATACTAGTACTTTGTGCTCGTTTTTGCACTGATATACAGTACCTCAGGTACTGTATACTAGTACCTGTGGGTACTGCATATCAGTACTTTTCGGTACTAATACGCAGTGCTTTGCGGTACTATTTTACGGGTATTGCAGGGCCTTATTTATTGGTTCGATTTCGGTAATATTTATATTCAAATGATACCCAGCTAGTATACACGGAAATAATAGGCGTAGGGACGTACCTCATATCCCATACCAAGGGGGGACAGTATCACATTCAACAACGACTGGAAGAGTGAAATTTGAAAACTGACCATTCTACACCGGGCCAAAGGCGACCAGAGGGAAGGGGGGAAGTTCGTGGGTCTGCTGGATGCCTACGCAAGTTTGAGTCGAGATGATCAATGCTATGTGATGACTTACCCGAGCACATTCCAAAAAAGACGGCGGGATCTGACAATAATAAATCAGTAAGCAAGAACGACACCTAGAATTTCAAAGACGGCACGGCAAAAGGAAATTAATTCACCACACCATAAAATGGCAAGCACGGGATACGTACTTGAACTCATCATGAAGGAAATTAATTCACCACACCATAAAATGGCAAGCACGGGATACGTACTTGAACTCATCATAAAATGAGGTTGTCCATGGGGGGTGAAGGCAGATATCATTATAAAGAATAACAACTCACGGACAATGATTTGAGAAAATGTCCCCGCTTCGAATTACGGGAGTACAAATACCTAGGCCGGTTCGTTTGAAATTGATTCGGTTGAGAAACTCGGAACGAACTGGTGGAACAAAACTTGATAACGACCGACCCAACTGAATCGCCGGAAAGATGCTACAGTTGAATCCATGAGGCCCACGCCATCGAATGAAAGGCGAGTGAACGGCTCACATTGCAAGAATCGGCTTCGAATGGAGATCTAAATCAATCGGACAGGAAGACTTTAGTTGAATTAGTCTGGGTGAATGACGAATACGAAGCTCAAGGGGGACACACACGACAGACCGTGCAAAAGTCACGGATGAGCTACGTGTATAGTGCGTAAGCACGCAGAAAACCACAGACCTTGCACTCCCAACAAGTTTGACTTATAACTCAATTGTCGAAGCCGCCTCATCCCACTTGGGTTAGCACCAAAGTAATAAAAACGAACTATAGCGGTCAAGAACGCACCAGATGGCTAATAAGGTGAACGATCAAGGTATACGAACACCTTCAAGTAAAGGGTAAGCACAAGCTAACACAACGCGGAGGAGAGATGAATTACTCACCAAGAATATTCAAGTGTTGCATTATTTGAGCGTTCGGAACCGACTTCGCCCTGAAATTACATATAAACATGTGGATTTGGGTTTCGATTAAAGAATGTCAGCGCACCCGTTAGCATTGCAGATTAACACGGCAATGTGAGGCTCAAAGTCTTGAAGTGGCGTACATAATAAAAGGGGAAATACAAGAAATACAAGGGAGGATCCGTACTTTCGGAAATCCGGAGGTCGAAATACTGCAGGGTGCGGGGGAGACGCGGGGGCGCGGCCAACGTCGAAGATCGGGTGGTAGAAGAGGCGCAGGAGGCGTGTGGGCGCCGAGGAACAGGCGAGGATCATGCTGTTGGGACAATGGAGTCAGTATATTATGAACAAGCGACGGAGAGAGATAGGAAAGAGGGAGAGAAAGGAAAGAAGAAAGAATCGGTAGCCAGAGAAAGGGGAGCGAGGAGAGAACGAAAAGAAGATGAAGATAAGTCCAAAAACATGGAACTACGCGGATGGAACATACGTGTCTCCAGCAAGCGATGTCGGCGTACATAAAGGTAGTGATGTAACTGGAAAGAAAGGGAAAGAAGGACAGTGCGAGTACAGGAGAAGTAGAAGACAGTGAGGAGATCGAAACATGGGGCAAAAGGGAAGGATGATAAGGAGGAAAATAGTCGCCGATGCGCAAATCACTCCGTAGGCCTGTATGACGAGTCTATCGGTGCCGATGAGAGAATGAGGGAGGTAAGGACGAAGGAGGCCCGGCCGAAAGTGACAGAGAGATGCTCCGATGAAGCGCAAATATTCGCATGAGGATCTTGAAGAGGACAAAGTGGAGCGAAGAAATACTCCCTGGGGGCGGAAAATCGTTAGCGCTTAGAAATCGAAGGATATGGGGCCCTTTCGAAGCATACCACCGGTGGGTCCCGGGTGAGAGTCGTGGCCGGCGGCAAGGAAGGGTTTGAGGCCACAGAGCAGCAAGAAAACGACTCACAATGACTTCCTGTGGCATCGAAGCCCATCCAGCCCCCCTAATTCCGCGTCCTTCCACGCACGCTCACACTCCGAAATCGACGTCGTCACCGGGTAAAAAGCGGCTTGATGCGCGTTGAATGATCCAGGCGATGACTGAAAGAAGTTTTAACCAGTTTCTGGGGCCAAATAGCGCCGGGGAAGAAGCACAGAAGACGAAGATGGTGGTGGGAGAAGAGAGACGCGTGGAGTCATAATGTGACAGTCACGCTGGACAACAACGTCAAACAAGTTCAAGTACCCGCGTCGGCGCGTACTTCTGCCACCACCGCCTTTAATCTCTCCTAAAGCTTATACATTCTTTAAACTGACTTAGTCCAGTAAATCCGGGCCAAATCTCCCTCCTTTGCGAGTGCATTGCCCCCAAACTTTAACGAATCTACTTACTGTACCCAAACTGTACCAGTAGGTTGAATCTACGCCAACGTTGCCTCAGGCTAACTGCCCCTCTAGGGCAGCCTCTTTTGCTTTCTCACTGGGCTGTTGTGCCTTTGGTGATGCCAAAGCTATACTGCAGATCAGCCTGTACCAACCAAAATGCGACGCAATATTGCACAAATTAATTAATAAATGCACCAATTGCACGGTACTAGTGCAGTTGCACCACAAAATATAAAGTTTTTTGTCGTCCCTGCTAAATTCTGTGATGAAGCACAATCAAATCTACTACATTCCCCAATTTTCGCTGTTTTTCTACCGAGCTGCGTTCCATGGTTTGATATCACCTATTTTTTTGGCGACCTTCTTTGAATGTTCAGCTCAGCCAAGGCAAGTCAACAAACCACTAAGAAAGCCAGCATGCCAGAGGGGCGATCGCCAGGATTTGCGAGCGGAGTATCGAAATCTTTTGCATGGATGTCCAGTAATCTCTGTAGGGTGTCAAATTTGAGCGCAGAGAGTTCTTTGCATTGATTTGCAAAAAGCCAGCCGATGACTTCGAGCGATCACGGGCACGACTTCTTTTTAACTATTCGACATTCATTATTTCTGACGACGCACTATCCAAATTTTCCTCGTTGGAAGACGGAATAATGAGGGCTGAACTTCCTATCAAATTAAAACTTAGTAATAGCTATTGCGGTCACAAATTCACAGGTACATACAAATATCCCACCGTTTCTTTCTATGCGGGGTGTTGATTTAAATTGGCCCTCGTATTCAGGTTATACGTTAGCAACGCCATCACATCCAACCTAAAATGAAGGTCCCTCCAAATCTGAGGTTGGATCCGAGTCTGAGCCAGCAAGAGACGTGTCGCGAGAACAAGGCAAAGAAGAGCCGAGACCGAAGGGCTCAATGAGCATGGGAATAAGTAGGAAATCTCAGGATCGACGGCCGTGGCAGTGGGGCTACTATCCTTGAAGATGTCCGAGTTGTCAGAGCTAAAGAGACAGTCGTTATAGTCGGATGATTCGGCTGAGGCGTCGCAGATTGAGTACTACTACGATTCGGACGAAACGGGAAAAGGCTGTAGGTGATGTTTATTCGGGCCTTATACTGTTTTCGCCGGGTACTAGAAAGCGATGGCTTATTTTGGCTTGAAACTTGGTTTAGCGGTAAGCGTTGGGTACTACGCGTGAATCGACGAAGCCTTTGTCCTGTCAGATAGTTGGTCCGGCAGATTCACGAGATGAAAAGGGAATGAGAGTGACCAGCTGGGCTGCCTTAGACTAGTGTTACCGTAGGCGAGCGAGAAGATCGGGAGATGGCGAACACTTGGTGCAGGAAGTAAAGCGCAAGGGTCATCGGAAATTGCCGCTGATGCGCTGGGACGTCACACGGTTACGTACCTCGCTCACAGAGCAACGTACGTAAACGCCGACTGATTGCCGTTGCCGCCGATACTGCCACTAATGACCCGAACATTAAAGTACTGATATACGGTGCTTCGAGCATCAGTACGGAACACATACGACAAAGCATCCACCAATTGATTTTAACTATATTTTGCTCAATCCCTGCAGTAATCCCCGCCTATTTGTCAACAACTCATGATGAAACATCATGAAAATAACATTCCTAAATCGGTTAGGAATTTCACGATGCACTTTCATGAAAAGTCTGGCAAGACTTGGGCAAGACTAAGGTAGATCTCATTCATCAGCAACCTACCCCACGTGATCCAGCGTGACAGACCATAATTGGAATCATTACAGCAAAATCACGATCAAACGCGTCTTTACATCCAATCGGGGCCATCCACCCTCAATTTTTCTACGTAACCTCACTAATATAGACATGATCTTTTGATATACAAAAATTTGACCCGAAATCTGCACGCGCTGAATTATTGAAGCCCGATCAGTGACAGAAGACTGATTCTGCCACGACGCCCTACCCGCGACGCCAGCTGTGTCTCGCCGCAAGGCTGCCTCTCGTCAGAGCTGGGGCTCTGCTATGGATTCTATCAGGTCTGGGGTCAAGCGTGTGATTGGCAGTGTGTCACCAAAGAAGAAAAGGAAAAAGATCCAGACGGAAAAAGAGAATGTGCCGGTGTTCAGTCTCTGCTCGAGGAGCACTGCAGCACGCAGGGCATTTCGGTGATCTTTTTACCAAAATTTCACTGTGAGCTCAATCCGATCGAACAGTGCTGGGGATACGCGAAACGGCTTTATCGGCTATGCCCGGAGTCATCGAAAGAGGAAGATCTCGAAGTCAACATGCTTAACTCGTTGGCTGCGATACCTTTGGTGTGTATTCGACGGTATGTCTTGACTTATTTTATTTCCTGCGGTAGATTAACAAGTCAGACAAAGGTTTTGTAACCGAGCTTTGCGATACAGTGACGCCTACGCCAAAGGTTTGAACGGCCGCGAGGCTGCATATGCCACAAAAATCTACCGCGGTCACCGTGCTATTCCCAACGACTATCTGCTTGATTTTGCGAAGTCCGGGGCCATCGAGATGTTTAGAACACTTTGTAAACTATAATCGGCGGTAGTTTCTCCGTTGTTTTTGCTTCAATCATTCGCACACTGGGCAGAAAAAATCTACCAAGCTGGATTATAATACTTTTACCTATTTAGAACATAGTTACGTAGAAGGTATACTCAATATGTTGTCTCTACGTGAATTGAGCATCAGTCTGGCTTGGACAAGGATAGGTAACATCAGTAACGCGTTACATCAATCACGTGGGGTAGGTTGCTGATGAATGAGACTTACCGGGATTGGCAAAGGTGATCCTCGTCATCACGTGCTCTCATCCTCTTTTCGTCTCGCCCGCCTCCACCACTCGTGCTATTTGGCTCGGCGACTCCCTCCCCCTCCCCCGTCGACATTTCGTCTTCTTCATGACCTTAGTCTCGTCCCCCCGCTCCTAGTCTCCATCTCCGTCTGTCATAGCATTTTTTCGTTTTCTCTCTTTCCTTTTTTGGGTGCTTGCGCTGCCCTCTTCGTATTCTCCCCCACCTTCGGCTGGTCGACCTCGATGCCTTCCCTCCGGCCTGGCAGGCTCATCAACACCAATGGACTCCAACTGATGGAAGAATTTTGATGGAAGCCGGAACATCGGTGCGTTTACAGATTTGCTGGGGACACAACCGTTTGGGAGGCTGCTGGGATGGACGCCGCCGGTGCCCGCGACGCCATGTCTGCTCTCATTGCGGGAGCTTCCACCACACTGCACCCTTCTGCGCCCGTCGGACCTCGAAACCCCCGGAAGTAGCTCGGCCAATTTTGTCGCAGGAAAATCCCCCTGACGGCACGTTATCAAAGCCGGGTGAGCGAGGGGGAGATGATTCTAGCTCTCCTCGCTCGATTACGAGCAGGAAAGTCCCATCTCCTCCGCTAGTCACCCATACAAGCTTGTCTGACTGCTTCCCCTTCGAGCCTCCTCCCCCTCCACCACTACCTCCAGCACGGCCCAACACAGATCTGGTCTTTCCTCTCACATCGCCTCATTCAAAGCCAATGCCGCCCATGAAGTTGCATCCCGATGCCTGGGCGGCTGCACTCCGTGATTATCCAGATCGTCCCTTTGCGGAGACCCTTGTCTCTTCCATTCGTCATGGTGTTCTGTTAGGTGTGGATCCCTTGCTTATGCCCTCCCATTCCTCCTCTGCCCCTGCCCCTCTTCCCTCTGCACTTGCCTTCCCTGAGACGGTGGCCAAGGATATCGCTCACGAGGTTTCTCTGGGCCGTATTGTTGATATCACGGACATGGCTGATACTATAAAGCCTGTTCTTTCTCCCTTGGGTTCCGTACCCAAGAAATATAGTGAGAAACGTCGCCGTATACACCACCTCTCGTACTCGCCTGGATCTTCAGTCAATGATGCGATCCCAGCTGAGTATGGCCACCTCATTTACGAGGCGGTTCTTGGAGCTATTGATCGTATACGGAGGGCAGGTCATCGATCCTTCCTTTATAAGGCGGATCTTGAGGCAGCATTTCGGCATATTACGATCCACCCTGACCGTGTACATCTGATGGGTTTCGAGTGGAAGATGCGGCTGTTCCTTAACATCTTTCTCCCCTTCGGTGTTCGTACTGGACCACGCCTCTACAACTATTTTGCAGAGGCGCATCACTGGATTCTGCTCTCCCGTGATGAAGTCATGGCGCTCATCCAGCATTACCTGGATGACTGGCTCAATGTCACTTCTGCTTCGCGCGGGCTGGAGTATGCTCAGCATGGTCGTGCTGTCTTTCGATCTGTTGCGGCGGAACTCGGTTTCTCCATTTCCAGTGACAAGGAACAGGGGCCCACCCACTGCCTCGAGTTTCTTGGGATCGAGCTTGACACCATTAACATGCAGGCCCGTCTCCCCAAGGATAAGCTGGAGAGGCTTCTTGGGCTTCTTGCTGCTTGTCTGTCTCGGGGTTGTGCCAGTTACCATGACCTCGAGCAGTTGTGCGGCCATCTGGTGTTTGCCCAGTCCGTCATTCCTGTTGGTCGCTTCTTCACTCGCCGCATCCGCGACTTCATGCGTTCCCTTGCCCTCCTCCCTCGCCATCTCCGACGTCGCCTCCCCTCCCCCGCCAAGCTCGATGTTGTGTGGTGGAACACGTTTCTGCCCACCTTCAATGGCATCTTTGAGATTCAGCCTCCTTGTATCAGCTTTGAGGTCTTCACTGATGCTAGTGGAAAACTCGGTATTGGTGGCCATTGGAAAAGCAGTGACATCTTCTTCACTGAGCCGGTGCCAGCCAGGTACCGCCGACATCCAATTCACTGGAAAGAGATGTACGCGGTCCTTCGAGCTGCGGAGATCTGGGGTCACTGTTGGTCGGGTTTTGAGATTGTCTTCCGTATTGATAATGAAGCCATCTCCACCTGCCTGCAGTCTGGCTCCATTGATCACCCGCCCACTCAGGCCCTGTTCCGCTCCTTTGCTCTTCTGGCGGTGCGCCACAACTTCGCCTTCCGCTCCCTCTGGATCCCTCCCGACGAGAACTCGGTCGCTGATGCTCTCTCACGCTTCAAGTGGCTTTCCCTGAGCCAGTCGCATCCCCACTGGCCCCTCCCAAAGTCTGGGACGCGTCCTGCTCATGTTGCCATAGCTGTCCCGTCAATTGTTGTTGACATCTAGCCTCTTCCCTCCCCTCCTCCTACTCCTGCTCCCTTCCCCTCCCTGCTCCTGCCCCCTTCCCCTCCCCTCCCCACACTCCCCTGCTCCCTCTTTCACAGAGGGGAGCAAAACCCGGTTGTTTTCTGCTTTCGTCTCGTCTGTTTTCCACGAACTGAAGAAGCAGAGCTGTAGTATAGGTCAATTCAAACTAGTTTCTCTTAAAGTGTGTAAAGATATTTGTCCTTTCCATGGAAATAAACGCGACGTGAAGTCTGCTTATATAAGATTACATAATAACATCCTAACGCGGTCAGAGGGCGCGGTAAACACAAGACTAGCCGTGATCCAGCCCCAAATTAGCATGAGATTGCTGCAAATCATCAAGGTTGGACCGAATAACCTTCTGAATCCTTGACACCAAATCATGGCTTCATATGGGCAAAAACTACTCATCAAAGGCAAAATCTTTAGCTTCAAATTTTACGTGGTGCAGCACCAACTCTTTTTTTGTTCATTCTTGGTAGCAAACACTCGATATGCGCGTTTGTCGGAAAAATCAAAAAAGGGTTGTTGGGCCTGGGCAGGCCTTGTAAGGTCTAATAAGGCCGTTGGGGAAAAGGAGGGTTACAAGGTTTAAATACGTACCAAATACTACATATAGGGCCTTATAACACATAATGGACCTTATACGACCTAACGAGGCTTGTAAGGCCTTACACGGCATGTTCGGCGGCGTTAAGCAAAAGTATTACCACTTTACCTTCTTTGTAAGGTGTCTGCTTGCACCTTGTCTTGACTTTCTAATACAAGACTATCTATTTCTATTGTACTACAATACTGACTCTAACAATTAGTTACTGGTGCTTGCGAGAATCGAACGCTCGACCTCTGGAGTGCGAATAAAACAATGGCAATGTACAATACTGCTATGCTAAGAGAGCTTTACAGACTGAGAAATTTTGTTCAATATATGGCGTAGCTCTCGGATACCTGTACAATTTCCCCATAACACAACAACTCAAGATATTGCTCGTACATTGACTGGTGATTTACTACACATGAGTATATGCTCCCCTACATACTTTTTGAAATTCAAATCAGCCATCTTGGCATACAATCTCAGCACAAATTATCAAAAACAATACAACTCTGAATTTTCCGCCGAAAAAGATGCAATAAAACCACACCTACCATGTCTCTAACAACCCCAACTCAGTTTTGTAACCTCCGGGAAGTTAGCCTGGGAAGACCTAACCAGACTTTATCACGCCTTATAAGGTCACCCCTCGAACCTTATTAGGCCTTATAAGGCCGTTAGGTGCTCCAAGGCCTTACCAGGCTTTTTCAATTTTTCCGACATTCCACCCGTCCGAACCTATAATGAAAATTCTGCTTGTCAACTTAAGTACACTCGGCTACCGAGACGCAGGACGGCTCCAGTTTCCAAATGATTTGTGCTATCCCAGGTGTTGAGTGTCCAGTGTTTGCGTGCGAAGCCGAGTGGTGAGGACTCCCGTGTTGATAAATCGAAGAGTGCCGCGACCGAGACACGATGCAGACGCAGTGTCCTTCTCGGGAGAGCTTTGAGTCCAAGACGGCGGCGGAAAAGAGAGAGCTTACGTAAAGGTGAAGTGATTCGGAATGTTCCGCTCTGCTGATCTCGCTGACAACGCGGGAACTTTGAGCAACGTTTGATTCACATTGGCTGAGGGCCTTAGCTCATATCGGGCATTCGCCCCGGATGGACTACGGCCGCTCTTGGCATGGAATTCAAAAGACCGGCTAGAAATCAAAGATATATATTGGTATAATTGCTGGATGACCTGTGCTCGTCGGAACGCTCTGAAAAGTGGGTAGAAAGCCTCGCTTGAATTCAGAATCTCCCTCTATTTTATTCGATTTTTCTCTCTTTTCTTCGTTTGATTCTTTTGATTTTTTCCTTCTCTCCACAGACATAGGCCATGGGCCTTTCCCGGCTCATGTGCGATGCCTGTGGACGCCCATGTTTTTATTTGGGCATAGGACTGCACCCGGTTATGATGGCCGTCGGCCTGATCATTTTCCCCTGATCCTCTACGCGGTCAGCTCAGCACTTCGTCTCAGCAGCCCTTAGTCTTCGTCAACGCGTTGCCCAACATGAAAGAATCCGAGAGCTTCAACCTCGATGAAATAGGCGCGTATATTACGTGTTTATTCATGAACTTCACAAGGATGCGCCTCGGGCTAACGACTCAGTCTTAAGAGTCCGATTCGAGTGATGCAGGGCTCTTAAAATCCGCTGCGGTCCATTTCCGAGTACACAAAAACATTCCAGACAATTTAAATCAACTCAATGCGACTGCAAAGTTCAAATAGACTACATTTCAGCCATTGTTTCTGTCTGATTTAATTTTTAGTATATATCCGCGCTCAGCGGTTGACGGCGGAAGTACTCCTGCTTCCCGTCTCCAACGCCTCTGCCTGGACTATGTATCTTCTCACAAGGCCGCTCATACTTTCGATGTAAGTGTGGTTTCACAACAGTTTTATCTCGGTGAACTGATTAATAATCCCATGTAGCTCCTAGAAAATGTGCAAGCAGTTGAGAACGAACAAATTTCCACCGCCGCATACACAATTTTGAATGAGTTTGAGGAAGTCACCGCCCGTTCTCTGCAACGGACAGCAGCTCGGCCCGAGAACATGAATGCTGCATGAACGAAACTGGGAAAAGTATTATAATAGGTACTCACAGTGTACTGTATGCTCGAAGGAAAAGAAATTCATGGTTTGGAGGTCCGACGATCACTAATTTTGTGTAGCGACCCAACCATTGCGCCTGCAACCGCCTGTTCAGCGTGAAATGCAGCAGTCAATTCCCACAAACCCAGAAAATACGACACCTGATCGCTACGCCATCTGCCTCAAGACGTACTGCGGCAAAAGATTTGAGCATCATGAATATTCCGAAAGGCGAGAAGGTGCACATAACTGACGAGAAGGTAGCAATGGAAGCAACGGCAGCGGGTGGCGACGAGCTGCAACGTGGTGGAGTACGGCAACGAAACAGGGTGTTGCGTATACGATGAATGTAGGGCGTTGACAATCCGGACGAGTCGGTACTCGCGACGCATGTGTCAAGAAAGACAGCAATTCTCCAGATTAACTGCGCAGCGACTTCAAAAACACGAATTCGTGTATGAAGGCGAGTGTGCAGTTATTCTGGTGAACGTGCGCCGTTCGCGTGGGGTAGGGGATATAATGAAGTGGGCATACGAAGGTAACGGCGGTGAGTGAAAAACGGCCGGCGGTAGTGATACACGAGGAAGGAATATTGATTTAGGACTGAAAGAGGTTTATTCGCAAGCGAAAAGATTGACAAATCAGTGGGCACGCACCTTTATCCATCCTTTCTATCATTCCTGACCTAGGTCGGCGCCTTCGGCACCTCGCTCGCTCTCCCAGCTGACGGACAGGCTTTGTTGGAGGTGAGGATCAGCTCCTACAGCCAACACACAGATTTAAATCGAGTTCTTGATGGTAGAATTAAGTTGCGACCAACAGAATTGAGGAGTTGGAAGTTTGCGGGACCACTAGCAAGGAGGCAGCCAGACAGCACTCAAGCGGTCATTGAGACAAGCGGGAAGTGTTTCAAAAGGAGAGGAAGAGTGGAAACTGGGTGAGTTCATGAAGAAGGAGACGCCGACGAAGGCCAGGCCGGTGGTGAGCTGGTATGTAAGGCGGAGACGGAAAGAGACGAAGTTTGTCTTCGTTTGCGCTGGCAATTTCCGCGCCCGGCTTCGGCGACTTTCGGAATGAAATATCTTGAATTACATTGGCTGCGTCCTTAGTCCATTTTGGGGACCTGCCCCGAATGCAGGTCCCCAAAATGGACTAAGGACATGCCGCAATCTTGAATTCAAGCCGAGGCCGGATTTGGACATGGGAATCAATTTAAATGTATTCTCAATGTCATAGCGAGTGACATGTAACACTCGGAGGAATGCACGTGTGAGTCATCAGTGTGACTCATCACTTCTTTTTTCTCGACCACCACCACCGAATGTCTGAGTGTGGGCGAAGGAAGACAGACGCGTCAAGTCACAAATGATCTGTGACTTGACGCGTCGCAGATGTGACTCAACGCGTTGACAGCGTAGCGATTTCAAGCTTTTGGAGCCTTGCAGAAACTGAATTGCAGTAAAAAAGTCTGAAATGCATTTATTTTCAATTGTATCTACAGAGTTGCAGCTCCCGACTGCATCGGGAGGGCAGGACAGTGTCGGCGACACGTTAGGCGCTCGAAAACGGACTTGTCAATTGCGAGCAAGTCCTCTGACAGCGTGGCATCCATCTTTGATGCCCGAGATCCGAGGCCACGTGCCTGGCACCAGCGTTGGGGGGATAGCGTTTAGTATGACGCACCCGACAATTAAGCCAGACCCGTTTACTACCGGCGTCGTCGATCCCCATGTGCGCGCGAATGATGTTGACATTGACTTCTTTTTTCAGGTTCCGGGGTTTGGGAATCGAGCGGTCAGCGACACCGTTGACAGTCGCTGGAACCAAGATTCCGTTGGACTGGCAGAGCTCGCAGTTGAGCCGCTTCTTCTAAATAGAACATCATGTCCACTGGCGATAACTAATATGGAAAGACCATCCGAAGGGACATTCTCCTTCTCAGCACCTGGAGGTTGCCGTCCACCAGTTTTGTGACGGCTTCGAGTCTTTCGAGAGGAAGAGTCGTCGGTATTTTTAGAGGATGCGAACCGGTGGTTGGTCTTCTCGTGGTTAGTGTTCTTCTTCTGTCTTGCTGTGGCGTCCTGAGGCATGGTGGTGGGAGGAAAGGAAGAGATGTTGCGGCGTCATGTTGGTTTTGGAGTAAGTGGAGTAAGCGGAAGAGGGTGTCGTCGGCGTCGACTCGGACAGTCAAGTACAATCTCCACTGCAATGACAATCACATTTCTCTCCCTAACACTATCTGAGCTTATTTTCCAACCCCGCCATGCCGCCTAAAGGTCCAGAGAAGGAGCTATGTGAACACTGTGGCCGGCATCTGGGCCGCCGTACGATTTTGAAGCATCTCGAAGCAAGCGGACCCGCCGACACTCAGACCGCTCTGTTTCGTGCACAGAACACCAGCCGACTGCTATGCAGCGGAGTCACCAAGAGTTCCGTCCGACCCCGACGCTGTTACCGCAAAAACTACCGTCCTCGCTCTGTCACACCACCAGCCGTTATCGACGAAGATGCAGGCATGGCCCCGGCTTACGACGATGACACGCCAATGCCCTCCCCACGCGAATTATCACCCAGCGATGAAGATGACAGTGTTCTCGGACCCGGTGTGCGTGGCTTTGGTGACAAAAACGACGACTGGGAAGATGGCCGGCCAGATGAAGATATGCGCGATGACTCTGACGAGGACGAAGACGATCGCGCTGTGGGGGACAACTTCTCTGCTGCCCCATGGCTACAGGGCCTCAATGCCCTTGATGTCCTTTCGGAGGAGTTCGATCGGTATATAGCTTCACTTGGTGAGTTTTTAATTCTCATTCAATCGGCTTTGCAGAAACAAATGTAGATCCCCACTCACGTCTCTCTGACGATGATCTGCGCGATATTCGTGCCTTCAACTTGAAGGTTGAAACCTCTCTCGGTACTCGCGACTTTGAAAAATTGCGGCGGTCGAAGCTCGTACGCAATATAGAAACATTACATCTCGTACAAGTATGTGTCGTTCGCGGCAATATAAATTATCTAACCAGTTTTTTCAGAGACGTGTTGCCTTTCTCAGCGGAATCATGCCGGTAGCGAGCGGTAGCGTATGACTGCTGCATCAACTCGTCTGCTTCGTCTGGAAGTACGAGAAGCATATCACCACCAACCTGGACTGGGAGCTGTCGGAGATCAGACTGAAACGACGTGTTGAGGTCGTTTGTAGAGAACACTTTGGACCCAATTTGATCCCAATTTGATGCCTTTCGTTTGAGGTCAAAATGAACCCTGAATCGGAGCCATTTTGAGTTAGATCTCGAGTTCATCTTGAGCTCTCGTCCTTAGCCCGAAAAGACAACTCAGAATTGCTCTTCTGAATTTTTTAAGACGGTGTCGCGTGCCTCAGCATCACATGATGATATTTTCCTTAAGGCCACTACACGTCAGGGATGGTTAAGGAGTACAAAGCACCTGGACAGAGGAACAGTCAAGTATTACTATGAAAGTGAACAAGGCCTGTAATCAAGGGCAGAGCTACGTTGAATATCTTTTGCGATTTAAAGGTTTCTCCGACTCACCTGGCATTGTGATTGTGGCTGTGTTAAAACCCAAAACGGACTGTATTCCTGTTACCGTCTTCTTCTTCGACTTCGCATGCCTCTGGATGCCGGTTCATCGTTTCCAGCAACACTCCCTTCCTCCTCCATAGGTGTCTGCTCGTCATCAGTTCTGTCCTCTGACTCCAAGTCATCGCCATCCCGAAGTTCTTGTCCTGTGGCTGATGCATCTTCAGCCTCTCTTGCCGAAATCTCTGCTTTCCGAGCTTCCTCTTCTGCCAACTGAGCATTCTTGCGCTTCAAGGCCGCTGTCTCCCGACGTTTCTGAGCTGTTTTCTTTCTGCTGCCCTCTCGCGTTGCTCGAGCTCTCCCAGCAACTTCTTTATGAAAGTCAATGCGGCTCGGGCCAGTGTACAGGGGCTTTGGCGCGATTAGTGCACGGGAAAGGATGCGGCGTACTTTGGCAAAGTTATGAAGACCACTCATGTTGAGGATGAAGTGGTCGTCGTCGGTGTGTTTGATCAAGCTCCAGTCTTGGCTTGTTTCCTGACGCTCTTGCATTTGCTTTCCAACAACAGTCGGCTTACAATGTCCCATGCGACAGTCATGCTGGACCGAAATAACGAACTGCACGGACTTCCCTTCGAGAACGACAAACGATGTGACACCCGACACAATTTCCTCGGCAGTTGGTCGCCTCAAAATTGGCCAGCCAAAGATGGGATGAAGCTCGGATGCAACTGTGAATTGCTCGAGGGTTGCAAGATGCTGTACTCCAACCAGAAGCTCGTGAACCCTTCCGAATACGGTGCGTCCTTCATGCTTCGCCACCACCCACGATTGGAGCGCAACTTGATCGCCATCCTGGGTGACCAGGCTGCGACCGGCTCTCCAGACGCCATCATCCGAAGGCGCTGATGTGCTGTGTCTGGCAGCTGCTGATTTGTCCCATTGGAAAGGCGGTCTCCGCTTCAACGACAGCGGCGTAACAGTTCCCGGGATCAGCTGTCGGGGAGAGACCCAACCAAGATGACGCTGCAAGACTATGTCCGACTGAAGTGTTTCCTGCACAGCAGATCCGGACTGAGTCCATTTCGAAGGTGACTCCTCCCAAAACCCTCCCGACAACAGATGCTTGACGCGGCTCATAGCTGCAAACTTTCTAGATATGTCGCGGCTCGGGGCCTGGTGATTACTCAAGACCGAGCACAGCCGGAAGACGACGTTATAAGACTCGTATATCTCTGTGGATGACCGAATCAAGGGGCCGAAACGGCGCACGTCATCGGGAATATGTGCAAGGAGGTGTAACTTGATCTTTGTGAGGATTCGGAGGGGTTCGACCGCGTCAAAGGCATCGAGTAGGTTTGCAATTGCAATCTTCAAATCACCGAGATATTGATCCATGTCGTCGATTTCAGGGATCCAAAGCAAAGCTCCCAGCTCGCCAGTAGCTTTGAGGAGAGTGAATTGTTCCGGGGTACTTACTCGGTGTCCACAAAAGTAACCGGAAATTCGCTTATTGCTTGCCAAATTTGTAGTATTTTCGGAAGCAAACTAGATAGGTGTAATCCTTGCTTTATTTTGGTCACATATCATACATATCATGTGTAAAGCTGCTCAGGAGAGACCGTTGTAGAGGGACAAATCTATCAGCTGTATTTTGATGGTGATCAACAAAGTCAGTGCAACACAGCTTGTTCTGGGAGGAAAATTATGGTTTTGATTTTGCAAGACTCTTCAGCATGGGGTCCTTTTGTGGGCACGAACACTCAATGTTGAAAAGAAACTGTGTACAGTTGATATCTGTAGCGTTTATTTTGACTGTCTCAGTCTGTCACTTTCAACCGAGCGTCAGACAGTTATTTGGGGTGTTTTAAGCAACAATTCAATCAGTTCTGGTGTTGTTCCACCTAATAATGAACACTGATTGTGTTTAAGAGGCCTATTGCTATTGCTGCTGTCTTCAAACTTGCATAAATGTGAGTGCAAAACCGAAATTTAAGCAAAAGGTTGAAAATTCTGGTTTCCACAATTCTGGTCCAATAGTGCATCATTTGGAATGGTTCAAAGGGCTTGAAAGATACCAATAGAGCGCTAATGTAGCATGCATTGTGCAAAAATGGTCAACCATGCTCATTTGAGCAAACAGCAACCAATTTCTTGCACAACGTTGACAACTTGGCATTGCCAAACAATAACATCATGAATTCAACTAGCTCTAGAGTGATGTAAAAAGAGAAGATCTCCAAGAAACTTAGGGAATGATCTACTCACATTGAAAGGTATGCAGCCAGGTGCAGAAACCGTGGGAAACTCACGTGATCGCGTCGAAATATCGGCATTTCCGGTTACTTTTGTGGACACCGAGTATCGAAAGCCTCAGGCAACCTCGACCTCCGCAAACGCAGTAACTGAGTGGAGGTAAATGGAACCGGTGTTTCTCACGATATCTGAAAAAAGCCTGTCCTTGTTTTGTTCTTGCTGTCATAAGGCATTCCCCTCCTTCCCTGCTCTCAGCCGTCGGTTTTTTGGTGCGTTCGAATTCATATATACTTAGCTCTTGCCAACCCCTTTATAGCTTCGAAGGTATCTATCTGTGGCTTGGTCCGGCTTGGTGCGGCTAAGTGGGCTAGCCAGCGGTAGCCGGCGTCGGCTACCTCGGCTAGCCGTATGTCCGGCTATTCTCGGCTATGCGTCTGATGGCTAGAAAGGCAAGCGGTGAGCGATCTCTGGATCACCCAATATATCCCACCATCACCTCAAGCAAATCGTCCTTTCTACGATGTTTTCGCGCCCGCTATGCCTGCCAGTGGGTAGAATGTTTCCATGGTAGTCCTACAACCCTACTATGACCCTTCCTCCTGTGTTTTCAGCAAGAAATTCAACACACCCAGGCACTAGATAATTCTATTATTAGGACGACTATACAAAGAAGCGAAAAAACTGCGAATACTGTAGCACTTTGTATGGGTCTCGAGCGTGACTGGAAACGCTACGCATGGAAACCAAAAACGGCCTCAGCGTTATGCGTGACATCATAGAATTTTGGAAACGGGCGGGCAAACACCGATAAAATCTATTTCCGGATTCTGGGCAATTTTTAGCCCTCGTTTATGCTTTCTTTCCATAGCCCTTGGTGATTGCATTTCTCCTGTTACGGGCTCCGTAATACACCTACTTTTTTTTTCATGAACACTGCGCCGTGGCGCACGCTCAGACACCTAAACCAGCGACGGGTCCACCACAAGCCCTCTTCGAGCGACTAGTTAAACTACCTCGGCCAGCTTCTGGTACACTTTCCCAGCGCCTTGCTCGTGGTCTCCGATGCACCGTACCGGTTCTATCTTGACGAAGATTGTAGAGAGTGATTGAGTGCAGTGAGGAGGAGGAGGGTTATAGCCAAGTTATAGCAGTAGATTCAACTAGATTTTACAGCCACAAACATGATAATTCGACATCTTTGTATGTCACGCAGTCCTCAGGGAAACCACCCGACCGTTATGCGTTACCGTTGAAACGAAACAGGGCGGGCGTTACGCGTTACGTTTCACCCATACAAAGTGCTACAGTATTCGTGTGAAGTTGCTGTTCACCGGGTCCGGTCGCGTGGTTGATTTGATACCTCTGCCCCCAATTGGTTTTTTCCGCGGCCGGCATGTCATTTCCGATGGCAAGCAAACACAAAGCGCTATGTCACGACTGTGACTGAGCCGCGAACCTGACTTGTTCAACTATCAAAACGGGTGCCTCGCACCTGCTTTCAAGCAATTGCCTTCGGGCGTAAGCTCGCCAGATTGTCTCCCGTAAAAATCCGACCATTTACGAGGTAAAAACCGCTCAAAGGCTTCGCAAATCGAGTGCAGCATTTAATTTTCAACTTCAACTTGAAGTTGACTTCTTGTCGAGTTCTTCTGGAGATGCAATTAATAAATGACCTGTGCTGTTCTTCTCTGTTAGCGATTCTCATAACCACAACACTTCTCAGTCACTGTAATTGCTGTTGTTTGATATCCTGTCTCCCGGCCGAATCTCAACATCAATACAATTTATTTTACATTTGACTGCTCGGCAGCTGCACTTGCAACTCATTTGTTGTAGTAAGTACCCCTCGCTATTGAAGTCTTACCTTTGACTGCCATTTGATTGAACGTCTATCTGGCAAAGCAAACTTGATTCTGACCTTGAAGCGGCAAAATCAGCATCTCGGTCTTCTCGGGGAGCACCAAACATCCCAAAATCCGTTCCGAATTCGAATCACATTTGAATCAAGGCATCCACTGGATACTACTAGTTATTTCTCCGGTGCGATTCCTTACCACTAAACTCAGTGGAACTATGACCTCATTGTTCATTAAATATTCGAGCTTTTTATCTGAAGTTGGCAACTGGCAGTTCAGCGGCTGGGAGAGGACAAAACATTTAACTGCCATTTTGTGCTCGAAGTTCAGCATTGGTCGAGGTTATAGTTCGTGAACTTCAAGTTCAAGTTCGTTTGCCTGATTTGATGGGCACACTGCAATCAATTCATCACTGATCATCAGCTGATATGATGGCGGATCACAGACTCCACCTCCCGAATGATTTGCATTCTCAATCATCTTTCTGGTCTGCACAACACCGCTGTGTACTTTGTCAATGGAATGCATGAGGTGCTTGATCTGCTCGACTCTCAGCTGCGACGAATGACTCAGATGGTCAAAATCTCAATGAGCTCTGATTGAGCTAGTCTCTCGGACGGATTCAACTTCCTCCAACTCTATCTGGGATGCTAGTGGATGCCGATGCTTGTGTACCAGACTGTATGCTACTGTATAACTTTTCTCTATCAAGGTCCGTGTTAAATATTCCTCGTTGATTACTGTAAAGAAGCCCATCTCTTGATCTCAACCATTGTCTGATATTCTCGGTGAGACGACCCTTCCGCTTTCTGCCCATGTTCATTCATAATCACTCACATCCATATCTCAGTCACTCGGTGTCCGAGGTCGACGTTCTTGCTTCAGCAAGCTAATCAACTCTTCGAAGTTCGGTGCCTTTCTCCATTTTGACAAGTGCGTTGCATTGCACGGATCTCGCTTGCCATTCAACTGCCCTCAGTTTTTCGGTTCCTTTTTTTTTTTACTTGAGATCAGCAGATATACCGTGAACTCTCCAAGCCATGTGAGCTTCTCACGTTCCATGAAATTTTTTTTGTGCAAACTGATTTGCAGGGTTCACCATCGTCAACAATTTGTTTTTCTCACAGGTTTTGGTTCAAAATACATTGTTGGAAGAGTTTACTTGTTTACAGCCAAGCTTCTATGTACCAGGTTTATTCAAACGAGTGACGCTCTGCGCAGGTACGTCTCTGTCTCAGGAAGTTTATGATATTTGAGACACTAAGTCAATCTGGGCAGTATCTATAATGTTTATCTGGCCGACGATGAGTGAGCTCTCTTGCTCTCTGTGTCAATCAAGTAACCAAGAGTTATTCAGCGACATATATTATCATTATGTACCCTCCTCATTAACCGGGATCAACAACAAGGACAAATTGGAGGTGAAATATGCGCGACCTGTTTTCAAGTATTTTGTATGACTGGATGGGATAGTGTCGTTTTTATCAAATGCAAGTTGGAAATCCGGTGCGTTGATCAGATACTGTGGATATCTGCTGTAGAGAATTGTCAGGGGTATATTTGAAGCGCGACACTTCAAAAAAATATCACGTGTCCGTGAAGGAGTGACCAAATCATCCGTTACTTTTTGTAACACCGAGTATATGATCCTTCATTTTTTGCTCCAGTAGGTATGGTTGCGGCCAAAACTCCATGACCAGTCCCAATTTTGCTCAAAATCCTTCGGGATTCGAGATTTAGCAGGAACTAGGGTATGGTTTATAGGTGAATTTTTTTTGTTTCAGAGGAATCGGATGTACTCCTAACTTAGGGTTACAAAACGCGAAATTTGAACAGCGAAAAACCAAAATTGTGTGTACTAAACTTGCGAGTTTGAGGCAGGTAATCAAGTCTTTCTCTGCCATTCTGCCTCTGCAACCCCGGACTCCTTCTTCCGGACCCCACGAAATAAGTATCCTTACCAAGAAATCGGCAATGGCCAGGCGACATTGATGCTGTTGCACAGCCACCGTTCCGTGTGATCCGCAATCAAAAGCGCGAAATTGCCGTGCAAAACACGGAAAACCGATTTTTCGAAGTTTTGCTCCAGTACGTTTGTAGATTACCTTCTTGCAATGCTATTTACACAATCCCAGGATGTCTCAATGAAAACTGACGTGACAGTATCAATTACCAAATTGGGACTACGACTTGTCACGAAGTTCGGTCCGCAACCATATGCGCCGAGGACTGACTGTCACAAACAAGGCTAGGTAAGATCGAGACGTCGGCTTATGTCCTATGTCTGTGGCTGCCGTGAATAAATCAAGTTTTCAAGTTGGCAAAAAAGAGAAAAAAAGAGAGAAAAAAGAGAGACCTTTGGTGATCACCAGAGACTCCGTACCTCAGATTTCTCGCTATCAAACGGCGCTGCAGTCCATGCAATGGGCGATTCGGCATCTTGGTTTCCTATCTCTTTATGGTAAGTCATCTTGATTTCTGGCTATGTCCCTCGGAGCTAATTCCCAAAAGAAACATAGGCCCAGCGAATGGAATTCAAGATTCGTAAGCTTCCGTAACACGGCAGTTTCCGCTCGGGCGATAAATGGGCGCTTCTTGCCGTCTCCTTCAATTCCACTATGTTCTCCTCCCTCTGTCACCTAGTCCCAGACGTTGTTCTGACTCTATGAATTCTTTCTCCAAATTAACAGCCATTTGAGCTTGAAACTTGACCAATTCACATTGATTCAAGCTTGCCTAAGCAACTTCAAATTTTGCAAAACTTCCAACGGCACCGGTACCGACACACAGTTTCTCCCCTGTTGTGTATGATTATAGTGATTTACCTAAAATAAGCTTTGTAGTAAGCAGCACGCTTGAATCGATCTCAATGCCGCTCACCATTCTCAGCTGCAGATTTTGGTATGCGAGTTCAACCCGGAAAACCAGCTGGTTCGAAATCTTCCGACTGCGCGGCCGCAAGGAGAATTGGGCGCCGGTATTTGTTATGTGGGGAAATCAGTCTAGCAGGTGTCTCGACGGTTTTTTTTCTGCGCTGCGCGGCTAGATTCAATCTAAACATTCTGACCGAGTTCAGGTCAGTAATAAATTTTATGGTTCTATTCTACTTTTGCCAGCGAATCTTCTGCCTCTCTGACTCTGTTCGGACCTGGCTTTGAATCTGAAAACTCAATTTGACAAGTTGAAAGGTAGAAATTGACCTGTGCACGAGTTATATGCATTTTCGTGTACATGCACAAATGTTCTGCCAGTGTAATCCATATGATTGCATTGAATTTTGAACCCACTAACTGCGCCTCAAACTGACCCGTACAGGATACAGTGCACTACTAGTATTACAGCCTTTCCGGAAAGTAATGAGAATGAATTTTTTTTTTCCGCGCTTCCCGGAAAGGAGATCCCCCCTCAACGCTTGTCATGTCCAAATTCGGCTCTCCTTTCGAAAAGCAGGGAATTTCCTTTTTGAGAAGCGCGGAAAAAATTCTGTCATTCTCATTACTTTCCGGAAAGGCTGTAAGTAACTATTTAAATATTCAGTTTGTACATTTATTGGACCCAAAGACGGCTCTATCCGGGGTAGTGAGTTGAAGACTTGCCAATAAGACGACAAGAATACGAGTTTGACAGGTAGGATCAGTCGGATCCGGAAGTGGCGGGATCACACAGGATCATTTGGCTATGCATGATGAATGAGCCGAGACGTCCCCTTCGAGTCTTCATTCCAAGAGGGTACTCTGATCTCCTCGGATCCGAAAATACTTTATGCACTCAGGCTCCATGAATGCTAAAGATGATATTCACAAGCTTAGATGAATGAAATACTGTAGCCTTGTGTATGGGTGAAACGTTACGCGTCACGCAGACTCCGTTTTGTTTCAACCGTAACGCAACACGCAGGGCTGAAAGGTGCGTGCGTGACACAGAAATGACAAAAAATCCAATTTTGCTGCCGAATTTATTTTTGCTGTTAATTTTGTTCTGGATTCCAAAGCAATGCTTCTGGCTGAATTTCTGGCCTGTATTTGACAGCGGGACGGTCGGGACTGACAAAACTCCCTTTGAATCCTAGTTTCAAGTTATTTTTTACCCAGATAAGAACTTAAGGTCCTGGCAGTCATTGTAAGCTCAAAATCAATATTCACCTCGAGAATTGTCGTTTCTAGCCACTATTTTGAAGCTGTTTCCTGCAGCCGTTTCAAAGTTTTTGAGGTGTCACGCCTAACTCCCAGGTCGTTTCTGGTTTCACGCCTTGCGTTTCAGGTCACGCTCGAAAGTCCGTTTCACCCATACACAAGGCTACAGTAGGCATGAGATAATCGAACTTTTTTGCACAACGTTATGTAACACCGAGTAATTTCCGACTCAAAGCAGCCTATGAAGCTTGAGTTTAAATGCAGAATCTTTGGTGCATTATTTCACCGGCTTGCGGAAAGCATGCTATAGCCTTGGCCAAGCTTGGGCTTTTGTCTCACTATGAACGGAATCGGGCGACGCAAAGGCGGGTCATTCCCACAGGGGCACAAGCAGGAAAAATCGGTCATTCCGAGGCTTTTCTGGGTGCCGAACACGCGTTTTCCCGGCCGCGGGATTTCCCCTTTGGGAAGGGTAAAACAATGACCCACCGTGGGTGGACCGTTTTGCCATCACCCTCGGAATGGAGAAGTTCCCCCGTGGGAAAAATCGGTCATTCCGAGGCTTTTCTGGGTGCCGAACACGCGTTTTCCCGGCCGCGGGATTTCCCCTTTGGGAAGGGTAAAACAATGACCCACCGTGGGTGGACCGTTTTGCCATCACCCTCGGAATGGAGAAGTTCCCCCGTGGACAGTTTTCGGCTCGTCAAAAACCGAGGCACACAGTCAAGTAATATTCTGCTTTGTAAAATTATCTACATGTATGTAAGGATTAATATTAAATGCTGAAGCTGAATCTAAGACATTGAAACAAGTCCATTTGCGGTCAATGACCCGCCCACACTTGCCCGTCAAATGGCAAGTAGAGACAATATCTTCAATGGAGATTACTGCGGTATTACGGCGTGTAGAGCGGGTGGAGGGACGCGTGGTAACGATTTGTATCAACTGGGATAGGACACAACACAGGCGAGCGACGCCGTGACGGCATTGAGCAAATTTCGACCTCTACCAACACGGACATCAACGTACGATCCAGTCAGCACGCTCCTGAAGTCGGTAATTCTGATGTTAAAATTATGTACTGGAATATACACCACCATTTCACACTGAAATTGACCAGCCCTGACTTCCACGGCCTTCTCGCACCATACGACATAATGTTTTTCGCGGAAACGGACATGCTGCCCGACGAAGAGGACCCTGCAGACGTTCCGAAAGGTTTCTCGTTTATTTCCTTCCCTCGAAAGCGAGTATATACCAAGTTCGTATGATAGTAGGATTCAAACGCGCGCGCGAAGTGCGTGGGATTCCCACGCCAAGCTCGTAGGATGCGGAAGCGAGGTCGTAGGATTGATGGGACAGCTGCAATGCTCGTAGGATACCAGCAATGTTCGTAGGATAGGTAGTGATGTTCGTAGGATAGCTTGCAATGTTCGTAGGATAGCGGCCAGGCGTGGAGGGCAGCGTGATGTTCGAAGGATGACGCATCAGTTGCGCATCAGTGTGACACATGTGACAACCTTTCTTCCTTCCGCACCACGTCGACCTCCGCTCATCGTCGAGCGCATCCCCGCCGCTATTCGGTTGGCGACTCTTTAAACTGCATTATTGGTTCATTTGACGCGTATCATGAATATATGGAACCGTACTGGACCTCGGACGACCCCGAACTGTCCGCTGGGAGCACTGTCCAGCTGCTGCAGCGCGATGTGACGTGCCAGGGCGAGAATCGGATTGGCGGCAACGACGGGCTCGTTGTAATGCAGTGCGTGACCCGCAGATGGCGAATATCTCGAAGCTCTGACAATGTGATAGGTCCCACCAGTCGTCGGCATGGGGAGGTTTCGGCGGCCACTTCAAAACTGAGTCGGACGACGTCGCGACCCAAGCGAATGGCTTCCCACCCGTTTCATGCGCGGTCAGCTTGCCCCTGACTCTCTAAAGTTTCTGCTCAAAGTTTGACCAATTGCAGCACGGCATCTGCTTCCCCAATATCTTCGAATTATTATTTACACGACTCTCCAAAATCCCGCGGCCGTTATTTCCCCCGGAAATGGTGAAGAAAGGGAGGTCCGGGTACACGGGTGGAGAGGTGGGGAAAAGGGATACATAGTCTGAATGTCGAAGGTGCGTCTCTATTTGTTGTTTTTCTGCAATTAGGGCTCTTATTCAACACTAGCAGCACGCCGGAAGCATTTTGGTTCCTTCATATCCGCCTCCGACATCCGTTTCTTTGAAGATCGCAGCTTCAAGCACGCAACGACGGGTTTCCGAGAGTGGGTTGTTGCTGGATGGAGTCCGACGGCTTCCCAATGTGCGTATCTGTTTCAGTGTTTCCTTGATCTCTCTCTTTTTGAATTTTTGCGCCGTACAGGGATAACCATAGGCCGTATCATCGTCAAATCATGAATTTGAACCGTCGGGAGCAAGCTTCCGGGCTTGAAAGTAGCATAGTAACTGTTTAGGGCGGGCAATTTTCAAAGTAGTATCACAAATTTGAGATGAATGCAACGAGCTTGAAGTTGAAAAAATATGTTGGTTGGAAGTATCCTCGTCCCAAAATTTCGACTTCAGAGTGCCATCGACTTCGCGAACGATTGAATCACTCGTCTGAATTTGTGATCGATTATTCCGAGTTGGTTGATTCTGTCCTCGCAGACTCATTAATAGGACGACTATATCAGATACCTGAAGCTTTGTAAAGAGAAAATCTCAACCTAACTACCAATCGAGATGCTTTCGTTGTTAATTGAATCTGGATACGTGATATATGAACAAAGGTCGAGCCCTTCATTCCCAAATTTGCATCCCGTACAGATGAACTCGAGAATGTTTACCTTCCGATATTGGTCTAGATATTTACTTTCGCTGACTCATATCCTAAACCGGACTCATGATAAAGCTTGGGGTCTTAGTGGCAAATCTCAGCCAGAGAAGCATAATATTGAGGCAAGTTCAAAAGTCGGGAATCACAATGACAAGAACTCAGCCCACTAATGTTTGGACCGATCCTTGAGCCCGCCTTATTAATTCAATCTCGCCCTTCGATAGGACGAGTTCCTTATACAATTCCGTGCCATAGTTCAGCGACACAATATTCGGTCAAGTTTCACCGCTGCCAAATTGGGACGTGCAAGATCTAGAACACGGATTAAAGGTTCTGCAGATGAGATTCTGGGCTGGAATATTGATCAAAGTTCGACTCGGTGGAAGAAGGCAAACTGAACTCGATTAATAGCAGATTCTGAACCGGTGTACATGCTCCGCAACTGAGTTTCTCCCTACAATTGTGTTCAGTGTCGAAACTACTTGCAAGGACAAAAATCTGAGGACAATGAGTTGAATGTTATGTGGCAGTACAATTTATTGGACTTCAGTCGATAATCGAGCTGAGTAACGCCTTTTGCTGGGATACTACTCGAGTAGGAGCTTGGAGATTACTAGTTACTCGCAGCCCCCGCAGTCAAACTTCAACGTAGACTATGCCATACACACCGAACAAGTCTGCCGCCGGTGTGAGGCAAGTGTTATGCATTTCATAAGTTTTTTATATACAAGAACTATGGATTAGGTGCTCAGACGAATCTTATCTATTTATCTCGGAAGAAGCGAACATTTGACCGCCAGTCTACCACCAACTTCGAGTTGAAACTCGAAGAAGTTGAACTAAGAACTTGACTCCAAGTTTCGCTACGAGTGCAAAGTGCCAACTTATTTACAGATAGCGGCTGCGCAGACAGCGTTCTGTACTCTATGCAAGACAGTTTTCCTAGTCAGACATTGTGTTTTTTATTCCAAGTTCAATCTCCAGAATACTACGCGTCTGTTGAACTTAAGTAATGTGACCGACGACCGTAGCACCGTTCCTCACGAATGCAAAGTCAATTCGATGGCAAAGTATACAGGTATATGCAGAAAAATTGAGGAGTACCTCTGATAATTTGGTCTTAGAATACGGAGAACTAAGACCCCACATCTTTCAAACGTCAAGTTGAACTGTTAATTCCAACTCGATAGCCGCGTAAGCTTACAGCAGCGGCTGCGCAAGCCCTTCTGGCGCTTTCTAGATACTGTTTTACCTTGAGACACCCCGAAAAGATATAAAACCTTGACCAAAGCGTTCAATTTCCTGTGTTTGTCTGTATTTGGCGGAGGTTCAATGAGATACCTATGCCGCCGGCATTGCCTGGCAAGCAAACCATCCATGTCTTGGCACTGCGTCCTGTTATGGTAATACTTATGTCTATTTGTGTAATCCTACGAAGAATACATGCCCAGAATGGAATCCTACGAACTTCAACCTGTCATCTGAATCCTACTATCATACGAACTTGGTGGGGGTTCCTCGAAAGCCCTCCAAACGGAACGTCGTGGCGGCGGGATTGCGCTTCTCATCCGCGATAATATTCATTTCGCCAAGTCCCCCTTGAGCTCTCCCGATATTTTGGTGCTGGACTTAGGCTCAGTGTGGCTTGTTGGTGCATATATACCGGAAACATCTCGATGGCAGGGTTGGATCGACGTGGAGCCCATTAAACTTGCATTAAACAACTCTGGGAAACCATCGCTGTTTGTAGTGCTAGCGCTGAGAAGCCTGTTCTGCTTCTCACTGATATAAACGGCCGAACGGGATCAGATCAAGTTACGAAATTCACGGAGAACTGGCCAAGGATCTCTTCCGATGCGACAGAAAATACTCGTGGGAGGGCAATTCTGAACGAGTGCGATAAATACGGACTCTGCATTTTGAACGGTACTTCGCTGGAAAGTACGTCTCCCGGACGATATACCTCTCATCAACCTACTGGCCAATCGACAATTGATTATGCATTCGTTTCTGAGTCTCTACTGCCGTTGGTCCGCAGTTTTCATGTTGAGCAACCAACACGGACCCAAGGGATGATTGGGCCGACCACACTCGTATCTGTGTAACCTTGGATGGTCGTGCTATCTCGCGCGCAACAACAACTTCTCTTCACCAACCCCAAACTGCTCCAGACTTCTCCGGACAAGACGAAATTGATAGTCTCTATCGTGACATACTAGACTCGAGGGAAACACCGCAACAGGCGTTATGTTCGTTATACGGACCAATACTCACCGAATCCTTGCCTGTCCACGTATATGTTGAAGGTGCAGCCCCTGGGAAAGTACGAACGAAGGCGGCAGGTGCTGGAATCTGCTTTGGAATGGGATCACCATCGAATACCTGCTTCAAAGTTCCTGGCCCGGGAAAACCGACTGCGGATCGAGGCCGAATCTATGCTATTCATGAAGCAATTCGAAAGGTTGACTCTGACAAAACTCTGGTGGTCTTTTGTACTTCAAGAATGATCATCCGCCGGCTTTGTTACGCTGCCGCGAAGAAAATGGCAATTGGCTGGCCTGGTTCAAACGGCGACTTGTTTCGAGACACTGTTGCATTACTAGCGAAGCGCCATGGCTCGACGACTTTTGTGTTCATTGATTCCAAATCCCCAAACGGTTTAAAGAAGGAGACTTATTCACTTGCTAAGGCGGCGCTTCAAGTACCGGAATCAGCTACTTCATTCGAACCTATTGCACAGGGCCCGTTACCGTCTCCAAATTTTCCTGCCTCTGTGCCGATTTCAGACAGGTGCAAGGTTACCACCGACTTGGAGGAGACTTCGCCCGACCGACCTAAACCGTGGAAAAATTAGGACGATGACCCAGCGGAGAACACGCAGTCGGAAAGTCACCGTGGCCGTGCTAAGGTTCATGAATTGCAAGCAGGTCTTCGTGCAGAGCTTTTAGCCTGCAAGAATATCAAGGATTTTGTACGAAGACGCACGGACCCTCGCCCCAGGAAGGCCAAGGTATCGCTGGAAGATCTTTCTGAAGAGTTCAAAAATCGTTTGAACTATCCGCCGGAGGTCCCCGCAACGTTTAACTCGGATCAGTTGGCTTTTAACGCACGCATGGCACGGGAGCTGAAGGGAAACTTGGCTGATAATTCACCGCGCAAATCTTATACCCGGGAGATCAGTCTGGACGAGATAGAATGGATGAAGAAGCACATCACAGAGCATGGACTCGACACGGCTATCGGCGTCGACGGTTTCTCTTACCAAGACTGCCTCCAAATTCCGAATGAAAAACTGCTCGAATTCTTTAAGAAATTCCGAAGCAATGGCTCATCTCCCTACTCATTGGCATCTTGAAGAAAGACAAGGACTGTACGGACCCAAAGGGCTATCGTCTGATCGCGTTGGAATGTTGTATGTTGAAAATGTTGACGCTGATCATCGACCGACGTCTTCGCGAAGGGGCAGAAGACATTGGTGCAATTCCGCCTTCGCAGAATGGCTTTCAGGCGCATCTGCGAACGAATGACAGTGCCTTTGTTCTGTTATGCATGATCGACAAGGCAGAATCAATGGACAAACCCCTCTACGTCGGATACCTGGATCTTAAGAATGCTTTTCCAGGGACGGATCGTCCAACTTTACGGACCAAACTTGGGAGACTCGGTATTTCGGGACCCATGATTGAATGGTTGAAATGCCTTTACGACCGCATCCGAGATATAGTTTGCCTAGACGGCTAATACGGACGTCACTTCGAATCGCTCCTGAGAATTTTAACTGGAGACCCCGGATCTCCGCACTTGTGGAACCTTTTCATGGCCGATTTCGCGTTGAGTGTCCATCCTGACGCTATTCGACTTAATGGCGTGCCCACAAATCAAGTCGAACATGCCGACGATCTTATGACGACTTCAACGTCACCACCAGGATTTCAGCTTCATCTCAATGACTCTCAAAACTGGGCAGACAATAATGGATGCGAGGTTTCAATTCCAAAATCGCTCTGCCAAATTTACGGACGCCGTCAAAAATTTAATCCTACCTTTCATATGGCTGGGAAACTGATTGAACAGGTGCAGAAAGCGCGCTATCTTGACATCTGGTTTGAAACAGGCTGTAAATTCATGTGGCGCGAGCAGTACATTTTGAAGGCCAAGAAAGCATCCAAGGTTGCGAACACGATCCTCGGACTCCATCGTTTCGTTGGCTCGATGCCGGTATGGGATTTGCGAACACTCTATATGGCTCGCGTGGACCCATACCTCACGGCCGGGTGCGAAGTCTGTCTAGATATTGAGGCAAAAAGTCTGCAGCTTCTGGAGAAGGTTCAACTGAAATTTTTGCGCCGAATGCTCGGAATTGGCTCGCGCTCGATGAAGGCCGTTCTCTGTTCCGAAACGGGGATTTGGCCGATTTTGCCCTCACGCGCATTGTTCTATCTAGTCACAGTCTCGCCGTGGAGCGCCGCAGGTGGAAGGAGCGAGGGAAAGATGTTGTCCCAAGGGAATGGCGCAAATGCCGATTCTGCCTTGAGGCCGTGGAGGACGAAGCTCATGCCATGTTCATTTGTCCTCATCCGGACCTCATGCAAGTTCGAGAGGAATTTCTCACAGGATTGTACGCGACCGTACCGGATTTTAAGAACGCTTTTACCGACATAATGAACTTCTACCGCGCCGTCCTCGCGAAAAGGGAAGTCACACCGATTCTGGCGAAATTGGCCTTCAAAACCCTTCAAATTTACGACGCAGTGCCTATGCTGCTGGTTTATCCGCCCCGTCAACTGCGTAGGGTCGCAACGTACCACCCTAAAGTCCTTGGGCTCGCGTTGGCGAGTGGTGTGCATGCGTCGGCAAAGGGAAAGACGTTCAATTGCGTCAGGTTACTGGTGGATACTGGGGATTTATACCTGGTGGGAGAGAACTCCCCACAGGTCCTACGGGTTTTAACCAGAGGTCCTGCCATACAAGCGGCCAGCCAGTTCCCTGATTGCGTTGCGCGATTGGCCCCATGGAGATTGGGTGGCGGGGCAACTCGTTGCTGGCAGCTCGTCGAGCGGCTACAGTCGCCACCCCCTTCGTTTGAAGGACTCTCCTATTTTGCAGGCTGTAGTCAACTATACCTCTTCATCTGTTTCCTCTAGGTACTCCTGTGTTTGTGCAAGAGCGGGAGGCTTACGTCCGGGCTTGCTGGGGGCCATCCGCTGCCTTCTCTGCAGCCTGGTGTTTGACTCGCACCCTTCCCTTCCGCGCTCCCTCCATCCCATCCTCTCCCCTTGACTCTGTGTCCTGGCGTCTGTGTGTTTGTCCAATATAGCGTCCCCACGGTAGCGGTGGCGTTGACGGCGGGGATTCATAATTCGTCTGGATACTGTTGTCTCGTATTGCGTGGTCGCAATCATGAAGGGGGGCTCCACACGCTGCGTCATTTGATTTCAAGGGGGGAATGTTGATTCTGACCTCTCCTCTATGATGCTCGCTGTGGGGCTCCTTGCTCATGTGCACCGCTGCACTCGAGGTAGACTCTGCCTGGTGAAGGGGGGCTCGTTCCCTCTCCCCTGTCTTCACCATGTCCACCTAGTGCATAGCGTTCCGCCCTCTTGTTAGTAGAACCTCTCTGGTGAAGGGGGGCTTGTCTCTCAAGCCACCCTTCACCCTACTCACAATGGCTGTCTTCGTCTTCCAATCTGGTGAAGGGGGGCTCATCCCTCGTCCCCTTCACCTACGATGACTTGCGCATGAGACTGCGAGCGCGTCTCGAATCCGGTGAAGGGGGAGGAACGAGCCGAAGGGGGCCTCCCCTCCTTCACCAACCGCTCTCAGTCTTTCTCCCACCACACTCTGCATTGGGTTACCAATGGGTCTCTTATGTCCACCACATTTGTCCTCCCCCCTCCTTCTGTTGACTCGGCCTGCCACTCACACCACCTTCCTACGTGGAGGCCCCCTTCACCAACCGCTCTCAGTCCTTCTCCCACCACACTCTGCATTGGGCTATTAATGGGTCTCTTACGTCCACCACATTTGTCCTCCCCCCTCCTTCCGTTGACTCGGCCTGCCACTCACGCCACTTTCCTACGTTACGTCTCCGCACACCCCTAGTCATGGTGCATGCGTGATGGCCGGCCTTCAAAGCCGGCTTGCGGCGTCTTGGTATATTTGGCTGGATGTCATGTCGACGAGGTACCTTACCCTGCCATTGCTTGTGATGCTACCCTACGTTATGCCTCCGCACACCTCTACTCACGGTACGTGCGTGATGGTCGAGCTAGCTTTTATGTCCTCGACCTGCGGCATCTTGGAATACCCAGCGCAGCCACGTGTATCAGGGTAGCCTTGTGCACGATGCCGCAACATTAGGAGCGTCTCTTGGCCTCCGCCCTATTAGGCATCGGGCACGGCGTCAATCCCTTGCGCTCTTCTTGAACCACCAACCCTTCTTTGCCATCCTGCTGCCACTCCCTATGTTGTGTTTCCATGGGCCTATATCCGTCCGGCTACGTTCTCTACGAGCCCCGGTGGGAACTGGGGCCTTGAGTTGACCATGTGATGGCCGATCCCGTTGATCTGCTTGTAACACCTTGGCTGGCAGCAGAAAGGCCGTTGGTTTGGTTCTATCCCCGTGTCGTTGCACCACTAGGTGCTGCTGTCTGCTACGTGCGGTGCAGTATGCCCCGACATGCTAGACGGCATGGCGGATACCTCCAGCCCTCGTACAACCTCCCAGTGCACCCTGTGACCACCATCCAATTTTTTTTTCCGCTGTGGCCATAGGCCCCACCAGATGTGTGTGTCGAGGCGCCACAGTGTGAAGGTGGGCTGGAAGGGGTAGAGCTGAGGAAGCGACAAGAGGGAGCTTCCTCCTACAGGAGCGACATTTGGAGCTCCATACCTGTTACTCTCCCCCCCTTGCGCAGAGAGTACAGTAGGAGTACATAGGAGCGTAGCGACTACTGGCCACACTCTGCGGGTCAGTGGACTGCTGCAGGATTGGACAGCTGAGAGGATGTACAAGCCTAAGCACTGACCAGTGGGGCGCGGAAACAACACAAGGCGTGTATGTGTGCGAGTGGGTACGAAGCCGATGTGGGCTGTGACCTGAGTCCACTGCTTTTGGCAAAAAAATCCGAACCCCGAACCGCACCTGGGGTTCGGTTCGGCCAATTTGGCGAACCCCGAACCTAACCCGAGGTTCGGTTCGCTACAGGTTCGCACAGGTTCGAACCTTTTGGAACCCGAGAATATTTCCCATGGTTCAAATGGACGAATTTTGGGTTCGAGTCTCTATTAGTGCTATGTTTTCTCGGTATTTCATTGTTCTAACTGGCTACATTGTTGGATACACCCATGAAACCCCTCCATGCCGCAACATATCACGGCGCAAGTGGATACCATATGAGAAATTGAAGTGCTTTTGAATCATACTGACCATTGTTCAGGTGTTTGGAGAGCTTTACAACCGAGAAGACACTACTCAATGAGAAATTACAGCCTTTCCGGAAAGTAATGAGAGAAAACTTTTTTCCGCGCTTCCCGGAAAGGAAATCCCCCCTCAACGCTTGTCATGTCCAAATTCGCATGAAGGACCTTCACCAGGCTTTAGATAAGTCGTCGGTCCACCCTCTCCCGTACATACAATCCCCTCGTTAATCCTCTCCGCTCTCTTTTATTCTTCTGTATTCTTCATCCTTGATTCATACCCACCCTATGTCTCCCTCTTCCCCTTCCTTCCCGTTCCATCTCAAATATTTGATACTGTTACTCCTCAAACTTTCATTCCCTTGCGCGATACTTAACCTTCTTTTCCTCTCTCGTTATAGTCTATATTACCGTTTCCAAACTACCTACTATATGAAATCCCCGCCGACCCTGATAATTCCCTTGTGTTAGGTTCTCTGAGGTCTTGAGTTTTCTAACTGTCTCCAAATTGCTGAGCTGTGAGATAATTCCCTGCAGTGCGGATCACTGAGTTGTGGGTTCTAACTTCTCTGAGGCGTTTGGATTCAGTGTGGGTTACATCCGAAGGAAGCTGCTATAAGAAAGTGGACTATTTTGCCGTAAGAAACACAGCCACAAAGATTATATAATAAGCTTTTACCGTTGACACGCCTATGAACTTAAAAACAGACTTCAACACATCGAGGTACGAGATCAATAGTGTTGAAGTCTGGCTATGAGAGACTACGCCTGACCCACCTCCCCGAACACACACACACACACGGCATTGGAGTTGTTGGTAGTTGGATTTTGTATTGGTTTGGAGTACAGACTTTGTCTCTACTCTATTCTAGTCAGATTTCACTGCTGCACTTTGGTGCATCGTTTCAACAGAAGAGCGGAATTGAGGCAGTGCGAACGTAAATAGAGACACGGTGTTTCGGGGCGGATTCAGGGTAGATAAGGACGTAGCCATCGTGATCAGAGGACTGAGATGATTCTTGCTCATGGGGTTCTTGGGTGCAGATGATGTCGAAGCGTTCAGGACCAGCGAGAATTTCCAGCGGATTCTTAGACTTCCACGAGTTAATCTGTACCAAAGAAATCATCTAGGGATGTTCGTGCAGCCGCGGCGCAAGCTGAGGAGAGGCAATTTCAGCAGAAGCAGACGATCAGCAGGGAGCTTGAACAGGGGAGGAGGCATCCAGCATCTGTGTCAGTTGGATAGCGCGGAGACGTAAGTGATCAGCGATGCGTTTACGAGTAGGGCAAGTATAACTGTCAGAACGATGCTCGCCCCCGCAGTTGACGCAGTGGGCCTTGCCCTGGCATGTCGGGCCATGCACTTCCTCCCCGCACCACGTACACTTGCACATCTTGACATTGCACTTTGCCTTGACATGGCCAAACTTCAAACAGCCCCAACATTGCGTAACGCGAAGATGCGGAAAGCCGCGAGACACAGTAGGAGACTGACCCGCAAGGACGACCCGTCCCATCGCAACTGCGACGTCCACCATGCGCCTCGATTGAAGACGGAAGATAAGCGACGAACCTTCTGGCCGCTTGCGATAGCTGCGGCAATTTGGGCTTCACTGGGCGGAGAGTTAACCCATCTAGGACGTCCGACAACCAAACCGAGGGTGGGATTGCGCTCCTCAAACTCCCTTGCGACGGCGTCCAAGTCCTTGACCGCAGCGAAGCACACGCCGTCAACTTGAAGGTGAGAGTACTCAGCCGGGGGAGCGATGCGAGCGCCAGGGAAGAGAGATGGACCCCAACGGTCTCACGAAGCTTCCAGAGCCTTGACAGCGTCTCTAGATCCAGGGACGAGGAAAACGCTGGATTCGTCGTGCTGCTTCGCGTACTTGACTAGCGGAAGGGAGAGACCGGCTAAATGGGCATTGATCTCCGGGACCAGTTGATGATACAGAAGTTTGAGGCGGGGCGCAACAACACCGTCACAGCGAACCAGAATACGCTCGTCAGATGGGTGGAGAAGAGGAGGGGGCTTAGGTTTGATGGAAGACTTGGGGGCTTCCGCACGAGAGTGGAGAGTCGGCGAGACGGCGGCGGAGTCAGCGAGGCGAGCCACCTTGACGGATTCCACGGCCTTGCTGAGAGCCTGAACAGCCTTGTGCTGGGACTTGATCTGGGTGGAGATGTCGGCAAGAGGCAAGAGGAGATACAACAGCCCTGGTGACAATAGCGGAGAAGGAGGGGACCGTATCATCGTCGCGGCGAAGTTCATGGTGATTTTCTAAGCGGGTCTGAATAGCACCGAGAGCATCGAGGCAGGCGAGAGTAGGAGAACTCTGCTTGTGGTCACGAATGAGCGTAAAGAGGTCCTTGAAACACTCAGCGAGCTCGTTGAAAGTTTCCACTCCATCTGCACGGCTTCCGAGCCTCTTGAAAGCCGACTCCTTCTCCTTGCTAGGCGTGATTTTGCGGGTCGTAGGAACGTTGTCCGAGGCACGCGCAGGTGTAGTGCCAGAATTATTAGCAGGGGTCACCGGAGGAACAGACGGCAAGACTTGCCTGTCGCCCCAGGGCGGAGACAGACCACGAGACGAAGTCTCGCCGACTGTCCCCCCTCGCTTAGGGCGGGCGCCGTTGCCATTGGCCGCGCGCGGGGCCGCCGTGACGGGCTGTTGGAGTTGCAGGCGGATCCTCACCGCTCGAGTCGACAAGCACGTCGAAGGAGTTAGCAGAGCGTCCTTTACCGACTACTGCTTTGACGTTGAGCTGAGGCAAGGGTCGATGGGTGGTTGCTTGGCGTCTCTTCGTTTTGGTAGCTTTGGGCGAGTTGGGTGAATTAATGAGCGTGGAGTTGGGAGGGAGCTGTGGGTTTGGCGGGGACGCCAGGGCCAATGATAATCCCCATAAAGGCCTGTTTTTTTGGGAGGCAAAAAGTCAGGAATTCTTTTGGCTCGAAAAGTCAGGATTTACACAGGCCTGAACCCAAAATTTTGTCGGACCGGTCAGGATTTTCCGATCAGGCCTACTTTTCGGCCCAAATTCTGCTATTTCGGCGTCATTTTCCGAAAATCTTCTTCGGCTGCCGCCGTTTTCGTCAGGATTCAGACCAGCCCTTCCCACCAAAACGGGTCGAAAAGTCAGGATTTTGAACAGCCCAAATCGTCAAAATTTCCGATTCCCGTCAGGATTTTCATCAGGCCTTTGGGGGCATTATCATTGGCCCTGGGACGTCTTGGAGTTTGTGCGACGTTGACTACGTCGCGGTCCCGTCGGCGAAGCAGACGACGTGAGAAGCCTGTCGACGGCATCCAGAGTAATGAGCGAGATCCGAGGCAGGGCATTCGCCGCGTCGAGGGTGAGCGAAACGGCCTCGCCGGAGTAGGTTCGGAACGAGCCTTCTCCGGTCCAGGCAAGCCGGACTATCTCGGAGAGAGGCTTGGTACAAACTCAAGAAAACAAGGGATGTGTTCTCGAGCAAATAGCTCACTCATTTCATCCTGTATCATGCCAATGCATATAGATAAGTTGTCTATGAGATTGATCTCTTTGCACCTACCTATTCAGATTAATCCTAAATTAATTTGTTGCACAGTCTTTCCGAGCCACTCGCGCCATCAATTCTCCTTCAACAAAACAGTTTTCTGTCAAATTTCTTCATTTTTATGGGCTCTATGGAAGCAGAGAAATTACCTGAGAAGGTCGCTCTGCAAAAGTTTATGATTTTGTGCACTCTATTGCGCACAATATGAGTAAGAAGTTTTGTGGCCTAATCGGGCAGTGTGACCAAAGTGTGACACGACGCGTCTCATTAGTGACACGGCTCCGTTTCCAAGCGTCGCAAAAGCCTCTCCCTGTTCAGTAAACAACTACCTCGCTCAAACTGGCTACCCTAGATTATGACAACAAGTACTGGCAGTCCAAATTCAGCACGGATGAGCTGAAGGGCCTTAGTCTGGATCCTGAATTTCAGCTAGTCTTCTCGCTCACGGTCTTCTTCTCCGTTTCAATACGACAACTCTTTCAATGGCTTTTCACCACCGATATTCCTCGCGTCACTCGCGCTGTCTCGCATTTTATGGGCTACTTTGCAACCCAGCACAGTCTTGAAGACCAATTCGGACCGGCGATGCTATTTGCATTGTGGCGCGATGCCAATCGATATCCAAAGGCACAAAAATACCTACGGCAGATGACAATCCCCTGTGCCCACGAATTGATTCTCGAAGATAGCGACCAAGTCATCACTAGTCCCCTTCTCCAGATCAGGCCTAAAACCCTGACTATCCAGCAGCTTCGAGATATACTGCGCCCCACGAAACTCATCGAAATTATCAAAAAAAATTGGCTCCGTTCACTTGGGAGCTCTTACATACCTTCTCAGCCGCTCCAAACGCGTGGAGGAAACGACGTAAAGCCGATGTAGATGATAAGATGGAGGCTGAAGAAGAGGATTGGATTGACGATCCAAATGATGATGCGGATTTGGAGTTATCTTGTTTTTTCCTCCGAGCGCCGCAATGCCTTCGAAAACCCAGTACCAGCAAGGAATATTGAATGGATTTGCCAGTCCTCTGGCGTGTATGTGAGCTTCAACTTGTTTATGACAAGTTTTCGGGTTGCTTCTAGAGTCGGTTTCCAGTCCTTGATCCCCTGCAGACGCGTCGAGCGCGGAGGGATATGTTTTCGAAGGGTTCCCAGAGAGCGAGGTGCAGTGGGTGAAAATGGGCGGCGGCGCGGTGTTAATGGTGGCCGAGATGTTTTTGGTGATGTACCAGGCATGTTCAGACGAGATTTGAGTCGGCACGAAGACAGACGAGGTTGTGGTGTAGAAAGGAGACGCGATGTGATGACTTCCTAATTTGGAAATCTTTGGGTCTACTCGCAAGACGTTACAGCCGTTCCGGAAAGTAATGAGAATCACAATTGTTTCTCCCGCGGTCTTCCCGATTAGGTATTTTCAAAATGGTAACCCATTGCGCCTCTATAGTTTTACCAATTTCTTGGGGGTTGTGGAAGGAGCCGGACGATTTGTCTTGAGCCTTGCCTTTTCGGAACCAGTGGTTCTATTTTGGCCGCAACTGTATCTGACAGCTACTCAGTGCCTCAGGCCTCTCCGATGGATTGACAATCACCTCATTGCCCGTTTTGAGCACAGCAGATTTGGTCGTGCTTGATATCAGATGTGCGTTTTGTGTGCGTTCCCATCGCGTTCCTCTCCCGCTCCCCGCCACAAACCATTTGGCAAGGTTCTCGAGGTTGATCCAAGACAATTAGATGGAAATGCAGAGTGGGAAGGGGAAGGTTAGTCTCTTAGACTTTTCTCAAAGTTCCTTCTGTCTATCCCTTGCCTGAGGCAGCGGTGGAAGTCTTCACTGGAAGCCAGAGATGAGATTGATTAAAAATCATTACTTATCCCTGCCAGCATATTTTATCACAGCTTGTTAGCTTCGTGCGAGGGCAATGCGAGGGTAGAAAAATAGCGGGGAAACCACGTGAATATTACCGTTTATAAAGATTACGTAAGGTCACGTGGTAGGGAGGGTCCTGGAGAAGGCAACTTAGGCAAGGGGTGAGCGATCTCAAGAGGTGAACGATCTCTGGATCTGTCAATTTGATGTCGGCATAAGCGAGATCAGTGATCTCCAACTGATCTCTTCCAACTCGCGGTATATTTGTAGGAAAACCGGGTCTGAAGCAAAATGTGCAGTGGTAACTGAGGGAAGTAACATTTGCTGACCCTCAGCAAGGTTATTCGCAGTTTTTTTCGTTTCTTTGTATAGTCGTCCTAATAATAGAATTATCTAGTGCCTGAGCAAGGTAACCAGAGCGGGCTGGTTACCCTAAGTATACTCTACAGTGCCGGACACGCAAAGTCGACAATGTTGATTGCCGGCGAACGGGAATTTTGACTTCAGATTCGGATTCGCCGACCCCTGAAAAGCTCAAAAAACCACCTCCGAAGTTTTTCCCACGACATTTTGGCTATGGCCAAATTTTTGAGGTCAAAAATCGAAACTGTGTGTACCCCTTTTGAGCTCCAAGCGCAAAATTACTGATCCTTGGCAGGTGTAAGTGGAAGGGTGACGGCCTGAACTACAATCTGGGCGGTAATCCGTGCAAATTCTCAGCACCAACCCACGGCAGCGGCACGGCATGGTGATCGGCAAGCATGTTGACACATGGTCTGTGATAGAATTGATCAACATGATGTAAGTTGTCCAAATACGGCGATGTTTCCCAAGGAATTTGTGCCAAAACGGCTCGTGAAATCGCTTTGATGTTATCAGAGACAGAACTAGCTCGATTAACGGAGTCGATTGCGCTATGTTTCGTAATTTTCCCATGAAATCTCGGTGTTTGGCCAAAATTTTGGGGTCAATTTTTTTGATTTTGAGTTTTGGGGAAATCGGCTCGTGCAGAACCGTTGTTTGGGTCTATAACAAGATGTTTACACAGAAAACTAGCCGCCTGAGCATGTGTCACACCTTCCATAAATGGAAGATCACAGTTGTCGACTTTGCGTGTCCGGCACTGTATATCGGTACAGTAATGTGCTTCTCTGTTTATCTCCTCTGTTTATCGGTTCAACTTGATCTGTTAATCAGAGATCATCAGTGTTAAAGGGCTGACTCATAGTAGTATACAAGCGCTGCAGAAAATGTTTCGCTCCTGCAAATACTTATACCCGGCCAACCCTTCTGTTTAATTAAGGAATGATTAAACACGAGACAGCAAATGTTTAACAAACTTTATAGGGTTACTGTCGGTCTGGGGCATATTTCCTTGATCTTTGAGCCTTCAAATGGACATCAATCAAGGTCTCGACGCCAACGAAAGCGAAAAATTCGGCGTTGGTACGAGGTCAGAATGTAAAAATGAATTAAATGATATATTTGGCTGTGCTTGTATTCCCTCTGTTTGAAACGACGACGAAAAACCTCGACTTGTCCGGTTTGCAAAACTGTCGCTCACAGAGAGAAGCCAACAAACTCTACCAGTGCAAAAAAATTCAGAGATTTTCACGCGCCCCATGTTGGAGAGAGGATACAATTTATTTCAAATTAAGTACATACATCACTGCGCAAAAACCTGAGGAAATACGATGTTTGGAGTACAATTGGAGAGCGAGCGCTGTGGTAGCAGGGCCTTGATACGATGCTGAGATGTTGCTCTCGAGAGAGCAACGTAGAGTTGTCCGTGAGTGAAGACTGGCATCCGAAGATCAAGGCCAACATATTTAACGGATTGTCCCTGGGCCTTGTTGATGGACATTGCGAAAGCAAGGCGCACAGGGAACTGGAGACGCGAAAGGGTACAGGAGAAATCATTTGTACCTCCAGAGGGTGTCAGCATAATTCGGGGGACAAAAGCTACCTCGCCATTGTGCTCCCCGCCTAAGATCTCAGCCTCCAAGACACGATCAGACATTTGTCGTATCACCAGTCGTGTTCCATTGCAAAGGCCAGATGAGGGTGATAGATTGCGAAGAAGAATGATGGGACAGCCGTTTTTGAGTGTCAGCTCCCCGGGAGGCAGCCCAGACGCAGACAAGGACCGTAGATATTCGGGGGGCATCGAATCATTTGCCATTGGTCCATCTGCGCCTGGCTCGGCGACAATTTTATCTGCGCTGGTGAATGTTCGGCTTTCACCCTGCATGCAATCCAAGATATCATCGTTGAGGCCATCGACATCACCGTTGCGCGCAGCCAGGATTGTGCGCTCCATAAAGTACTGGGAAGGAGAAGTCGGTCCAGAGATAGCAGGGAATATTGAGTTGATGAGATCCTCGCTGTCTCGAGTGACAATATCGCCTGGTAGCTCGAGATTCCCCTCAGCATCGTTGTTCTGACCATGCCCAACCTCCAGCAGCCACTGCGCAAACTCTGTTTCATCCTGACCGGCGTCCAGTCGCATATTCTGTGTCAGCGAGAGCAGCTTCGTAGATTGCCAGAGGTATGATCGAAATATTGAAGCATCTAAAATCTCCTCCGGCGTTCCTTTCGGTACGACTGGTGGAATCTGCTTCGGGTCACCACCCAACAACATGGTGATCCCACCGAATTGTCGATCGTTACCGCAAAGGTCACGCAAGGTTCGGTCGACGGCTTCATGGCATTTACGGTTATGCATGGGAGCCTCGTCCCAGATAATCAAATAAGCCCTGCTCGCAAGCTCTCCTTTGCAATTGAGCAAGTAGACTCGTCATTCAGTCCGTCAATCGGAATTTTGAAGACCGAGTGAGCCGTACGCCCGCCGCGCAAGAGCAGTGCAGCAATCCCCGAACACGCAACACAAAGAACGATGCGTGACTCGCTCCGCAACTGGTGCGCAAGAGAATTGTACAGGAATGTTTTCCCTGTCCCCCCTGCCCCAGAAACAAAGAAAAGCTTCCCGAGGTTGTGTTCCACAGATTCCGCCACTTCGTTGAATGCCGTTTGCTGCTCCGGATTCATTCGTGCGTAATTTTCAACAGCACGTTCACGCTCTTCGGCCGGGTCATAATCCAGCTGTTCAGCGATCAGAGGGTTCTCGGCCGCTTGGGACCAATTGCGCTGCGGTGTTGGCATCTCAAAGTCAATCAGAGTGCGGCCGGCCTCCGAAAGAAGCTGGTCGAGAAGAAAGAGGCCATAGTCAAAGACATCGTCTTCCGAAGGCGCCTCAAACCCCATACGCCTCAGTCGATGATCCAAGTCATCACAGATATGAGATCGGAAGTCTTCCCACAGTTTGCGAGGCTCTGTGGGATTGCAAAACAGGAGGAGGGTGGTGAACAATCGGCGAAGTCGAGATCCTGTCTGCATTTCAGCGGCTTCAGTCAGGCAGAGGCGCCATTCCCCATCATGCTGCAGAAGACCTCGAGCGAGACACGCTTGTCGATAGGAATCGTACCGCACACCTGTTTAGAGATTAGAACACCAACGAACGCTATTGAACGCAAGATGTATGCGGACCTTCATAGCAGAACAAATCATTGTGCGAGGTAGCACCTTTGACGACCGTTAAAAGAGTTCTAAGATAGAAACGCTCGCCGGCCGATGGAGACGCAAAGAACATTCGGCCCAGCGCCCACCCCCTCTTCCGAAGTGCCCAGTGCGGCGGTTTAGCAGAATCCTTCCAGACAAAGACCTGAGGTAATTCTTGATAGGTAGGCATTGTGTGCAACATGGAATGCACACCTATGAAAGTCTTGCGACATGGCACTCAACCAGCATCCTTCCTTTCTATCATGAGCCAAGATCCTGAGCTGCCTTACTCAAATTTGAAATGGCCCACTTGGGCCGCCCAACTCTGTTTGTGTTCGACAATTATTCTTCTCATTGTATACTGTCACTCAAAGTTGATCCATGGCTGACTTGATGGAAGTAGTATGAGGCATGGTGTAAATCCGCCTCCCGAGATGTTCAGAAGGAGTCGGAGATGTTTTATCAAGCACCGGAAGCGACCAACTAGTTGGGCATCCGCATCAAACATTCTTTGCCCATAATCATGAGCGGCAAGGGCGGCGAGGGCGACGGCGGGATGGTTGGTTAGAGCACAAATGGGGCTTCAGAAGGCATACTAGTTAGCTAATTTTTGTTCCCCAAGGCTCGGAGAGGTACACACAATTTTGATTTTTTGGCTCAAAAATTTGGCCGCAGCTAAAATGTCGTGGGAAAAACTTCGGAGGTGGTTTTTTGGACGTTTTCGAGGGTGCTGAGTCTGATTCTGAAGTCAGATTTATGCCAAAAATTCGCGTTCTTCGGCGATCATCATTGTCGACTTTGGTTGTCCGGCACTGGGACTCAGTTGACAGAACCAACAGATCAGTGTTCCCACATCAGCGCGGCTGATCGCGGCTTGGCTGTGAGATCAGGCCGTGGTGACACCGACCATTCCCGTCCCTCCCCTCGTGAGTTGAACGGGAATAGGCATTATCTTTCTCTCTAAATACCGCTTTTCATCTTTGCGTTCGTCGAGGTACATGTACCTAAGTGTTTAATCACGTAGACGAATATCACACTGTTAAACTGTTAAACCCTTGCCCCCGGGGTCAGGGTCAAGAGGTTGACCTGACCCCCGCAACACTCCCTCCGGGAATGGAGTGTTCTCCAAATTCACAAGAAAGCGCTCTGTCGCAAAAATCGAAATGGGGTTACTTATATCAAGTCTATAATCTGGGCGATGGGGTATAAAGCTAAGATAGCATTATAAGGACTTACAGCCCTATAGCATTATAGTCAGTTATAACGGTGAGGGCGAGGGCATTGAACTTTTTTTTTCTCTCGCCGCGGCGGATCCCGACACTCACACTCCCGCCATACTGCTACGGCGGCAGGCGTGAAGAGGCGGTTGCATGCGACAGGATTCCTACGGTTGCCAAACAGTGTTATCACGTGCACGATACATTTTTCTTTCTCAAGTTCCAAATCGGAAATGGCATCCTGGCAGTATAGCCATGCACAATGCCTGGCTACCGATCTCAATCTTGCTTGGAGTCAGAGCTATATTAGCTCCGATTGCGCAGATCCGGAGGTGCACGTCTGGGACATGGATTGCCTGGACCTGGGCGCCCTTTTTCACAATCTCGAGAGAGAGATACAGATGCCCCAGAATCCCCCCGAGTCAGTATCGATGTCTGTGGTGGATCTTTTTCGGCTTAAGCTTCAATGCAGGTACAATCAAGCACCGACCTCTGCCTCTCGCCCGTGCCCTCCTTTGCCCAGATATGCGGCGTCGACTGCCCTTTGTGTACCAGACACAGCATCTAAGGTCGTCACGTCGAAAGGCTTTGAGCGATGTCTAAAGGAGAAGTCGCACGGTCTCCAGAGCCGCCACCAAGAGATTTGCCTGTACCACTTGCAAAATCCAGCGGTTCGACACGAAGACATTGCCCGGTTGTATGGCGTCGAACGCAGCACTGTCTCCAAGATTTTAAGAAAATGTGACAATGGGCTCCCCGAGAGAAGAAAACCGCGCGGAGCACAACGAAGGTAGGCATCATCTCATCTTTGGCATGTACGTGCTTTCGTCTGAAACGTTTAGACCCTCCAAGTTCCCTGAGATTGAAGGCGGCATGGTGAAATGGCTCCAAGAACTTCGTAGCGACGATTCGACGGTGCCCAACTCAATGATCGGAAAAAAGGCCAAGGATATTGCTCGTGAATTGGGTCTACCGGAAGATCGCTTCAAAGCTTCGTATAATTGGATAGCGGGCTTCAAACGGCGGCATGGGATACGCACGCGTAGCGGAATTGTCGGAGAGAACTCGAACGGGGTTGACTAGGGAGAAGGGGAAAAAACGCAGGGTGCCTCTCACCGTCAGAGTTTCCTTCTACTTACCTCAGGCTTATTTCTCGTGATTAAAAAAATGTGTCCTCCGTCGTTTCGGAGCCCAAAATAATCTCCTCAGAAGGAGATTCGACGATTCTCAAAGGGTGTAAAAACTAATCTGTGCCTTCGTGATTCTTATTGGCTGATTTCAGATCTCATGTCGAATAGACAAAAATACTGTAACCCAAATGTAAAGTACCAATTAGCACACCGGGTAAATCGAAATTTTGATGTATCCGAAAAGGCTGCCCAAATGCTCAGCATTTGAGCCCATTTAGCTTGCCTACAAAGGCGACGATTTAGCGTCCTACAAAAGACACAACAAAAGTTGGCCTTTTCAAGAGGCTGCTAAAGAATCGCCGAGGATTTTCCTATTGGATTCCGAGATAAGGTGGATTCCGCCGCGCCGATTTCGGCTGACCAACCTCATGACCACACTCTACAGTGGCGGCGGGATCTGATGCCACCCCCCCCAAAAATGATGGGGCCCCAATCGACTCCACTTGCATCAAATGTTCCAGAAATGGGCTGTTCTATTTTTAGGGGTGGCATCAGATCCCGCCGCCACTGTATGTACCACACTGGCACGTGATCGCCCCACTTCGTGTCACTCACGCCAAGCGGTAGTGCGGCACCGACAACCCCGAATGATTACCAATTAGTGGTACAGTCAGTCGTCTCCGTAGAAAAGCTTCTCGTCCTTCAAATCCGGCCCAATCCTTTGACCACCGCAGCCAATTAATTTTTGTTCAGAATCCATCATTCAACACAAGACTCAAGTACTACAGTCGCTAACCCCGAAGCGAAACAATACTAGGAAGCGAAACGCCCGTCAAATACAAGGTCAATGCTTTCCCCTGGGGCCAAATCTTTGCATCCAAGGAATACAAAAGGAATTGTCTTGAAAGCCCTCTCACCACCAGCAATAGCGTTGTTTATTTGGGCTTCGTTTACGCAGGCAAATGCACCAATGCGAAATATTATTTTCTCCGATGGAATTATGACCGGTGATGTACAGTAGTGATATAGAAAGTCATTTTGAACCGGATTGCATCGAAAGTACTGGACAAACTCGTAGATTTGCGAAGGAATCAAGGATGGCTCATTTTGTTGTGTTTTGAAGTGTTTCGCTATGACGTTATTTGGCGATATTTGACTCGTCCCCAAAATTGCCCTCGCTCTCAGCGAAAACAGGCTCAAACCGCTCAAACTCTTTTGTTACGCGGTAGCTAGAAGGCCAATTAGCAGGTCTATAACAAATCTTAGGCTGTTTGGTATTCTGATTGTCCCAGAATCCAGCGGAAACACTGATCGTTTCGCTTCGGGGTTAGCGACTGTATGCCGGATCTTTCAAATTTTCCTTATGTGTTGTGGAGGTGCTCGGTTTTCTGAACGCCGCTCTTTTCTTTCCCCCACCACCCGCCGAACTCGTCAGCTCTCGTCCTCCCCCATTCGTCACCCGCTCCGTCTCATACAACCTTCTTCATGCTGATGCACCGAACTCACTGCGGCCCCCACAGCTCCCTTCCCCCCTCTATGGTCCATGGAGCTCGCTCGTCGACGCATCAAGTTACTAAGTGGTACGCGCTGGTTCCGTCCCCGGACTTGACACTGACCTGCCCCCATAGTCACGAGTGACCAAGTACCGGCCACGGCGCCTCCTCTCCGCAGGGCCCCTCACGGACTGACTTGCTACTGTCAGTTTGCCGCTTGATTCCTTTCTGCTGTGTGCATTCGGTGAAGTCCTTTCCCTTCGGCTGCATACTTACGAAGCTAATGCCCCATTCTTTGATCGCAGCCTCCCGCAATTGCAATGCGGTCTTGACGTCGTTTTGCTGGTTTCATCAGGTTGAATGTATTGGTGTGTGAAAGCTATCTTCGCTCTCTTCTAGTTCATCTGTTCTGCCACCAGGCTTCAACTTTTGAAGGCAACGCACGAGGGCTCGGTAAGCATTTCACCTCTCCCACCTCTATGCACGCTCGCCTGCTTCACGAATCACAATGCCCTTGACATCTAGGGCCTCGTCTACGTTTCGTTCCTTCTCTTTTCATCTTTTTCAAGTCTCGGTCGACGTCTTCGCTGTTCTGTTGAACAGTTGGATTATCACTAATTGTAGTGTTTCACCCTTTTTTCTTCTCACCGTGTTTTGAGTTTTGTTCAAGTAACCTGTTAATCCTGCTGTTCTGTTAATCTGTAGATCAATGTATTCGGTATATCACGCTCAATATAAATGATTGATGAAGACCGATTTGAACGGTTTTGTTCAACAAAAGTCGTGCTTAATCCTCGTTAAACAGGTTCAAGCTCGGCAGGGCTGCCTGGTGCGCCGCCTACTGGCTGTTTAAGTAAACGATGGCTTAACCTGATTTGCTGTCGAGACAGGGATTGTTTAATCAAACTTCATATGGTTACTGGTTGATAACTTGTAACGTGACAATGGCCGTGAACCAGCGTATGGAATTGAAATTTGAATGTCAGCGAGGTGCCGTGAGCATCAGATTCTGCACTGACACGTGCACCGAGTGAGCTTGAATGTGAAATGGTTATCACCTGAGCTTGAAATAAGTATTTGATCGTTAGCGTCAGGCAGTGTGTGCGCGGAAGGCGCTTGAGTGTGAATGTAAGTCGCGGGTGACTGATGCTCTTCGGGGAATGGAAAGAGAACCAGAGGCAAGCCTTTGAGGAATTATGGATTCAAGTGAATCAGCGCGAGATGTGGTATGGTTGAAAAGCAATGAGCAAATTGCGAAGGAGAAATGCGAAGCGACGGTATTGAGAGAGTAGAGAGGCCATAAGGGACGCCCCAGGGAGCTAAATGGAAATGCTTGACCAGGAAGGGGTATTTTATGTGAATGGCGGGGAAAAATTTGAGCCTTGAAAGAAATGAGATCACTTTAACCGTGGATGTGAGCATTGGAAGGCAACATTGAGCATAGATGCGAATGGAAAGTGTAGCCGGACGAGATGTCGCTGAAGACATCGTCATAAAACGTGAGGTAATTCGTGAGATTGGAGATTACTGAGGCTAGACATCAGAATGACGCCGACTCTAGTGTGAAGGGTGAGAGATAAGTACGCGTGTGTGTGAATGGTTAGCCACTGGGCCTGGAGGAGATCGTGCAACATGATGAAAAATTGGTGTGAGCTTGAGTGTGAAAATGTTTCATCGCTTTGGCATTGATGCAATAGTGCGAAAATTAGAGGGAATGAAGGTGTAGTTTCAATGGCAGAGATTGGGATGTATTAACCAGAAAGGTTGAAGGGCTAAATTCTCAGACTTGAATAGGAAGCTGAATTTCAACCGTAGATCTTGCTTTAAGACGCGAACTAAAATTGAAAACATACGATAAGATGAATGTGATTTCGCGAAGGCGACTCGGAGAACATCGCGAAATCAAAATCCCAAGAATTGTGGTGCGTCATCGAGATTGGACTGCGTGGACTTGCGAGTCTTGAACATGAATGCGAGGGGTCGATTGTTTCCCCTCCTCCAAGGGGAAATCCCTCGGCCGGGAAAACGCGTTTTCGGCGCCCAGAAAAGCCTCGGAATGACCGAGTGCTTTCGCAATTATCATCCTTAGTACTTATCTATATTACAATTGAGGACCCCCGGTCCCTGCCAGACAAATCAGCCAACATAATTTGTCTTCCCTTCATTCGTATTGGCCAAAGGCCCCACAATGCCGTCAACCGCCCCACTATGTCGTCAGGATCTGTTGAGATGTTGAGTTCTTGCCACCAGACTCCACCCATGAGCTCCTTGCATTCTAACTATTGTATCACCATGCCCTCGACTGGACACCATTTACGCTCACTGTTACCTGCAACACCGTCCATGACTCGACCTGAACATTTCTTTCTCGAAACAAAAGAGGAATCTCGAGTCCGACGCAAATGTCAACAGGAATTCGGCTCAGGTTTCAAACCCAAAGGAAGCGCAGCTTCAGCAATTTGACCATTTCAAAAAACGACCTCATTCCAGCGTCGTTCAGCTGGCCAAAGAAAGAGAAGGGAGAGGGAAGCAAAGAGAATTCAACCAAAGGTGATGGCCTTCCGTGTCTCCTTGACAAACACGAACCCATATATCCAGCCACACGTAGTTCTGTCGCTCAGCGTGCCCGCCCTCAACGTGAACTCGCCGCCAAAATTGAGGATTTGTTGGATATCAAAGAATACGACAGTCAACAGTCGCGAGCGCAGAAGCTGAGACGGAAAGTAGAACAGGGTGAACGGAGGTTGAAAGCATTCCCGGATTGTGGTATGTTGTACTTCAGTCATATATTGTATCATGATATGGAGGTTTGTCTCCTTCAACAGATCACAGTCGGGCGTTAGACGAAGCACTGGATCATGAATGGAAGCTCAATCAACCACGACGCGAAGATCGATCGACATCGAGAAAGTCAACGCAGTAAGTTCCTGAGATATGAAGGGAAACTTCGTAGCGGGATGTATAATCAGGAAGTACACCGTGAATTGTCGCTTAGATAGCAGACAAGACAAAATGATATTAATTAATTACCAGGAAAGTCGTCCGACTCAAAAGTTTAGATACAACCTATTAGTAGGAGGCTGCGAGGTTGACAACCAGCAGGCATCTTGATATTGCGAGCTAAAATTGTCAACGGCGCGAAACTTCCGTGCTCAGTTTCAATTCAACGTAAAACTGTGTATCCCGTAGCGAAGCACGGGCTCACTGCTAGTCTATATAAGAACCAAAGACTTCGTGTCTGGGTGGGACAAGACAAGACAAACGAAAGGGACATTCGTATTGGCTGACCGCTAACAAAATGCCGTGAACCGCCCCACTTGTTGTCGAGATGTTGAGTTCGTGCCCCACGCTCCACGCCATCTCTCTGCACGATGTCAATTCACTCGATGCTCAACCATGCCCGCCACAACGAGCCGTCTTCGCTCACTGCTGCCCAAGACGCCCTCTATGACTCAGCCGGAGCCCTTTTTGCTTAGCAGAACAATGGAGCGCGAGGGGAATCTCGGCGAGCTGAGTGCAGTCAGTGGTGTACCTGTGGAGATCAGAGCGAATCCTGTTTCAAGGAAGAGTCGGAATCAGGTCAGCAATTCAACAAAATCTCGTGCCGGACCCGTTCAAAAGTAATTTTTCCTTAGTCCGAGTCTGAACGGCGTTCGGCGGGCCAAAAGAGACGAAGGAAGAGAGAAGCAAAGGAAAAAGAGAACGATGGTCGTTTGGTACGCGAGACTTGCGCTGATCTGAGGGGCACAGTCAGGCATTGTAAGGCCTGTAAACTTGCCACGATCATTGGCTCAACGAGCACGTCGGCAACGAAAGCTCGCTGGTGAAATTGAGGATCTATTGGACTTGTATTGGACATCGAGGGATATAAAGGTTGTCATAGGTCTCGAGCGCAAACGCTACGGCGGAGAGTTGAACAAGGCGAACGAAGGTTAAAGTCATATCCCGAATGCGGTACGTGTCTACCCAATTGGAGCTGTATTGTCGGCTTACTGTTTGTTCCTCACAGATCCAACTCAGGCATTAGATCAAGCCCTCGACCACGAATACGATATCAATCAGCCTCGCCGCAATGACCGATATCGGGAAAGTTACCGAAGTAGGATGCTTCGGTATGAGGATGAGGTTCGGCGAGGTGTTTATGCTGAGGAACAACGACGGGAGATGATGCTTGGATGGCAACAAATTTCCCCAGGCATTTCAAAAACGGTTTAAGATGAAATTCTTGCATTGTATTTACTATATGTCTCGCACACAGGAGTCGACCAAAGGTCGGCGACGATTGGCACTGGCACCTGGTTTTTGTAGGGCAGAAGAGCGGAATCCCATGGCAAAGCATGGGCTCACTGCTAGTATCTACTTATATATAAACCTTTCGCAAGCTCTCAACGCCCTCAGTCTTTCATCCCACTTATTCCAAGATATTTACGCTCGGCGTCACGCATCACATTGTTCATTGGAATCTACTCTCAGAGAGTCTGTTTGAAGCTGTCCAGAAATTCTGTGCAGAACTCGATATTCTACCATCGATGCCCATTGTCAATCTTGAAACTCCGACTGCTGAAACTCCAACCACTGAAACTACTTCGGAGATCCCATCCAAGCGAAAGAGAAAGAGAAAGGAGGTGCTACAGGAGGGTGAGATGATCATGAAATTTTCGTCAATAAACTTTTCGTAAACATCTAGCTACCACAATTCTGTAAAGACTACTCGTATTCATTTTCTGTGTCTAAAATTTAAATAATCTCGCTTCATTTCATTGACTTGCTCAAGCAAAGCAAGCTGCGCCCGAATATTATCCTGTTCAAGCTCCTTGTCGAAAGCGTCTGAGTCCTGTGCAGCAGTACCCTCTAAACAATTGGGAGGCATCTCATTGTAATGGCGGCTACGAGATCGGAGACTATGCCGATCAAGATGCTTGGCATGACCTCCCTGGGGACCAGCAAGCCTATGTAAGCCAGTTTGAAACAAGTCAACAACAAGATGTTCTGATTTTTTGTCCTTTGAGAAGTCAAAGATGCTGGATTATATAAGATGCTCCAAAAGTAGAACCACATCTTTTCTCTGCGAAACATCATGATGCCGTTGATCTTCATCAAATACACCCAGCTCTTCAAACATCTTTTCTGTAAGCTCCTGGACATGGCCAATAGCAGGTGTGATTTTCTCAAGTAAACCTGGTCGAACATTGACTGAATGGCAATGACCCTTAATCACCTTGTTGAACTGCTCAACCCGAAAATCTGTGTCTTTGAATGTTGTACGTTTTCCTTGAGTATTCATGAACATCCCTGCACGGAGAACTTCAGCCGTTTCTGGTGGCCAGTCATGAATTAAATTGTGGAGCAGTTCCATAAGTTCATTTGCATAATTGTAACTGCCGCCAGCATAAAAGATTGGTGTCCATAATTTCAACATTCGCTGAACTCGTTCCGAATGTCCATGCTTTACTGCATGGCACATTTCCCTCATTGTCATCAAACAACATCAAAGAATCTAAGCCAAGCATACAAGTAAAAATTGGTTGAATTCCGGATTCGCAACGAATTCAACTTGTTGAATACAAACTACAACTTGACTCGGAACCAAACTTCAGTCTGAGTCACTGATCCACACCGATAATTTGCGGTGGAGGCGTGTGGGCGCCGACTGGTTGAGTAATAAACACGCAATAGATCATTGTGTCTCTGCTTTATTTCTCTGTCTGGGGTAATCAAGAAACGTCTGGACCATTCAAGTACAGTCACCTATTTCCTTTCGCTTTATCGTACAGTATAAGCTTAGAACCATGGATGATGGTCTATTCAGTTCAGATGCAGCCCCATCCATAAATATTTGGAATCTGATTTTGCCTCTTATGTAGTGAGCTTAGACTGAGCGTGTGCGCTCCCAAATGGTTGAAAACCGGATACAAAGAAAATGTGGAGGCCAAAAACGACTCCCGCTTAATGTTATTTGAATACTTGTGAGCATAGGCATCCACTGAGTCCCGAAAATGCACAGCTAAGTGGTACATGTTATAACCGACTCGGAGTAACTTGCGTAAAGATTATCCGTTTAGTGCACTAGTTTGTTGTGAATGGTGGGAGCAACGGAGTTCGACGGTTGCAAAGCCAAATTCAAAACGATGAACATAAGACTCGAGAGGAAATGACTGATCTGTGGCGCGAAGCTCTACCCAATGAAATGGCAGTGAAATTGAAGGCAGTTCGGGCAAGCCAAGTGAAGCGCCGCAAGATATGAGTGAAATAAAATGCAATACAAGTAGTTGCAAGTTGACTACGATGGCTGGCCGTCGTCTTGAACTGCGGGATCGGTGGTTGATCTATCATTGCTCAACCGACTTGTGGATGCTTCGATTTTGCGAGCCCAAGCCCCGCTCTGTTGCCGCTCTGTAATATAGGACGTCGCAGTCGAGTCAGAATTCCGTATATTGAGCCAAAGGTACGAGGGGAGCGATCATAGGGACAACATTACACCCCAAATTAGCAGCAAGTTGCCGTGCGGCGTGCAACAACGATTTTACCCAAGTTCAACTTTGGTTCAACTTGCCGTGTATGGGATCACAGGTGCCGTCCAATGCCGAAGCTCCGTGAGGTGCCGAGCCTCTCCCGCCTCCCTCTATGCCGAGTGTCGCCACAGGCCGTAGGTAGCCGCAAAACATCGGCCGTTGAATGGGAGTAAAGTAAGGTTCAGTCGATCAAGTAAAGTAGAGTAAAGCAATTAAAAGTAAAGTTAAGTTAAGTACGGGTAAAGTACAAGTAAAGTAAAGTAAAGTTCAAGTACAAGTAAATTTACACACCGAAGAGTACGTAGACGAGTAAAAGTACATTGGAGGTGTTCAGTGAGGGCAACTAAGTTGGGATATATATGGTGTTGCTTACCGGAGTACTTACCTCTCGTGTTCATGAAATTCAGATCAATGAAATGCTAGCATTGTGCCTTGAGGAGGATGAAGCAGGAAAACGTGTCGAGTCCCCATTTGACTGGATACCGCGACTCCCTTACTCGGTTTGTTTTCCCATACGCACGTGTCAGTCACATGATACGCTGGAAACAAACAATCATCACGTTAGGGAACACTGCCACCTGATGAGTCTTTGCAGACGAAACGTTGCGCCCAAACGTCGTGGGTCCCCGCCCGTCTTCTCTCTCTAGCATATCACCTCTGTGGTCGTCGCCGTCGCTCGCTCCTCCTCCTCCCGCGAGTTTGATCATGATGGCCGGTCACAAGTGGTGACTGAGTCTGCGTGACTTGGGTCCCCGCGGCTTGAATAAACCGTTTCGGGATTCAGTATTTGGCATCGGCCGCGTGCCGAGCGACCAGTTTATTCGTATCGGGAATATTTTGGCACTATTGGAATCATTCACGTGTCTATCGTGTGTGAATTGCAGTTTGAGCGCCGCAGGCGGAAAAAAATTGTATTTAGCGTCCCAAAACCTCAGTTTCGAGCCTACAAAGCCACTCCGATAATCGGCTGAGCCACGGGTGAAATTCCCCTTTCCTTCCTTCCCTTCTCTCCTCCTCCTTCCTTTTTGGGATTTTTTCATTTTTCTCTTTTGGGATACCCACAACATCAGTATTTTGCCACTTCTCCTCCCCACCCTTCTCTTCTCCTCTCTCCTTTCCACTCATGGACGACGCGACTGGCTCATCCCTCCACACTCTCGAGGTTCCCCACACCACGGCCGATGTTGTATTCACGGTGAGCTTCTGTTTAGAAGCTAGGCGTCATTGAATGGCTCTGCAGCAGCGAGTCTGCGCCCGGTTCCCCGGCTTCCAGCAGTCACCCCAAGGCTTCGTTCAGACGATTGGAGGAATGGAGGGAGAGCGGGAAGGTTTTGATTCTGAAGGTGCGGACCAGTGTTTATTATTTGCCCAATTTCTCTCTGATATTTTCATAATCCTGTTCTATACCTCGCCCTGCGGCTGGGTCAACGTCTCCCATTTCCCGCTCTGTCATTCGTTCTCTTGCGGATTTCGATTTCAAGAACAAAGACACCGGGATGAAGGAATAAATGCCTCTCAGTCTGTGTACCATACCTACCGCTCTAGTTATTTCCTCCCTCTCATTTCTTTTTTCCTTTGCGCAGGGATAGCTATTGGCGGAATAATTGCACAATTAAGGCCCCGGGATTGTTCAGTACGTTCGATAGACAAGTAAGTTCGTGGAGTTTTACCATAGTTTGACTGTACTAAGTCATAAATTTAATCAATAAACGGAACGACCTGATTGGTTTGTTGAAATACGGACTTGACTTCGATAGACGACATTGCGGGAAACGCCGGGTTTGCGATACGCTTCATCACGAGGGCGCGCAGATGCCAAAATGCCGTGGGAAATCACGCGGCAGGCGTCCGGAAGGCGTAGTAGGCATACGAAAAGCGGAGTACATAGGCGGTCGAACCGTAGAATAGGCGCTCAGCACCATCAATAGGCGTTGGCGAGCGCCTATGCTACTAAAGTTGTCGTGCCTCATAAATCACATAAATTGATGAACAAATACATAATAGACGCAGATTGGCTGGGAGAATATGATTCTGAAATTTCAGTGTTCCACCTTAAGCCCTTATTAAGGGCTCCTCTGAAGGCTAAGCCCTTAAGAGGCTTTTAATAAGACTTATTAAGGGTTCATATCAAGGGCATATTAAGGGGCCTTAGAATGAAAAATGAGGATTTTTCTAGGCATTTTCAGGTGGAGTTCTAAGCCGCTTTTGCTTCTTACAGCTTGCTCCTACTAATTTTGATGTTTATGGACAGTTGCATCAGCCTATTAATTGCTCCCTCCACTAACAGAATCTGAAATGCGCGGAAGGCGCAGTAACCTCAGTCTCCCGCCTAGTAAGTGGGATGAAAGACTGTATTAAATACCTGAAATGCGCGGAAGGCGCAGTAACTACAAAATGAGTAAATACAAGTAGCACAGGTAACTAAAAGACTTACCCTCAGTCTCCCGCAGTAAGTCTCTTTATCTGCTTATATTTACGTTTTGATCAGTAAATATGTCACGTCACGGTAAATCGCCGCATCGGCATCAAAATGCCATCAGCTGTCAATCTGTTGCCTGTTTAGGAAACAAGCTGCACCCTCGCGCGCTCCTGCATGTTGGGTGCTCTAATTGGAGGATCATTTCGATTTACGAGGCCATTGAGTCTTACAAGCTACCTGCTGGAAAAAAAAACAATGTTTTTAAAGCCCTTTTTCGTGAGAAACAAGGCAATATACATACAGGGTTGCATTGCTGAGCTCAAGGAACAATACAGCTATATTTCTGGACCCAACAACTCATTATTTAGCTCAGACTAAGAGAGGTATCAGGGGGGAACGACTCTCGATTGAGTTGATGGCTCTTGGGATAGAAAATTGGACTCAGTTGGAATCAGTGGCTTGTTTGCCACTTGTGCATGCTCTTTAAGAGGTAGGACTCCTGTATATAGGGTCAAACTATACTCTATATTCATTAATCATGCAATATTGACATCAGGAACGTTCCCTCAACTCCCTACTGAAGCTGAGGAAGCAGCACATTCCAAATCACGAGGTTTTCACAAAAAAGTAATTATTTGGGTCGGAAACGGGCTCCCGTACTCAGGAAATGGGCTAGAGTGCTCATATACATTCACCAGGACTGACCCTCGACGTCAGTGCGGGACTGCACACGCGCAAGTCCGATATTGCTCTTCAGTATTGTTTTGATGGGATGATGTAAGTTGGCTGATTTGCGTGTCGTACACGTCAATAAGACGCGTTTTTTAGAGCGTAGAATATGATGTCATGCTTATACTATTATATGACACGCTCAAAACGCGTCTGAACGATGGCAAACGCGCGGACTGACGCAGTAAGTTGAGAAAGTAAATCCTGATCTACTGCGTTAGGAAAGCCCTAGACCGTTAGCCGAGGGCCGATTTACAAAATTTACGATCTTTACCGTAAATTTACCCAGCGTAAGTGCTTACGCTCTCCACATTCACTTACGCAGCAAAATAAATTCGATGTGCTTTATTCTGGCACACCCTGCTCTCACCACTCTTTGAAGAGGATCCACTAGGCCCACTGGATGATTCTGTATCCTCAGAATGTTGAAAGAGACTGCATATTTGGCGTAAATTCGCGTCGAAGCCAAGTTGAACATCCCGAAAAGGAATTCAGCGGGTTCTCTTCACTGTTTCTCCACTAAATGTACCCGGGACACCGATTCCGTCGAAAACTGAGGCTAACAGCTGGAAATACACAAAAATCACAGTATATTCTCCTCATTTCGGCTCGTATCAATTGCATGAAGCTCTCAGACTAATATGCAAATACATTTACACGTCTTACCGAGGTAGCAAAGGTTTTGGAACGACAATATAGCGCGACCAACCCGCCGCCGCCTACGAAAGCAAGTTACCCGATTGGGAACGATCACCGAGCGATCAGGTCACGCAGCGGCATCTCGTATTCAGCTATGATAGGCTTTATATGAGTTGTTGAGGTCTTTCTTTTGAAAAACTGGGCTCACGGTTGTTCCTGCAAATATAGGCCCAAGCAGCAGTTTCACGTTCTCCGGAGTGGAGGCCATGAGGGGGAGAGGGGCAGGGACTGGAATAAGTCACTTGGTTAAGTACATAATAGGTTACATACTTTGCATGCTTCGAAGTTCTAGGGTCCCTGATGCATGTGGCTCATGTGAGTCATTCTTCGTAACTTACGTGATTGGTCAAAGCTGACACTGCCATGCGATCCGTGTGGGAATTCATACTTGTTGCCTGCGGCATTTCGTCCCCCAAGTGAGGCACTGGGCCCATTATTATTATGTTTTGTCCGAAAGCATGGAAACCGACGAGACTGAAGCCGCCCTTGGGAGAGTCTCTTGGGGTGATGATTCAATCGCGTCAGATGATCATCCAGCGCCGGACTTTGGGGCCGGAAATTGAGGGCCTTTGCTATCCAGTAAACACTTATATTAGCCAGATCCGTGAGAGTCGGACCTGTGCCCTATACAGTGCCGGACACGCAAAGTCGACAACTTTGATCTTCCCTTTATGGAAGGTGTGACATACCCCCGGATTTTTGTGTAAAACAGTCGCTAAGCATCCAAGGAAAATTATGAGAGCTTTATATGCTCCTTTTCAGTGACGGACTTGACGGCCACTCGTCGGCATCAAGTCGGCATAGCTGGCACGTGGCCGAAATCGGAGGTGCCAAATAGAAAAATGTTATTTAGCACCCGGGGTATTCCGGCACCCGGGGGTGCCAAATAGAATTTTCCGACAAAAACCGTAAAACAGCTGTAATGACCGGTGACCGATCTCTCGTGTGAAGACAAAAAAATTCGGCCACGTGCCAGCTATGCCGACTTGATGCCGACGAGTGGCCGTCAAGTCCGTCACTGAAAAGGAGCATATAAAGCTCTCATAATTTTCCTTGGATGCTTAGCGACTGTTTTACACAAAAATCTGGGGGTATGTCACACCTTCCATAAAGGGAAGATCAAAGTTGTCGACTTTGCGTGTCCGGCACTGTATAGGGCACAGGTCCGACTCTCACGGATCTGGCTAATATAAGTGTTTACTGGATAGCAAAGGCCCTCAATTTCCGGCCCCAAAGTCCGGCGCTGGATGATCATCTGACGCGATTGAATCATCACCCCAAGAGACTCCAAGGGCGGTTGTCTTCACACGAGAGATCGGTCACCGGTCTAGCTGTAATCAAAAACTTGACGGTTTGGCCGGTGCCGATTGAAGACCGACGGTGTGATTTACACGCTAAGATTCGGCGCCTCGCAAAATCTATCTATAATAAAAGACACTACGGGACCGCAGGTCCCGTGATAGTTCACGTGAAAAAGCAGGTGACTTTTCACACGCGGTCCCCGGCGACGCGCGCCGGCGAGTGCAGCGAGCGGCAGTGCGGCGCCGCGGGCACGGAATCCAGGGAAAAAAAAACATGCGGGGTTTGCGAGCCGGCCCTGCCGAAGGCGGGGTGCTTAAGCTTGTATCCTAAACTTGAAAACAGCACCGGGCCATCAGAATTGATGGATCACATGCTTTTTTCATGTGACTTTGACACCAAACCACGGGACCACACGAGACGTCGCGAGCGGAGCGAGCGTAGCGGGGTTTGGGGCAGCCAGCCCCAACAAGCTGTGTGACCGAACGGAGGGAGGCCGGCGAGCGCAGCGAGTCGGCCGTGCCGGAGGCAGGGAGCTAAAGCTTGTCTATAATAAAAGACACTACGGGACCGCAGGTCCCGTGATAATTCACGTGAAAAAGCAGGTGACTTCTCAATCAACTTCGGCACGGAGCCACTCGCTGCGCTCGCGGCGTGCCTACGGCGGTCGCACAGCTCGTGGGGGCTGCCGCGTGGCCTCGGACTTCGGGAACGGCCGGCAGTCAGTCATGCAACTGTCAATGTCACGTGACCTCGGAACGCGCGCGCCGAAACAGAATTGACGCTTCAACCTTGCTTCAACCTCATGGATAGATATGTCCTACCTATATAGTATGTGTAGTTGCTCAATGGATGTGCTCCCTCTTTTCTTTCTCTCCTCTATGACGTGTATTTTGGTATTTCTTACACTTCTAGCCATTTGCTTAGTGGCTTGTTGCAGCTGATTTTTTTTTAGCGCTTAGCATTAGCACTCAACATCAGCTTAATCCTCCACATTATCTTCTGTTACTGAATGTATGAGCCAGATCAATCAGTCAATGCTTTCTATCAAGCAAAATTAAATTAAATAGGTCTACGCCTCCAAATACTCCACAGCGCATATGAAATGCAGCTCAGGGGCAAGAGCGTGTCAATCGCATTCTGGATAGCCCTGTACACCGGAGATTGCCTGTACAGCAACCAAATTTTGTTCAGGTTAACTGGAATGGCCAGCAACTTCAACTTACACCTCGCACAGCTGGCCGAATTGCTGAGATACAGAACACTGGGGATGCTGGTGCTTTGGCAGAACAGAATGATAACCAGGATATGCAAAGTCCACCTCCGTCACCAACACCTAGACCTCAAGGTCCAGATCCACCTCTGGTGCAGCAGAATCCTGTACAGCCAGTGCAAAATATAGTACAAAGACAGGGACTCATCAGGAAAAACCCAGATGCTATGTGGTACAACACCCCCCTCCCAGGTTTCCTCCAGAGTGCCACATAGATTCCATAGCCGGTCATAGACGGTCATAGACAATTTACTCTGACGACTATGACTGTCTCTGGTGCGCTATATGGAACTGCATAGAAACCTGGGAGGTGGCTCTCGTACTTCATAGACATACATAGATTTCCAGACTGCATCATAGAATTTTGGGTTTTTCCTGATGGAAATGCTCGACCCAATGCTCAAGCTCGAAGAAGACCAGTTGCTAGAGAGCCACATCCTGAGAATCCTGACCTCTGCTATATTGCACAAGTGGCATTAAATATACAGGATATTCTTACTGAATTTCAATTTCCTGAGCTTTTCAGCAGTTGCATGAGTACTTAGAATAGAACGACGAGGGGGCCGCAGTGTACTATGTAGTATGTCATTCAGTAACTTGCATGTACGGACTGAATCAAGCTTCCCTATCAGAATATAAACTGAGGTGGCTGGAAGCCGATAGAGCTCGATCGGAACAAGAGCTGCTGGAGTGCAGGTGCAGGAGCACACGGAGGGGCACAAGAGAGAAAGACTCAGAGGTCAAGATGGGGGTTAAGAGTAAGAGTGATTGATTGTAGACCATACTCAACTACGGGAAGTATATAGATGTAGATAGATATCAAGAGATAAGGAAATGATGCGAACGAACAAATTCATGTCCTGACACTCCCACCTTCGCAACAAACACCGATAAAGTCTATTTCCAAACTTTGAACGGATTCTGGGCAATTTTTAGCTCTCGTTTATGCTTTCTTTGTATCCATAGCCCTTTTGATTGCATTTCTCTTGTTACGGGCTCCGTAATACACCAATTTTTTTTCATGAATACTAATATGCTAACTGAACTTACAACGCACGAAACAGTCTTCGCATCCGCATTCGCCATTTTGACCTTACAGCGTTCCACACACACCACACTTCAAGAATCAGACGCGAAATATCAGTACCATTGGACGCAACCATCATTTGCAGTATGAAACAAACACGCTCATAGCAATTACAACACTTCGATGTAGAGATTCGGTGGTTTACCCAAATCGCGCCACCCTGGTTCCCAGACAAGGTCGTCGAGCTTTTGCACTGTTTGTGTTTGGTAAGAATCAGGTGAAATCGAATGCAGGTGACGCACCGATAAGTGTCAGAGCCATTTCTGCGTAACAGGGTCGAAACAAGTTGAGCGAGAGTAGCGACCGCGCACGTAGTCAAGCACGTGCTTTCTTTCTTTTTTTTTCTTTCTTTTTCCAGGGACTCCTGCAACTAATTTTTTTTTTCTTTTTTTCTTTTTCTTTTTGCAGAGATTGGCGGGCCGGCAACAACTGGGGGAGCTTAAGATTACGTACATACGATTAAATATGAGGTCCATACCGTAATGTAAGCGTAATTAAATCCTCTGACTTCATGACGAAAGAATATCTTATCTCGCCATATAGGAAATGACTTGGCTCACACGATGGTCATGAGAATGGTCTAGGTACATTTAGTCTTATGGGAATAGGGTAATCGAGAGAATAAAATATTGAAGACGGTTATTATATAGAAATTTTGTCGTGATTGCTTGGTGATTGCCGTGATGTGAACGACTTGTCCGGTGAACGATTTGGGTGACGGGTGACACCCAGTGAACAACCGATCGTAATAGTACAGTATCTCATTAGATAGTCGGATCCTGTGCCGATCTCGTGCGAAATGACTTCTCTCGTGTTGTTCTCATAAGATCAGTTTGTCTCACAGCCTCGTGAGGCATCATAAAGTCTCATGACGTGATTTCCAAATTTCCGACTCACATAAAGATCCCCGACTTTCATTCATTGCATACCAATATGAAATTCATGCAGTTGAAGGGAGCCTCTACAAACGATGTGACTCGGCCATGTGAATCTGGAACCCCATGAAATTGATTTCACTGCAAAATTCAGTGAATCGTGGATTTCATGGGCCAGCTATGGGAAAGTCAGGGAGTTCTACTTCCTCAGTGTAACATCAGTAACGCGTTACATCAATCACGTGGGGTAGGTTGCTGATGAATGAGATCTACCTTATAAGCTTCCTTTTTTGGAAACCCATTAACGACGCGCCGATACTGCAAGAGCGCGTCGTTCGACATAAAATACGTGTAAGCTCAGAATCAAAGCATCTTGTAGCTCACAGAAACACCCCACAGCTACTCCTGTAGATCGAAAACTATCCAGCGTGCTGTTTAAGGCTAACACTACCAAAAATGGTAAGACATCAAATTCAAACCCAAAGAGCTTGGTGCCCACTGCGAGGTCTCATGTTGAAGATAATCACAGTGAACTCCCCACTCAAATCGGCCTAACAAGTGGAAAGAACGCGTCAAACGCGTAAAGGTATGCCGGAGATGCTTCCTAAAATGGTCTGCTTATATAATAAGGGATGGTAACGGTAATCAGACCGCGGTAACTAACAGACTCTATAACGAGTTATCGAGTGTGAGTCTGTGCAAGAGACTAAATATTCTGCCGCCTCGAGGGACTGATTTGACACTCAGGATCAACGAAGGATCAATACAGGTTCCAACTGGCATAGAAACGGTTGCTCACAGGATGTTCCGCACACTGATCTGCCTGATGAAAGTAAGTAACCGTTTGATCGTTTGTTTTATTTTTGTTTACCGTTTGTCGACCTCGGCAAAACAAACGAAAAAAGAAACGGATTGTATAACCGTGTAAAACGTTTGCACACGGAAACGGTTGGAGCCTTAACTGTAGGGTTCGGTGACAATTAGGTTTGGAGGAAAATAATTATTTGTTAGGTCAATTGTCAGGCTGACAGTCAGACCTGTCAATTGACAGTTGACAATTAGGTAATCACCTATATCGGGAAGTTTTGTATCTACCAGCTGCAAAGGTGAAAGGGAAGATGTAGCTGCCTTACCACTGACAATATTCCTTGATCTTTCCTATTTAGTGTATGTTTTGTGAGTTCCTATCCTAATGCGGAGGAATATGAGGTTCGAGAGTCGATTGTCACAGACTGGTCACCCGTACCACAAGCAAGCGGTTCGAAAGGACCTAATTGTTGGACGTGTGGTGGACCTCATTACAAGGATCAGTGTTCGCAGAATAAACCACGGTCTCCGATTCTGTATCATGGACGCGAAATTGTCAATGATACGGAGGAAGAGGAGGATAAACCTTCTCTGAGTACTATGCCACAGGCAACCGAGGAGTCAACTGAACATTTGAAGCAAATGTCGGAAGACGTTCCTGAGGATAACCTGGATGGTGAGCAGTATGATTCAGAGTACACTCTGGAAGAGTGCACTGAATACTCCGAGTACGAGGATGATGAAAGGTGTTTTCATCTCGTCGACGAGGATGGCGAGCTTCCGTTGTTAATGACAGTTGAGGATAGCAGTGACTCCGAATCTGAAACAGATTCGGAACTTTGTTATTCAGTTGCTGAATGGACCGACACTGATTCCGGCAAGGAATGTGATGAGTCGGTACCCATTAGTCCAATACGGACTATTCCAAATCCCAAGCCTAAGCGGCGCGAGCTGTCGCTTGAGGAACTTGGTTTATTTGGAGTCTGCGACGATTATTTGGATGACGAATATGTTACCGATACTGACATTGACAAACTAGCTCGGGAGATGGCTCATTGTCTTATCGACACCAGGAATCCTGAGGTCGTTATGGAGTACTTTTCAGCTGGACGAGAGGTTGATGATACAAAGTCTCGTGTTAGCACACGGCGGGGCGTTTATTTGAAGCGTTCAAAGGACCCTCGACCTCGTCCGGCGCGTTCCAAGGCAGAGAATTTCTGCCTGACCGCCTATGTAAAGATCAATGGCAAGTCGGCGTTTGCGCTATTCGACTCGGGTTGCACTACGGAAGCCAGTAGTCCTGAATTTGCGCGCGTTGCTGGGATCAAAGTATTCCCAATAAATACCGAAGTGACGCTTCAGCTGGGTACAGCAGGCAGTCGCTCGAAAATTAATCATGGGATGACTGCTGTTCTTGAATATGATGATATCAAGTTGGAGGAGTACCTTGATATTGTCAACCTTGATCGGTTTGACATGATAATTGGCACGAAGTTTATGCGCAAGCATAGAATTTCATTGGATTTTGAATTCAACACGATTCGAGTTGCAGGAGTTCCTTCAATCACTTTATCCGAGAAGGAGGAGTGTTGTGAAGTTGAACGCCGCAACTCCGCGCGTCGTGTTGAACGTTTTCATCAGCAATGACGTGAGGAGGCGGGAGATTATATCCCCGCCCCTGCACCGTCTTCAGTCAACGCCTCCGCGAAGATATATCCAATATCAACGCGTAAGGGGACAGTGACCCTGCAGGAAGTGCCGGACGAGGAAGTTCTTGCAGAACTGTCTCGTGAATCCCTACCACCCGAATTTCCTGTACTTTTAGAAGATACAGGAGAAATTATTACTGCCGATGGCGAAGTTTTCCCTGAAATGGTCATGGAATTCTCTCGTCTTTATTTTCCCGATAAGCATACGGTGGAACAGTCGCAGGAGCGCGCTAGAATTAACGCAATCCGCAACCCACCAAAGCCTAGACCAAAGGTAGAATTGCCTCAGGTTCTCGGCGATGAAGCAAAGGAACATTTATCACGAATGTTTCGTCTGACTGACTGACTGACTGAAGTTCTATTTAGCCGTTTCGTGCCGCTACTGAGTTGCATGTTCAGGAGATTGAAGCTGGAAAGCTCAAGTTTACTGAAGCCGATATTCCACGCCTACGAGATCATTGGATGGAAATTAGTCTTGATATTATGTCGGGGGTTCCAGAACAGATGCCACCGCTTCGCGCGGTGAATCATCGAATCCCACTTATTGACGAGAAGATGTTATACCACTATCATCTTCCTCGTTGCCCTGATGCAATGAAGCCGCAACTCAACGAGAAAATACAGAAGTATGTTCGCGCGGGTTGGTGGGAGCCGGTGCAGACAAATTAAGCTGCACCTATGCTTTGTATTCCCAAAAAGACGGGAGCACTGCGTACTGCGATTGATTGTCGCAAGCGTAATGCAAATACTCATAAGGATGTAACTCCATTTCCTGATCAAGACCAGATCAGAATGGATTGCGCTCGAGCAAAATATCGATCTAAGATTGATATGTCAGACGCGTATGAACAAATTCGCGTGATTGCTGAAGACGTTTGGAAAACGGCTTTCTCAACAATCTACGGGACATACTGTATGTCAGTCATACCATGCAAATTGGCGACTGTAATGCACCCGCAACATTTCAACGAATTATGACGATGGTGTTTCAACAATTTATTGGACGCTTCGTACATGTTTATCTTGATGATATATTGATTTATTCAAATACGATTGAGGAACATGAAATGCACCTCAGTCAAGTATTTGAAACTCTGCGAGCAAATCAATTCTATCTCAAGAAAGAGAAGTGTGATTTGTATTCGAAGAAAATGGACTGTCTAGGACATTTAATTGATGACCGTGGTCTGCATGCAGATGCGGATAAGATGCAAAAAATCCGAGAATGGAGAACTCCGCGTACCTATCACGACGTTCAACGTTTTCTCGGACTTGTGCAGTATCTCGCACAATTTCTGCCAGATATTACCGCGTACACGGGACCGCTTGCGGCGATTACACGCAACGGTGCTTCATTTTCGTGGAGACCGATTCATGAGTCTTGTTTTGAAACAATCAAGCTCATTTGTTGTAAAACTCCAATTCTTCGTCCTATTGATCCTACATTGAGTGAGCCAATCTGGATTATTTGTGACGCCTCGGTATCCGGCGTAGGAGCGATGTATGGTCAAGGACCAACATGGCAAACCTGCCGACCTGCTGGGTTCATGTCAAAGAAATTTACCTCGGCCCAGCATAATTACCGAGTATTTGAACAAGAAACTCTCGCTATTCTAGAAGCTCTTCTAAAATGGGACGACAAGTTAATGGGGTATCGTGTACATGTTGTCACGGACCACAAAGCGTTGGAATTTTTCCATTCTCAGAAGCGATTGTCGAGCCGACAAACGCGCTGGATGGAATACTTGTCACGATTCGACTTTGATATTCGGTATATCAAAGGGGAATTAAACAAGGGTGCAGATTGTCTGTCACGGTACTACGAAAATGATTTGTGGAACGAAGTCCACGATGAGCACGAGTACGTGAATGCGGATGTTCGTCTTGATCCTGAACAAGATGATATTCCATGGGACCGAAAAGTTGAGCTTGAGTCGATGCGCACAATGGGGGAGTTTCAACCACGCCGTAGCGCTCGACTTCAAAATCGACGAGAGCCGCGTGATAACGAAGTTGATGAGATGGAAGCTGCTGAAGAACCTGCGCTTCCTGCTCACAACGTGGCGGTTTCAAAGGACGAGGATCCAACAGTATTCAACTCCCGAACTCGTGAGGATACTGCCGGACCTCCACCGCCGATGACCGACCCTGTATTCGAGACGATTCGGAACGGATACAAGAAGGATAAATTCTTCAGCAGAATTCTAGAGAAACCAAAAGATTTCGCTGCATTCAAAGTGAAGCAGGGACTCATCTATTGCCTCAATCGAGGCAGAGCTCGAGAGGAAGTTCTCTGCATCCCTGAGGTTAAACTGGGGGAGCAATCGCTGCGTGGAGTTCTACTCGAACAAGCGCATCGATGCTTAGGCCATTTTGGGCCCCAACGAACCGGCGATTACGTTCGTCGGTGGTACTGGTGGCCGCGAATTTCTGTTGAAGTTCATCAGTATTGTAATAGTTGTGGGGTGTGTTTAGAAAACAAGCCATCCAGCCAGAAGCCCGCTGGTAAATTGCATAATCTGCCGATTCCAGTGCGGCCCTGGGATTCAATCTCCATGGATTTCCTGGGACCATTCCCGAAATCTGCGGGGTTCAATTATTTATGGGTAATAATGTGCCGGCTCACCTCAGCTGTTCATTTGATTCCCATTACCACTAAAACCCGAGCAACACAACTCTCTCAGATCTATATACGAGAGATTGTACGCTTGCATGGCTTACCTCGGTCCATTGTGTGCGATCGTGATTCAAAATTCACGTCGGCATGGTGGCGCGAGGTTCATAGACTGCTTGGTGCTAAGCTGTTGATGTCAACGGCTTTTCATCCGCAAACGGATGGTGCAACGGAACGCGCTATTTCGCAGATTCTACGGTCGATAATCAACCCGGATCAAAAAGATTGGGTTGAGAAGATTCCGTTAGTCGAATTTGCGCTCAATGCGAGCATAAGCTCAGCAACGGGCTACGCGCCTTTTGAATTGAATGGCGGATATATGCCGTCAATGATAAAGGAATTTACCTCAGAGTTGAAACCTCCACCAGGAGTGAAGGCGTTTGCCGAACGCGCGCTCTTGAATTTAGCGGAAGCGCATGATGCGATCATAGCATCGCGTGTTTTTGCCACGGAACAAGCTAACAAGCACCGGCGCGTAGTGCTGCCGGGAGCTGAGTTGGAGCTGAGCTCGAGGTGATTGCCCATCAGCTCGCTCGAGCTCGAAGTTGGGCCGAGGCAGCTTGGAGCTGACATCCATAAACGGAAGTTTCCGTCCCACGGTCCCCCGTCTCCTCGTTTCGAGCTACATTGCATTGTTTTGACCTCGTATGCACCTCAAAAATGTGGTACAATTCTCCAAAAAGTATAATAAACATATGCACAATAAAAGACTATACAGTTTATGAGTAAATTATGGAACAATACAAAGCACAATGATTATACAAGTGAATACAACGCAAAAATCAAACGGGCGAAGCCCAGGAAGATTCTATAAGATCCTTAAGCTCTTGAGTACGCCCTGCCGCAATCAACCTTTCTGCTACATCAGGGTCAATATCAACAACAGACAGATCTTCCTCGGTTACGACTAACTCGTCGCAAAATTTGATGCGATCCTGTCGATAAATAAATTTGAGAATCTGGAGCATTTCCATCATCTCGGGGGAGAGACTGTTGCGTAGGGAGGCATCTGTGTCCTTGCTGGAAGAGAAAACACGCTCGCATGGTACCGCTGAAGCCTGAACAGGCAATACATCGACCGCCACGCGAAATAGGTGCCGGAACCGATACTGGCGAGCCTGTAACAATTTAGAAACCAACACAATCACAAAGAATACTCGAAACTCACCTCCCAGTAGCGAAGCAGGTCGAGGTCCTCATATTCTGGATCCGATCCACCCAGAAGGCCCTCCCTCTCATATTCATTCAGCTCCGTGTCGACAATCTGCTCATCTTCGGCAGCCGCCCGGCGCTCCGCCTCGGCTTGCTCTTCCTCCGAAAGCGGCTGTGAATCTTGACTGCTTGGTGGAGATTCAATGTCGGAAGCAGAGAGCTCTTTTACAAGAGCACCCAGTTTTGCAAAACCAGATTTCTGTGCACGAGCGGCGTGGGACGAGGACGGCGTGTGAACAGCGCGGCGACTGGCAGTTAAAGGAATCTGGGCAGTGCTTGCAGAGTTCTGGTTAGTGCGGAACTCTCGGCGGTACTCCAGCATCTTGGTGGTTTGTCAGTAGCGCAATAATGGGAAGATTTGGGACGCACTGCTGCACGTATCCAAGTTCTGGCTTCCTCCGCATCTGACGGGGACCAGTTATCCCTGAGCCATTGAAGTTTTGTTGTCGGATTTAAAACTGAGAAATGATATGAGTGGTTGAAGCGAATGAGGTGACGAAGAGCGAAGTGTTTACCCATGGCCAGCGCGTAAATTCGAGTGCACCGAGACATCCCGAGGTATTCGGTGAATTTATCGACAGCGGCGTTAATACCGAGACTGATTTTCGGGAGCTCTCGAGCAAGAAGCTTGAGTGCGGCAATGAGCTGCTCATAGAGTGGGAGCACATAGGACAGGGTAGGCGCTTTCTCCGCAGATACTATTTCCTGGACAAGATGTGGGACCTGTAAAAAGCGCCGAATGTCGACGAGCACAGTCTTGGCGATCGGATCGAGTCGGTCATCTGAAATCTCGACTTGCATTGGGTCGTTGAGAAATGCCTCAACAGCCTGAACGAAATTGCAAGTCAAATTCAATCCCTACCAGCAAGAAAACAATGGAACAAACCAAATCTTGCTCAAGGTACCGGTCTATCATCAAAAACGTGGCCGACCAACGCGTGTTGACATCTTGCAAGAGCTGTATGACACGCAGCTTTAAGGCAGGTTCGCCGAAGCCGCCCTCCTCGTTGCCACGTTCGATTGTCTCCTTGAAATTATCCCGTCGTTGACCAGATGCCCGGCACGATGTAACGAGTGTTCGTGTTTGTTTGACAGGGTTCTTTCTCAGCGCCTCCCAATACCCGACATCCTGCTTCAGCGCCTCGGGAATCGGCGTGCCGTAGTTGTCCAAATCGATACCAGCTTGAGGAGAAGGTAATTCGGGAAGTGTTGCGAGAGCGGCTTTGACGGCAATATTAACGACATGTGGAAAACATCTGAATGCCTTTAGCCGTCGGACTCGGTAATAAATCATCGAAACTCACCGAATTCTGTTCCCTTCCGCATCGAAAGGGATCCCGAGTACGGCGAGCTCTTGCGCAATATACACCATGCATGTGTTATTATTGCTAGCATTGTCGCATGTAATCATCCCAACCTGAGTGATCGTTAGTAGGCTATTCAATTCACGACTCGATGCGACTTACTTTGTGCAAACAACCAATCTCCTTCAAAACCTGTACAAAGATTTTTGCAATATTTTGACCAGTATGTCTCCCATCCAATCGACGAAAAGCGACGAGCCGGGTTTTCAGGACAAGGTGCCCGTTCGCGTCTCGGATGATGTAGTGGGCGGTAATACCCAGATGTGAGTCGAGATTCTCACGACTCCACACATCCTGGGTGTAAGACTGTCGCCCGAGCGAATTCTGGACATATAATTATAAGTGAACTCTGAGATTGTGATGCGTAGTACCTGAATTTCATGAATCATCAGCTGATATTCAGCCTGGAACCGTTGGACGATCATCTCGGATAACTTCGTACGATGTGGTATGTCCTTGTCCTCCAGTTGAGTCCCAATAAAAAGGAGGAGATCCCGGAGCTCCGGACAATCCACCACGTCTATGGACTGAAAGCACATATATCAGAACATGGAAGAGGCGAAGATGGGATTGCACTTACCTGATCATCAACGGCGATCCATTTAACCAGTCTTTCGTAGAATCCGGGGAGGGAGAATTCCTCCCGCTCTCCCGCAACCTGCGGCGCCTTCGCAAGATTTTCCCAATTCTTAAGCCCCTTAAGGATGACCATATCCTTCCAAACTTTGCCATGTTCTCCCTCGAGATGATTTCTAATGGTCTTGGTTTGTCCGGGACCATTCTTCCACGCCTTCAACTTTGGAAATCTAACGGAGCAAGGGGTTAGTTCGGATAGGGCACACAAAATAAAATACATCTGAAAACTCACGGACAGAGGCGGCACGATAAATGAGAAAACACCTTTTTATCCGGTCGATCCTGCTTCATTTCCGTAGGTTCTGGTGCGACGGTTGGCGCGGAAGCGCCGTGAACACCTCGAACGAAATACCAGACATCCGTGGCATCGTCTGCGGATGCCGAAGCTTTGTTGACTAGGGAGCCGAAGTTGGGGTGAGGGATCGAGGGATGGGAAACAGATTCAGAGGCTGCGGCTGCTGCCGCTACGTTTGCGTCAGACGGACCCACCCCATAAACCGCGGGTTCTAAGGTAGAATTAGAGTCAATGCGGCGCCGGGTACGCGATGTAGCTGCCGAGTTAGCGTTGGGATTCGTTTTACGTTTCTTCTTGCGCTGCGGCGGAGCGAGGCCGGCATTAATCGTGTTAGTCGCGTCGACAAATGGTGCATGGGTTGCCGCAGAGGAAGGGGGAGGGATCACGGTGTTAAATGAGGCGGGGTATGTATTTTGAAAGCCGTAAGTCTGGCTGAAAGCGGCGGGAGGTGGTGGTGGAGGATACGGCGATCCGGAGATGAAAGCTTGAGGCGGGAGAGGCATGGCATGGGCCTGAGAGCCAGGCCAGGAGCCAAAGACGTTGGGGGTGGGGTAGGAATTCGTTGTGAAGTTGTTTTGACGTGCGGGTTGGATGTAGCAAGTGCATGCCTGCGGGTTGCCGCATTGGCAGGACGGCGAGGCCATGGGAGTTCACAAGAGGGAGGGTTGGAATGGAGTATAATTGGGGCAATATATATAACATTTCGGAGGTATCTATTGCGCGTACCTTGGACCCTGAGTGCGCCAACGCACTATCCCGACGCGCCACCTTTGCGTCATATTTCCAGCTCTGTGTGGGGCGTTTCGCATCCTGCGTAGCAGCCAGGCGGTGACGTCGACGCCAAGCGAGGTTGAGGTGAATCATAGGAGGATTGGTTCGCGGCAGGAACGCGCTAACCGGTGAGCGGGAGGACGAGGATTGTGCTTGACGCGCCAGTCACTCAGTGACGCTGTCAAAAGTGTCACAGTGCCTGTTTTGGGGGCCGAGGCGAGGCGAGCTGGCATCACCTCGAGGTGCCGTTTATGGTAACGGGCCGAGTTGGAGCTGAACTCAGCTCGGAGCTAACTCCAGCTTCCGGCAGCACTACCGGCGCGAGGATCCTGTAATCCCCGTCGGTTCATTAGTATATTTATCAACCAAAAACTTGGCATTACCGAAAGGCCGTGCTAAGAAATTGTTGCCTCGATTTGTTGGGCCGTACCGAGTACAGAAAGCATTGCCGGAATGCTCTGATTATGAGCTGGAATTGCCGGAAGTGCTGGCTTCGCGCCGGGTCCATAATCGGTTCCATGTCAGTTTACTGAGGCCGTACATCGAGAGTAGCGATGCTTTGTTTCCAAATCGTGATCGTCCCGGTCCGTATGATTTTGGAGCACCCGCTCATGATGAATGGCAAGTTGATTCCATTCTGGCTCACCGATGGATAGACAATAAAGCCGAGTTTCATGTGCAATGGAATCTTGGCGAGACGACTTGGGAGCCGTTCAGCAACGTGAAGTTGCTGGCGGCGCTCGATGATTATTTTGTCTTGCATGGAGTGACTCGCTGGCAGAGTTTACCTAAGCGGTTAACTCGGTGATGCGTTGTTCTTTGCGACCGATTCGGAGATCGAGAGCAAACACAGGCAAATCGAAGCTTTTGGCCAAGAACACAGCGTCCAGGTTACAACGATCCTGTTCACGCCGTGGCCGCCTCGATTCAGCGATGTGGACGTGCACCCATGGGATGTTCGTTCATAGACGCTTTCCATACACTGAGCAGCCGTCGCGTACGAGGGCTCATGTTCTGGGAAGCTATAAATATGGCTCATACTCGTGGGAGTGGATTTACTCCCTCTCAGAGAGAGCAGCGGCGTTGCGTGAGCAAAGCACTGCTCTATTTTCTAGCTATTCCGCATAACTATGAAGAATTAGTTAGAGATCGCAAGTTGACCATCGCACCAATTGAATCAATTGCGCACTGGCCAACTGAGCTAATGGAACCAGCTCATCTCATTGATGAGCAGATTGCCATGCGACTCGCCTCCATGGGCGTGAAAGTTGAAACCGTCGCCGACGCGTTCGATTTTTTACAAGGATATGTGATGGCTCTCATTGCAAATCCGTCAGAAGGCTGGGATATACCTGAGCTCGATATCGTAAAGACCGCAATCGAGGACAGTATATCTCGTCGCCCTCACCCCGCCGGCAGAATCGAGGAGTATGGAGAATTTGTCATTCATCCTCCTGGATTGCCGTGGCCGGATAAGGAGCTGAATGCAGCCCAAGAGAAAGGCGTGTCGATGAAGAGGGTCCCAATCATGCCGAAGAACTCTGGCGATGCCCCAACCACGGTGTCGTTGGCAGATGGAGAACAGCCCGTTCGGGTTAGGATGGAGCGAGACCACGATCGGTTTGGGAAGCAACGTAGCGGAGACGGAGGGCGCCGTGACCGTCAACCGGCCCCCAGTGCGGGATATTCGCAGCATCAGGCAAAACGCGCCTCGAACAATTCATCCACACGGACTACACCCCTGCCTCAGTCTGCAGTTCAGCAGCAGCAGCCAGTGTACTACAATACAGCCGTGCCGATGTCCACATTTCCTGCGCATCCATTCGTGCCTCCGACTTCGCAACCGCTTTCGTGGTGGCCCAATCAATATCCCTATCCCAACACCCCAATGCATCCCTCCGCGTCGGCGGTACAGCAGCAATACAATACCGCAACCTTGTTTGATTCGGGTGTTGGGCCAAATGATCATTACCCGCCAGTCGCACTCCAAGCAACACCATTATCTTCCTCGAACACCGATCCCTCGATTCCTGCCGACTCGCTTGACTCGTCATTCAATGGCATGAGTCTGTTCCCTGCGACGTAATTTCATTGCACCACCTATCAGCCTCTTCGCATTATTCGCCCGCTGCCGATTTCTTGCGATACGAGTCCGACGATAACGTCGCCGAAGCAGGTCCCTACGGGCCAACGTCAATATTCTTGAAGTCTTGATGTTCCCGGTCGACTAGCGGACGCGCTCTTTTCGTAATACGGTCCTATGACCGCGTTGTGGGTTTCATTACATTATGGCCACTTTACTTACTAAGCGGCCGTCACGGAGTATAAGTAGTTTGACGTGTTTACTATTCTTTACTTATATCTCTTACTCTTACCACAACCTTCTCAAGAATCTACCATTTGCAACGGTTCTATTGTGAAGGCCTCAAGAGTCTAGGAGAACTCTAACAGAAATGTACCTGCGCAGAAGTTAGTCCCTTTGAATTCAATCCAATATAAGCATAGCTGAGAAAGAGTATACTTCATCAATGTTAACTTCCCTGCGCGAGAAATTGTTAGAAGTAATGATGAGCCCTGCAAGAACATACATTTCTACATCCCAGCCTTACACAAGAGGTTTCTGTGTCTTATGACAAGCAGAAATGAACAAAAAAAAAGGTGGAGGGCAGAGCAAGCATAAATCAGCCTACCAAAAGTTATTCGCTTAGCTGTGATGGAGTCAATTAGGTTGTTAAAAAATTAAAGAAGGTCTAGCTAAAGTACTGATTAACGTACAGGGATAACAGAGACATGAATGTAGTGTGAATTCTATCATCTTGGTATTTTATGAGTGGTTTTGTGAATAAAGAAGGGCAAAAATTTAAAAAGGGGAAGATTTGGCCCATGGGGACATATGTATCTGAGGTGAAGAGCCAGGTTACTAAAGATTCCGGCCCTCTGACTTTCATAATTGAATTGTTTTGGTGCAGTCCCAGACTATCCGAGTGCTCCTAGTGAGTGTAGGATTGAGAGTGAAGTCAAGTCAGACCACGAATGTCATTAAAGAGTTTGGATTATGAGGATTTTCCAAAAGGCAGCACACTGGGACAGAAAAATTCTTCATAGATCAGAAGAAGGTGTAAAAAAATTCAGAGAATGCCCAGCAACTCTAAGCGACCGCGAAGAACTACTTACTTACATGAGGGGTTATAGAAGCCAGGGATCTGGCCCGGCTCCATCACTGATGAACTGATGGCAACCGTGACATCATGTGAACGAAGTTGAACTTCAAGTGCGCACCCCATAACTTCGACCGGTACTGCACTTCAAGTATGAAGTTGGAGTCGAAATCTTCATGCTCTTCATACCGCTCAACTTCCGGCTGCAAACTACAGAAAGCTCGAATATTTAATGAAAAATGAGGTCATACCGTACTCCGTATTCGAGCTTTGTTCTGAAGTTGTGAACTGGAAGTTGAGCGGTATGGAGAGGACGAAGATCACACAAATGGCACTTGTTACATGAGGTTTGGTAGTGGTCGAAGTCTTGGGGCTTGAAAACTTCAAGTTCAACTTCGTTTGCAGAGTTGATGGGCCCAGCCACTATCATGCATCAATGATCATCAATTGATGTGATGGCGGATCACAGGCCCGAATGCTGGTTTCCTCATCAATCTAACCCCAAGCTTGCACTTCGAGTTACTAGGCACTATAAAGGTATTCTACACCTATTTCCTACACCTCTTCTCAAAGTATTATCTCTTCTAAGAAGTCTTTCTGTCCCAATGATCTGCCATTTCGAAGATCGTCATAAATCAAACTGTTCAGGACTCAACACACCCTCGATTAGGAGCGCTCGAAGTCTCAAACTGACTTGTGTCTGGGACTTTACAGAAAAAGGTTAATTCAAATCTCGGAGGATCAGCCTTTGGCAAGCCTTCAATGAGTTCTTCATTCAACTCCATCAGAGGTTGGGATACATGCCGATGCTGAGCTTGTTCACATTATGAATTGTATTACTAGGCCGATTCCATTCACATTGAATTTCTCAAGAAAGCTTCGGGAGCTCTGCTGTTGATGATGTCAGTCTCTACTTATTCGGTTGTGAACTTGTAATCACCCAGTGCTTGAGTTTACAGAATTGGCAGCCTTTTCTTCGACTCGGAGGTTAGATCTTTTCAATTTTCTTCTTTGTTGTTTCAATGAACCGGTCTCTTGACGTCTCGGTGGGCGGATTTTTTCCGTTTTCTTGAACTTTCTGCTTTTATTTAATCTACATTGCAGCCGAGTAAATTACTGTTGAATGAAGTCTTGTCAATAGACTACCTGGCGCCGGCAAATATCCTATCTTATCCTATTCATTTCATCAGGTTTTCGATTTTCGGAATCAGATCTACTATTTTTTGAATCCGGGATGCTTTTCAAACTTCAATGCCATTTGGGACCCACCTCCATGCATTATTTGCGAATCGGCGTTGAGTGATTCAAAATTTCCGCCCACTCAAAACTTGAGGATCAAGATTATATCCATTTCTTTTACTTCTTTCAGAGCTTCAACAAGTCCATCTCTTCCGCTTTCGCTTTCTGTTGACCAAATAACTCATGCTGACTGAATTGTTCGAGGTTGTGTTGAGCTGTCGGGATTCAAATCATGTCTGAGGTGGGCAATACAGTTTCCCGTTGACTCTGAATCAATCTGACTCAAAGATACCAATAAGTACTAGGCAAGGATGTCCTGTCTCAAAGTGAACAAACAGTGTCAGGCGGCCATCTCTTCAAAGTTGCAACGATGGTCGGCTCACAACATTAGCTTTTCTCTGAAATGATGAAAATTTTCAGAAGCTTGGATGCTACTAGCATCATGCTAGCCTCGCATTCAAAGTGAATGGGACTCAGGAAAATTATGACGAGCAGTCTGTACGAAGCGACATGGGAAGCAACAGCTTCGATCAGGTTGAATTCTGGGGAAAATATTACATGGTATTTACATTTGATAAAGGATGATACAGTGGCTGCAGAAAACAATGCAACAAGGCGTTTCGAGTCATTGACGTGGTCTCTGGGCTCAAACAAAGTGCAGGACATGAAATCTGAGTGAAATGAAAATTTTTGAGCGAACGACCCAATTACCATATATGGTAATCGAGCCACAGTGAATTTTTTCATGTGTTTTTTTACAGCGCACTTTTCAGCGGTGAACCCTACAGGAAAATAAGCATCATAGGATGAATCAGTCATATCTGACTTTACTTAGTTTGCTGCCGATTTGAGCCCGTAATAGTTGCTGTAAGATGGCCATTTTGGCCTAAAAATGCCAGATTTATTCAAAAATTGACCAAAATGACCATCTTCAAGCAGCCATTGCGGGTCCAAAGCTGTAGGAATCTAGGTAAAGTAACATATGACTGAGGTCGTATTTGCGAGTACTTTCGACCTATGAAGACCGTTTCTCGGTGGCTGTTTATAAATCCCTTAAAAAAATCATTACACTCAAATTACTATATATGGTCATGGGGTAAGTTGCCTAAAAAAGGCATTTCACCCGTATTCCATGTCCAGAACTTTGTTTGCGTCAAAAGACACACTGAATGCCCCAGAACCGCTTGGTGCAGTTTTAATGGCGGCCACTGTAAAAACTCACCAGGATCTAAATGAGTCAGTAAGACTACATTTTGCTGATGCCGAACTTCATCCAAGTTCACCTTTGACTATACAAGTTCAACTTCAGGTTCGATTACCATTTTCGGAAAACTTCCGGTCGGAAGTTGAACTTCAGTCAAAACTTCGGAGGAAGCGGTAAACTATCCCCAAAACTACATTCTCAAGTTCCTTTGGGGTTGAAACTAGAATATTTACTGAAAAATGAATTTATAGTGGTCGGTAAAAGCACAATACAGAGTTTGTGCGAGCGACCCAGGTCGCTTTTCGATCGCTCACACCTGGTATCTGTTGTTGTGGAGATCTGAGCGGTCCCAAAGCGACCCGGGTCGCTTTGCACAAACCCGCTAATGATTCGTAGTACGTGGTGGGAGAGCTTGGTTGTTGTGGTTGTTACGAGAATATCTTGGTATTATACGCCCAATATGGTCGTGGTTGGTACGTTCAATAGTCGTGGTCTACGTGCGTTGGTATCGTTGGTCTCGGCAAGGCTCCGGTGATCAAACCGGAATTCATGCTCTCGATCAGTACATCACGGCCATCAACCTCTTCCAAACTTAACTCTGTCCCGCTACGCCTAAGTACCAATAGGCCCTCTTAACCCATAGAAATCTTGAAAAACCATGGTGGTTTGCAGGGAAATTCCATAATTTTCCGGTAACCCATAACCCATAGCCATTTGAGTCGAAAACCCATAGTGAACATGCCCTAAAATGGCAATTTTGGCTCCTCGGACCTCGGTTATCGACGGATTATGTCAGCGGATCCGTCGAATATCATGGTCCGACGACTTGCCGACGACGGTTATGAACCATCGGCTTGGTCGGGAATCTACATCAAGACGCAAAAAGTAGTGCGCAAGCTGATCATGCGTAGATTTGGTTTAAAATCTGTGTTGACACCTATTTATTTAAAGAAAATATTGAATTTAAATATTATGTAATGCCCCCATCAACCCATACCCTCTCATAACCCATAGCCTTGGCCATCCACCGAGAGGTATGGGTTAAGAGAGGTTCGACTGTAGCGACTTCAACTTTTGATGCCGTTCCCTGCCAAATCGGGAACCGTGACGTGGTGACTGGCACTGGGAATTTCCGGCCGCCCACCTCTTGCTTTTTACTTTCATTTTTCTCTTCCTCTTCGGTCATTTTTTAGTTTGGGCAAAAAATCCTCGAATTACTTCGTTCTTTTTGGAATTTGTACCTTTTTACACCTCTGACCTACATAGGCTACATTTATTAGGTGAGCAGGGAAAGCAATATGAAAAAGGAGTAAGACTAGGTTGAAAAAGGAGCCGAAAAATGAGATTCCAATTAACACATTCCTTTTTCTCGTCCCCATTTTTTCAAGGATTTTGGCAACAAACACACTTGAGGCTTGAGTCTTTTTCTGAGGATGTCCTTCTTTACCTTCTCAATGGAAAAGGGGAAAAAACGAAGGATTTGGGGAAATCCCAGAAAAAGGAAACGAAAAATGGAGCAAAAATGGCGCGAAAAAGGAATGTGTGAACGACCCTATTGAATGACCCAATGAGTACTCTGGAGGGTGGAGCGTGGACGGTAGTTCTTGGTAACTTAATGATCTGGTGGCTATTAATAGGTAGTTGAATCTAGTCAGGGACCGCCGATCAGATGGGCCGTCACTGCACGTTATTTGCACGTGAGGCCTTTGCTGCTCGACTTTTTTGTATTTGCCCTCATCATGAGTATGTCGCTCCCCGACTTTTCCTGGTGTGGTGCTGTACGTCAACAGGTGAGGGGGTCATCCCGAGTCAGTATGCTGCAATTTCAACTTCTCAGGATGCATATTTTGTTGTGTGGATGTGTCCTGACGGACCCTATTGTGACTGGGTGTCGGGCGAAAACTTGGAGTTGGATTATTTTGCACGGATAGAGAAGTCAGCCTGACTGATTGGTTGCAGACAGCATCGTTCTCTTCTTGGCAATTTCGTCAAGGAGCACCCACAAGGCCATATATTTTTTTCTTCCGATACCGAAGACGAGCCTTGGGATGAAGGCTCATCTTGGGAGGAGGTTCAAACCCATCTGGATGACACTGGACCTCAAGACTCTGGTGCTTCTCAGGCATTGAATTTCGGTGCTCTGCATTCTCTGTATGAGTCCCCCGCAGCCACTTCTCAACCAAGCTGGGAGAATATTGTCGAGAGGGTCGGCGCCCTTGAAGATACCGATAGCCAAATCATGGTCATTTATGCCTCGTTGAGTTGAAGAACTAGGAAACAGGCCACTAACTGACTCTTTGGATAGTGCTGGGAGGTGGTACAAAGATCCCATCCAGGTGGCAAAGGATAGGTTTCCTCAAAAGGTCGGGCTGCATCCTGATTAATGATCTTCACTCATTGCATCGCAGTTGGTTGAATTTTTTCTCCTGCATGCAAAATGGGCCGAAAAATCTTTTCCAACTTGAAGCGATCGGCCTCCAGCAGCCTAGTTGATTACAAAATTTTAATCCCTCAAGTACGTACATAGATGAAGGAAGCGGATACATCAGGGAGCCACTGCTGCCTCCACCCATGACTCCAGTAGGGGCGCTCAATTCTTATAGCTCGTCTGCTCGTCACGTCCACAAAATCTATAATTCCTAGATGATCCAAAAATTGACACAAAAAAGAAGCCTTGATCGTCTCATCTAACTTACAGTTGCGGCCAAAATACTTGCATTACCATATAAGGAAGGTGGGTGAAAAACCAGCCGGAAACAAATGCCTTGATCTTCGTCACCGTGACACTCATGTTCGTCACATCACTCAACTTCCTATCCAGGACTTCAGTTTGAAGCTCGAATATTTAATGAAAAATGAGGTCATACTACTCTGTAGATACAGTTAGCTGGTACATCCAGTAGGTACTGCCGCATAGCCCTTAGGGCCAGGTAGTAGTACGGCGTAAATAGAAATCAAGTTCAAGTTTTCAGAGACCCGAGCCACTTGATGTTTTCATGCTGGCACGCAAGGTCTCCGCTCGGCAGAAACTCCAACGCGCTCCCGTAGAACGGTATGCAGCGTAACTCGTCTAGCTGTCGGAAAATCCGAAATTACCCGATCAGCCCTTACCGTCGTATCAGGCCCGGTCAGGTTGCGGGGAAGCCGATCAGTACTCGATCAGTGCCCGTCAGGTCCATATCAGCTCGTGACAGCACAGTCAGAAATCATACAACATTTGATGGCGAGAGTCAGTTTCCCCACCCAAAAAGCACGAAAAATCGTTGAGAAACAGTATATTTGCTGGTCTAAAGGTCGTCCGAGCACGGTACATGATCCAGGTCATGACCTCCCAACATTTCCACTACATATTGCAGTAGTGCTCAACACTTTGTCGGAAAATCCGAAATTGCCTGATAAGCCCAGATGCGGGCACATCAGTACTGATCAAGCAGCTCCAAGGGGCCCTGATGCGTGGCAGAAAGGGCCGATACAGCCGTTTCGGAAAAAGAATGCGGGTTTTATCTTCTTTCCTTTTCGATTTTAATTGACAGTTGTTGACGATTCTGTCAACGGCACCCTGCGGCTCCACAAGTCTCCGCAACTTGGTAAACAACTGGGCTCAAGCACGCATTTGAGCCCTGCTGGAGGTCAGATTGCAGCTCTGATGTATTCACAAAGGTTCGGGGAGCCTCACCATCTCACTCTCTGGCAAGAGAATGCGCTGAAAGCAAGCTGAAACTTAGGGTCCTGTTTATAATTCCCGGGGCAATTATAAACCGTTTTTTTAATTTTCGTCTCGGGAAAGGGTGTTTATAAAACGGTTTATAAACCCACCAGCCAAAAATGCTAAAAAACCAGTTTTTTCCTCCATTTTTTCAATTTTTCGCCCCAAGCACCCTCCGCAAAATTCTTGCGACTCCCAAAACCACACAAAACCCCCATTTTGCAGACAGACGAGGGCCGTTGGGGTATTTTGTCCATATTCAGCCACCAGAAGAGGGGTGATTGATCTGTCGGCAACCTCCGTTGATGTGATGTCCGCCAGTGAAATCAAATAAAATCAGGAGTCAACTGTATTTTGTTCTCAGCTTCCAATTTTGCTGGATCAATGCAGAGGAAAAGTGGGACAATTGACTGTACAGGACACAGCCACATTGAATTAAAAACCGGGAGTTTCGCCAGCCCAATTAAAAACCGGCCAAGTCACATGCCTTACTCCACGATGACATAGGGCTTTGGGGATTTGACAGGACCCCGGTTTATCCACCCAAATGCCAGATCCCGGTTCGGACAAATTTTGGTGGGGAGGGGCCGCCAAGCCTAGATGCCGTTCGGACAAATTTTGCGGGGACGGAGCCCAGGTAGCTAGATCCGGTTCGGACAAAAATTCGGCTGTCGCAGAGAGTTGGGTCCGCCGAGGACAAGCCGAAGGTCGAGGGAAAAGCGAATTTCTTGGAAATCGTCGAGAAAATGGCTAGATTTGATTGAAAGAGCGCAAAAAACAGCTCGGGAAGAAAAATTCAGCATTTTTGATCGTGAAAAGCAGAAAATCACCCGCTTTTGGCCGCTTACGGCACCATAGGCTACCTCCGGTTCGGACAAAAACCGCCCAATCCGCCCAAAACTGGTTCGGACAAAAATTGGGGGTTTTGGCCGATTCGGGATCTGGCCTTCAAAGGGATAAACCGGGGTCCTGATTTGACGGGAAAGTGGGAAATCTGCAGGAGGCCTGCGTCATAGGTGGCTGTGTAGTGCCAAAAGAGGGAGTTCCCCTGACAACAACTGGTGATTAGGATCATTGAAGCCTCTATGATTCGTAGGTGTTCAGTTACGACTCCAGGCATAGAATCGGTCTCGACGAAGACGTTCTACGGGGGGTAATCGCCGCAGATGAGCATCGAAAGCAATCAACTCCATAGCCAATTGAGTCTGGAGATGAAGCAAGCGAAGGGGAAAGAACAGAGGAATAGGAGTAGACTCAGCTGGGTATAAATAAGAAACGCGAACCGAGACACGGAACAAAAGGCGGGTATTTGTGGAATGTAAGACCAGACTTCGAGTCGAATGTCTCAATCTAAACCAACCAAGAATTATCGAAGCAAAGAATATCATGACGAAATGAGGACTCAGCTCGACCCAAAAGCAACGAGTAATATGCGATGTCCATTCGCAACGATCCGTTCGAGATGTCCATGGGGGAATCAGACAGAGGTACCGAGGTTTTAGTGCGCAATGTCTGGTTGTCAGTAGTCTCACCAAGTCATGATAGTCGATAAATCTATTATATAGAGTCTGAACTTGATGGCGCCTGCCATCCAACACCTCGGATTCTGGACTCACTTGAAGAGATATAGCGCCGATCTGCTTGCAGAGGGAGTAGTTTTAGATGCGAATGAATCAACGGTAATTGACGCCCCGGACCCGAATTCAATCAGGGTAAGCATTCTATCTTGATGAACTTGAACGAGGTTGCTCAAAAAAAAAAAAAAAAAAAACAGGTGGGAGACAAGTGGGAGATAAGAAGAAGATTTCTGCCAAGACACGGACCGACGCGACAGTTGCTGCTTCTACGCGTTTCTCTCTCGAGGCCGACATCTAGTCCCACGTCAATACAATCTTGCGTCTCACTGCCGAAAACCAACAACTTCATAGCGCTCTCTCGAATTTACAAGAAACAACTTCGACAACAATGAAGAAGCTGAGGGCAGAACGTAAAGCATTCAAAATGCAGGCTCGACGCGCCCAAGAGTCACTAGCCACTGTGCGCGGAGATTTCAAGGCTATAGCAACTTGGGATGCAAAAGATGGGCAGATGTATTCAATGCTGACGCGTAGACTTGTGCTCCGAATCTCGGGAGCTGGCTGTCCCGAAAATAAGGTCAAAGATGTTATCCTCTCTTGTGCCGGTGTTTTTGGAGTCAACGCCAAAAATCTTACGCTTTCTGCGCCATCTGTCGCTCGTATGAAGAAGGAGGGACGTTACATTTCGTTGATACAGATTGGCCGGGAGATTGAAATAAGGAGTCATCCCGCCTTTAAAGACACCACATGGCACAAAGGCAGCTGCAGTCGAGTTCAATTCACACAATTCCGAAAAAAAAAAATCAAAGACACCTGGCCAGCAGTCAAAACTGCACAAATTCCTGTATTCAGCTCATGGTAGCAGATTTCACCGGGACTGCAACAGTAATACAAGAAAGATGCCTTGAGTTGTGAATCGAAGGCTGATCTAAGGACAAAACTTGGCCTCTCAGTCTAACTTCTGAGATTCTCAGGTCGAGAGATAGCTTTTTTTTTTTCCATTGGACTGATGCACAGTTTTGATTTTTTTTGTCGTACTTCTGTGTAGTCTGGACGGAATTAACGCAAGCTCCCCCTCATCTGTAAGCCGAGCACCGGCATTACAAGACATAGTTGTATGTGGACGACGGAAAAAAATATGTCGCCTCTGAATCACTGGAGACGAACATCCGTCTACTCCGGAAGGTGTACATCAAGATTCGCACGACTCTGGGCAACTGGGGACTCGCGATTGACGACGCTAAACGTGAACTGATGCATTACACGGGTCGCAAGAAGGGAAAAAATAAATAAAACACCTTTCGCCAACCCCGCTATCCGCCTTCCGAACGCGGATGACTCCGAGACCACCATTGTCGCCTTCGACACAATTAAATGGCTGGGCATACACCTCGATAAACAACTCAATTTCAATCACCATGTCAAGACGATGGCAGCTCGGGCGGAAATTACGGTGAACGGGATCTCGAGGCTATCAAATACAGTCAGAGGCCTTTCACAAGCCCACCTCCGTCATCTATACAAGGCATGTGTTGTCCCCGTTTTATCTTATGCTGGCGCGGCGTGGTGGACCGGAAAGAAAGATCACGAGAAACAGCTGGAAAGGGTACAACGACGGGCACTACGGCTCATCTGCGCAGCGTTCAGAACCTCGCCCATCAACGCAATGGAGATCGAGGCATCGATCCCACCCATACGCCTGGCAATGGATGAAGGGAATAGACGAGCGGCGATCCGCTTCAACAAGCTGAGGAAAAACAGCCCCGTCATACAACGACTACCTGATGATTGGCGGGGAGGAAAAGCCCCTACCTTCCCACCACCACTTCCAGTACGCCCGAAAAACTCAAAGAGCAAAGTAAACATGCGCAAGTCCACGCAACTTCAAAGAGTGGCGGAGCTGACATCGGCAAATGATGAACGGATCTTCCCGTACCTCACGGAACCATGGCGCCGCATGAAGGAGGATTTTGGGGGTCGGTTGCGTGTGTCGGGTACGGCGGGGGAGGAGAAGGAGGAAGCGGCGAAAGCACACAAGCAAAAGATAAGCAAATTCAGTTCTTCCCCCCCACCACCTCCTGGTCTATTCCGACGGCTCGCAACGCGCGGTGCACCGTGTGCGCAGAGTGGGAGCGGGAGCCGTCATCTACCATGAAAATAAAGAGGTCTTTGCAAAAAGCTTCGGCCTTGGCAGCCGGGCCGAGGTGTACGACGGCGAAATTACAGGCGTACTGTTTGGAGCGGCAAAAGCCATCTCCATCGCCGTCACCGATCCGCAGATAAAAGAGATTCGCTTCTTCGCAGATAACGTGTCCGCTATCAACACCATCTGCGACCCAAAACCCAGAGCAGGCCAACTCTCCGCACATATATTCCACAAAAGAATCTGTGCCTTCCTCGACGCCGATCCAGAACATAAAGTCGAGATTGGGTGGTCGCCAGGCCACTGCGACATCGACGGAAACGAGCGATCAGACGCGCCGGCGAAAATCGGAACGGAACTCGCGGCGCCACCAGGAGGAACCCGCTCGCATGCACTCAGGAAATCAAAAGAAAAAGTACACCGGTCCTGGGTCAAGGAATGGAAGTCTGCACAGAAGACGGGGAGTTATGCCATGGCAAACCGCTTCCCCCCTTCCCTAAAACCGACCCCACATTTTACGTCGTTGTCGAGAGAAGTCTTTGGGCGGGTTACACAGTGCCGGATCGGACACTGCTTCTCAGGCGAGTACTACAGCCGCTTCGTGCCATCCGAGGACGTTGACTGCCCCTGTGGAGAACCCTTCCAGTCGCGCGAACATCTGCTTCGCGAGTGTCCTCGCTATGAGAACCAACGGTACATCCTCAAAAAAGTCTCAAGGGACATATCCCTGCCTGAAATACTGGGCACGAAAGACGGAATTACAGCACTAGCTGAATTCTTGGAGGTGTCCGCAGCATTCACGAAAACGGGCTTACCCCGCATGCCGCAAGAACTCCCAATCTACGAAGACGAACCGGAACCTCCAGACGACGCGTCGGATGTAGATGACATGGGCTGAGCGCGAGGGCCGCGCGCAACACAGCCCTGTTTCAACAGCACTACCGAAACACCCTCCCGTCACCGTTTCAGCACACCCGTCACGAGGGTATAGGGTGGGACGTCCCACCCTATACCCTTCCCTTTCGTGTACATATCTTTCACTCATGCGCTATGGTCTTATGGTTTATGTTTCCGCTAATACCCCCGAAACCCCAAACTTAATCCCCACCCTCACACAACTATACTACACATCCATCGGTCACTTCCATTGCACCAACAACACCTTTATTTATTGCCTATGGGCACCGCGTCTTAGTAGATTGTGTACTTGTTGCGGTATAAAAATGCAGAGACAAAAACCGCGCCCCTCTGACCGTGTAAAAAGCTTATTAGGTAATCTTATATAAGCCGGAAATCACCGAGCTCTTATTTTCCTTGTTTCCTCTCGAATTTGAGCGACAGGCGTGGCAGTGAGGCGTCCTATTGTAACATCTTAGAATGTCTCTGGCCCCTTTTACCAATTTTTGTCGCGTTCTTTTGAGAAGCGGCAATGTCTTTTTGCTCGCCCGAAGGCCTTCGGCCGAAAGTCACGAGCCCCAACCGCTAATTTTTTGCAGCCATCCTACACTGTTTCCTGTGAATCTGAATACATAGGACTGTAGCTCAAGCTAATTTAATTAATATCTGCCAAAAATTTGCAGTGAAAACGCGTCTCTGGAGTAAGATATACGCGCCGTGAATTCTGCTTATATAAGATTACATAATAAGGTTCTTACGCGGTCATAGGTGAGAGTGACCAAGCGAAAGCGCGTCGTGGACCAGAATGACCGATTTTTCCCGCAGGTCCCGTGATAATTCACGTGAAACAGCAGGTGACTTCTCACACGCTTTCCCCGGCGCCGCGCGCCGTCGAGTGCCGCTAAACCTGTCGGGAGCACGCTTGGCGACTATTTCACAGCGACGGCATCGGCAAGCAATCGGCTGAGCTTTCGGCAATCATAGCCGAGGACCCGCAAGCACCCGCGGGTTCCGCTGTACGGGACCCGGTGGGTCGCAGAGAATGCGACCCGTACCCCGACCCGGCCGACCCTCGGGTACAAACCCGTGCGTAGACCCGGGATCATTGCCGATTGCTCCGAGCTTGTGGGGACTAGTTACTATATGTTTACTGCACCTAGCGTGGGAATCCTCAGCCTTTCTTCTCTTTGGATTCTCCCTCGCTAGGTGCGGTGTGATGTATTCTTAGTAGCTTCTTAATTAACTTTGGATTCTCCCTCGCTAGACCCTCGAGACATCTCGGGTCCTAAAGGTTGCCCTTACAGTTGTTAGGTTTTGCGGTTTACGAAGAACATCACTATAACGTGCTCGACGATGGTGATATTGTTGATCCAAGGCGCAACGCTTCGTGGTTTCGGCACGATTAGTTTTTCTTTCTGGTTTCTTTCCGTTCTGTCGGAAAAATTGAAAAAGCCTGGTAAGGCCTTGGAGCACCTAACGGCCTTATAAGGCCTAATAAGGTTCGAGGGGTGACCTTATAAGGCGTGATAAGGTCTGGTTAGGTCTTCCCAGGCTGACTTCCCGGAGGTTACAAAACTGAGTTGGGGTTGTTAGAGTCTTAGCGACATGGTAGGTGTGGTTTTATTGCATCTTTTTCGGTGAAAAATTCAGAGTTGTATTGTTTTTGATAATTTGTGCTGTGATTGTATGCCAAGATGGCTGATTTGAATTTCAAAAAGTATGTAGGGGAGCATATACTCATGTGTAGTAAATCACCAGTCAATGTACGAGCAATATCTTGAGTTACCTTGCTTGTCAAGGTCTCTCCACCCTCATAATTGGCACACCGTTTCACTAACCCGATGATCCTATTCCTCCCGATATTACCTCATCTTTGAGCAGTCTCCGAAGACGCCGAGCTCCGAGTCTCAGATCTCAGCCCGCGCCTCTGAGCTAGTCTCTCCTAGACAGACGCTCTATGTACTTGAGCTCGGTGCCCTCGCTACATAGAGTCTGTTGTTTACCGCGCCCCTCGGACCGTGTAAGAAGCTTATTAGGTAATCTTATATAAGCCGGAAATCGCCGAGGTCTTAATTTGCTTGTTTCCTCTCAGTATTTAAGGTAATTTGAGCGACAGGCGTCCTATTATAGCACGTTAGAATGTCCTTGATCGCTTTTTCCAATTTTTGTCGCGTTCTTTTAAGAAACCGCAATGTCTTTTTGCTCGCCCGAAGGCCTTCGGCCGAAAGTCACGAGCCCCAACCGCTAATTTTTTGCAGCCATTCTACGCTGTTTCCTGTGATTCTGAATACATAGGACTGTGGCTTTAGCTAGTTTGATTGATAGCTACCAAAAATCTGAACAGAAAACGCGTCTCTGGAGCAAGATATACGCGCCGTGAATTCTGCTTATATAAGATTACATAATAAGGTTCTTACGCGGTCAGAGGGGCGCGGTAAACACAAGACTACCTCTGAGCTCAAATTGCAGCTCAATCCAAGCGGCACCCAGTTGTTGAAAGCGCCCGCTCGCAGCGAGCTAATCAAAACTCCTTTGACTCTCAAGCAAGCAAGGTGTCTGCCGACGGAGTCGGCGCTTCCTAGTTGTTGTGTTATGGGGAAATTGTACAGGTATCCGGGAGCTATGCCATATATGGAACAAAATTTCTCTATCTGTAAAGCTCTCTTAGCATAGCAGTATTGTACAGTGCCATTGTTTTATTCGCACTGCAGAGGTCGAGCGTTCGATTCTCGCAAGCACCAGTAATTAATTGTTAGAGTCAGTATTGTAGTACAACAATAGAAATAGATAGTCTAGCATTAGAAAGTCAAGACAAGGTACAAGCAGACACCTTACAAAGAAGGTAAAGTGGTAATACTTTTGCTCAACCCCGCCGAACATGCCTTGTAAGGCCTTACAAGCCTCATTAGGTCCTATAAGGTCCATTATGTGTTATAAGGCCCTATATGTAGTATTTGGTACGTATTTAAACCTTGTAACCCTCCTTTTCCCCAACGGCCTTATTAGACCTTACAAGGCCTGCCCAGGCCCAACAACCCTTTTTTGATTTTTCCGACAATTCCTTTTCCCATACTTTCGACGCGCCTTCGTAATTTCCTTCCATCAACCACTCCGTCAAGTCTTCACTAATTAGCGGGATTCCGAGGGCGAAATCCAAAAGCCCCCCTCTGTGGAAGTGCCTATTGGCACGCCCGTGGCATGATAGGCATACGCCTCATGCTTGCGAGCTCCTTTTCGGGCGTTAGCGGCCACTCATATATTCCATTCACCTCTACATACATCATATACTCTCACCTGCTCCCGTTATCCAGAATTCCGCCATCGAACTTGCTCAAAACACGAAACTCTCGCATCGCCGCGCTGCACGTGACCGCGTCACTTCAAGAACTGACAGCGACAAGAATCAGCTTCTTGACCGTACGTGACGGTGGTTCCGATCATGACGCCATAAGATATCCGATGACCATATGTAGAGTACTAGAGAGTACTAGCGTGGGCAAAAAATATTTTTGGTCCCCAAAATGGGTAGGCAAGTTTCGGCCTGCAAGATACACCAAGTCTTGGTACACACATATTCTATATACAGTCGCAAACCCCGAAGCGAAACGGCACTAGGAAGCGAAACACTCGCCGAACACGAGGTTAACGCTTTCCCCCGGGGTCGAATCTTTGCATGTAGGCACCCCACTGTCTGAGCACCCAAACCGCAAAAGGAATTATGTTGAAAATCCTCTCGCCGCCGGCAATGGCCTTGTTTAAATTTGTTTAAGCTTTGTTTACGCCGGCAGATGCACCAATGCGAAATATCATTTCTTGCTCCGGCATTGTGGCCGGTGACATACAGTAGTAATATAGAAAGTCATTTTGAGGCGAATTGCATCGAAAGTACTGAACGAACTGGTCGATTTGCGCGAGAATGGCTCAATTTGTTCAAATTGCCTATATAGGACAAGCTAGCACACATAATCGCTGGGAGGATTGGTACTACAATTATGGTAGAAGTATATACATATATATATGTACAGTGGCTGCAGAAAACAATGCAACAAGGCGTTTCGAGTCATTGACGTGGTCTCTAGGCTCAAACAAAGTGCAGGACATAAAATCTGAGTGAAATGAAAATTTTTGAGCGAACGACCCAATTACCATATATAGTAATCGAGCCACAGTGAATTTTTTCATGTGTTTTTTTACACCGCACTTTTCAGCGGTGAACCCTACAGGAAAATAAGCATCATAGGATGAAAGTACTCCTAAAGACGATCTCAGTCATATCTGACTTTACCTAGTTTGCTGCCGATTTGAGCCCGTAATAGTTGCTGTAAGATGGCCATTTTGGCCTAAAAATGCCAGATTTATTCAAAAACTGACCAAAATGACCATCTTCAAGCAGCCATTGCGGGTCCAAAACTGTAGGAATCTAGGTAAAGTAACATATGACTGAGGTCGTATTTGCGAGTACTTTCGACCTATGAAGACCGTTGTTCGGTGGGGTGTAGCACTGAAAAGTGCCCTGTTGATAAATCCCTTAAAAAATTCATTACACTCGAATTACTATATATGGTCATGGGGTAAGTTGCCTAAAAAGGTCATTTCACCCGTATTCCATGTCCAGAACTTTGCTTGCGTCAAAAGACGCACTGAATGCCCCAGAACCGCTTGGTGCAGTTTTAATGGCGGCCACTGTATGCTGTTGCATATGAAGTAGTTTGGGCCCACTGTGCTCTTGTTGTGTGTCTATTTGAATTGCAATTCTTTATGTTATGATGGTTGAACATTATGCCCAGATTCTAACGTCTCACAAAAGCCGGAGATTAGGATGCTAAATTCTGGCAATTTATTAATGTACAGTTGCGGCAAAATCAAATGTCCCTACCATAAAAGGAAATTCAAATCAATCTCGACCTTTTGCCCAACCACACATACTTTGAAGCAGATTTTTGGTGATAGAAAGAATGGGGAGACATCTAGGACCTACCCTGGACTTTTAGATTTTTTATTTCACCCAGTAAGGAGTGATTTAAGGCTCCAGCTATCTGAATACAATCTGAGGCAAACACGGCGAAAAAGCCGCAAAATAAAATTTGCTCAAGCAATGCAGTACCATATTTCTTGCCACTCTATCGTCCTACATCCTCTGTTCGACTAAAGACCTCCAATAATGTGGGAAAAGGTCGAGATTGATTTGAATTTCCTTTTATGGTAGGGACACTTGATTTTGCCGCAACTCACCATTTTGAATTGCAATTATTTATTTATGTTATGATGGTTGAACATTATGTGATTTTAACGTCTCACAAAAGCCGGAGATTAGAGAGTTTGTGCGAGCGACCCAGGTCGCTTTTCGACCGCTCAGATCTCCGCAACGACAGATACCAGGTGGGAGCTCTAAGCGACTTAGAAGAGTATTGCCATGGGGCATTCCGTGGTCGCTGGGACCTCACACCTGAGACTGCTCGTTGTCGAGATCTGAGCAGTCCCAAAGCGGCCCGGGTCGCTTTGCACAAACCCGCTATTAGGATGCTAAATTCTGGCATTTTATGTACACCATCATAAGACCCACATCCTATTTTCCAAGTACTCGTTGACCCAATATCTGCAGTCTTGAAAACACAAATATTGCCAAATCGGGAAATTGCTGAATTTCGAATATTTATCTGGCTGTCCGATGTTCCACTCGGCGTTTATGTCATACAAGTTAGAGAAGACATAGGATAGGTAAGAGCTGCACCCATCAAAGCTGGTTGACCATTGAAATTCCCCACAATTCCGGTTACTTCGAGTAGTGTTTCGCTATCACGTTATTTGGTGATATTTGACTCGCCCCACAAATTGCCCTCGTTCTCAACAAAAACATAGTCGATTGACTTGAGCTTGATTCTTGATTGTAAGTGGTAGCCAGGAGAATAAACTATAAGTTTCCTATACTTGAAACGAGGGCCAGGCCATCAGTCTCGTGACTTTTGACAGAAAACAAAAAAAAATCCGCGCGGGGTTCCCCGACAAGCTGTGCACCAGGCGTAGGCTGTTTCCGCTTCCTAGTCCATCCACAATTAAGCGAAAATGCTAAACGTTTCGCTTCGGGGTTTGCGACTGTATTAATTACTACTCTACTCAAGACGCTGCTCGTCATCGACCTTCAGTAGATTCCTCACGGGGAAATACACCAGGGCACCCTATCTTATCATTATTAAATTTATTGTGCCGAACTCATCCCACGCCGGCACATTGCAAGCAGAAGCTCTTGGTTCAATGGAAACTCGGTGCAAATCGCGAGCACGGTGATAAATCATTGCGTCACCTGCAGTGTGGTCCTGTGCGTTCCGGAATCTGCTTTCAGCCATCTAAAAGCTATGAAATGCATTCACACCCATAAAGCAGGAAAGTCCTTGAGTCTTTAGGCTCGACTTTTGCCACCAAAAAAACAAGAAAGTTTCCTACTGTTATAAGAATGCCTGGATTTGTAGTGAGCCCGGCAATATTCACGTAAATAATTTGAAAATTTCACTTATCGCGGCGACTGCTGACTTGGCGCTTGTTCGTCGGCGAGAGGAGGGAAAGCAATCAGCTCTTTAAACAGATCGTCTCGAGAGGTTGATTAGACCTTTGAATTCACCTAGCAGTTGACTGCATTCACCTAGAACCGAGTCGCTGACATGATCATACGAACACTTGTCGCCCATAGACGTCTCGCGACCGGTAAATTGGGCGTTTGGTGTGAGATCTGGAATTCGTTCACTTCCATCGGTTGAGCACCTCGTTGAGGGGCCGGTTTTTGCCCTCGGCGTCAGAACGGTGCGGCCTCCATAATGACACTGAGCGGGTGGTTTTCCGTACAAAATTGCTTGATAAAGCGCCCGCTGGGCATTGCTGGACTCCCGGTGACTGACTTTGGGCATGGCAGGAAAATAGGATCAGACAAGCTGTGGGAGTAGGTCGGCGAGCGCAGCGAGTCGGCCGTGCCGGAGGCAGGGAGCTAAAGCTTGTGCGAGCTGGTTCAATGCACGTGATCACTGCGTGTCGTAACTGTCGGGCAACCCCGAAGGTTTTTATTTCAATGTACTGCGTAACGTGGCCAGAAAAACGCGAAAAAGAAAGGAAAAGAGAGGAGAAAGGGAGAGGGTATGGAAATACTAGGACACTAAGGAGACCTTGTCGAGAGTTCTAAATGATGATAAATCAACGATAAATTACACCAACCGCAACAACGCGACGACGACCGGGCTCGGGAGTGCGCCTGCGAGAGGCACTTTGTCTCAAGTGCTTTTGCACAGAGGTGAATGTACTTAATTGAAATTGAATTAAGTACAATCAGGAAGCTGTACTTATGATCTAGAGGCTATTTCAAAGAGGGTGAATGCAGGGATTGTGAGGGATTGCCACGGATTTTGGGCAGTCTAGTAATTATTTGAAGAAGTTTAAAAGAGGTAGAAAGGAAGCTTTGAGTGACACAAGGTGATACCCTGTCAGTTGAGAGGCTTGCGAAGCAGAGAGAGCGAGGAGCAAGCCAGGAGGAGGAACGGAAGGAAGAGTGATGTCACGCGGTGACCGTGACTGTTATCTGCGCGCCTCGGCTGTTATCTGGTGAAACCTGAATTTGACGGGTTCGGGTTCGATTTTCATAATGTAAAAAGTCAGAACATCTCAATTTATCCTCTCATTTACCCCAAACTATTCTCAGGACTTTCCGACCCCAGAAGCAGGAGAAAACGGCAAGAGTGTTATCTCAATGTTATCTGCACAGCAGATAACACCCAGCTGATCCGGACATCAACCACCCCGGCAAATCGGTCGCCAGACCGATTGAATAGTCACGGATTCCAACCCTTACCTGCTGCCACACCGGGAAAAATAAAATTTCCGATACGCTGAACTTGTAGAGAAAACTTTCGGTTTCATTGTGTACTGAACTTGGATCAGAAACTTTTGAATTCCGCCGCACTGAGTTTATGAAGGAAATTTCGAGTATACGCGTCAATCTCACTAACGCTGAGATTGACACCAAAACTTTCAGTCTCAGTCAGCCGGAAAGTGTAGCAGAAGTTTTGAGTTTTGGTATTTGTTTCAGCGAGTACGAAACCGAAAATTTCAGGAACGCTGATATTGGGTCGGAATCTGAGTATTTCAGTGTTGATTTCAGCGACGCTGAAACTATAAGATTCAGCCTCAATTTCCGCGCGCACTGAATCTGACACTGAAACAACCAGTTTCAGCTTCGCGGAAATTATCCTGCCGTCAGGCGGCAGCCGGGCTGCCGACAGGATGCAGCCAGGCTGCATCCAGCTCAGAAAATTAGCAACCAAAAATCTTTGGGGTAATGTTACGGGCGAGATAATTCTTTGAATCGAGGCTGGATATCTCCGATCGTGAAGGGATAATTTTCAGTGTTTGAAGCAATGGTATATTGGATCCAGCTCGGAAGGTAAAGCTTATTTAAGAACATGTATGATTAATCTGAGGAGGGTCATGAACAACAAGAAGGAAGTCTTGAGCAACAATTAGGCGGGTTTATTAACCAGGCACACATCTGAGGTATCTTTCCTTGAACAACTTTCGATTTAGCTCAGGCCGGCTGCGGCCAAAATAATTCAACTCGAGCTCGAGTTTCTCACAACAAAATGTCAGTTCTGAGGCTTGGAATCGTAATGCAGAGAGAGGGAAACTCACGGATCGGTCGGCAGTCCAGATGCAGCCTGGCATTGGAACCGATTCATGAAGCACGCTTGTCCGGTCCATGATCGTTAGTAGAAGTACGGGAATTTGATTATGTAAAAACTCGCCGAGACAAAAAGGTGCGGACGGTGGCCGGAATTTAAGGAAAACAATCAGAAGGCATCTAGATGGCAATATTGCGGCTTCGGCAGCATGCAGCCGCGCTACAACCCCGCCGAAGGCTGTCTGTCCAGAGCTCCCGGCGAAGAATGGGATTTAATCAGGTAAAACTTACTTAAGCTTGCCGGGACAAAAGCGCGCGGCTCTAGTCGGGAAGCGGTCAAAACAGTTGGAAAGAATCTTCCCGGAATGGCACAGGGCAGCCTTGAGAGTCAATTAATTCCTGACAGAACTGCACTACCGATGGACCATTTACCTCCCAAGGAGCTCTGCGCAATAGCATGGAACTTTGTATGCAGACAGTCCGGATGCAGCCGCGGAATTGCGTTAGCAACCATGCGGGCCTGAAAGGAGTTTTTCAATGGGGAATTTGAGTACACAATCGCGCGCACGTACGTCGTTCACGTACAGCAATGATACTTTTAAAAGTCAGTCGGCAGTCGGAATGCAGCCCGGCTCCATCCACGGCCACAGTGTACTGCAATCATGTGAGCTACGAGAAAACTAGCAAAAGAGTCAGCGCAACTGAAAAAAAGCACGCTGCAGAGTGACAGGGAATGGGTCAAAACAATGACATAGCATTTTGTTAAGATAAATCAGTTCGATGAAAGACACCGATAGAATATTCACCTCATATGGCATGCGGAACCGACGGTCAATCACGGCACGGATCGTGTGACGTCTGAAACGGCCCGGTACGGCCGTGACGCCTGTCTGCAGCTCAACTGCGTGCAACGCGATGCCGAATTTATCGGACTCAGCATGGCAGGTATTGCCCCGCCGTCCGGCGGCAGCCCGTCTGCGCGCCCTATCTGGCGGTCAAAAATCTACCCCGTGGAATAAAAACACGGCAGGAAAGAACGTTAGAGGGATGTGATCGGTCTTTTTTTAGGTAAAACTCACCGCTGAGGAACAATAAGCAACGGGTTCGTTTCGGTCAATGGCTCAAGGAACAATAACAATGAGGAAGGGCATAATGATCGCCGCGCTCAATTTGGCAGTCGAGAATCTGCCTGCAGCCAAGATTGGTCTGTATGCTTCCTGGACGCGATTTGATCTGCGCACCTTTTATGGAGGCAGTCTTGCTAAAAGTATTCAGCTGCAGCCCGAATTTCGTGCCACCTGTCAAGTATGAAGAAGGAGAAGCCATGACTGCATCCCGATCGAACTAAATTCTCAAAAAGCTTCTCAGAGTTGGCGCTGCAAACGTAGTCCTGCAGTCAGGCTGTAGCCCGGCTGCAGTCAGGTGCGTCCAGTTTGAAAAGTTTGAAAATGAATAGCATAGGGAAGAACTCACTGTTACAGTAAAACCTTTCCCCTTCTGAGCAGTGATCTGGTTGGTAATTGTGCCTCCTGAGTATGGGGGATTCAAAACAAAGGAGATACTGAACGGTATCTGTGGTCAGTCTTCAGACATGTTGGCAGTGATGTTGCGTGCAGTCCCGCCGAATTCGTCGCTGCACTCTGTGTCAATGCAAACACTGTACAGGTAGGCGTACCTTTTCTCAGCGCGCCAACGAAATCTCTCATACGATGAGGAGCGGGAATCAAGATACGTACCGTTCGTCTCCTCCCCAGCGAGTCCCCCGCTCCCAACAACCTTCAACTGACCTTCAAGCCCCTCGCTCACTCCCCGCTCTTCTACTCGCCGAGTACCTTGCGTCCAACTAACGTGTGTTCGTCGTCACTGAGTCCAATGCTGACCCGTTGAAGAATTGGGCGGATGGTGGAGGCGGGACCCCAAAAGGCAGACCAAGGGGTATCCACCGGCAAAACCCGAGACACCGGCTAAGGGGGGGGTGGGCCTCAAGGTCGCCTTATTCCACTTTTCCGACCTAGCCTTGGATTGGTCTGAAAACGCGTTTAGGAAGGTCAGAAAAAAAAAAGTGAGAAAAATATTTGATTACATAATATATTGGGTGTATCCCGGACAAACCCGAACGACAAGTCATGGCCAGGAAAATGCAAAAAAAGTGTGGGATACCACATTTGAGCAGTGAAGTGTCCCAGAAGTGTACTGATATGGTCAGAATCAAAGCAAAATTCGACCAAACTTTGGCAGTTTTTGATGGGAATTACCGGTTTTGGGGCTTATGTAACACTTACGTAGGGGGGGTGGGGGTCGAGCGAGCGTTAAGTCACTTTTCCGACCCTGTGTCCGAAGTTTTAAGGGTGGGTACCCCTTGAGGCAGACGCAGGTGGCGCGTCGTTGATCCGAATCGGGGCCCGGAGCCGGTCTTGTTGTCATCTGTCCCACGCTGATGACATCGTTTCGACTGTCGACCGTCCACAGTGCACCCCAGCTGCTGCTCTCGCGCACCTCGCTGACTCGAAACCACCGATTCTCCAACATGTCTCGGCCGCCGATGAGTCCATTTCGCTGCCAACACCGACTCAATCACCAAAAACGTCGGCAACATCCGAGGGGTTGTGGCTGTGAGAAGGCCTGCCGCCAGGCGGATCAAGCCTTCGACGCGTCGTCCAAGGCTCTTTCAAGGGTCGCTCCAGCCTCGACCGCCCCTTCCACAAACGCCCAACCCTGGCTTCGTCTAAGCAATACCGCCTCGAGCCTCGAGCCAACCACGTCTCGTGACCCCTTCTTTCACTTAATAGACGCGTCACACCCCACATCTCTTTCTTTCGTACCACTACCATCTCCGCCGCCTTCTACCATCTTCGCTGAGTTCATCTCCTGGTCGTCTTAGGCTCTACGCCTGCCTGTTGTTCGGCGCTCCCTCGCTCCCATTCGTCCGACGTCGACACCGGCGCTCCGCTTCAATTACGTCCGCTGTGACTTTGAAGCTCAAAACGTCCTGAATCACCTCAAGGCCCGCTATTTGTCACGACACGGTCCCTCTGATGCGGCGGGTCTGGATGCGGCGGGTCTGCGAGGTATAAAGCGATGGACAGCATACGCACGGTGTCGAGTGTACGAGTAATCGTGAGTCTCCCCGGTCGTTCTCTTCCCTCCCCAACCTTCTCGCCTGCCGGCCTCGCCGACTTAGACAACGTGTCATGTACCCATCGCCCCCACTTCCATACCTCCCTCCTATCCTTCTCCTTACACTCAATGCTTCGTTTTCTTCACTTGGTCATTTCACACTCCCATCTGACGCCTCCTTTGGAGCCAGGATATTCGTAAAGCGCAGTATGCAAGTTGCGCGCCGTTTGCGCCACTACCACCACATCCAGCCGCCCTCGCCTAGCCCAGGCCTCGCCGCCGCCGCCGTTGTTGGTGAAATCGTCGAGGGTACTTTAAGCTGGAATCGTCGACGGTCTCCCGGTTAAGGTGCGTCCCCGCCCTTCTTTCGCTTTGCCGCAACGTGCTCACGGCATCGCCCATTTTCACCCTTCTCATTTCCCCCGCCGCCACCGCTGATCCACCCGCCCTGAATGCCACGGTCGTCGCCACTCCATCAACGTCGTCATTTCGCCGTACGCGACGACGCGCCTCTCACCCCTCTCGCTCACAACACCACGGCTCTCCATCTCCAATTCACAGCCCGGCTACCTCTCACTGCCCGTCACTCTCTGCTGCCGCCCCGTCAACGCTATACAATACCGTCGGCGTCGATGTCGACATCTGCGCGGCGCCTTCTCGCACGAAACCGCCGCTCAAACTCACATCAAAGTCAGTGTTCTCATTTTTATAACGGACTCAAATGAAGAACTCACGCTGTACTAGACAAATGCCGGTAGGGAAGGAAATAACACGGGAGGCGCGGCAGGAAATGAGTGGCGAGGTCAACGCTTGGGACTGGTGTCTGAAAGCTAGAGAAGGTCTCTCGTCAAAGTGAGTTCCAGTTCACGCTTCCTTTCCTCCGCCGCTGTTCCTTATCTTGTCTTTCCTAATCCAGCTACCTGGGTAAGCTCCGAAGTCCTTTCTTGGTTTTTTGTTGCTTGGCACTCATTTCACTTTTTTTTCCTTTAGTTTGAAATGTGTACACGTATTTGAAACCAGAAGTACGTTTTTTCAAACTGATCTTCCACACTGCGCTCATCGTGTGTCTCCTTTCAGGTGTCTTATTTTCATATAATGGCCGGTAATCATCGCATACTATCAATGCCTACGAATTTCTAAGGTGTTGTCCAAACTCCTCACGCTTATTCTTGGCCGTATCTACCACCTCGCCCAGACACTTTTCCCTACTTTTCGTTGGTGTTCTGGTAAGTTTTCATCGTAATATTATTAAATTATTCTGATTTTCCTGTGTACAGCCGAAGGCGATAGTTTGAACGGAAAGTTCGTGCGTCGCGTTCTGGAGGAAGGTCTGTCCTTGCCATATCTACTGAGTTCTCATCCTGACCGTTTATTTAATCCAGATCATCCTGGGCGCGAGAGTGATTCTTCGGTATGTTTTCCAACTGTGCGCCACGCTCTTCCTTACTAATAGATCGTTCGCGGTGACGAGGCTTCGAAGCCAATGTTTGTGACTGGGCCGTCAGGTACCCTACGCCTCAGTTTATTTACATTGTGTGTACTAGGACTCGAATAATATGTTTCTTTTTCATTTTGATTTGATTTGAAACAATTGGAGAGGGGGACGAGGTGGTCCCAGGCCTTGGAAGTGCGTCCAACGCCTCACAAGGATATTCCAGGCTGGGGTACCTTCCGAGGACTGGAAAATTCGATAAGACCCCTACGTGGCTATTGCGGAGTGTGTTCGAGCATTGAGCGCACTTGCGCAGCCTGGAGCCTATTCTAAGGTCCTTGGGTAGGGCTCGGGAGGCTTTTACATTTTTGGTGATGCGCCGGCCCGACGTGTACGGACGTACAGCCACTACCGCCACTCTGCCGACATGCTTACGCCGCACATTCGTTCCATCAACCGAGAGAGCAAGAATCCTCGAAACGATCCGAGTTGCAGGAAAATCATCAAGCGCTTCAGGACCAGGTGTTCTTAAGGAACGGACGCGGAATCCACGACGATGAAGTAGAGCCCTGAAGAACAGGCCACGACTGCGAATGATCAGCCTGGATGACAGAAGTATTATCGAGATGTACCGCCCCGATAGTAATGGACCTCAATTTGCACCTCGTTCGCCCTTTCTTCCACGTACACTTCTTCCCGCATCCTCCTTGTTACATCGAGCCCCTCACAATTCTCCGCTTGGGCGTCGCCTGGCCCACGCGTACACACCGCCACGGTTTTTAGAGCTGTACCCCGCACCCAGAGTGTGTAACGACAAAGCGCGTCGTTGGTCTATGGCTGGTCAGTCGGTGATGATACGGAAATCGATGCGAGAGAGTGTCAGTGCGCACCTATGTACTTATGTACAGTACAATACATCGCTCAGGCAGCAGCATCTATCCCCAACCGCCGAACATCGAAACAGAGAACCTGGAGGGACGGCAACCTGATTACCCTCAATCAGTAGTGTTTCCCTTCATTCAGATGGAATCACCTACAGATAAACAACATTATTCAGATAACTTGCTCCGCCGTGCGTGCGTGCTGCGAGCGCGGAATATGGGGTCGACCGGCGGCGCCGAGTGCGTAGCGGCCCTGACTAGTAGCATAGTGAAAGATAATCGAAGAGCAGCGCAGGACGGCGAGAAGCAGGTTCTGATGTAGCTGCATATCCCCCATTCGTCTGGCATGGAATGAAAGGCAAGGAGAAGGGAGGAGAACGCACCGATAGCTCGTTATGAGAAAACCGAATTCAGTCACAAAAGTGCTGAGATGGGGAACATGCCCACAAGGTGACGTTGCGGGCGGGCAGCAACAAAGCACTCAAGAAGGTGAGGAGATGCAGAGTGACCTATGACAGAAGAGGAAACACGGACACAACTACGGATGCGGTGGCGAAGCGAATCAGGGCAAGGTGGGCGTATAATGGTTGCTGCAGCGGTCGAGTGCAGAGCGGGATCGCAGCGCGTGGAAGCGCGCACCTTATAACCGTGCAAGTCTCCCTCCTGACGAGCAGGATGGAAGGATTGGTGGCAGGCACTTAGTCGGCGTCGTGAAACTAAAGGTGGACGGACGTAGCGTCACCGTTGTCAAGGTCAAAAAAGGAATCAAGAACGACGTACAAAATAACGAATTGACCGTCGCAGGGCTCGAATCGCTTCATTGACGTTCCCAAAGTTGACTGAAATAAAGGAAGAAAGCGATGAGCCTAAGGAGCACAGAGTAAAAGGAATGCAAAAACAGGAGACGTACGAAATTCATTCAAGGGATGTATCACGCTCCGATACACCCTCAACGCCTAACCCACCATGACATCCTCCTTCTATGACACGTACACCGCGACACCGTTTGAGGGCTACAAATAGCCAGAGATGGAAAACAGACTCAACCATGGGATTTGGTTCTTCATCGTCTTTCTCCCAAGTGGTGTCCGACCTTAAGAGCTGATGCATAGTACTAGTAGTTCTGACTGGCAGTGACTGCAGCCTGGCTGTAGTTAGTTGTAGTCAGGCCGTCGGTCACGTCGTAAAATCCAAGCGAAAGTAATTTGGTGAGCCGAGTCAACCGAACGACGAGGGTGCGGCATTGGTGTGAGGTCCGTGTCGGGGTCATGCTCTCACAGAGCGAGGTAGTCACGGGTGACATTTCGGTGACATGTCACGGTACCCGTCCTGTGCCGACGTTGCGGTGCTCTCTTGATTTTTAACCACGACGATGATTTCATATTTTCAGTTCCAGTTCTCGAGCTGCCGCCTCCGTATCAGGCTTACGGCTCATGATCAATCTCAGACTAACTTTTGCATCGCTACCTTTCTCAAATCCCGACTGCGGACTACCTGCAAACAATACTAAACTTTGTACATCTGCAGCCTGTAAATTCTCAAATTTCCGTACTCGTATAGCGTATCTAACAACTGTTCACCAGCAATTTAGACCGCAATGTTTAAGTCTGACCCCATCAATCTCCTGGCACGACATACTTATGTCAATACAAGGACTGGACCACATACCTACTGAATGTTGCCTGTCTGCAGCCTGACTGCAGACAGGCTGCCGTGCTCTTATTTTTCCTCCAGGTTATCTGCAGACAGGACGCCGTCGGGCTGCTATCATGCTGTCTTTGGTCAGTCGTCGCCGTTCACGTTCTTGGCACTGCTGACTACATACAAGGTACTGCGCTAAGCCGTCAATCTCTAGTAGGTGAATGTGCCGTTGACGTCTGTCCTGGAATTAATTGATTCGGACAAGATTCTTCTTATTGTCTTGACCCCTTCCCTGTCACTCTCCATCTTGTTTTTGAGTTATTGAAATCCTCTTGATAATCGGCTTATCAATAGCCTTCAATTGCGCTGACCCTTTTGCTACTTTTCTCGAAGCTCAATAATTGCAGCGACTGTGGCTGAGGATGGAGTTGGGCTGCATCCCGGACGCAGACTGCCTGCGAATAGTATTATTGTTGTATCAAACAACGTACGTTTGCGTAACAAATTCGTGCCTACTCAAATTCCCCAAAGTTGAAAAACTCCTTAGAATTTACAAAAAGCACCACACCAACTACATCTTTGGCACATAGATGCTCGAGGTAAGTATGTGAATACGTCCACGACAAGCGGACCGACTGAATGCTGCCTGTCTGCAGACTGACTGCAGACAAGCTACTGTGCTTTTTGAGTGATTGTCTTCTGCGACCATTTTCTCGGGCCCGTCTGCGGATTGACCGCCGGCAGTGCTAACGAAGTTCCGCGGCCTCGGTGGTTGAATGGGGTCTGACTGCATCCATTGCAAGTTATTGCGAGCCGTCCATCCGTATGGGTAAAATGTGGGTTAATGTTCCATCGGCAATGCATGCTCCGTCAAATAATATCAATTACGGGTGCCATTCCGGCAAGATCCCTTCCTATTTTTTGACCGCTTCCCAACGAGAGCCGCGCTCTTTTGTCCCGAATCAAATTCCCGTTCTTCGCCCAAGGATTCTGGAGAGGCGGCCTCCGGCGCAGTCGTATCATGGTTCCCAAAATCATGTTTACGTGTTCCAACTAGCTTCTTTCTTATTGTTCTTGCTCCTTCCCGCCACGATCCGCACTCTTTTTGTCTCGGTGAGTTTTTACATAATTAAATTCCCGTACTTCTGCCGACGATCATGGACAGGAGCGGTGGATCGGTTCCAATGGCTGAATTTGACCGCATCCGGGCTGCATCCTGACTGCCGACTGCACCGTGAGCCACGATTTTAGAAAACAATTTCCAAGGACTCACATTTGTGGTGAGAAACTCAAGTTGAATTTTTCACGGACTACGGTTGAGCCGATTAAAAAATTGTTCAAGCAAAACGATCACAGATGCATGGCTGGTAAGTAAACGACCTTCATTATCGCCCTACCCATCCTTGTTCTTGTTCACGATGCTTCCCAGAATGGATCTTTGACATGTGAATCGTTACATTCGAAATTAAGATGCTACCCAATGAGATATCGCAGTTAAATTCAACGCACATCTTGCTTCAAGCACTGTGAGAAGCAGTATCCCCTCAGAATTAACCCTATGCAGCTTCAATATAACGAATAATCTTACCCGCAACAGAGTCACAAAAATTTTTGATTGCCAATTTTCTGAGCTGTATGTAGCCGGGCTGCATCCTGTCGGCAGCCCGGCTGCAGCCTGACTGCAGGATAATTTCCGCGAAGCTGAAACTGGTTGTTTCAGTGCCGGATCCAGTCGGCGCGGAAATTGATGCTGAATCTTATTGTTTGAGCGCCGCTGAAATCAAGACTGAAATTGTCAGATTCCGACTCAATATCAGCGTTCCTGAGTTTTTCAGTCTCGTACTCGCTGAAAGGAATACCGAAACTCAAAATTTCTGCCGCACTTTCGGGCTAACTGAGCCCTAGAGTTTTGGTGTCAATCTCAGCTTCGGTGAAATTGACGCGTAAATTCAAAATCTCCGTGACAGAGTCAGTTCAACAGAGTTTGGAAGTTTCTGTTACGAACTCAGTGCACAATGAAGCTCAAAATCTCCTCTACAAGTTCAGTGTGGGGGAAATTTTATTTTTCCCGGTGTGTGCATAGCTCTTCCGTAGCCATATTAGAACTTCAAATCAAATCAAATCACGGATTCGTTAGGCCCTGTTCGGGAACCCAATTTGCGTACAGCAGGCAACTGTCACACTGAGTCACGGCACCATCACTTTGCCATGTCTGCCACATCGCTCAATTTGTAGCACGTCGTTGACAATGACGAGCTTAGTATCTCAACTACTACTCGGTATTTTGATGGTTGTCTGAAAAGAAACTGCAATTTGCGGCGGGAAGTGGGCGGGGAGGTAGGAGTGGGGCGTGAGAATTATGACGGTGTGACTATCATACCTGCCTTATGCGGTATCATGGAGCCCTACATCCTATACTTGAAAAGAGGGCCAGGCCATCAGTCGCGTGACTTTTGGCAGAAAATCACGGGGTCAATGTCGAGATGTTGAGATCGCACTAGACATCGCGAGCGGAGCGAGCGCAGCGGGGCAACACTATATTGGGTAGGTAAATTGATTTCGCCGCAACTGTGCCAGCCCCAACAAGCTGTGTGACTGAACGGAGGAAGGCCGGCGAGCGCAGCGAGTCGGCCGTGCCGGAGGCAGGGAGCTAAAGCTTGTCTGGCAAATTGGGTTCCCGAACAGGGCCTTAAGGGGTCCCGTGGAGGAGCGACATCGATCACTGCGGAGTTTGAAATTCACTCCATTTGGAAACTCTGCCACTCACCGCAACTGTGAGTCACAGTTGCGGCGAAATCAAATTACTTACCAAATATAGAAATTCTCATCAATCCCCTCCTTTTGCACCCAGATAAATAGCTGGCATACTTAGAGGCTCCATGTGTGCAGAAAAATCCGGGTTGATTTTGGCCGGATAGCAGCAGTGGAGCCAAAATCGGTCAAAAATATGATGAATTTGGCCGGTTTTTGCGCGTAGACGTATTCAATTAGTGTAATACAGGTCTTCTGTACCATTCCAACCTAGCCGTGGGTGGCTTTTCTGGGCGGTTGGGCAGTTATGATGAGAATTTCCATATTTGGTAAGTAATTTGATTCCGCCGCAACTGTATGGTTGCGGACCGAACTTCGTGACAAGTCGCAGTCCCAATTTGGTAATTGATACTGTCACGTCGGTTTTCATTGAGACATCCTTGGATTGTATGAATAGCATTGCAAGAAGGTAATCTACAAACGTACTGGAGCAAAACTTCGACAAATCGGTTTTCCATGTTTGCACGGCAATTTCGCGCTTTTGATTGCGGATCACTCGGACCGGTGGCTGTGCAGCAGCATCAATGTCGCCTGGTCATTCAAGAGATTTCACTTTCAGTGTGGGGTGCGTGTCGTGATGCAAGCAATCTCATTTTAGCAGCGGCTAAAGGTCAAATTTTCTTTCATTGTTTGGTGAAACATGCTTATACGTGATTTACCAACTGTCGGCGGACAAATAGCAAGATAGTGTGCAGGTTGACTCTGAATATGAAGTCTCTCTTGATACAGCTCAGTTTTAGCAGTCAACTCTACCATCCAGCTAAAGGCGAGCGCGCAAAGTTTTCGGTGTGTGATGGCCGTCGTAGCGACTTTCCTAAAATGGACTACAGTCCATCCCCATGTTCCCCCTCCAACTGGGAAAGGTTCTGACCAACAATTCAGTAAGAGTTTTATTTCTATTTAAATGCTCAAACTCACCTCTGAATTATTTTCAGTTCAGTATACTTTCAATGACAGCTGTAAGGCTTCTCATTTTACTACCCAAGAGTGTTAATCAATGTTGTGGCTAGCTCAAGAGGATCTAGCGCAATCTAGCTCGACAATCACATGGGTTGACAGCGGAGCTGGTTTGTAGCCACAAAAACTGTCTATGTATTGTCAAGAACTTACAATTCTCCAGCCACTCGAAGAGGCCGTCCTTCTACTCAACATAGTGATGCGGACCGTGAAAAAGCAAAGAAATCTGTGGGCAGACCAGCGATCAACAAACAATATACAGGCAACCGAGTGAGTATTTTGTTGAATGCTAGAAAAAGGCTTATAAAAACTGGCAGGGATTTACAGAGGCACCCTCAAGTGTTCCCCGAATTCAGATCTCAGCTCTTCCTTCAGGTTCTGGCACTCCCCGTCAAAGACATCTAGGAGACTGGGGTCTAGGTGCCAATATTCATCAAGAGTCTTTCTCTACAGCTCTAGATAAAGCTTCTACCGTGTTTGCAACCTCAAATTCAGCACCTTCACAACCTAGAGTGGATTACATAGTTCCAGATCTTGACTCTGAACAGATATTGGATGATAATGATCTAGATGTTGATGAAGGAACTTTGGGTCTCAACGGAGATGGCCAAGGTGCACAAGAGGACTCATCCTCTGATGACCTTGAAGACGAAGCTACAGGGAGGAGAGCTGCCTTGCCACCATTTCTCAAAGATGCATATGACAGATTTACTACAAATGATGCAGACAAGCATTATAAGAAGCACGAGTCATTCTGGGTTCCACAGCGCTCTAGTAGGACATTCGAAGGCTAGATTATCCTCTGCGTGCAAAACTCAATTGGTTTATCATGGGTACACTCGGCCACGACGTGTGGTTGACATGCATGGTTGCTTTTATCTCATAGGGCGGCGTTATAGATGCACTAAATGCAAATCGCCAGCAGGCTGGAATAAAGAAATCATGAAAGGCCTTCCTAGATACCTTGTCGATGAATTCCCTGCCTACCTGAGTCATAGAGCAGCTATGGCTAAGCCTCTGTTCGAGCTCATGCGAACAATGTTCCACTATGGATTGGGATCCAAGCAATTTTCCAATAGTCTCCAGGTGCTACACAGGCTTCACTTTGACAAACTACATGCTCAATATCTTGATGGAGTCATGGCATGGGGAATGATTTCTGTAAAGCTGCAGATTTACCAACTTTCACTGAGTTCAGCAGCTTTGATGATTCCAAAGGATATGCTGGATTTGTTCCTAGCAGCACTTGGCTTCGAATGATGTATGATGTCTACATCGAGGAACATGGGAGATCTATGGATCAACAAGCCGCAATGAAAAGTCTTCGCATTGGTGTTATTGATCATCATTACAAAACAAATGATGAAAATCAATGGCGAATCAGTATTTGCTGCTACTTTAACTCTGACAAATGAGTTTGGAGAGGCTCGTGTGCTGGCATTTGTTGCTACTAGCTCTCATGCGGAGTTTGAATCTGCTCTACAGAAAGTTCGACAGAATCTAGATCGTTACGGCCAATCTCAACCAGAAGTCTTCTTCACATGATAATCCGGCTGCTGATGTGGAAGGGGAAGCTACCCCGCACGTCACATTCTCTACTTTACTCCGTTCACACCCGCTGCTAATTATTTCCTGTTTACGATCAGTAGCTAGAGCTGTCGTAGATAGGAGATGATCGTGCAATCTTACATACCTTCGTACCACCACCATCGCGGCCAGTGTAGGGCACGAGCGCTAGGTTTCCAGAGAGTGAATCCACTGTTCCTTTGTGGGACGTCGCCAGTGGGCTTCTAGCCACCGAGATACCGAGTTATCGAGTTTCCGAGTCCGAGCACATATCCTCCAAATCACCCTCATTTTACTTCAATATTCCTCGTATTTTCTGCTCTAGCGGTACAGGCGATATTCGACATACCTCACCCTCCAAGGGGATTCAAAGATAAGAGAAAAAGATATCACCTACAAAAGTTTTTTTTCGGGGGTCGGCTGACCCTACCCCCCTTCCCTCCTGCTATATCCATTCCCACAGTTGTCGCGGCCCGCTGTTGCCCGCTGAGTACCAAATTCGCTTGAAATTCGCAAATAATCGCTTTGCCTTCATTCTGCGCTAATCTCGGACTGGAAAATCAAAGTATTACCTCTGAGAACAGGTGTCTGTATGCAGAGAACACATTTGAAGCCATGGAAATTCAAGATTTCTATTTTTTCACTGTAAGATGATAATCTGCCGCAACTTGACTTTATCTACGATGCTTTTTTTGTCCGCGTACAAACGTCGCACGTCCACCCCTTCGTAGTTGTCGACGGACGTTGCACGTTGCATGGAGGGAGACGGTAAGAGAGAGCGATCAATGATCAGATGTAACAATACAGTCGGCCGACGCGGCACTCACCCGGAAACAGCCGAAAAGGGTAGGAAGTCGGCAGAATGCATGGAAAATCAGCTGAAAGTGTTGAGATAGCGATTTTGGAGGTCCATGCACATATAGGGATGCAGTACAGCCCATTCCCGGTGTGAAAACTTTTGACCTACAAAAGTTTTTTTTTGAGCCTCAGCCTACCCCCCCCTCCCTCACCTGATGCCATCAATTCTTATCGTTGGGACCCCTTGTCACCCTCACTTTGCTTCACCATCTCCGGACCACCGACCCTTTTCCTGGATCACCTCCCATCCAGCACTCACTTCCACACTGATAAGATATTCCTGGACAAAATGTTTCCCTCTGACAAAGGATGTTGTAGCCACTGAAAAATATCAATGCATGGAAACGTCCCCTCAGCCTGAAAAAAAACTTTGATACAAAATTTTGGAACTCAGTTCTACAGTTGCGGCAAAATCAAATGTCCCTACCATGAAAGGAAACTCAAATCAATCTCGACCTTTTCCTACATTATTGGAGGTCTTTGGTCGAACAGAGGATGCAAGACGATAGTGTGGCAAGAAATATGGTACTACATCGCTTGAAGAAATCTTATCGCGGCTTTTTCCGCCGTGTTTGCCTCAGATTGTATTAAGATGGCTAGAGCCATAACTCACTCGTTACTGGGCGAAATCGAAATTTAAAAGTTCTGGGTAGGTCCTAGATGTCTCCTCATTCTTTCTATCACCAGAAATCTGTATCAAAGTATGTGTGATAGGGCAAAAGGTCGAGATTGATGTGAATTTCCTTTTATGGTAGGGACATTTAATTTTGCCGCAACTGTAAGTGTTGTATACAGCAAATATATCAGTGTACTCGTTGTTTGGTCCCGAAGACAGGTTGCTGACATTCAGAAATATCAATTTTGCACAGTGCAGGTACATGGAAATGTGCAAAACAACAGGTTCTTTCCTTCAAATGCTGATGTTGAGTCCGAAAATTTGCCGAAAATAAATAAACTTGATAAAGCTAACAAATTAGCCGGTGGGAAAAACTGACGTGAAGCTGCCGCATATGGGAATATTACGGAAAACATGAGGGGACGGGTCCTAAAGCCCCCATACTCCGAGGCTGGACTAATGGTGATCTGTATATCCCCGGTGATGAAACAGTTGGGATTCTGGCACTTACAGAGAAGACACGAAACGAGGCAGGCATTCTCCCATATAATTCTTTGACGGACTCGGACTTCACACATGCTTTTCTTGCATCACAGCAAGGAACGAAATTTGCTGTCATGAATCTATTATACAATTCAGAGTGGGGCGCGGTGGTAGAGTGGCATCCATCGTTTCCGGGGAGGGTCGTGTGAGTTTTGCTCACGACGGCGAGGGCCCTCGTCGGTTCGATTCCCTGCTCCGTTCCCGGGAGAAAACACTTTAGACACTCTCGGCTTCTGCCCTCCGACTTTTCAAACTCCATTCCCTCCGCTTCGGCAAACACGTTTGATCGTGACTTCGGGTCACGGGTTCCGAGGAGTAGCGCACTTGCGGTTCAAGCCCCGGTCGGCCGGCGGCTGGGAAATTCAACTTTAACAGACGCACGGCAACAAATCATCCATCACACTTTGTCTGATCAGGCGTACGCTGCCGCCTTGATCCTTTGACGCCCATCCTACGAGGATCGCAACCTCGGCAAGCACTGGCCAAAGGCCGTCGGACCGGGACTTCATGCCCGAGGCACTGGGAGTTGATTGGTTGTATAAAAAGGGTGACGTGGGAGGAAAGGACGGACTGGAAACGATTAATCATGTAGTCAGTTGATGTCGGCATGTCGTGTACTATAGCCGCTTACAGCGGCTCGAGCACGTTAATTGATCTCAACAACAACAACAACAACAATTCAGAGTGTGCCGTAATCGTCTTTGTCTTTTGTCTTTGTCTCGAGACAACTGTCAAACCGGCTTCGGTTAACGGTTATCCCGGCATCCGGTTGTTGTTTCCGTCTACCGTCCTCCTGCGCGTGCTTAATGCAGCTTGCTCTGTCTTGCCCTCCGCCACTGGGAGTGCAGCTTCTCAAGTCTCATTTTGCATTGTTCTGGCTTCCAGTTTTCAGTTTTTGTTTCTGTTTGTCTTAGAAGAATCTCGATTCGGCGGACTGGAATTTCTGCTCGGTGAAACTTGGTATCTCCCTACGAGTACGACCTTGAATGCTCTGCTTATTCTTCCATGGAAAATTGATGTTCCCCAGGAGTGAGTGTCATCATCTACAGTACTACATACTCGCTTTCCCAGCTGTATTGGACAGAACATCCTTCGTTGACACTTAACTCATTTGGGATATTGCTATCTTATCCTCTATTCAACCGCGCTCTGGAATCCGGCTACGAGCGCAATCCCCAAATCCTTTATCGCCGGTGCTCTTCTTATGTCTGAAGCTGTAGAGTTGAATTTGGCTCATACTACGAGTGTCAACATGAATGGCGACCATAAACTGGAATTGCCTAGGAGCGTCAACCTGCACTTGCTTATCCTCCCTCACAAGTCGCACAGGGGCCGATCTGCATTTGCTGGCTGCTCTCAATGCTGTTCGTGTGACTGGATTCATTAGAGGAGACCGGGATCAATCTACGTATAGGGACCGGGATCTATTGAATGTGGAGTGCAGATTTTATTTCTACGTGAGAACTGAATTCAGACTGTGTCGAGCACTCAAAATGCTTGCAACATGAAGGAGGAAAGACGGAGCATATGTATTGAATACTTGATTTTTTACCTCCGAGTGCCAGCATATTTCGTGGTTAACTGTGCTTATACTTTCGTAGCGGAGCACGAGTTCCTGCTAGTCTATTATACAATTCAGAGTGTGCCGTAATCGTCTTTGTCTTTTGTCTCAAGGCTCGGTCACGGTGTGTGTTGCTGCCAAAAAGAATTACAAGAAAATACCCAAAAAAGGAAAGAGAAAGAAGGGGAAAAGGAGAGATTTAAGATTTACTATTACTGTGTATTTTCTCTGTCTTGTTATATTGCAGATACTCAGCCAAAGCATCGGGTGTTTGGCTCAGACAGACTGGCGGCTATACATGAGGCAATCGATGCCATCAAAATCTGATAACTTGGCCTTTACCAGCATGAGCAACGATCCCCCCGAGTCGCCGGACTACTTCAAAGATGTACCAGACCCAGAGCTTCGAATTCCGGTGCATCCAAAGAGGACGAAGATGCACATGTTTCCGCACAGCGTCGCACTCATAATCGAGTCATTCACGACTCCGACAGCGAATCTGGCTCTGCTAATTACTTAGATGTCCGAAAGATGAAACCAGAGGCCGAGGACGCAACTGAATATCTCGAAGAACCGGATGACGATGTACAGTGCCGGACACGCAAAGTCGACAACGTTGATTGCCGGCGAACGGGAATTTTGGGGATAAATCTGACTTCAGAGTCGGCGAAGTATTTCGTTGAGTCAAGCACATAGAAATGTTCATTGGGATAATCTGTACCCATTTGCATGGCAGTTTGTGAGAAACGACGCCGCGAATCTCTCGCACCAGTCGGTTCAATCTGACAGCTAACATTTTGCCTTATTTAGGAGAAACCATTTGGCTCTCGCTTTGTTGGCACAGGAAACACAGTTTTAAGTATTCTCTATTGTATTTTATACACCATTTTATTGTCTGACCAAATTTGGTCTGTGTGAACGCTTTTTTGAGCGTCTGAATTCCACCACTCAGATTTGATTCAGTTTCAAGCTGGGTATCAGCTCGTTTTGCTACAAAAAGATGGAACTAATGTGAAAATTCCAGCAGCTCTCTTGCTCTCTGTGTCAATCAAGTAACCAGGAGTTATTTTGAGACACCCTTTTCTCCTGTTTCTCAATTCCTCCCTCTTTCTCAGTACCCGCCATGTCAACGCAAAATTCCCATCCAATATCACAGGAGAAGCCCGTACCTACAGATGAACAGGTAAAATATTGTTCTCATCATCAACGGTGTCCAATCGCGAGCTCATTTCTAAATTGAAGGTTGATGATGAGCTCTGTCTCTTAGATCTCGAAGATGCCGACTCGCTGCTATTACACGTTCAAGATCTTGTCACACAGCATCTGGATGAGTTCCCGGAAGATCAGCTTGAGGATGAGGCTGCTCGGTATGCAGCTAAAATGAAGGCAAGTATTACCGACGGAACCCGAGATGGTCATCTACGGTAAAATGTGTTTAACTGCTCATCTGTTGAATCCTTGACAAAATGTTGAATAGTATCATCAAACACTACATCACTTTCCATTTACGCCGCAATAAAAAATGGGACGCGACGCGCGTTGATGACAAAACACCGCATGACATCGCTGCATTTATTACTCAGAAATGTGGTCCGGTGGAAGAGGGCTTTGAAGGCCGAAAGGTAGGTTCCAATTCAATGTTTAATCGGAGTTTGATATGTGCTTGCATTGCAGTATTCAACTGCAGTCTCAACACGGGCCGCACTCACAATGTGGTACAAAAATCTACGTCCGAATGAGAGTCTCACGGAATGGCGACTTGATTCAGTGACTAACACATGGTACGTGTCTTCTTGCATCGGCCGGGTATCATAGCCAAGTATATGTTAATTCTAGGCGCGGTCTTCCGACTCGTTCTCGTCAAGTTTCTCAATTTATGGTTGGACTCGAGAAAACTAAAGCCAAATCTGGTGAAGTCTCCTCATCAGCAAGAGCCTTGGCTCTGGAGGACATTCACCGACTGTACAAGCATTGCCTGGATTCAAATCTCACTGTTGCGCAACGGCGAGCCGGAATTATTCGATATGTGAGTTTCCATGGCACTCACTAGTATTGATGTTGAATAAAAATCCAGGTCGCCTACCTTCTAGCTTGGTTAATGCTCCTACGCATTGACGAGGTAATTAAATTGCGGTTTGAGAATTTTGATAAGATTCCGGGTGAAAGTAAGTGTTGGTCCAGCTCACGAACTTGGATTGGGACTCAACACAAATGTAGGGCGGTATATTGATATAAGTCTGAACACACGCAAGCAAAACCAAACGGGACTTCTTCACTCCTGGCGGCTGCATGCAAACGACAGTGACTCGAGCATATGCCCAGTACGCGCATTTATTCTGTTGGCCTCTCTCTATGGACCGGAAATAAAAAAAGACGGGTCCACTGTTCCTCCATGTGACGGCGCAAGGAGCCGTGATGCAGAGTCAGCCGTTGGTGAGCTCCTTCTCTTTAACAGACGAACTAACTATGTTTAACTTATTAATTGCAAGACCGCGAGTGCTCTGAGCCGCTCCCTTTCTCGAGATTTACAAGGTCTCGGCTACTCTTCGTGGGCTCTGTACGGCACCCACTCTTTCCGCCGCGGTGGATGTCAGTAGGTTGAAGCTGTTACAATGTTCCGTTACTTTTATTCTCCCAACGATAACCATGAGTTCATGCACGATTATGATAGAAATAAGTAGGCGGCATGTACTTATAAATTAGCTATTGATGTCTTCTACCTTCTTCTTTGTGTTCTGATAACGCTCCTTCCCAATTTCGCGCCAAATCTCCCAAGAATTCTTTCCATCCCATACCTGGCCCCATTTAACATCTGAAAACACTCCCTCATTATCCAAGTATTCGGCCTTTTGGCGCTCCGCTACAATATCAGCCTCGCGCCAAGGAATCGCCTCGACAATCAAACGGAAAGAGCGAAAATATTCCGTTGGCAGGTCGGACGCATCTGCCCCGCGCTTGCGCTTTTTGGTAGCGGGAGGAGGAACTGTAAAATAGTTAAAGAACCTTTTCTTGTTCCCAGCAAAGTCCTGCATAAGCACACGATGTATGCGCTCGCGCTTTGACACAAGATTGGAGTATTTTGGCCATGAGGGATCTGCAGTGCCACGACGACCCGGTTCGGATGGGCCATAACGGTCCCGGATAGCCTGGACATCCCCGGACTCAATCTGCTCGATGACCTGGCGCAGACCTTCACATCTTTCAAGGCCGGCAATCACAGTTGATATGTCGTCCAAAATCCCGACTTCGCGCAGACCTGCAGCGGCAGATGTAGAGGGTGATAGTGTTGGAGATGGTACAGGAAGATGGGAAGGTATGTGCGAATGCATGACCTGTGCCACGCTATTCATAGCTGCTGGAGCGGGCGAGCTGGCAAGGTGCGAAGAATTTGATTGGCGATGACATTCGGGCTGGTGCCACTGGGGAGACTGTTCTGAGACGAAGGTGTCTATCCAAGTATCTTCAATGTCACCGAGTGTAGGTACACATAGAAAGGTTTAAAGCTTACAGAGGGAATTCGAGCAATAGATTCTTGATTGGCTGCACCAAGCTCGATGCCAGGAAGCTCGATGCCGGGAAGAATTGATTGAATCGAAGTCTTTGGAACCAGTGCTTCTATTTAGTCGAGAATTAACCAAGAATAAACATAGAGTAAAGACCAGCACAATAACATTACCCACCAGGAACTTCGGGCACAAGCTTGAATTGTTTCCCTGCCTTGATTGAATCCTTCCATTCAATACCAAGAGAAACTAGGTCGGCCCATTGCCGGTCGCGTATCGATTCGTCGACGGTCGGAACATTTATTGTTTCGACACGCGGGTTGACAGTAAGATCAAATCCATAATAAGCAGCAAGGCTTGAGCGCAAAGTCTCCACAGTGCCGCTAACATTAAGGACCTTCTTCTCCGCAGACTCGTTGGTTTTGATGATTCAGAACTTCAGTTCCGCACCCTTGGCAGCAATCAACGAGGAAGCATTGAGTCCGTCGGGAGGTACAAGGACCATTTTGAAAGAAATCAGCGACCAAAGAAGCAAGGAGAAAATTTCTCCTGACTCAGATCTCATACACGTAACAATCACAGCCTCATGGACACGTTGACACGCTTTTAACGCGCCGCGCACCGCGAGTGCAGCGAGCGGTAGTGCGGCGCCGAGGGCACGCAATCCAGCAAGAAAAAAACACGCGGGGTTTGGGGCGGAGCCCCGACAAGCTGTGCACCAGCCGTAGGGAGGGCCGCGAGCGCAGCGAGTCGGCCCTGCCGAAGGCGGGGTGCTTAAGCTTGTACATACTTGAAAAGAGGGCCAGGCCATCAGTCGCGTGACTTTTGACAGAAAATCACGGGGTCAATGTCGAGATGTTGAGATCGTACTGGACGTCGCGAGCGGAGCGAGCGCAGCGGGGTTTGGGGCGGCCAGCCCCAACAAGCTGTGAGCCTGTGTGACCGAACGGAGGGAGGTCGGCGAGCGCAGCGAGTCGGCCGTGCCGGAGGCAGGGAGCTAAAGCTTGTGAATACATATAAAAGCCCGGTTTGATTCTGTTTGCGTGTGTTCAAGCTAACATCGACAAACTTTCCTACGACAATGATACATTAGCTCTGCGCTTCTTCGTTCAGCCTAGATGCTTACTTTCTCCGGGAACTTTGTCAATACAGTCGTAAACTGGGAAGCGCAACGTAACGTAGAAGAGCAACATGCATATTCCGTACCCGCGGACATTTTGGCGAGCTGGAATTTGCACTCTCCTACCATTTTTGAGGTCGCTGAATTCAATGGACCACTCTTTGGAGCCTAAAGATTACTTTCCTGGGCAGTGGGAGCGCAATTTGTCGAAAATGCCCAATTTTGGAAGGAAGTTTGTGATTTCCCGAACCCTTTGAACATCTCCATGGAAAATTTGGTGTCTTAAAAGTCCCCACAAACCATATTTCCCATTGGCAAAAAAATTGGACTGAATAGCTTCTTTGAAGGGCTAGAACCAGCTGGTTTGTTGCTGATTTTTGATTTTTTCAGCTGAATTGTGAATTTTGCCTTGCAATATAAACACCACCTGGTGTTTCCGTGCATGCTTGATTTGTAGTATGATACTTCTAAGGCCTAAATATACATGCTCTATGTTGTCGCGACCTGCGGGGAAGGATTCTAGCTTTGTTTACTGTTGTTGCACTTCTACGTTATTTGGCCCATTTGGGTGGAGCCAAACTTTGGCCCTTGAACTCACTCAAAACAGACTGTATCGACCCCGAATTTTTGACGAATCTGCAGTACGGATGCGGGGCTATTACCCCAGCACAAAAGACTCAGAGGTCTCGGTGCATTTTTTATCGAATAATCCGCGGGGAAAGCTAATCGTTGCGCTTCCCAGTTTACGACTGTATTCTCAAACCGAAGTTTAATGACTTCGTCAATCCGTAAGAGCATTAGCCACGCTAAAAGAAAGGCGACCTGTAATGAGTGTGAGAGATTCAATCGAGAATGCACGTTGGAGAGAGACAAACATATCGAACAGTTCCTGCCCTCCTCTGCGCAGAGCTGAGATCAGGACTCATGCAATGCTGATAAAGTCGATTAATATCTTCTAACGACAGTGCCCGTGCAGACGAAGAAACTTCCCCAGATTTTGCCTTTGTTTTTTCGAGCCCAACCATGAATTGTGAGACCTGACGGGAGCGGGTTGGGAGGCCACGCCTGGACATTTTGAGTAGGTTTGTGTATTGGATATGATAATAGAATAAGAGACGGATCATGTATTTGTAATTGAATCGAGTCGCCATTCCGTCAGACTCTCGTTTGGGCGAAGCTGTTTATACCACATGGTAAGTGCAGCTCGCGTTGAAACCGCAGTTGAATACTGCGATATAATCAGGATAAGTACAAGCTATACAGCAAGAGGGCATTATTTGACTTGCCTTTCGACCCTCGAAACCTTCTTCCGGAGGCCCGCATTTTTGTGTGATGAAGGCAGTGATATCCCGAGGAGTTTGTTCATCGACGCGTTTGGCGTCCCATTTTTTGTTGCGTCGCAGATGAAAGGTGATGTAGTGTCGAATTATCCTGCAAGACACGTCCAGGCGCGATTTGTAAACACCAGAATAGATCAATCTTACCGCACATGTCCATTCCGTGTGCCATCAGTAATGCTGGTCTTGGTCATCTTTGCAGCGTATCTGGTGGCCTCATCGTCGATTTGATCTTCAGGAAACTCATCCAAGTGCTGGGAAATCAAATCTTGAACGTGTTCAAGTAAAGAATCTGCGTCCTCAAGATCAAGAAGGCAGAGTTCCTCCTCAACCTGCAAATATGCAGCAATCCATCGTCAACAGTAGATACAGGCCCATGAGTGATGATATACCTCTTTATCCGTTGGCCGAGGTGCATCTTGAGATGTCGGGGGAAGATTTATTGTTGACATTGTGGAGATGGTAGAGGAGAAGAGATTTGAGAAACAGGAGGAGTTGATGTCTCAAAGCGAAGAGACCTACCCTCCTACACGCGTTTTCGACGCGTTAGATTTTACCTTCGCGCACGGTAAATAAGATTTTCTTTTGCATAGTTTCATATAAGATTTGATTTTTGCGCAGGATGGAAAGCATGGCAGAGCCAAAATGCTTCATAAGATGTCTACGGTGTACCTCACTATTAACGCACCTGTTTCGCGGCATAGTATTCAAGTACAAATCGCGACAGACCAGTTCGATGTCCCGTGACCGTGTTTCCTGGGTAAGACCGGAACTGTGCGTGTCGAACAGGTATGAACATCGATATCAGAGTGTGTACACTGGTTCACAACAAGCAAGATGCATACAGTGCCAAGCATCACTTCTCCAACACTGCTTTTTCGGCCGAACATAAATTTTTGTGATTTATTTCTGATTTTCTAAGGAAGGAAACCGACCAAGAGAATGCGTTTGGCGTCGAGAACTCACTTTTTCCCACGGTGTTTCACTTTCTTTCGCGTCTGGAAAGATAAAATCATGCTTTTGGCTCCAATTTTGGATGGATTGAGGCCAGATGTGTCTAGATGTGTTCAGTAGTCATGCAGAAACCCAGAAAAAGTGGTAGCCGAGTGTAGCCGAGTCTGCTCTGACCTACCTGGGTGATCCGCCTAACGTTGGGGCGGCAATGTCCGGGACGCACGTGACCTTATCCCTAACCGATATGGGAATTTAATGATGGCATCAGCTATCATTAGGGTTTGTTTCAGTTTTTCGGAGGTGAACTCGTTCAATTGCCTTGCAAAGCACAAGATGAGTTGCTACACATCCATAGAGACGTTTTACACTGTTTTCAAGTCGAATGGTGATGACGGCATAATGTAGTTTCGAGTTCAACTTTTGATGCCGTTCCCTGCCAAAAAAGGAACCGTGATGTGATGCTTGGCACTGTATACATACTATACAATACTGACTCTAACAAACTATGCATTGTAATGCCGGTGCCCGGCTTACAGAAAAGGGGGAGCTTGCGCTAATTCCGTCCAGCCTGAACAGAAATGATCTTGTGAGAGGCAAAGCAAAGGCAAAGTTTCGTTAAATCAGCCTTACAACTCAAGCCATACTTCTTGTCTTAGTGCCGCAGTCCCGGTAAAACCTGCTACCATAGAGCTGGATTCAGGAATTTGTGCAATTTTGACTGCTGCCCAGGCTAATGGTTCTGATTTTTTTTTGGGGGGGAATGGAATTGATGGACTCGGAACCGTGTGAACTGAAGTCGATGGTATTCCTGCCTTTGTGGTTTCTTCGAAAGTCGGGAGTAATTTCCTATTGATGCGAGCCCTTGGCTGAGAGTATTTCTTTTTCTTTATTATTGCACTTTCCCCTGATTGCGCCGCTGTACAGTGGGTGACTTCCCATAGTACTAAATAAATGTTTTCGAATATCCGAGAATTTCCGGAGGAGATGCCGAGGGACCCCATCGGGCTCAGATCTCACTTTCCCTAATTTTATCGCGTTCTGAGCCTGAATAAAGCTTAAATCTGAACGAGGGGTCCCTACCGGGCCCTACCCCCCGTTCAGATTTAATCCGCTCGAATAAACGGATTTGGAAGCGTGCGGGTTGTTTGACGCTCACAACTCCTTTGTTCCAACTTGCCATGAGCCTGATCGAACCTCGGCAGGCCTCACGGCTGCTGATGTGTAGCTGCCGAAAATTTTTCGGATCGCGGCTTGACCCCGGCGAGACGCCTGTTGGAGACTCCGCTAGGACGCTCGAGGACGGGTGTGTACGCGGCAATTGCGGTTGTCTGCCGCTGAGTGAGGTTCATCCTATGGGAATTTTGGAACAATTATTCTTGTCTCTAGTAGCAGAAAACTCTCCCTGAATAAAAAGTAATACCTAAAGGAAAAATATCTCCTCTCCATCAAAGCTTAGATGTTTACACCGTTGGCACCGCGTCGAAAAGGATAATCGGGAAAAAGTACTATGGGAAGTCACCCAGTAGGCCACTTGGTTTAATTGAAGTTTAAGGCTCTGTTTAACATCACGTATTGATGGCGTACCCGTGGGAGAGTAGGCACATTGCACAGCCATCCACTTTTCGGGAACCTCAGACAAAAGGGGGGAGCAAGCTCCCCCAATGATGTTGTTGGCCATGAAAATCCCAACATTATGTCCAGGAATTCATGATGAATCGCCTGGAAATTGCTAACGCAACATCATGAATTGAAAGTATGTTTTCATGATGATTATGGGGCTCTTCATGACGTTTTTTCATGATGTTTTATCAAGTATTTCAGAGCAAAATATCATGAAACGAGAGCGCTGCAAAGCAAATAAACCACAACCAAACTCAGGTGTCAACACCCGGAATCGAACTCAAAACCGCCGTATGACGCACTACGTCAGGGTGACATTACTACAGTCGAAGCTGTCATAACCCATAGCTCTCCTAACCCATAATCTGCTTTAACCCATACATATTTGAAGGATTTTTACTGACTTTTGGCTGGGATAACCCATAACTTCGTTATACCCCATACCTTTGGGGCTCCACCGAGACCTATGGGTTACGACAGCTTCGACTGTACACATAGACTAAGTGGTAATTATAAACTACGTTATCTTGGCCAATATATGGATGTCATGCGGCACAGTCTCAAATTTTTCATTCCCGTTAACCTCCTCATTTAGTTAACTAATTTTCAACAGTGTGCACTTGATAGAGACCAGAGACCGACTGATACCATTTATTGGCTTTATCATTGATATTAGCACACTACCCACTTAACCCTTGGTGGACTTAGCCAGAAAAAATCGCTCGGTTCTTTCATGACGAAAATTCATGATGTTTTGTCATGAATTCATAATCTTGCAAAAATGAGCTTCTGAGCATCATGAAACCCCCCTTGAAATTCATGGTGTGCTTTATGACAAAACATCATGAAACCTGAAATTCATGACAGTTTGCATGAATTTCATGATGTATACTTTGCACAGTGGTGCCCCGCGGCCAATCGACTCACGTCGATTTTGCCCGCTTTCAACCGCATACTCTTTCTCTCATCTTGCCTCTGATACACCTCCGGGATTTGACTTGCTTTTGCAGTTTGCTCATATTTGAAGTGGACTCGCCCGAAGTGTGGTAGATTTTATTGAACTTGGCGAGGCGGGAGTCTGGAGAATCCGAGAAAACAAAGGAAACCCAGTGCAATATTCCTATGTGTACAGTCGAAGCTGTCATAACCCATAGCCCTCGGTAGAGCGAAAAAGCTATGGGATTTGACAGATTTATGGGTTATCCCAGCCAAAAACCGGTCAAAAACCCCCAAAGATGTATGGGTTAAGGGAGATTATGGGTTATGAGAGCTATGGGTTATGACAGCTTCGACTGTACTATGTCAATCTTTTGGAACTCAGAATCATCTTATCAGAGACTTAGGGCCCGAGATTTGAGGCTCGAGGTAATCATACCTGTAAGGGCAACAGCTGCCAGGGCCTGAGGCCCGAGGTACTCAAGAGTCCAACAAGCACTGGGCAGAGGGAGAATCCTTAGAGGGCTAGCTACAACAAGAGGAAGAGTGTCTACTCACCTGGGCAGAGGGAGAATCCTTAGAGAACAGAGTAAGGAGTCTCCATGCCCAGGCGTCACAGTAAAAGGGCGCGTGACGCGTGACTTCTCACGGTGCGTGGGAACTATGTAGTAGCACAGCATCCATGATGTGATATCAATGATCAGATGATCCAACAGTAGCAGGGAGCCAGAGAAGAGGGATCACAATACTGGTCCAGACTCCAGAGATCGTAGACCGACGAAGGCCCGGAGATACCCTGTGGTCCGGGGAGCGTGGGAAACCGGAGCCGGAGTCCGGAGGGCCGGAGCTCGGGGCCCGGAGGGTCGGGGAATAGAGCCCAGGGAACCCGGGAAGGGCGCTAGAGCCAGGGCGAGACAGCGGGAGCATCGAGGCTTGGGTGACAGAACCGCTGGGGCTTGGCCCAGGTCCGGGGGAGCGTGGGAAGCCGGGCCGTGGACCGGGGGACCGGAGCCGGAAGGCCGGAGGTCCGGACGACCAGAGCTCGGGGTACCAGAGCTCTCGGAGGGCTAGAAGTCTGACCGGAAGACCAGTAGGGAACCGGGTTGCGCTGAGCACTAGCTGTAGGAGCGCAGGGTCGACAGGAGTCTGTCGAGGAGGGGAACGGGGCATACTGTACGTAAGGACAGCATGTGGCATGGGCCTCTACGGCAATAGGCCATGCACAGGGAACGGGGGTCGGAAGGAGGAAGGTGTGACAAAGGGGGAAGTCTGGAGGGAGTAGCGTTCCCAAGAAGGCTGGAGTGATGCAAGGAATAGCAGAGCGGGTCGGGGAAGCGGGGGGTTCCCCTGACAATACCCCAATCAAATCATGAAATTGCGACATCGACGTACTTACTATAGGAAATTTGAAATTTCGAATACACTCGTCGGTTTCTCGGGAACCTGAGAGCTCCCAACCTATTTCTTGAGCTCTACAGTCGAAGCTGTCATAACCCATAGCTCTCCTAACCCATAATCTGCTTTAACCCATACATATTTGAAGGATTTTTACTGACTTTTGGCTGGGATAACCCATAACTTCGTTATACCCCATACCTTTGGGGCTCCACCGAGACCTATGGGTTACGACAGCTTCGACTGTAATACATTTCGAGCCCGACGGAACTTCCCGAGTTGGTCCATAAACTTACTGAATTGCTCCAGAAAGAAATTCTCATGCAATTCATCAAAGGTGGGTCAGCAAATGGCTTTCAGTGTAGCAGAATAACCGGAAAACAACCAAGATAGCTGAAGAGGAGTCATATGGATTTAACTGCGTTTTGCCGGCCTGCGCACCGAAGTTTGAGCATGGTACAATGGCTGTCTCTGACAGACCAGATTCTTTGCAGTACCATGGTATGTGGATGCAGTAGCCTTATACTTGTGAATTCTAATGAGTAGTCTCCAGCAGCTCGCTCGAGGTTGCTAGTTAGCCATTGAAAAGCTGAAAGGTTTCGAGATCAACTGCCAGCTACTGCCCAATTAAGTCCTGGGTACAGTATCGAGATTCTGATTCGTTCCGTCGGTATCCCACATGAGAGTTAAAATACTCTGAAGGTTGAATGCTCTGCTCTATTTACTCAGTCCATGATTCATTCAATAAATCCGCACGGCTCAGCTCGCCAATGCGCACCGGCGCGTTGTTGACGCGTTCGTTATGTACGCGACTTTGATTGATATCATTGATCCAATCAGCATCACTCGGGTGCAATAGACCCTAGCGACTTGGGCTCAACTGGCATGGGTCATGAGCCGGGGATCAACGCTTGTCGGAGCCATCCGGCTCGTTCGGGTTCATCATTTCGCGGTCACGGGAACAGTAATCTCGGGTAGAGAGTGACGCTTCGCGAGCATATCGCGCCTGAGTAGATCACTAGTGGTGTAGTACTAAGGGGTTAATTATCTCATGCATCATCTCTGCGCCCGCAAAATCGAACAGCGTTCAAATGCCAGGATTAAAAGAGAGGATGTCAAAAATGAATCTGATTGATCAAAGGCCAGCGACGATGGCGGGGGACCTATAAAAGAAAATTCCCCTAGAAAAGGAATTCAAACAGTGAAAGCTAGAATGCTTATCAACATCTAAGTTGCGGGAAATTGATTGGGCACAGATCGAAGACAATAACGGCAAAATCCTAGGTATACCCGTTCAATAAGGGATACCGGTACCCATCTGCGGTCACTGAAACACAAAAAAATCATAAGGTTCTCAATTTCGATTATAGTATGCTTTCCGCTTCACTCACTTTAACAAGAATACGGGGAGATTTCTGATAAGCCTTATGATCATGATTGAATCCATGTTTTCTGTTGAATTAAATCTTCCACCTGCCTCATTTGAGCGAGCTGTTCTTTGGCGCTTCAGATTTCTCTGCGCCTTTCACTTCATTAGTTCAATTGGGTATCCAGCTCTTCAAGTTCTATCTCAGAATCTCAGCTCATACAAGCTTGAGCTTTAACGTTTGAACCCTGACGGCGGCCACGCTGTTCAAATTCACATTGAAATCACCTGAATTCCACAAACTAACCACTCTATTTTTCTTCCTCAATATCGGCTATATACCTCTCCCTCTTCAATCTTGAATTTTCATTGAATTGGCGTCACCAACCACACTGGCGCGGAAAAGTTGAACCGTGAGAATCTTGTATGATCACATCATTTGGTGTCAACTCAACTTTCGAATATTCATTCCTGACTCCTGTGTCTCGGAGAAATTCAATTCCTAACAGCAACACTTCCTTCCTCCTAATCTACTAGTCTACATATCTATTTATCGCGCTCAAACTCCCCAGGAATTCCTGAAATACAGCGACTATCTGTTGACTTCGCTTGAATCTTGACAAATCTGCATCTTTTGGTCAGTTCTAGACTGAGATCCTCCGAAGCCACTCACCTAAACATTATAGCTTAATGTCTGGTAAAAAGGGTACTTCAGAGCATTCAATATACAACGTTGAAACACAGCTTCGACTGCTCAGTTACCTATGAAGATAATGAGATTGAGAGGTAATTAGGCACAAACGCTGCCAGGATGGGCTCCAGCCCTTCGTTATGGCTTGACAAGATTGAGAGACTATCTGCTGCTCAACCTCTTGTCCTTGATTCAATTGGACCCCCCGCAATATTGTAGACCTTCTGAAATTGTATAGCTCACCTGCAATTCAGTAGAAACGTGGTCACCTCCGACGAGGCGTAGAAATTGATATGTTTGTGGTTGAGAGCATACAAAGGCTAAGATGTAATTACTGACTGGTGTTTATCGCAAGGGGGTGTCGGGATTCGAAACTCGGATATCGGGTCGACTTATTTTTTAAGCCCTTTACCAGACCCCCCCTCCCCTCCTATATAGGGTAATATATTCCCACCATTGTCAGGCTGCCGTGTTGCCGGTCAACACACCCACCTCGGTAACTTCCGAAACCCACCATTTTTTATATCTGTTTCGTGTGTTTGAGAGTTTATTTGCTGTAAGAAATTCTAGAACTTAATTTCGTGGCCTGGCAGAAGCAAAATAATCGTTGAATTTTGCGCCGCTTATTTAGCGTGCGAAAACTGTCCAAATCCGGAACATTATTGCCGCCTTGACAGTCAGATGGGTTCATGAGACGGAAATTTACGGACAAGTTCAAACCAATTTACAACCGGTTTATGAGCCTTGGGAAGCTTATGAGTACTAGACACAAGAAATTTTTAAGGACCTTCTGGAGACCCCCCCCTCCAACCCATGGTACGAAATTTTAATCCCGACACCCCCTTGGTTTATCGCAAACTTCATCGCCTGTGCCACAACTTGAACTCGAACAGCCAAATGGAACACTGTTCTCCCGGTTCGACAATTAATATTTTGTTGCGAAAACAATGCGAGAAGATTTCGTTCCCTTTGAGTTAGGGTTGTAGCTATTGAAATATTTGAGCATAAGCTGCTCACAAACACAGAGTTGAGGCGCAGTACTCAATCATTTCAACTCGGGGTTTCAAAGTTACTTAACCCTCGGGGCCGGGGGAGAAACTCAAAAATTACTCGAGATCGTTGAGGCGGGAGCACTGCGGGAAAAAAATCTGATGACCAGGGAAAATGGGCTAAGCAGATGAGGCGGGAGTTCGCTAGATTCAACATTGAAATGGTCATATGGAAGCAATTGGCGTCAGTACTCCCCTGAACTCATATCAGAGAATTTGCGGGCTACTCGGTATTGACAAAAGTAACCGCGAATCGACTCGTATGGTCCGAATATTGCAGTATGTAATAGGTTTAAATGCATCAGAATGTTCTCCTGCATGTTTTGAACGGCACCCGACAAAGTCCTGCACCAATCCATCAAGCACAACTGATCTCTCAACAGATTAGCGGGTTTGTGCAAAGCGACCCCGGTCGCTTTGGGACCGCTCAGATCTCCACAGCGAGCAGCCTCAGGTGTGAGGTCCCAGCGACCTAGGAATGCCCCAGGGCGATACTCTCCTATTCTAATTTGCAGCTGTTTTGCACTGTTTGTTGCAATAAATGACTGCATTTCCAATTTTCTTGAAGTTCAAGAACATGCCCTCGGACGGTAGGTGCTGGTTTGATCTAGAAGGCTTCGAGATCTTGCCGTGGGCTCCCAACTCACCGGATATGAGCATCATAGAGAACCTTTGGGATCACCTGGAGTGCATGGTACACGCTAGGGACCCCCTGCGGAAGAACAAGGACGACCTTTGGCTCGCTTTGAAGGAGGAGAGGGAAAGCAGTGACCAGGCTTTCATCGACACGTTATATGATAGTATGCCCAATCGCGTGCGGGAGTTATTGAAGGCGAAGGGCGGGAACACTCACTATTAACACCCCGTAGGCTTGGTTTGTCCCATAAATCTCCCATTTCCTCTTCAGAGTATTATTCTGACTTTGTTTTCCCAAATCGGCAAAATGCAGATTAATGATTGGATCACCTGTCATCAACAAATCCGCTGTACAGTGCCGAGCTCTTCAAGCAGAAGCTAGATCTTATATATGTATTAACTACACCATGCTCATGTCAGGCTTTGACAGAAAGTCACGGGGTAAAATTCTCTTTCCTGGAGCTGAGGCTGTGCTCTTCTTCTTTTCATGTATAGGTACTAAGCGCTCGCGTCCCTCCCTACGGCTGGTGCACAGCTTGTCGGGGCTCCGCCCCAAACCCCGCGCGGATTTTTTTGCTGGATTCCGTGCCCGCGGCGCCGCACTGCCGCTCGCTGCACTCGCCGGCGCGCGGCGCCGGGGACCGCGTGTGAGTTTCAACATCTCGACGGCCATCAGTCGCGTGACTTTTGACAGAAGCAGTTTGTGCACGGCACTCGACCACTACTCGACCCATTACACGAGCGTCTCGACGACTCTTCCGCTACCGAAGCTGATCTGCGGGCCAAGGCGGCTCTCAAAACTCTCGAAAGATTGCCTTGGGAAAGCGGCCTGCGTGGCTTTCAGGCTGGAGGGTCTGTAGACGATCTCTCGCTCTGGTTTACTCATGATTGGTTGAAGACCGACCACGAGGACCAGATGCTAGAGCTTCTTGCAGCGGATCTCGGAATCAGCAAGCAGAGCACCAGCCGCATTCAATCCACTTACTTTGCACGCGCCCTAGCTCAAGCATACTCCAATCCCGATGCTTACCGCTCAGATCGTCGCTTCCAATAGCTTCGGCAGCTCGGAATGTCGCTGGCTACCAAGGACTGTACGGCTGGGTACAATTGCGAACCCAAGCGAAAATCATTGGGTTGCGCTTACGGTTGATGGTGAAAAGGGAATGGTTGGTTACGGCGATGGATTTGGAAAAAAGGTGCCGGATATCCTGCGTCAACACGTTGATTGGTGGCTGTTTGAGCATCTAGGCGTCACGTTCAAGTGGAAGAACTTACCCACAACGAAACAAACCGACGCGCATTCATGCGGACTCATCGCTTACTTCGCTCTACTCTGGAACGGCTCAATCAATGGCAGATGAACGCATTAAGATGTTCCTGCGGATCGTCAAAAGACACGAAGGAAACCAGACCCACCACCACCAGTCGGCAATCAGCTGATGCTTGCTTAAACGGGCAATCCTTCCGAATACGATAGCAGAAAGTGGGTAAGTTGAGCGGCTAGTCACCGTTAGTGGCAATACTCGGTATTGACAAAAGTCCTATACATGAAAACACAAGGTGACGTTAGTAACGTGACTTTTGACAGAAAGTAACGTGCTTTTTGACAGAAAATCACGGGGTCCCCGGCGCCGCGCGCCGGCGAGTGCATCCGCTATTCTTAGTAGAGGGTAGCCAAAATTTTGGCCGGACCCCCCAAATTACAAGGAAAATTCACTAAAATATTGATTTGAGCTCTTTACGACTGTCTGAGTCTGTTTCTGGACTCAGAATGAAAATTCAACGAGCCGTTATGTCACAAAATAGGAGGGAACCTGTGGGAACATTGTAACATTTGTAACAACATGTCACAAATATGTCACCTCCTGTCACCTTGGCATTGCCAATTTCGGGTTCCTCAAAGCAAAAAGGGCTGAGGGACCAGAGTAGTTGCATATAGTACTCTCTGGATGGTCAGCAACCATGAAGGCTGGGTCAACATTCGTCTGGAGGGGCCAGAAAGGTACACACAATTTCGTTCAGACCGCCCAAAAATTTGGCCATACCCATTTTGTCGTGGGAAAATTCAGGAGAAATCGTTTTTAGACTTATTCTGGGGTGCTGAACCCGTTTCTGGACTCAGCTAAGTCCAGAAAATAGCGGTTCGACCGAAAATTAAATTGTTGACTTTGATTGTCCGGAGCTGTACTGTCGGATTCTACCCAGGCGGCTCACTCCCAAGCCTTCCATCACGTCTGGGGACGGTCATTCAAGTGTACAGTGATGAGCAGATACGTTCAAGGATATTTTTTGAACCTTCTCGCAGCTGGGGGACTCCAACAGTGGAAGCCAGCGGACTCCTATTTTTCACGATCAGGGGAGACATAGGCTGCGAGAAACTGGCAGAGAAGGTTCCCTGTAGCATACAGAGTACTAGTACACTCATCAGGATAGTGAATGAAGCCCATATCCTTCGCAGCACCGTCGAGAAACCAACGCAGACCTGGGCAGGGGTTCCCGGGTCCTGCACTGCCACCCTGAGAATTTTTTACGTTTTCCGCATAGAACCTAAAACAGCTGTAAACCTACACAAGTTGTTGTGGGCAACCTCTCTTCCTGAGGCTCTTCAGAGCCAGCGCAATTTTGGCAATAGCTTGAAATTCACCTGTGTCTTTCAACTTCTGCTATATGCTACTTGAATAGGGTGTAACTCAGGTTAGGTTGTCTGCATTAGGAAATTGCGTAAGTGCACGTGCTTGATTGATTGATTACATCAGTGATGTCTCAATTTGACCCGAGGAAAAAACTATTTATTGTGAGTTTTTATCCAATCGAGAAACCCTCTTGAGGGATTGAAGTACCATCTAATCGGAGTGTTTTGGCCAGAGGATCAGAAACCTGGAGGCTCTGATCATGTGCTATACTTTTCGTTCTTGTTTGGTGGTGTTTAAGCGATGCGCACCATAGGGCCAAGGTTTTTCATTGGCTGAACCTTTAGGTTAGCCTATTTACGTGTGGGGGAAGATGGAGATTGGGCTGTTTTGCTACAAGTACAAACAAGATTTTAGTCATTGGCAATGTGTCATCCCAACTGAAACCAAGTTCCTTCGTCTAATTCGAATTTAAATTCTTCATTGTACAGCAAGGAAATTATCTGTTTACATTGATCTGGGATCTACATCTCTAACAGTACTTTTTCAGCACCATAAAAACCAGCTAAAGAACGGATGCACATTTGGTTGGTCATTTTCGCTTTGTGTGTATCGGTCCGAAGATCAAATCAATGATTACGTGAGTTGCTCGGCATTTTCCCTCTTCCTCAACTCTTCCTCGTTCCATGCTTTGCTACGGTAAATATATTTGTGAGTCCGAGAGAGGTGTAGACGTCTACCATAGATAGGCCCACTGTTTTGACAGGAATAATCTATTGGGAAACTTGGTTTATCGAGAAAGCCTCCCTGGGAAGCCCTGCCGTCTTGCCGGACCGGCCAGATGAGTTTAGTTGCAGGGCGTGGTGCATGTAAGGGACTTGTATACTGGTCATAAACAACCCTGGAAGTTTGAAGTAAGCTTTACAATTTCATAGAGTCTCTAATGAATTTTAGTGGCCTGCCGAGTAATGCCGATGAGAATGCCGTTTTTTTTTTTTGATCCAAACGAGCGTAGCCGGTGCGGGAATGCTTATAATGTGGGGGGCAGAAAGAGCCAAAGTTGCTCGAAGTGTTTTTCCATTACTAGGATGTGGAAAGCACAGCTGTCAGTGAGAAACTCAATCTCGGCATCGCGGCCGGCACTGGCTCATCTTGAAAATGTTTGAAATGCTCCTGTTCAACATGTTTGAGCAAGAATTCTTCTGAAAAATTCCATGTTAGGACCGAGATTTGAAATTTTGAACCTTGGTTAGCCAACCAAGTTCATTGTAGTGTCCCGAGCACATCGATTCCGGGGCGGAGTTTCTGAGAAGCTCGAGTGCTCAACAAGACCACAGGAAGCCGGATTTCCGTGCATTTTGCCAAACGATGCGGCTTACTTCCCGGGTAAAAAGCGCGTTGCGACAGCAATATTGTATAGTAGTTGTTATAGAATTTCTTCAAGCCCTAAGAGAATGGTTTTGAGCACTGCAGCGAATTCAACATCCTTAACAATTCAAGAGCATGTCGCCTACATCCGAGACCTCAAGTCAGAAAGTAGTCGACATAGAGGAATTGGTGGGTCAATCAGAGCACACCACATGGCTCCATCACCACGGATTACAGCCAAGGAACAGGAAACTAAGTTTCGCATCACTCGGGATCACGGCTCAATCGATTGCATCAACACTTACGACACAGGCTCAAAGCACAGCCCCATCACAATTTGGTGTCCAGTGTCCACTGTCCGCTATGATAAGGGGGAGAAAGCTCCCCCAATTATCAGGGGTCCTGAGATCTGATGCGTGGGGCGTGACGACGGTGGAAGGGGAGGAAGCAGAGGTTTAAAAGATTGTGAGCTTAAATACGAATAAAAAAATGGTATTGGTGACAAAAGTATACATTGAGCGGCTACACAAGTAATTCTAGGAGGGAGCGAAGAAGAGGGGGAAGAGAAAGTAAATGGTGATTTTGCGGGGGATGGAGAGAAAGAGAGGTGGGGAGAGGGGAGAAACGGCTTGATGAGAGAGGCTTGGGGAGGACAACATCAAGGACTTGGATAGGTTTGCATGAGTTACACTCTTGAAGGATTTTCAGCTTGCGACCTTGAATGCTTGCTACAGTTGTCTTGCAGTCTTGAAGCCTTGCGCAGTGCAGTTTTTGAGGTCTTGCGCCCGGACTTGCGACTTGCGACTTTTGTCTGAGGTCGGGAGAGATGTTCGTCAGCTTTGCTGCCACAAACTTGAAGGGGCTTGAAGTTTGAAGGGCTGAGGAGAGAGACGGCGCCGTCTGGTGTATCGTAAAAGACGAGGAGTGGAGGGGGATGAGGGAAGAAGACAAGAGAGCGACGTGGCAGCTGAAGATACAGTCGTCACTGCCTTAACCCATACCCCTCGGTGGGGCAAAAAAAGTATGGGTTATGAGGGTTTTATGGGTTATCGCAGGTAAATATCACGTAATTTGGGCACTTTTACACTGTAAACCGAGGAAAATTTGCCTCCAAGATTATGGGTTATGGGCAAGGGGTGGCGGTAACAAAAGTTCTTGACCAGGACTACAGTGCAACTGGTGACTTCTTGAATGCCGGTGACAGGTAACACCGGCCCTCATTTACATTTTACAATGTGATTGGAGAGACTTGGGAACAGTGGAAAACAACTCTAGTATGCTCTGGGCATCCTCTGATTCAACAGCTAAGCAATCAGCCAAGATTTGGTTTTTAGAGGGTCGAAAAAGTGAAACATGCGTGGGAAAGTCGTTCGGCAGCCACCGGCATCATTCAGAAACGCAAGAAAACGACTCGTATGTATCTATGAGTTGTCTATAAGAGTGTTTTAAGAATACCTAAGCCCTAGATATTATATTTACATCCATTATAATGTTGTGGGGGACCCGTCGATGAGACGAGTACTTTTTCACGGCATATGCCGCCTGCCGAGGATTGAATCCATACCGATAAGCGTCCCGGTATCGATTGCAATGTCGAAAGAAGCGTCGGATTGTGTCGACAGAAACCTCATCAAGACACTCCGGTACCAATTTTTTGGCAGTGGGAAAGGTGCCATCTGCACGCTCCCGGAAACCTGTGCCAAAACAGCTCAGAAACTTTGATGTGTGGAAACAATCCACTCACGACGCTTGGCCTCCCCCCAAACCATTTCAATGGGATTCAACTCGCAATGAAATTTGGGCAGAAACAGGCAAATGTGACCCCGCTTCTCAATGAGAACCTGCAGAAGTGGTTTTTCACCTTTGAAATCAGCCTGCATGCTGAGGAGACGCTGCATGCAACAGTTAATATCGCGTGAGTCGTCATCGTCGAACTCCTGCTCGTCGGCTTCGTCTGCCGCCTCCCTGCCCTCACGGCGTGCCTTTGCCTCAGCATCCCGGGCCTTTTGGGATCGCGCGCAATCCGAGCACACAGCGACAACACGAGTGCCGCGCGCACGGGCAGAATCCTCCAACTGTGTTAACAAACCCCGCTCCTGCAAAACACGCTCCATACCGGGCCACGCACCGTGCTCTGCTTACTGCGAGCCTTCTTGGTGAGGCCGTTTGCGTCGCGCCAGAGCGATGTCCGTGAGCGTCCCTTGACTGGCGGCTCTGCGGGACAAGAATGTCCGCGTCCTCACGTCGCCGCTTGCGCGCATCGAGCTGCCACAGCACAACTTTAGATTGTGGACACCATATGCATGCGCAGAGTACACACCTGGGCGTCCGTAAGCGGCTTGCGCTTCGACCCCCCACCCACACCTTCGTCTTTTTCCACCTGATCATCTCCCTCAAACTCGGTTTCAGCGCCGCTTTCATCCACGAAGTCCGGGTCCTCGGTTTGGGCACTGGCTTCAGCTGCCTTTGAGCGTGCTGTCTGGGTTGATTTCTTCGTCTGGGCCGCTCGCAGCTTGGCTTGCCTCAGCATCCGTCGACGCGGACACTCAACTCTACCTCAGCGACTGCCAGAACTCTTGGCCGGCCTTCGACGAATGCTATGAATTTTACAAGTCCTCTTTCAAAGCTTCAAGTCCTTCTTCAATCTCGGCGTTCATCGTGTATTGGCTCGCGATTACGATCAAGCTCTCCTTGTTTGAATCAACGTTCCATCAGCGCCGTTTTTTAATAGTGCACATTCAATAGTCTCGTAACAAGACTTTATATACTCCTGCGTGTATCCATTCAACTTCTTTGCGGAACCGTTGATTCAACATGGCCACCTCAGATCTCTGAGTCTAAGTTCAACGTTCAACGATGATCATCATCTCTTGGGTTTTGCCAATCAATTTCGCCTCCCTCTGCGCCAAGAAGTAACGCGGGCAGCAGTAAATCGGCAATCCGAATCTATTCAGAGAGTGGCCTTTTGGTCGAGGTAAGCTATCTCGTTTCTGCTCACCCATATACATAGCTCAACAACTTCACCAGAAAAATGATAATGAGGTTGCTGTCATTGCACCTCTCGACGAAATGTATGCCCTCTCTGACTAGCATATGTTATGCTGCTTTCTATCTTGCTCATGTCCGAGTTCCAGGTTCACGTGTCTATCACTGTGCACACGAGCAATGCTCGCCGTATGCAATCCCTCTATTCATATGTCTATCCTCAGCTCTGACATCCACCGACAGACCCGGTCGCACCTTCACTCGGTTGTTGCTGTCCCTCGCTTTCGACACCACTCGGCACGCTCGTAACTCCGTTGTCCCGTCTCCGTTACGCGAGGTCATCCATTGTCGATCTTGCTCTTTTCCGACACCATCACCGGCCTCGACACCGGCACCGCACCCGTACCCAGCTTGGGCTTCGGCATCCCGACCATCGTCATCGTCTCGTGCTCTTCGGGGAACCTAGCGGCGTCTGTCAGCGCACGGGATGCAATACGAGAACATTGGGGCCAAGAAGAAGGGAGGATGGCGATACAACAGATGGATGGTGCAGAATGAGATTATGAATGGTTTGTGGCAGCAGTGCGCTTTGATTTATATACGCTCAGCACACGCTCATCCTATCTTCAGATTTTAAGAAGTCAACCGATCTAGGCTTTCATTCATCTGACTCGGAACACGAGAACTGTCCATCATGAAGACAGTTCTGCCCCAACACGCCTCCAGACGGTCGAGACTACACCAATCAAGGTTCAATGTCGACGGAGCGATGACGAAGACAGAGAAGAGGAGCAAATCAAAGGTCCCACCGTTTGATGTGGAGCAGAATGAGGATCTGGGCGGAAGACAGCAACTTCTGGCGGGATTCGAGAATGGCGACGATCGTGACACAGGCGTGGTTTCTGCAGGGGGACGAGTCGTTTGAAGCGCTGGTGAAGTTCGTCTACGGTGTCAGAGGATGCATAGTGGCTGATGCCTGTCGCCACAAAAATTTTGGGCTTCTGAATCTCTTGGCCGAAAATACCACCCTGGTCCACTTCGAGATCTATTTACATTGTAAAGGGAAAAAATGCCACATTTTCCGTACGATCAGTGTGCAGTATATGATGAATCAGTGCCTTCCCCAAGCAAGGTGTCTTCCGACGCAGTCGGAGCTTCCTAGTGTGAAAAGGAGCCGCAAAAAGGAATGTGTGAACGCTCCGCTCAGAGCGTCCTTTTTGAGCCCTTTTGATCTCATTTTATTCTTCCTTTTTCATACTTCCTCTCATTAACCTCAGTCCTTGCGTAATATATGTTGACTTTTCTATTGAGAGGTATAAAAAGGTGCAGTTGAGAAAAACAACCAAGTTCTAACAAGCTTTTTTGGTAGAACTGTAAAATCAGTGAAAAAGGAGGGGAAAAAGGGAAGCAAAAAGGGAGGTGTGAATGACCCTATTGCCAATTTCGGGTTCCTCAAAGCAAAAAGGGCTGAGGGACCAGAGTAGTTGCATATAGTATCCATGAAGGCTGGGTCAACATTCGTCTGGAGGGGCCAGAAAGGTACACACAATTTCGTTCAGACCGCCCAAAAATTTGGCCAAACCCTTTTTGTCGTGGGAAAATTCAGAAAAAATTGTTTTTAGACGTATTCTGGGATGCTGAATCCGTTTCTGGACTCAAGTCCAGAAGATAGCGGTTCGACCGAAAATAAAATTGTTGACTTTGATTGTCCGGAGCTGTACTGTGAGGCAATCAAGAGGCAATTGGGAGTGGAATAATCCGTCTATCCTGCAAAACTAAGAGGGGGATGTCTGATGTTAAACTACGTGCATTGTTCCCCAAGATGTTCCCTCCTTTGGCAGTACTCTTGTTTCCGTGCAACAAATGGCAAAAAAGGGATACACCTGCACATTTGAAGCAAGTGACTGCACTCTGTGGATCACGCGATTTTGGAGGCTGTCAAGGCAAGCACCGCACCAGATGCCCAGTTGACACGGTCGGAGAGTGACGCTTCTGAGCTCAACCCCGTCAACTGTACTTTCTGTGGTGAGATTTCAAACGGCGACGACACGTATGCAAATAATTTCGTCTACACTCTATTTCTTTTGACCTGTGGTTTAGATTTCGGTCCAAGGAGGTTATCCTTCTGCCAGACCCACGAGCTGAAGGAAATTGGGGAGATGAAAGCGTGTTATGGTATCCAGCTCAATTTACGAAGCACCGACCTTCCGCGCAGAGACCAAGTCGAGAATTTGAATTCCGATACCTCCATTGCATTGGGAGGCCACTCGGTGAAGGAGAATTCGGACCTCCTTCTCGGATAATACACCGGCATCGCGGTTTTGTGGACGCAATTTTGAAAGTCAAGCTTGCACCTGGACAGGTAAGATTCAACTTCACGATGAGTGCAGTCTGCTGAGGTATCACTTCACAGCTCGGGAAAATCCGTATCCCTGCTTTCAACTCGGACAGTATTCCCGATGACCACGCTCTCATCAAAATCTTCGACGCAGCTCTTCCTACTTTGGTCCATATCTTGGTCACCTTCCCTTCCGATCATCCTGTCATTGATTCGTACAATCAATACTTCATGGATAGGCCAGAAAATCATCGAGACGACCAGGAGATAATTAGTCTATGGCTTCCCGGCGGGCCGCATGAGCCTTGCAATGAACTGTTGGCCTTGATGATACGGCCAACGGAACAGTTGCAGACACGTCGCCCTGCCACTGTCTCAAGTGATGAGTTGAACCGTCGGGTTTTAGGTGTCGGAAGAACATTGCTGCAGCTGTTAGCAATTCAGTATGAGCTGGGAGAGCCTCTGGATCTGAACGGTGACCTGTTCCTTGATCTGGTCCAGGAAAATGTTAACCAACTGCCCTCTGAATTCGTCCGTGCGCAACGCGCTATGATTCTGGCTATGCATGGGGCTGGGCATCCGCGGTCGGATATCTGGATTGTGAGTACTTGTTTGTTTTGTGATGGCACATGGTTTCACTATTTGCCCGTCCTCGCACCTCCAGGACCGAGCAGGACTGAGCCGCAAAAATTAAAGTATACACATGGACATGTATATAATGGATATACATATCTTACATTCAATCGGAGGATTCTGGCAAAAAATCACTATTGAAAAAATGCCGTTGAAATCCGTCCAAGAGTTGACAAGTTTGAAGCCAAATTTGAAGATAAAGCTAATTCCTCCGATTAAATGAAAGGTTTACTAGCAGCTAGGACACGATAGGCCGGAGACATATTAGCAATTAGGCCGTGAATTCCGCCTGGACCCACAGCAAACTCGCGATCGAAGCTAGCTTCGCATTCGGGTGTGCCTGTGAACTGACACTGAGAAAACAAATGAGAATGCAGGGCTTTGAGACGCGCACCAAGCCTATCGGTCTTTCCCCGAAGACGATCAGAAAGGGCAACCAATTTTGCAAAAGGACGACACAAGTTTGCTTGTATGAAAGACGGAATATGTTCTGGCGCAAGGGGCGACTGCGCCGGAGACTCAAGATAACTTACAAGTTGCAAACACTGGCGCAAATCTGGCTCGCCGTATTGCCTTGAGCAAACGCTCCAATAGCTGCCCACTAAACAGAATATTTAAGGGACGGAAGGAGCATGAAGCGGAAATACAACTCACCCAGTTTGTCGGCTTCCGAGTCATGTTTAGAAATCACCTTCCAATAATTGTGTTACATCCCACTTGGTCCCCAACTTCTTTACCTGCGTCTAACATTCAGGATTTCTGATGTGCTTTATTGCCCTTGGGTTATTTATTATTTTTCTACCCATGTGCGATTATGCGTGGTCATTCGAGGTGCTCGACATGTCTCTTTTCATTTCATTTTGTTTATACATACATACCTTGATCTTGTTTCAACCTGAATGCATGGAGTTGAGCTACCAAATTAATTCTCCCGCTTCGGGAAGGGATTGTTCATTTGAAGTACCTGACCGGGATACAGCTCTTCATCGTTGATACCAGAAGTGTCCCTTGAGGTTGCGGCGGGAGTTGCACCTCGTTGAACATGCAACATATTTTCAACTGGACCTTCCTAGTCCCCCCGCATTGTATCTGTCAGTTCAGAACAACTACATAATGCTTTGACCATTCGTGTTTTATTGCCTCCTGCTGTTGTCTGAACCTAGTCTCGTAAACAAGACTTTATAAACTTTTTTGAAGAAGTCGTTCAAACGTATATAAAGTCTGAACCCGTGATTTTCTTGCTAATCGGCACACGGATTCCGCTGTTTAGATTAAGTTACTTACAAGTATTCTGTTCCGTCAACCTCTGGCAATTCTCGATGCAGTAGAGTTTGGGCCATATTGATTATCTGTACGAAGGTCTAACCCTACATGGGCAACTGACTGGCCGTGTGCTTTGTTTATGGTCATAGCAAAGGCCAAGCGGACAGGAAATTGGCGGCGTTTCATGTGAATCGCAACTTGTTCAACAGGGGGAGAAATGGTAATGCGAGGGATGAAGGCAGTTTCGCCGCTGTGGTCACCTCCCAGGAGTCTTATTTCAAGAACTCGAGCAGACATTCTGGTAAGAATTCCTCGAGAGCCATTGCATAGACCTCGAGCTGCATCTAAGTTTCGGAGTATCATGATAGGACATCCAACTTTAAGCCGCAGTTTTGCTAAAGGTAATCCTGAGGCCCGAATAGAATTGAGATATTCAATTGGATATTGGATGTCATTGGCATCAACACCCTCCTCTGTGATTACTGAGTCTGCACTGTTGTAAAGAGATTCCACTCCAGTGAATTTTTCAAGTAGCAGAAGGTTCAGCTCATCCACATCATCATTGCGTGCAGAAACTATTGTGCCCTCCAAGAAATATCTGTCCTGTTGGTGATTGCCAGGTATTGTTTCAACTTGTGGGTAGATAGTGTCAGTCAAGCATTTGAGGGTATTGCTTGTCAGTTTCATAACCTCAGGAAGCGTGATATTGTGAGCAGGATCTGTGCGGCGGCCATGTCCAACATCCAAAAGCCACTGTGTAAAGTCTTTATCTTCTTGCCGTGCATTAGGGCCTCCAAGACGCATATTCTGAGTCAGATGAAGCTGATGGACCTTGGACCACAGACGCGAGCGCTGGATGCAGGCACCCACTATCTGCTCTCTTCCACCTTTGACGACTACAGGCAATGTCTGCTGGAAGTCACCTCCATATACAACAGTTGTGCCTCCATATGGGCGGGGATCATTTCGAATATCCTGCATAGTAAGATCCACAGCCTCTGGTGCACGTCGATCTTGCGCAGGTAATTCATCGCAGATGATGAGCTTCACCCGTTTCAGGAGATCTGCAAGCAGTGTCCCCTTTGAGATAGGACAGGTCTTCCCATCAAAGAGCTGGATTGGAATTTATGAGCTGTTCTGCCTCCAATGAGTAGCAAAGCAGCAATACCTGAAGATGCAACACAGAGAACAATCATGCCTTCCCCACGCAAGGCGTAACACAGAGTGTTATAGACATGTGTTTTTCCAGTCCCCCCCAAGGGGATACCGATCCGCGAAATCCGTACCGGGGGTCGAAGTTTTTTTTTCAGCGACTTCGGGCGACCAGGACCTCTGTTTATCCCTATCAATGCCAGATCCCGGTTCGGACAAATTTTGGTGGGGCAGGGCCGGGAAGCCTAGATGCCGTTCGGACAAAATTTGGTGGGGAGAGCCAGGGTACCTAGATCCGATTCGGACAAAAGTCCGGCTGTCGCAGAGGGTTGAGTTGGCCGAGGACAAGCCGAAGGTCGAGGAAAAAAGCAAATTTCTTGAAGCCCGTCGAGAAAATCGCTAAATTTGGTTGAAAGAGCGCAAAAAACAGCTCGGGAAGAAAAATCGAGCATTTTTGATGGCGGAAGGCCAGAAATCACCCGCTTTCGGGGACTTACGGCATGATAGGCTGCATCCGGTTCGGACAAAAACCCCCCAATCTAACCCAAAACCGGTTCGGACAAAAAGTCGGGGTTTGGGCCGATCCGGGATCTGGCCTCCAAAGGGATAAACAGAGGTCCTGGGCGACCCCCCCTCCCGTCCTGCTGCCGTAATATGCCTTATATGGTAAATTCACGTGATCTTCCCACCGCCCAGTATCAAATTTATGTGTTTTCGGACTCAACATCAGCATTTGAAGCGAACAATCTGTTATTTTGCACAGTTCCACGTACCTGCACTGTGCAAAATTGATATTTCTCAATGTCAGCAACCAGTCTTCTGGACCAAACAACAGCATACACACTGACAGCCGAGCTGCCGAGAGGCCTGAGCGGCGGTCAAACCCATCTGACGGTGACAATGGTGGCCAGAGTTGGATCTGAAGTACTGAATTGCTAAAATAAGGCTGCAGAACAACGTACCTAGCATATATCTGCTGCATACAACCCTCAGAACCGAGTTACAAAAAATGATATGAAAGTTTTTTCTCGAGGCCCTTGGGACCCCCCTCCCCCCCTTCTATATAAGGAAATTTCTTATCTCCGAAGGCCCTTGGTCCTAGTGCTGCCGCAAGGTGGAGGCCCTCGGAGGCGAGGTGACCTCACCTTGGCTCCATTACTTTGTATGGTAGTCGAGGTGATGACGCCCTCGATACTGTTTTCGGACACATCACTTTGATGTTACGCAAACACGCGTGACAGTCTGTGACACTCGCGTCGCGGTTTACTTTCGACTGCTAATTTAACCCTCTCTCGCATTCAGTGTGTTGGAATTCCGGTAAATACTGTGTACCTACTCTTAAGAAAGACAGATTTACGCGTTATAATGTATTTCTTACGCTCAATGGATATATATTTGTTGATTTTGACTTGCATGTAAAAATTGAGGTTCAGAAGACTTTTCAAATGTTCTGGGCTCAGCATTAGTCTCGCAAAAGCGTGTTACATACTGTTGAATTGATAAATGTGCTTTAACCGCCCATTTTATGCAGCTGGTTCCCGTAAACTCATCTGTGGGTAATTGAACACTGTAAAGCCCATTTGCTCACAAACCTACCGAAAATGAGGAAGAGTTGGTCAGTCTTTGTCTCTACATGAAACTTCAGCAACTGTGGTAGCTCTATGTGACATTTTAAGCCATGGTAGCCGTGATTCATTCAATCTATACTACTCTTTTCCTATGAAACACATTAATCATATGTAGCTCTATCATGAGCCCCAAAAAACTTCTTGCTTCACAAAAGCAGTACATATTGTCTTGTGTAACATATTAGACACTTTTCTCCCACTCTACAGGGCGTCAATGAACACAACAATGTAGAAAGAGTGAAGTTCAAGGCCGTGGGACGGTGGATTTCCAAATATGGATGACCGAGGCCGCCACCTTGAGGCAAGGTGATGTCACCTCAAGGTGCACCAAGGTTGATGGCCCATCACCTTGAGGTACCTCGACCTCACCTTGCGGCAGCACTACTTGGTCCCCCCAGGTCCATTTAAAAAGAATAATTTTGGGTCATCTTGAGTCACTGACTCCATGATAGCATCAAAGGCAACCCGTTGCTCTAAATTGAGCCCAGCAATCCGAGGTTGAGCAAGGTTCTGTTGTTCCTCCCGATCATAATTTAGCTGCTCAGCAATGAGACGATTCTCCTCAAGCTGACCCCAGTCTTCAACTGGTATGGGCATAGGTTTGAAATCATTCAATGACTTTCCTGAACCATGCAGAATAGAATCTAACAGGTATAGGCCATAATCATAGACTTGCTCCTCAGTTGGATTTGGAATGCCCTTATGAATCAGTTTATGGCGGAGATCATCACACATGCTGACTTTAAAGCGATCCCATAAAGCAACTATCAGAATATAAACCGAGGTGGCTGGAAGCCGATAGAGCTCGATCGGAACAAGAGCTGCTGGAGTGCAGGTGCAGGAGCACACGGAGGGGCACAAGAGAGAAAGACTCAGAGGTCAAGATGGGGGTTAAGAGTAAGAGTGATTGATTGTAGACCATACTCAACTACGGGAAGTATATAGATGTAGATAGATATCAAGAGATAAGGAACATCCCAACTTGGAATGATGCGAACGAACAAATTCATGTCCTGACAGCAACTGGGTCATGGAGTGGCCAATTTTCCTTGATAATAGTTGCAAATAGTTGACGCAGTTGATGTCCAGTCTGCATTACAGCTGCTTCCTCAAAACATTGCTCCCATTCGTTATCATCTTCACGCAATCCACGCGTACGGGCAAGACATGAAGCATAAAATGTAGGGTGGACAACACCGTCTACAGTCCTGAGATCTTCAAAAGATGTTGCACCTCGTACAACTGTGAGAAGTGTACGAAGATAGAATCGTTCTCCAGCTGAAGGTCTGCAAAAAACATTCGCCCTATGGCAAATCCTCTCTCTCGAATTTTCCATTTTGTCTCTTTTTTCAGCCAAACAAAAGTCTGAGGGAATTGCTGATATAGAACTCGCCGAGCTGCAGAGAGAGCTGCATTAGCCTTGAAATATGCTGTAAGAGTAGTGTCTTTGGCAGCTGCATGTTCAACAATTTCTTGGGGATCATCATCTTCATCATAGATAATACTTTGCTGATCAGGAAGGTGTACTTGGAGGCGAACAACTGTTGGCAACTCTTCATGCATCTCAAATCTGAGAAGCCGCCAAGTTGCCTCACAGGCAGAGATATAGCGGCTATCAAGATGAAGCTTGATTTCATCGTTCTGTTGCTCTATTGTCAAAGTGCCCCGATCATGACCCTTGAATACATATTTGTGAATATATTTGGTTGCTTTGATAGAAATGCAGCACTCGATGTTCATGTGGCATTTGAATTCAAGAATTGCTCTATAACATATGAGTCAGCAAATTCACACACAAAAACAGCTTATCATTACCTTGGAGAGGGGGGAACAATCCAGCGGTTGTCAACTGACCTTGGGTCTTGTTTATTGATCAAGTTTGTAAACATGTTTATAAACACCGGTTTATAAACCGGTTTTCAAATGGTTCTGCCCAGAATCGTTGGTTTTTAATTCATTGTGGCTGTGTTGAATGCGCCTTGGAAGGCCCAGCCTGCTCACAAGTTTGTCAAGATCAGTGCCGGCCAGACAGCCATACAACATTCATTTCTAATTTGTGCACATTCTGCTATGAAATCACAGCTTCGGAGTGTGCCGATACATCAATCACGCAAGTCTGATGGCCAGAAATTGGCTCAAAAAGGAAAGATCCAGCAAATTTGGGCAGATTTTTTGCTGTTGTCTGCCTCAAATCGTGCCAATCACCTCCCTCAAGCTCACGGAGGCGAAAAATCGAGTAAACGACGGGAAAAATCCGATTTTGGGCCAATCTTGCCGACGTGTTTGTAAACCGGTTTATAAACACCCTGTTCACAAACAAAATTAGAAAACCGTTTATAATTGGGCTGGCAATTATGTAAAAACACGACCCTAGTCTGACCCTTTTCATTGATAAACTGGCACCCATTGTCAGGGCGTGCATATAAAGTGTAACCATCATGAGAAAGTTCAGTTTTAGCTCTGAATGGTTTAGGGTATCCTTTTGAACATTTCCCGTCTTTCATACATGGGGCGGCGGGGTTTTCTGCACCACAGGGATTGTGAACCATAAGTTTCTTCACCAATTGATATAAGACTGGATGTTCATTCTCATCAGGCAGCTGTGCAGAGATGACACGATCTATATCTTCAGCATTTTTCAAGCGAGCATAAGCCCTCAAGAAGATCAACAGATGGAGATGTGGTAGGCCACGCTTCTGGAACTCAATCGTATACACAATGCCTATAATGTCACCAAACGCACCATTCTTGACGTAATTTAGCAAAATGCGGACTTTTTGACGGAAAACCCGGGTGACCAAATCTGGGCCATCAGAATATGTCTGTCCGGGAAGAAGTGCATCCTTCATTAGAGACTTTGCGGTAGCCACTGGTGGCTATTGGTGGCTAATTTTTATCGGGACCGGATGACAGCCTCTGGGTAGATTAGCCACCATTTGTACTACCTATTCACGGGATGCTATGGTGGCTAACTCTAGCGGGAGGCTCAAAGAACTATTGCACACGAAGAGCCACAAATAGCTACCGGTGGCTTCCGCAAAGTCTCTATTGTTAAGAACCAATCTGGCTTTCCTGCAAATTTTGCAATGGCAAGCGAGTCCTGGTAAAGCTGAAATATAAAGCGAGATCCTCCGATGTACTCTAGGATGAAGGCAGGATATAACGCTGCCCGCGATCACCTAAGACAGTTTGTGCATCATTTGCAATAGCATCGTTGAGGTCGAGTAGCGGCCCCAGAGAGAAAGAGACAATATAAGCTCACCACTTCCTGCGCCGCATCCTGCGCATCCCCAAACGGCCCCTCTTGCACCTTCCGACTTTCGTCCGTGAAGTGCGGCTGCTGCTGTTGCTGAGCTTGCTGCTGCCCATTGCTCTGCCCCTCCTCCACACCCCCACCCCCTGAATTCGGGGACGAAGCATGATAGCCCCCATTCCTATGCGGCTGCTCATTCCCCGCCCCATTCGCACCCGCATACCCCCCATTCACATTCGCAGGCGTCGTCGCCGGCCCATACCCATTATATCCATTCCCATTCACAACACCAGCCGGAGGCCCAGAAAAGGCCGCAAATCCCTGCATCTGAAACTTCTGCAAAAGCGCCACAGCCTGCTCGTGCGTCATCCCGTCCGGCATCGCTGGCGTAATGCCATTCGCAACCCCATTTGCTCCTGCTGCACTTGACGCTACTGCAGCAGCAGGCGGAATGGGAGGGACGATCTGCTGCGGGAAAACGGGCATCTGCTGCGTGGACGGCGGCGGAGGCTGGACGACGAGTATATGCGAATGGGAATGCGCCCGGACATGATGACCTTGCTGCGCGAGTGCAGCCTGAGCCGCCTGAGCAGCTGCTTGCGCGGCTTTATCTATGATGAGTCCACGATATCAGCATTTCCCTCGAATTGAGAACGGTAAAAACTCACACTGACTCCTCCCCCAACTCAACCGAATTCTACTCCCGCCCACCGGGAACCCCTGCATCTTTCCAATCGCCCTCTCCGCATCCGCCTTCCTCACAAACTGCACAAACCCACAATGCTTCCCCACCGGAACCTTCACATAATGAATCTCCCCGAACGGCGCAAAAAACGTCCGCAACGTGTCCTCGCCCACAAGCAGACTCAGCCCACCAACGAATACTGTGGTGTTGTATGGGTCGGTGCTGGTAAGCTGCTCGCCGTTGAGTCCGATGAGGTTCCCGAGAATTGCACGCCCTTGGGCGGTGTGGCGCCATTCGTCTGCTTGAGGCTTGCAGTTGCCGCCGCCGCCGCCACCACCACCGTTTGGAGTAAGAGGTCCGTTGGGGCTGGGTCCTAAAGCGAAGTATTCGGGACCACTCGCGCTTTTAGTGAATCCACCTTTACGGGTACTCACCTGGAGGCTCGCCATTGGGATAATGCTCAGCGATAGGCGCAGAGACACTAGGCGGCGGAGGCTGGTACGGAGACAGCTGGTGTGGGTGTTGGTCGCCAGAGACCGAAGTGGGAAGCCAGACGCCTGGATAACCTCCTGGCGCCGATACCGACACAGGCAACTCAGACGGTGGCTGAGGCTTGAATTTGGCTGTCGCAAGAGAGACACGCACTATTCAAGTAGTTAGCATTATCTCGATGTAATAGAGGGAATAAAAACACGCACTCGGCCGCGAAAGACAATACAGCCCATGCATCTCAATCAACGCACGCTGCTGGTCCGCCTCGTCCGTGAATCTACGACGAATCATCAGCATCTCTGCGCAATATCTTAAATAGTCAAACTCACCTAACAAACCCATACCCGCGACTGACCCCCGTCACCGGATCCAGCATAATCTTTGCGCTCTTGCAGCTCGCGAACGGCCCTGATAAACTTCGGCGCACGGTCGTTCCTCAACCCGAGCACCGGATTGCGGAAGACCTGCATGCGTTTTGTCAGTGTCGGATCGAGATTACAAAAGGACGGTAACATGCACAGCAACCAAATCACTATTCGACGTCTCCGGGGCCAAATCCCCCACGAAGATGCTGTACTCCTTCGGATACTCACCACCACCACTACCAACAGATCCTAAACCAGCAGCATCCATCGCGATACTCGTGGCGCTGGGCACATGTCTGGAGTAGCCAGGGGAGATAGGTGCGGGGGAGATGCCGCCGTTGGCGCTAGCTTTATCCGAGCCATTTAAGAAGTTGGGGGTGCAGGAGAAGTGGCATGCGGCAGTGGTGGTGGAGCGGGAGTTGAGGTCAAGGTCGAGGGCGTGGGTGCGGATGCATGCGGGTGGGGATGAGGGTGTGGGTGGGGTGGATCGAGAGGGAGTTGACGGCGTTGGTGCTGCGGGTGGATAGCGACCGCGACACCTGGAGGAGCCCAGTTGAACACGAACGGACGCGCAGAGTTGGGCATCGTCATTTGGGCGCCCATGGGCGAGTTGACCTGCGAGACAATGTTAGTGCGCGACGATTTAGAACAAGATCGCAAAGGAAGAGGTAGAAAGCAGAAAGTGGGCGCAGGAAGGGGCAGCTGTCCTTCTCGCTACGCAAAAGGAACGAAGAAACTTCTTTCGCCCAATACTGCCAATGCCATGTCCCCTTCGAAACAAGACATATGCTTCCCCGACCGTCACGTCCACTCGACGTAACATCCCCAGCCAAAGAGCAAGGGTAGCGGAAGGATAGACAGGAAAAGGCAGCAAGCAAGCAAACACTCCAGCCGCAGCAACGGGGACCCAAAGCGGTGATCTTCGAGTCCCCAACCGCCATCTCAGCACCTCCGCAGACACTGTCGTCCATGTCCGGCCAGCTTCGAGCACCGCGAAGCAAACGGCGCACCCCCATGCACAACCTCGACCCCCCAAGAGCAGTGTATCCCGCACTGTACATCCCTTGACTTCACAGGCCTATCCTCATGATACCACCATGCAACCACCATGCCCCTCGCTTCACTGGTCAGATGACGCGACGCCTGGCCTTCCCTGGTACGATTCAAGCCCTCGCCTCGTCCGTCATCCCCACTCCAGAAGTATCCGCGCCCTCGCCAACAAACGAAGAACGAACACGAAACTCACGTGCGTCAACGCCACGGCCGCACTCGCCGAATCTCCAAAAGTCAGCACACAATACCCCGCGTTGTTGTTGCTGCTATTCGCCGAAGACGGAGGCACGGCAGCGACAGCGTCCCAGCGCATAAGCGGCACAGACCTGCCTCGCGTACTCTGCGTCCATCCAGGGCTCGAGATCGGTCCAGAGGAGAGAAGTGGGCGGGATGAGGGAGGAAGGGGATGGGGGTTATCATCGTCGAGGACGTCGCCGACGACGACGAGGCGGGTGTCGAAGAGCTCGCGTTGGTACCCAGGGACGAGCCGGGATTGACGTTTGTGGTGGTGGGAGGAGGAGGAAAGCGGTATGGGCGGGGAAGCAGTGGCGGTGTTATTCATTAACCGTCCTCCTCGGCGGTGCATAAACCCCGCGACCGTTTCTTCTCACCGTTCAATTCAACAGCTTTGCAATTTACACTGCGCAGCCGCTGCGTTTGCGCAGATACTTTGCCAATCTGAGTTCCTGTGTCGGTACATAGCTATTTTTTTCCCAATACCAGTGCTCGCCTTAAGGCCTTAATTCCAGGGTGCCGGAAGTCTTGGTTAAGGCCTTGATTCTTAAGGGCAGTTAAGGTCTTAATCCGAAATTCCCGCGACCGTCGGCAGTGCAACCGCTCAGTGTTCCTTCTTAAGGCCTTATTAAGGGCACCTCCGAAGGCTAAGGCCTTAAAGGCCTTAACAAGGTTATTAAGGGCTCCATATTAAGGGGCCTTAGGATGAAAAATGCAATTTTTCCGGGCTTTTTTAGATGCATTTTTCGGGGAGTTCCAAAGCGGTTTTGCTTCTTATGGCTGGCTCCAGCTGAGTTTATGTTTGTGGACTGAAATTGCTCCCGCCAGGGCAATGCAGGGAGGGCTTGACCCATGTTTCGACACGGCCTTCAGCAGAATCAAGGGAACCTGCCAGACACTGCCGTTGAGAATCCCTTTGACAATGCTGCGGGCCTTTGGCAGCTGCCAAACAAGCTGCCGAACCTGCCGAACCTGCCGAACGTAGCTGAGAAGGTGACGTAATCCAAGGTAAGGCTTAATTAAGGGCTAAGATGGATCCAGCTTCATGTTAATCCTTAGCATTAACTTGAAATTAAGGGTTAATTCATTCTAAGGCTTAACTCTTAGGAGAAACACTGCTCCCGCTCCTGCTGAGTTCCGCATCATCCTCCCGAAGCACCGGCGACGATTCTCACGTACTCGCAGCGGTGATTTTGCAAATTAGCCCTCGAGATCGCTGAAACAAACAACTTGGTGAATAAATTCCTTCTCACCACCTTGAAAACCGGTGGACCCGGGGGCTTAACATCGTCTCAATTAGTCTCCCCTCCATACTTACCCACAAAAAGTTTCTTGATATCCCATTCCACACTACCAGCCTTTCCTTCCCTCTTCGTTCCATCCCCTGCCACGCTGTTGTGTACCTTTATACATATCTTGTCAACCCATTATTCTCTAAAAATTGCTTTCGTCCACTGCCGCCACCTGTTCCTTCACTCTTGTCTCCTCCTGATTATTGAATCTACTGTTCTCTGCCCCTTCCTTCCACCTCATCACAACTACATTTTTTCTACTAAAGTGACTTGTCTTTGAAGCTATTTACGGTGTTGTCAAAGGTGGTCTGAATTTGAGCCGGCCAGCGCGCGGAGCGCGCGTTCCAACTTCCAGCTACCACTGCTCTAACATGCTCTAGCCACCCAGTCTTTGCCGGGTCCACGGTACCAGGGATGCCCGGAGGGCCGTATGTATTCGTGATTGTCATTATTTTCAGGATTCCCTGTAATAATATATTGCCGAATTCATCTATCTTGATACAATGAAACATTGTTTTCTCTCAAGCAAGGTGTCTTGGTAGTTGCCAGCTTCAATGACGAGCGAGCCCAGACAACCATTTGCTTGGTCACAAACAAACCCCTGAAACCTCCGATCAGCACCCACTCCGGTCGAGGGAGTACCCACTCCATACGAGTACTTCACCCACTCAGCCCAAGTGGGTCTACCCACTCATGCTGAGTGGGTTTCCTCCCCATAGTGTCCGATCGAGTTGTCCCTTTTTCGAGTCGAGTCGGATCACAACTCGAGTTGGACTCGACTCGGTGGCAACACTACTTCCGACTGAGTCGAATGATAGGAAAGGAACACGAGAAGGAATGACGTCATATTCCTTTCCCTTCTCCGGTATTCCATGACATTCTTGAGTATTCTCTGAAATAATCCTCGTAGAGTATATAAAGTAGTCGATCCCGCATGTATCAGATCTCCCATCTTTATCACTTACTACTACAATCTACGTTGATTCTACCCTAAATCTTGCGTGAACTTGAGTGAAGCCTCGCGCTCCGACAAGCTAGTCTCCGAGTCGTAAAGCCGCGCGCTTACTCCTCCAGCTAGAAGCAACTCCGCAACTGGTTGATATCCCCAGTTCGTCATAATTAGAAGAATAAGATCTCTTACGACAGTTGTACAGGTAAACAACTTGATTATATTATGATTATGATATGGTATGGGGTCTGTATTTAATCATAATCTTAAGGGTGGGTGGGACCAATAAAATTGGGTATACAGTGTCTGTTGAGCACCTGAAGCTCTTATCTGACCATAGGTAAATAGTGTGGTCTCTTCAACTCACCAGAGAACTGAAATTCAACCCCAGTTTGGCAGTGTTTGGAGCTTGCTGTCAACCGTGGGACATTATTGATGCCATGTTTTTTGCACTCAAACAATGTCTAACGATACTAGAAACTGCTTTTGAGGGTTGTAACAACTTCAAATTTGACCTAAAGTCTCTGGATCATAGGGGGTGAAAGTAAATTTAGTCTCTTAGCAAGGATTCATCCCTCAACATGAAGGCCATTGGTGTAGCTCGCAGTGGAAGTGCATTCTGGGACCACTCTTAGTGTTTGAGCTTGTATTTAGACCAGGATATCCGAGTTCCAGCAGATTTGAAAGTATACTAGCAGTGAGCCCGTGCTTCGCTACGGGATACCCACTTTTTATTTGAACTAGCAGTTACCCGTGCTACGCTACGGTGGGAACCGGATCCAAAGAAAGAGAAGAGCACGATACAGTAGCACGCAAAAAAATTAGTCGCTTGTATTACAATTACATTTGAATTTGATTACATAGGAGCCTTGGAGTTGGGGATTCGAGATTAAGTTAATGTTTACCATTGGATCCCCCAGCCCGCCGACCCGTCGAAGTTCCTTCCCCCTTGTCTTCCTGCTCGTTGGAGCGGTGGTTAAGCTTGCCCTTCTTCGGGTTCGGCTCGGAAGAGGCAGCATTGGACGCCTGGTCGCCGAAGAAGCCTGTGAACTTGAGACGCGCGGGGGGTACCGTTGTTGGCTGAGATATATATATTAGTTTTGATTAATTCCAAGGCAGAGAAAACAAACGAACCAATTTTGGTTGGACTCTCTTCCGCTTTTGGTGCTGTCGAAATCGATGATGAAAAACTTCACCGAACAATCGTCGTTCAGCTTGAGACCGGTAAGAAAACCATCCACGGAGAGGCTCTTTCCCTTCCCCAGAATAAGTTTATACTTCTCCCACCTCGGTGTCTCGGGGACACAGTGGGCGGGCAAAATATTATTTGGGGACCTGGTCGCAGAAAGGTATTGCTCGGCTTTTCCGTTGGAGGGTGTGGACAATTTTCTCGGGCTCTCGCATGTCGTCTGAGCTGACTGAGAGAACGGGCATTGGGGGCAGCGGTGGTGAAAGTATCAGGCGGGACATTCTCATCGCGTTGAGCAGGTACACGCCTACGGCGCGGGCTGGCTTGGTTGGTTTCGCGTATAGCGGGTTGGATCTCTCGCTGTCGTTGTTGTTTCCGTTGAGGCGTCGTTGGAGGTGCCAATAAATTCCTGTACACGCGATGAGTCCAGCCCACTGTAATTGAGAAACGGTGCTCGCACATTTGGATCATTGGATGTCGATTTCACGGTGGAAAAGAGATTAGATGTTCAATGTTCACACAGAAAGATAAGAAAGAACGTTCATTGGAGACGACGCTACGGGTACAGCTACATCATTGGGTGTGGAGCGGTGTCCGGTCGACGGGAGAGGCAGCAACAAAGTTGTCGTAAGTTGTTTGGCTGCGGACTGATGACGTGAGTGGGGCTTTCGGGCGTTCCCGGAACCACTTGATTGACGTTTGTCCAGAGTCAACCCTCGATTGCAAAGCACGGAAGTTTCGCGCCGTTGACGATTCTAGCTTGTAATATTAAGATGCTTGCTGGTTGTCGACATCGCAGCCTCCTACTAATAGGTTGTATCTCAACTTTTGAGTTGGACGATGTTCCCCCTCATTGATTAAATGATATTATTCTCCCTTGTCTGCCATCCAAGCGACAATTCGCGTTGTACTTCCTGACTATACATCCCGCTACGAAGTTCCGCTTCATATCTCAGGAGCTTACTGCGTTGACTTTCTCGATGTCGATCTTCACGTCGTGGTTGATTGAGCATCCATTCATGATCAAGTGCTTCGTCTAACGCCCGACCGTGATCTGTTGAAGGAGTCAAGGAGACAAATCTTCATATCACAATAAAATATATGACTGAAGTACCACATACCACAATCCGGGAATGCCCTCAACCTCCGTTCACCCTGTTCTACTTTCCGTCTCAGCTTCTGCGCTCGCGACTGTTGACTGTCATGTTCTTTGATATCCAACAAATTCTCAATTTTGGCGGCGAGTTCACGTTGACGGCGGGCACGCTGAGCAACAGAGCGAGATGTGGCTGGACCCATATAGCTTCGCTTTGGTCAAGGAGACACGAAACGGCCAATCACCTTTCGTTGAATTCTCCTTTGCTTCCCTCTCCCTTCTCTTCCTTTGGCCAGCTGAACGACGCTCGAATTCGGATCGAGGTTGTTTTTTTGACATGGTCTAATTGCTGAAGCTGCACTTCCTTTGGGTTCAAAACCTGAGCCGAGTCCCTGTTGACATTTGCGTCGGACTCGAGATTCCTCGTTGTTTTGAGCAAGAAAGGTTCAGGTCGAGTCATGGACGGTGTTTTAGGTAACAGTGGGCGTAAATGGTGTCCAGTCGAGGGCATGGTGGTAGTGGAATTTGGGTAGAATGCATGCATTGCAAGGAGAGCTCATGGGTGGAGTCTGGTGGAGCGGTAGGCAAGAACTCAACATCTCAACAGATCCTGACGACATAGTGGGGCGGTTGACGGCATGATGTGCCCGTTAGCCAATACGAATGAAGGGAAGACAAATTGTGTTGGCTGGTTTGTCTGGCAGGGACCGGGGGTCCTCAATTGTAATATAGACTAGCAGTGAGCCCATGCTTCGCCATGGGATTCCGCTCTTCTGCCCTACAAAATTCAGGTGCCAGTGCCGATCGTCGCCGACCTTCGGTCGACTCCTCGCGGCCCCGTGTGCAAGCTCACTCCATCTCAAATGGCTTGTAAGCCGTTTACAATGTTGAAATGCCTGGGGAAATTTGTTGCCATCCAAGCATCATCTCCCGTCGTTGTTCCTCAGCATAAATACCTCGCCGAACCTCATCCTCATACCGAAGCATCCTACTTCGGTAACTTTCCCGATATCGGTCATTGCGGCGAGGCTGATTGACATCGTACTCGTGGTGGAGGGCTTGATCTAAGGACTGAGTTGGATCTGTGAGGAACAAACAGTAAGCAGACAAAACAGCTCCAATTGGGTGGACACGTACCGCATTCAGGATATGACTTTAACCTTCGTTCCTGTTGTTCAACTCTCCGCCGTAGCGTTTGCGCTCGAGACCTATGACAACCTTTATATCCCTTGGTGTCCAATAGATCCTCAATATCGCCGGCGAGCTCTCGTTGCCGGCGTGCTCGTTGAGCCAATGATCGTGTCAAGTTTACAGGTCTTCCAATGCCTGACTGTGCTCGCGAAATCAGTGCGAAGTCCACAATGTAGCTCAGATCGCAAGTCTTGCGTACCAAACGACCATCATTCTCTTGTTTCTTTGCTTCTCTCTTCCTCCGTCTTCTTTGGCCCGCTGAACGCCGTTCAGACTCGGACTAAGGAAAAATTCCTTTTCAACAGGTCCGGCACGACAATTGCTGACCTGATTCCGACTCTTCCTTGAAACAGGATTCGCTCTGATCTCCACAGGTGCACCACTGACTCCACTCAGCTCGCCGAGATTCCCCTCGCGCTCCATTGTTCTGCTAAGCAAAAAGGGCTCCGGCTGAGTCATAGAGGGCGTCTTGAGCAGCAGTGAGCGAAGACGGCTCGTTGTGGCGGGCATGGTTGAGCATCGAGTGAATCGACATCGTGCAGAGAGACGGGTGGAGCATGCGGGCACGAACTCAACATTTCAACAAAATGACGCACCAGGGAGGAAGTAGTTGCCTTTACAGCTGTTCCAGAAAACCTTGAGACTTTTCAAAAAAATTGTGCGAGTGCAAAATTTGATCTGAGTGATAAGCCGCACCATATATGGTAGTATGTCCGACGGGGCTCCGCAATCCGTTCCCATTTAGGAAATAATGACGCTATGCTGTAAACTTGACGAACTTTATAGCAGAGCGTCATCGCTATCCATCCCTATCTCATCCAAATCTCATCTCATTGTAATGGTCTTCCGCCACATCAGCGAGAGTTGTCTGCGGGTCAGAAGAATCTCCTGTTATGTATATATGTTAGCGGAGAAACCAGGCGTGATACAGTGCGACACACCGAAGTACATGGACTCAGACGGACGCAGCCTGACTGAGCTAGGGCTGCTTGACAGGTCCGTTATATCATTATACTGTGGTGGAGGAGCCTCGTAGGCTGGCGGCGGTGCGCGCTGAAAGCGACGAGGGTATTCAAAAAATGACAGCTCGGATGCCACGGTCGGACGTAACGGCCGTCGGACATACTACCATATATGGTGCGGCTTATCACTCAGATCAAATTTTGCACTCGCACAATTTTTTTGAAAAGTCTCAAGGTTTTCTGGAACAGCTGTAATTGGATACTATTCCATTTGAAAGAGGTTATGAATAGAATCTGAAGTGTTCGCGCCGTAATCTTGAGTAATTGAATATCATTATCAAAGAGGTACCATGATTACGTCTCAGGCCCGATGGAAGATATGTGGAATTTAAAATTGAAGAAGGTCCGAAGGTCGCGAAGGAAAAGCAAGCATGAACTTGATGAAGATCCAGGGAATCACGTTCCGTGAAGTCAAGGAAAATCTATGAGGTTGAGCTAGAATAGGAAGAACCCGTGAATTGGATGTATAGAGGAAGTATTGGAGTATTGAGTCGGAGCCCAATATGTTGCGTCGACGGACCATGGCTTCTTGAGGATTATGCCTTGAAAAAAAAGTACAATTGATCGAGGCAGCGCAATCAAATAGCCTCAATGTATGGATTTGACTTGAAGGACAGGTTCGATAATGCGTAGCTATTAATCGGATATCGGTGAAATGCCTCTTAGAATGCCGACACAAGTTAATCGGGAACACGATGTTCTCTTGTATATCTCGTTGCTGTCCTTTCTCACTTTGACACCACTCGTCGGCACGCAGGTGATTCTTAAAAGTTCAGGAACGCACGCAATTGTCCCGTCTCCGTTACGCAAGGTCATCGATGATCGATACCTCCATTGTCGACGCTGCTCCCGGGGCACCTTCCGTCACCGTCAGTATTGCCGCCGCCCTCCGTAGCGCTTGCGCCAGCTGTTTTAAGGACATCGCATTAATCCTTGCCGACACCGATGACGAGGAGTTTTCCGACACCATCACCGACCTTGACACCAGCACCGCACCCGTACCCGTGCCCAGCTTCGGCTTCGACATCCCCAACCGTCGTCTCGCGCTCCTCGGGGAACCTGGCAGCGCTTGGTCGAGGCTACATCAATCGAGGTTCAATAGAGAGTTTGCGGTGAGCCGCCAGAAGCCACCTGGCGGCTCTAACGGCATGCGGATTGGAGCGGCTATGCTGTCTGGCGGCTCGTTTGGCGGCTGGTAAGACTGGTTCAAATTTGGTTTTGCGAGTCTATTCTTAGTACTTAGTCATCTATATCTTGAGCCATTGGACCCGAAAATCTGACGCTAACGCGCATTCGAGCCGAAGACTTTGGTTGACGCTGTGGAAGGGTGAGATGGCCGGCAGGTCAACTTTCCCTTCCTGGGTTCATTTCCCTTTACCTCATTTGGTCTCGGCAATTGTATGGTATATTTACTCTGTACGCAGCTAGCCAAATAATTAGCTTCTTGATCCCAAACCACCACGACCGACGCGACCAGTGACACGAGTGCCTCACCGAGGGCAAGTCTGTTGAAGTATTTATTTCTCTTCCATTTACCGTACATACCTTACATTCTCCAACTCGCAATCCGTTCCGTTACGCGTCACACATTCCTTATGGAGCTTTGTGTCACCGTCACATTCCTCAGTCGTTTCCTCCACGACTGAGGTATGTGCACACGTATCTACTGTCCTTACAGCTTACTGATTCTCCTGGTAGTTTATACTTACTGTATTCTATCAGGTATATAATACACGAGTCGTTTCCTCCACGACTGAGTTTATACTTACTGTATTCTATCTTCAAGATTTGAGATTTAGCAGGAACATAGGGTGGGTTTATAAGTAAAATTTTTCATTTCAGAGAAAACGGAGTAACCCTAACCTAGGGTTAGAAAAGCGCGAAATTTTTGCGGAAATTTTCAAAATTGTGTGTACCTAACTTGTGATTTTGCGCTGAAAAATTTGCAATTTACCCTCCAAACAGCACCGGATTGCTCTGTGATGGTATTAGACTCCCCTGATACTGTGACCCATTTAGTTCAAGGTTGTTTGCTTTTTGTTCGTCTGCTCGGCGGCTATTTGATGCGTTGATGGGATCACAGGGCCACCGGTTACCGGTCGGCCCGGACCAAAAGCGCGAAATCCGGGGAGCAAAAATAATTTTTCAACTTTTCAAACTTTTGCACCGGGGGATCTTTAGCTGGCCTTCTTAGAGTGCTTTCTACACAATTTTCAATTCACCTAGGTAAAAGGTGAGGTCACAGTAATGATTTCCAAATTGGGTAACCGACTTGTCACGAAGTTAGGTCCGCTATCATACTATTCGGGACTCGGGAGAGGCGAAAGGGCGGGGCCGTGTTTTGGGGGGAGAGGCGAGGGCCGTGTGAACGTGGGGGGGAGGGGGCGGGGGAAAGGGTGGGGAGACGGCGGCGAGAAGAGGTCCATGTGCAAAATTAGCTGAGAGCGAACAAGTGGTGGGAGGAATTCGTCGAGAACGAGGCGAGAGGAAAGGGTGAGACAAGGGCAGGGAATGGGAGAAGATGTCGTGTACAGTGGCGGCGCCATCTGATGCCACCCCTAAAAATAGAACAGCCCATTTCTGGAACTTTTGATGCAAGTGGAGTTGATTGGGGCCCCATCATTTTTTGGGGGGTGGCATCAGATTGCGCCGCCACTGTAGGAGAACGAGCAGGAAGGGGTAGAATGCGAGACAAAGGACGAGGCGGTAGAAGGGGAAGTGAGGTGCTCGCAGGAATGGATGAGTATTTGCGCGCGAGGGGGAAGTTGGGGATGGGGACCCTGATGAGATCAATGGGCCATCAATTTCTGTACAAAAGTAGCGGTGACTAAGTGAGCGGCACCATAGCGTGCGTATACTCTTTCATTACTTTCTTCCTTATCCTTACACTAACTCGGCAAAAAAAATGTCCGATGGGTTTTTTGTCCGTATTGCGGTGTTAATAGGGAGTTTGCGGTGAGCCGCCACAAGCCACCTGGCGGCTCTAATGGCATGCGGATTGGAGCGGCTATGCTGTCTGGCGGCTCGTTTGGCGGCTGGTAAGACTGGTTCAAATTTGGTTTTGCGAGTCTATTCTTAGTACTTAGTCATCTATATCCATACACAAACGAAGAAAATTGGACCCGAAAATCTGACGCTATCGCACATTTGAGAAGACTTCGGTTGACGCTGGAAATTGCTTCAATTCAAAACAATTATGCACGTTTGGACAACGAACTCTCATTGGCTGAAGATATAGTCAAATATACAAGGTACCCAACCTCGAAATTGTGCTAAAGACCGCGCGCGACGAGCCGCTGAACGAGCCGCCACATGAAGTAGCCGCTCCAATCCGCATGCCGTTGGAGCCACCAGGTGGCTTCTGGCGGCTCACCGCAAACTCTCCAATACCTGTATTCGAGAGCAAACAACTTCTGAGCGTGCACACGATATTGAGACCGATTGGTATGCTACCTCGCCGCCGTGCAATCCCTTGATCCGCCATCAAATGAGCAGAATTCCCAAATAGCCAGATTTTCAATTTGAGTAGGGATTTTTTCTGACAATATCTGAGTGTGCAGGATGAAAGAAGACCCAAATACAAGTACTTTCACAAGTCAAACCTTATGAAAATATTCAGCCGTTGAAGCCCAGTGAAAATCCCGTATGCTTCAGACTGCTCCAAACTGCTTTGACCTGCTGTCTACCCGAGCAGCATATGGGAGCAGAGGAGAGCGTAGAAATGATACCTAGAGCAGATGGGGTTTTGATTTTGATCGGCTCCTATCTGCGCGACTCTGCTCAGGTTCTGCTCCAGACTGTTTCCGTCTGCTTCACTCTGTCCCTTGTAATTGCCTTGTAATTGTACTGCATTCCATTATATTTTGTATATAAATCAGGTATTTTCTATATACTACACTTCAAAAACATCGACGCACACCAGTCTCGCTGCCAACGAGTCCCGAAACCCGTCCGACTGACCCATGATGCCGCCTGAGTTGAAGCCGCTCCTACCAACGCGGACAACGGCGAACGGTGACGTGAATCGAAGGCCGCAGCGCTGCCGCAAAGCCGTTAGCAGAATACGCAGACGAGATAAAAACGAGTGCGCACCTCATGAGACAACGATAGGGCACACGGTCTGCAGACACTTGAAGGGAAGGCGAGACCTGTTAAAAATGTTAGTAGATTCCGATAGAACGAAGGAATCAGTACATACCTGCTTCGCATATGCCGGTTGAATAGCGACAGTCAATGTGAGTTCTCTACGAGGGCATGTAAGCAACAGTTACGAGGCAAGAAGATGTCTACTCACCGATGGACCTGATAGCGCTGACAAGGTGCTGAAAACAGTGTCGCCGGGTCTCTCAGGCGAGCTTGAACGATATGGGGTACGGGGTGGGGATGTATATGAGAGACTACAGCAGTTCGATAAACAAAAAAGCAGCCCATGAATCAAAATTACGCACCGTGAAGTCACAGCTCAATAAGGTTACTCAGGCGAGTTCCTCGGATCCTAGAAAGCATTCCACACATACTTTACATTCGTATTGCCTGAAGGGGAGGCAGAAGCACCCCGGAACGCACCTGGACAGCGGAACGACATCCTGTATCGCGCACGCGAATTGGACGGCGAAATTTGATGCAAATGGGCGTAGAGGGTTGGGAAACGCATGTAGAAAGATGGTGAGTCCATGGTGTCGCGATGGTCGACCAAGGCGGGCAGGGAGGAGCACAGAGAGGGAGGATGATGGTGGTAAAGGGCAAGGAGCGCGATGTGTGACGACGTGATCGTGACAAGTGTTACATGCCGCTTTTGTTTGTCTTCGGACTCTTCCGACATCTTCAAGGACTCGACGACATACTCATGAGTGCGGCGAAATTTTCAAGACGGTGATGAGAACGGAATCATAGAAAACACAAGTCGACATTTTGAGGAAAAGGAGAGCTAAATTTAGCGATCCAAACAAAACCAAATGCCCATTTCAAAGCCTTTTGAGCAGATCACAGCAGAACGAGCAGAAGCAAGGCAGATTGGAGAAGATTAGAGCAGCTTGAAGCATACGGGATTTTCACTGGGGTTGAAGCGCTATAGGCTCGACAAAACTGGCATTTTGGGCATATTTCGGCAAATTCCGGTCAACTCGGTCGAAAGTCACTTTGCGAGGGCTATAGCGCCTGTTTGCCTGTATATTTTTCCACAGTTTAAATTGGCGCATAGCTCGCTGGACCTCAGGCTATAACATGAGCAGATCAGCTCCCCGCACCAAAAGAATTTGACTGACTTGGAAAGTCGCCCGATATCGAAATTCCCATGTTTGCGCTCGGCGTGATGGCGTATCAAAAATTTGCCCAAAACCAAACCCAAAGAATAAGGCATCTGGATCCTATGAACACAACTACAAGTTGTTTGAAGTCAAAGTGGGCAGTAATCATCGAAATACAGGCCAGAAATCAATCGGACATTTTTTTTGCCGAGTTAGTGTACAATCTCGTAGTCACTTATATACTCTAGGTACCTAGTCGCTTGTTGTTCCCCCACGTCGACTAGCTCACTTATATACTCTAGTTCACTCGATCCCAACTCGACTCACCCGTCCATCGTCGCTTGACCTCGCGCCTCGGATTATCGTCACCACCTTCCGACTTCCTTACAGCTATTTTGAAAACGATAGACACTTTGGATTTTCGAGCTGAGTTCGGGCCGGCAGAATTTCACTCCAGATCTCAGTCGCTAGTGCAGCGCTGGAGTCGTGATTTCCAGCACACTGATCATGATCTGCTACGATGGAGCTCTGCGGCGCGAACTGAGCCCTGAAATCGAAAGTGTCTATCGTTTTCAAATTAGCTGTAATTTTCCTGCAACGTTCCATCATGATCACCAAAAATCACTTCTGCCATCAGCAAAAGTAACTTTAGGTGATGCCATCCGCCCAGCTCTCCGGCTTTTACGCTAGGCAACTGAGGGCGGCAAAAAAATTTCTTACCTCCCGGACGGCGGTACCCGGGGCCGAGAGTTCTTAAAAAGCACCTACTTAAACTCCGCTTGGTCGTCCTGCCAAAGCAATGCAGAGCTTCTCCGCTTCCTCAGGCTCTTCTTCAAGCTTTTTTTACGACCAGTCATGGTCTGATGCCATCACCACATCGCCTGTTTACGGGCAGCCCTGGGGTGACTCTCCTTCCAATTGGCATCGTGAGTCTAGCTAGCCACTGTGCGACTGGGTGCTAAATTCGAGGCGGGTTACAGGAACACATGGGCCGAGCCTTGAGGATCTTCATCTGCGGCTTTTGTCGTTGGAAACTACCCTTATGATGTGGGACCTCCAGTTCGGGCTTCTCCAAGCTGGCCGGAAGCTCCAAACGCTCAGGATCAGCAAATTTTCAGCGTTAACAGGTCATGCAGCAAAGCTCGTAGTGGAGATAAGACAATCCAGATATTATCCCGGCGTAAAAGAGGACGAGGGTGGCAGTATGAGATAGCTGTGGGCAAATAAAGATCCGATTTGGGTGCGCGGCTCAGCCATCGAGATCCAAGGGCATCCAGACCTCAAAAATTGGGCAAAATGAATGATTTGCGTTCCGTAGTATGCATTGCTTTCAGCTACTTACATAGCAGTACAGTCAGTATCATACGAGTCCTCTATCGCACCGAAATGGAGACGGCGGCTCCTTCGTCTTCGGGCGGAGTGCAGCGAGCTCCATTTCGGAGTTCACGCCCAATATATCAATGGCTTGCTTACTCATCTCTCCCTCTCGAGAACTCAGGCCAATCCTGGAGACGGGAAAGGATAAATCACCGAGTACTGTACCTGTACCTGCCGGTCAATTGCCTTTCTGTCTTATTTACCGTGATTGCCGCCAGTGATTGATGTATGATGGCCATCTCTGCCGTAGGTGCGGGACCCCTGGGCCTCCCATCGCGGCTCACTATAGTTGTCGGATTTGGGCTACATAAATATTGGGAGGGGGTCAGTGTCTAAATCATGTTGTAAAATCTTATCAGAGGCCTCGAATCAGCTTAATATGCTTGTTTAGTATGACCCATGCATATTGAGAGCCATTTGCTAAACAATAGAGAGTTTGCGATGAGCCATTGGAGCCATTGAATGGCTAACAATTTCCTGATTAGGGAACTTTGATGGCCCAAAAATTGTCTGAAACGAATTTGCTCACGGTTCATTCAACTTCCAAGTTGATTCGAAATTTCATCCAGATTGTAGACTTCTTCTACTCCTGCGAGCTTAGAACATAGCTTGACAAATACATTCAAGTCTTTTTATCATTGCGTGCCTTCACGCCAACCGTGTTTTGGTATGCCAGTGATCCTACAAACGATTTGAGCACACTAAGGATGCTTTTATTTCAAGGCCAACATTCGGGAGCTAACACATGCTAAGATCCTATACTTGAAAAGAGGGCCAGGCCATCAGTCGCGTGACTTTTGACAGAAAATCACGGGGTTTTGTCAACATCCTACAGCACAACCGGCCGTCGAGATGTTGAAACTCACGCGGTCCCCGGCGCCGCGCGCCGGCGAGTGCAGCGAGCGGCAGTGCGGCGCCGCGGGCAAGGAATCCAGCCAAAAAAATCCAGGCGGGGTTTGGGGCGGAGCTCCGACAAGCTGTGTACCCCCCGTAGGTAGGGACGCGAGCGCAGCGAGCCGGCCCTGCCGAAGGCGGGGTGCTTAAGCTTGTTCCATCAAACGCAATGAGCCTAGCTATGGAATCACTACTTACCAGTCTCGGATAATACCCACTCATTCAGAGTCCAGACCCAGTTCATTAAATTTGATTTTCCATTGGGAATGCCAGTGCCTCCTTGAAAATTCACAAGTTGAAAAACTGCACCAGACAAATCGTCGACTTGGTCCAAAATGATGGAGAAAAACAACGCTAGACATACCTGACTCTCAGAAACGGGAGTTTGATGGTAAGTAGTCAGGAAGCAATCAAGAGCCACCAGTAGCGCCGCACAAGGAATTAGGAATTGATTTTAGAACATGGACTGTCAATATATCAAGTCTCACAAAAACTGGAACTGGGTTATAACTGCCTATAAGGTCATAACTCCAAGATACTCGAGTAGAGGTGTAAGCGGTTATAACTAAACTCCGATTTTTGCGGCAAGAGAACAAGACTGGGAGAGAGGTGACTAGAGGTGTTGAGGATGGAACAAAGACTCGCACCTATCTCGCATCAGGACAAGTAACTGTTGTACCTCAAGCGCGCTAGTAATACCGGTGCGCTTAAAACACTTCAGCATATCGAGACCCAGTAATTTCGCGAACGGAAACAAAGGCACAGTTCAGTTTAGAACGATCCTCGAGCCCGGACTCTGCTGTGTTGTTTAAATTGAGCCAGATCTTCAACCGATGAGTAAAATGGGAGGGAGGAAAACATACATGCTTACTTGCCAACTGCTATATTCTGGCTGCAGGCTGTGACACGGACATATACCTGAGCACTGAAATATGAAGACCTTTGAATTGAAGATAGACCCGTTTTGTGAATCAGCTTCCTATTGAAAAGGATGTTCAATTGTTCAGACAAATCTGCATGCAACGCACTTCGGGTTCAGGTTCAACCGAGGTAGAAATATTAATAAATAGCGAGTTTGCGATGCAGCCATTGGATGGCTAATGGCTACACAAAAGTCAAAATCCAGGCGCATTGACAAAGACTAACCCTAGTCTCAGCATCCAAACTTCATTCTAGGCACCTCTTGTGTAATTTGACAACAATTTTTGGGCCATCAAAGTTCCCTAATCGGGAAATCGTTAGCCATTCAATGGCTCCAATGGCTCATCGCAAACCCTGTAATACTGCGGTCCCCAGTCCGAGTATCACATTTACTTAAATTCAGGAAAGAGATCCGCAAATAGGCGCGGCCCACTGTGCAAATGTTCAATATTTGATGAAGAAACTGTCTTCATTGAGAATACCTTTGACACGTCGCAGAGCTTTCTTCAGTACAATAATGAGACAGAACGTAGTAAACAAGAAGCGCCAGTGTGGTTAGGTGGTTCAAACACGTAAATTTGTAGAAGTGTAGAGATGTTCAGTGTGAGCCAATGGGGTTCGCGACCAGGTACACAGAGCAAGTGAACAGCGCCTTCCTGACCAATCACATGAACCGCCAAGGCCCACTCGCTCGCCGCGTTGACACATACAAACCATTTCGGACTACAGTATCTTGAATGAAGTTTGAATCATACTAGTCTGGAGAGTCACAACACTTCAACAAACAGCTCAATTTTATGATTTTTTGCCTCGTTTGCAGTGGACAAATTCAAGAGGGCTAAAATGAATTGCGAATCACGTAGAATGTTTGCAAAACACACTTCAACCCTTTACATTGCAGCCGCCGTAATTGTAGTAGGGCCCCTTGGAAGGCTTCCAGAAAATTATCTTCCAACACCGCCGATTCAATTGCTTGTGAAAGTTGGTTGCGAGTCAATAATTTAAACAAACTGGCCGAAAGTTCTGCATGAAACCTTGTCTGTGAGTACTGTTTTCAGTCCAGAACTGAGGTCAATCTGAGTCCTTTGTATGACTAATTTAATGATATACTGGTGAAGAAGTTTTACCAGGTGCTAACTACTCTCAACCCCCCCAGTATTTCAACAGGAAAACTGGATTTCCGCAAGTGCAAATTTTTGTTTACGCGATGTCTCTCAGAAAATAGTGAGGATATAGAGTGTCAGATATGCAGGTATGGGGTGCTGAAGTATGTTTCTGTTGCTGCCTCCAGCTATACCTTAGAATTTTTTTGATTTGGAACCAATCCTTTCGGGGACAGTTGTTCTTTGGTGCGCCCAAATAAGCACAACATGAATTGTAGCGGCTCTGGAGGAAGCTGCAGAGCAACTCTATCCCCAAAACTCGGGGAATGGTCTGCTAACTGTCCAAAGTGTATGACCACGTACAAACACCGTGAGGAAATCATGTGGTCGCGTCGCATTTCCGGCAAGGGGATCCAACGATAAGAGAAAAAGACATCACCTACAAAAGTTTTTTCCTGGCCGTCGGCTGGACCCTCCCCCCGTCCTGCCATATTGGGAAGGAGATTCCCACTGTTGTCACGGGCCGTAGCTTCCGGTGAGCCGCGCCCACCAAATTTCAACTAACTTCGCGAAGTTTTAGCGCAGTTCCGAGTGTAGTGCGAGATTGGTGAGTTTCAAACCGCGACATTCCTCCGATTTGTTCCGCACAGTATCAACCAGAACACCAGTTGGTCGGTAGATGATCGGCGTGCTAGGATGAGTCCCACGAGCGATGCGGTGGAGGATGCCGACGAGTACATCGTGAGGAAGAAGCGCTTCGCACGACAGACACGCCTGGGTGGCAGAGACTAATGAACGACGGCAGTCATGGGATTGGATGAAGAACTCGTTGCGGCGGGAATAATTATCCCAGGGCAGGTCGTATTGCTGATGTAAACCGGATGGATAGGCGACATGGTGAGAGGTTCCTTCGGGGAATCTGATAGCGAGTCCGCAGCAAGCCTGGGTTTTGTCAGATTCCGGTGCGAACTCCTGGTCGGCGACATGGAGTGCGCGGTGAAGTTCATCGTAAACTTCTTTGGGGTTCATCCGCGGTGCAACGGAATCTTTGGCCGTTGGAAACCTAGGATCTGAAATGATTACCGGGAGTGTTAGTTCAAACATACCGCTTCTCAATCCCCGCACACAGAAATTCGAAGTATGGCTTGATACAGTGACCCAGCAGCCGACGGGTAGAAATAAAGTAATTGAAGAAGTCGCAAAAACCGTCCAGTCCGTGGTTGCCAAGGCTAATATAGTGAGACGAGAGCGCAAGATCGAGTTCGCCCTCGCCAAACGCCCTTTTCAAAGGCGGAAGAAGAATCCCATTCCAGTCGTATTCCGCGCTAAGACCAGTCGCCATATCGGCAGCAGAGACGAATATTGCGAGTCGATGTGACGGGTCAGCGAGGGGTGTATGCAGTGGAATATTCCGCAACTTCGAACGCAGCTACCGCATCAATTCCTGAGCCTCAGGACAAGGTTTGGCACCGAGAAATGTGGCGAAGGTTTCCGGGTGGATTGGATCTTCCAGAACCTCGGGGCCTGTACCGGTAGGCATTAGTTCGGTTTCGGTTACTGTTGACTGACTAGGTCCAGGAGCCGAAGTCGTAGCCGGAACCAGTGGATTCGATGGAGTTTGCTTGAAGAAAAAATTCGAGAGCTTAGCGTGAATGGGTTTCTTCTTCTTTGCTTCTGCTAGAGCCTTGTCACAGCCGCCTTTTTCTTTGTGCTGCTTGATATTCTCAGATACCGCAAAGCCGACCTTGAGGACGGTCTTGCAGTCGGGACAGGCCATAGTGCTCTATGCGTGCAAGGGCAGTCCGTCGAGGCCGACCTCCCCCTGTACAGACTGAGAGCGGTGAAGAAGAGTATATGTAGCAGACGTACTGCAAGCCGAAAATTTTTCTTCTTCGCCATTTCCGGTGTTTGAGCGTGTCGAGCGGGAGACGATGGACGCGTCCGAAAAGCTTACCATTATTTATTTTCCACGGTGTAGCCAATCCAGTTCAAATAGTTACCTTTTTGGGTGTTCAAGCAATTGAGTGTAGCTTAGCAGTTGAAGAGAATGGTTGAAACCGCTTCATTACAGTGCAAATCAACATGGACATTGTGTACAATGGGAAAGATCGAGCTCGATGACAGTTTCTGTCGCGGGGAAGCCGTGGAAGCACTCAGCTGTCATTTCCCTCGGCTTCTTTGTCTATACGAGATTTGCTCCAATCATTTCATGCCGATTGGGTCCCAGCAGCATTACAAAAAAATCCGTCAGTTGTTGACCAGTTCGAACGACCTTACATGGTTCAGATTCATTTCAATCAGTATTGATTTGGTGCTCCACGTATGAGAAGCTCGAGACCGGCGTGCTGGCGGTGGTTGTCGTTGTCGTGGGAGCATATTCATGCACTGTGTTGGCGACGACGGGCGACAAAGATTCACCGTCGTGCTCGTTCTCTGTTGCGACGCATGTTGCATGGTGGGAGAGGGCAAGGGAGAGAGAGATCAGACATCTGTCAAACGTGTACAACGCCCGGCTGGCTCGGCACACAACCGGAAATAGCCGGAACGCGCCCACGTCACGTACAGTCTCTGACTCAAGGCAGTCAATTCTGTGTTGTAGAAATGCTAAAACTCATAATCCAGCGTATTTCTAAGCCGAAAATTTTTGACCTACAAAAGTTTTTTTTTCCCCACCCCGCGGGACCCCCCCTCCCCTACGTGATGTCATCAATTCTTATCGTTGGACCCCCTTGATTTCCGGTCACTTTTGGGCATGACGAGTAGAAGATTATTAGAGAGTTTGCGGTGAGCCGACAGAAGCCACCCGGTGGCTCTCGCGGCATGCGCTGTGGAGCGGCTACGTCATATGGTGGCTTCCGGCGGCTGCTGGTGGCTAATTGCAGTTTTGTCTCGTCTTTTTCTCGATAGCTAACCAGCTTTAAGGTGCGGAAAAAATTGTAGATGAGTCGGATGTTTATATTCTGACACTCCCCATAGAAAAATGCGGGGTTTCCACAGCCACCAGGTGGCTTCTGGCGGCTCACCGCAAGCTCTCTATTGTCCTGGTCGTTGGGATCTCACGCCTACGAATGCTCGTTGTGGAGAATCCAGATCAGAGCGGTTGCCCAGGTCGCTCGCACAAACTCCCTATTACATACTTATATTATTTCTGGTCAAACCGCAGGCTCCGTATAAGTCTGGAGTATTGGGTCTAGTGGGTACAAATCGATCTTCATCAGGTATTCTAGGAAACTCATAGAAGCCCGCTTGGGCTTCCTGATAGCGCTTCAAGTTACATCCAAAGGCATGTCGAAACTCTGAATCGAGCTCCACAACCTGGATATGCTTTGTGCGTGTTCCGATGCTATATTCACTTGGATCGCCGCTAAGGAATTCGGGGGCGTCGTACGGGGATGAAGCATATCCTGAAGCTGCAATCATGCTGCACTGAAGCAAGTCAAGTGCCTCAAACAAGTCATGGCGGAATGCAGCATCCTCGTCCCCCTCAAACTCGAACCGCGAAATGAACCGCTCAGCCATGGCAAATGCCAGTGTGGCAAAGTCGGGAACGTGATATCGGGATAGATTCCCGTGGTCCTCGATTTTGCTCACGTTGGCTGCGGCTAAACAAATCTACGGCCGTGTCAGCCGCTGAACAGTGAAAGTATAACAAACGCGCCATATATCGTAAAAGCCGAGCTACGCCTCTCCTAATTTGTGGTACATTGGAAGCTGCCAACGGCTGATCACATATGATCTCATGTAATTCTTGCGCGAGGAGTCTAACGTGGGTTATCCACAGCCTCCGCAATCGTTTGTATGGAGTGTTGAGCATGCGGATAAGATAGAGGGCGTGGGATCCCCGCACCTTACTTAAGCACGTTATGTAACGCTTATTAATTGTTCCCACGGCCAAATCCCCAGTCGCACAAAAAATTTCCGGCCTGCGGAAGGGCTGACCTACAGACTTAGAAGACATTCTCGCTGTTTCGGCTCTGAAATTTTGGTTTTTTGGTTTGAAAAGCACCTTCCACACTGCAAGGAGGTTCTGTCACTCATTGTGCCGCAAAGGTTTGACAGGTCCCACCCTTAAGCGAGCTGCCGAAGCATGCCGAGATGACTATCATGTGGCTGTGCTGGCCAAATTTTCCTCCGAAATTTTTGAAAAGTGTCCCATTTGGTGAGAAAACCACATAGAAACACTCAGAAAAAAAGTGGTCTGAATTTTTTTGTGGGTCATATAGCAAGAGACCAAGGGACATTTTGGCAACTCTGCCCAATAGGAACCCTTCATTGAACCTCTATCTAAGACTTGTATTGGGCAAAATTCCCAATCTGGACCTTAGCATCGTGCTATAAGCCCTCGACGTCGAGCGTGACAATGTCACAGTGTGATGCTGACATAAGGGTGCGGGGATCCCACGCCCTCTATCTTATGTGTTTGGGGAGGCTTGAGTAGCTGCACTTTTCATAACTCAACTCGGGCGCTAGCTACCGGGGCAGCTGATTTGGTATTGTCAACAATTAGCCAACGCCTTCACTGTGCAAAGTATACATCATGAAATTCATGCAAACTGTCATGAATTTCAGGTTTCATGATGTTTTGTCATGAAGCACACCATGAATTTCAAGGGGAGTTTCATGATGCTCAGAAGCTCATTTTTGCAAGATTATGAATTCATGACAAAACATCATGAATTTTCGTCATGAAAGAACCGAGCGATTTTTTCTGGCTAAGTCCACCAAGGGTTAAGTGGGTAGTGTGCTAATATCAATGATAAAGCCAATAAATGGTATCAGTCGGTCTCTGGTCTCTATCAAGTGCACACTGTTGAAAATTAGTTAACTAAATGAGGAGGTTAACGGGGATGAAAAACTTGAGACTGTGCCGCATGACATCCATATATTGGCCAAGATAACGTCGTTTATAATTCGCACTTAGTCTATGTGTAGTAATGTCGCCCTGACGTAGTGCGTCATACGGCGGTTTTGAGTTCGATTCAGGGTGGTGTCACCTGAGTTTGGTTGTTATTTATTTGCTTTGCAGCGCTCTCGTTTCATGATATTTTGTTCTGAAATACTTGATAAAACATCATGAAAAAACGTCATGAAGAGCCCCATAATCATCATGAAAACATACTTTCAATTCATGATGTTGCGTTAGCAATTTCCAGGCGATTCATCATGAATTCCTGGACATAATGTTGGGATTTTCATGGCCAACAACATCATGAATTTCATGACCCTTCCTTTGCACAGTGCTTTGGTTGGCTTGTGTATCAGGGTTGACAATATGTCAACAAGGTGTAGACAGATCTGAGTACACAACGATTGCGACCTCCGTGAGCCGACCGAGAAGAGTGGTATCTAATACAATGTTCATTGAATAAAGGAAGGCCGAAGGAAAACAGTCAAAGGGAAAAGGTGACGCGTTCACAAGACCAAGTGAGTCTGGGGGATATCCAAGAGGAACATTGGCATTGTAAATAACGTGCAGAAAAATCTGCTCAACTGGAATTGCTGACATTATTGGATGAGAGTGAACCGAGGAATTGCAGAACCTAGTGGTTGAAATAAGATTGCATGTACCTGTAACAGGCATAAACAATATCAAGGCGACTAGTGGGACATTTCTACGGCCTACAATGTGCATTCTGGATGATATTAGAGGTTTCGCTATAAAAGTGCCGAAAGAGGTCAACTGATGACGCTTGTACTCACGTCAAAATTGCAGTGTTCGCCCTAAGGGATAAGGCCTTATTAAGGTTAAGGCTTATTAAGGCCTTAACATAAGCCTTAAGCACTGGCCGCTGAGGTATCCAGGGCTTAAGAGCCCTTAAGGGTGATGCCGAGTGTCGTGCCGCCAGCCCGGGTATCTCCGGTCCCAGTGCCAAGTAACCGTCCGATCATATGGTGGCTGTCGGGTTTCTCGGCCTTGGGCTTTTTCATCCTCCTTCCGAACAAGATCGATGCCATGCCGGCGCCGCCTGAAATAGACCGAATAAAATAATTGATGGGGGGCGTCATTATATTCATCAATCCTCTCCGGCTGCTCAGGAATTTGGTAACATCCAAAGGAACGGACCTTAATATGAAACAACTGAAGATTGAAGTGCTTTGTGCACAAATATGGTCTAATATATATACTCCACTGAGAATTTGCGCCTGTTGGAGGGTGGGAACTACCTACCTAAAAAGGAAATTAAGGCTTCAAGGTCTTAAGGGTTATTAAGGGATAAGGCTTAATAAGCCTTAAGGGTCGGCCAGACCCGAATTTAAGGCTTAAGGGCGAACACTGCTTGAAAATTGGGCGTCCTAATCTGACCCATGGACCTCCATTGCCCTCCCAAAAAAATTGAATTGGTGGATACTAACACTCTACATAAGACTCTATAGAGTATGAGTTCCGAGCTTCAAAAGGAGTGATACCAGTGAAAATGAAGGAAATATTCAAAACCTTGAAACCGCTTTTCCAGGACCCCGGACACTTGATTTTGAACACCCCTTGATCCGGTTCCTGGACCGGCCCAACGGGAGAACGGGGGTCGTGAAGGGTCGTGGACACTTCTAGGATAAATATACCCTCCCGGATGAAGGATGAACCCCCACAAACCCACGCCTTGTCCGTCTGTGGGAAGCCGGTCTCGTAATTACGCGCACTTTGGTCTGTTACACGCGGCGCTCACCTCTGCTGGCCTGACGACTAGTGGATAGCGTGTTCGGGGTGTCGACGCCGACAGTCTCCAGCGTGACCACCCTATTCACTATGAATCTCACGGCCGAACATAGTGCTGGTGACTGCCAGGGAAGCCATTGTCAGACACAGGACACGGCAAAATCGCAGACAACGGTGCCAGTCGGTAGATCGGATGGGTGTAGGGGACAACGCGGCAGCCCAGAAACAGCAGTGCTGCCGTTTACTTTGGAATTCGATTCACTTTGTTTCACAACCCCCATCGACGCATTCGAGGGGCCCCCCTTCTTTGCCTGCGATATCCCCTCCTCCCATGTGTCAGCTTCCCCATCCCCCCATGCCCTCCCGTACTCACGCCCCATTACCTCCGCATCATCTTCAAGCTCCTTCCGAAACGTCCTTACAGTCCTCCCTGACTCCGTGAGCCAGCATGCTCGGTCGCTCTCCGCATGCTCTACTCTGTCTTCCATTGGTGGGGACCTCAGCGCGCTTACGTCGCTCGTCGCGCCAAACATCAACTCGATATCGGCTGATCTCTTGTCGATTGGAGATTCCAAGGCAGATTCATTTCTATTTCCGCCTGATATGTCGATCGATGAAATGGCCGTGGGAATCATCAATAATGAAGGAATCGGATATGGTGCCCCGCGCTGCGGCGCATACCTGACAGGGTACATGGACGCGCCGCAGGTGGACGAGGACCGGGTTGCTGGGCAGGATACGACATGGAAATGGGTGTGGGGATGGACAATGGCACGCCGGTGGATAGGAGTAGGGCATATCTGACGTGGATTCAGCGCAGTGGGACAGTGATGAATTTGGGTCGATACTTATACTAAATCCAGTCCGATTGGTGTGAACTGCACGTGGCCTCCATTTCAAATTCGCCTCGTGTCACCATTTACTGGAGAACTTCAAGAAGGGTTCTCCGACCACACTACTGGGTGCCCAAAATCGGGAAAAACGCCGAAAAAGGAAAGAAAACAGAGAACTCTTGAAAATTAAATAGCAGAAAACAATCAAGGGGAGGCGGACAGATATCTGGTATGTCTGCAATTTTCTGTGTGAATTTCTGGATCTAAAATTCGACACAACTTGAAGGCAAAGACAAAGATTGTGTTGTAGCTACTTACCCTTCTATGCTTACTATTCAACATGAAGTGTGCTAAGAGACATATGGGTCCCGCACGGCCCGTTGCCCTCCGTAGTTCACACGGAGGCCCCTGACATGCCATTCGAAACCGCCAAAGCAGCGCCGAAGAGAAGCTTTTGAGATATTTTCCCCGAGTTCAGACCGGACACTCTGGTTCTCTCTGTTCCCTCTCACGCAGAGATGGCGGAGCCGCCGAGCCGGTGAGATCGCCATTATTGTTAGTCTCGGAAACCCAGACGTTACTGCGTAGTCCTAGTACAGTGTTTGCGGGGGTATCGCGGGTACCTTCCATATATGGTAATGCGAGTATTTTGGCAACTGTACCAGTAATAACCCTATCCCACTTTTATAACCCCACCCCCGGGGTTATCGAGTTATAACCCGCTATAACCCGCTATAACCGAGCTTCGATTTTTGCGGGATTCTGCGGAAATTCCATCCGATGCTGGTTCATTGTTGCTTCTCTCTCTTCTTCCCCAGATCCTGAATGGCAAAGCGTCAATAACGCTCGTATTCCTGTCAGAGAAATTCAAGAAAACCGGGAGCCGCAGGTGGGCATTCCGAGTTGATTCCGAGTCAAGTGTCGGAAAAATCGAAATTACCTTATCAGGTGCTGACCGAACCTGACGGCCTGTTCAGACCTGATAAGCGACCAGGGCAAGGCTTATCAGGTAGTGTCAGACAATATAATCTTAGGCCTTGATACCTTGCAAAAAAAAGCAATATATTTACACCGTAACCTTGTCGGCACGCAGGAACATGTCGGCATCAATGGTATCTACTAAATAATGAAGCCTCTCCTTTGTCGTCCCTCTCAGCAAAGCGCCGCGAATCACGTAGTCCATCAGCAAGAATGAATATTCCTTCGTTTGCTCGTGCACCTGGCACCCAGCCCAATTTGTATTGGGTCTCCACTTACTCGGCTTGAAGGTCTGGACGAGTGCGACGTCGAACTGACGTTTACTTTCAAGAGTGCAGCGAATGAGTGCAGAGAGGCGGGCAAATGACATCCCCGGAGCATCCGAATCAAAGAGGACGCAGTCCTGCCTGCGCTGCTTGTGAAACGAAGGGTTGCACCGCACAATATCTCGAAGGCCGCGCCAATCTTCAAGAGATTGATAAGTTATATGCGCGCACTTGAACGGCCGAACCTGTAAGCAAGAAATCAGCTAATTGAAGCAGAGCACAAATAGAAAACAAACTTGAATGTGCTGCTCATATGTGATACGTTCACCAGGGAAGGTTTCTGCGATGAAATCTCGGAGCATTGTGTCGAAATCCCCGATCGAATGGCCGAGAGCCTTCAAAATGTCTGTGAAGGCTCGGGAGTTAGTGATGCGCTCGGGCGCGCCAAATCTCCAAGAAGCGGAGGTGATTGCGCTGCGATTGGATGATTCCTCGAGATTATCTTCCTCTTTCTCGTCGAGAGTGCGCTGCTTTTCGTACTCATCGATAGCCATGCGAATGCGAGCAATAGATTCTTGATTCTCGTCAATTCGAGTCATCTGTGCCGAATTCATTGGTTTATGGCTAAAGTTTGTGTCGAAAAATACCTGGGGCACAACATCTTTGAAGTTGGTCTGATTGTAGGCCTCGCGGGCCTCCTGTTGGAAGCCCTCGCCGGGAATGAGCGAGGCAGACAAAAGTTATTTTGGTTACTCCCTGAACACCAAAACTCGTAATCCTTGATGAACGTAGCAAGCCGATCCAATCAAGTTTCGGGCATGCAGGTCATCCCGATCATGACTCGCAGCCGTTGATACGAACGAAGGCAGTGAACGAGCACACTATTCCGCGGAAGGATTTGAACAATACACGGGAGAATACACTGGCATGTAATGAGTTGAGCAAAGATCGGTCGTTAAAAACCAAAAAGGCACACCTTCATAATATGATAGAATGTTTCTCCGTCCGAAAAATGAATTGTCGTGACTTGGTTGAAATGTTTGAGCTCCGGCCACCGAGCAAATTTTCGCATGCTAAAAATGATGGTCAGTCCGCATTTAGATACAAATTTAGGACAGAGATACTTCTTCGCAAAGGTCCCTTTACCGGAAATAGTCTCGAGAACTTCCAAAACCAGCGGCCAAAAATGATGCCCATTCTTGCCCACATCATCTTTGTGCAGCACATCATATGCGCTGGCGCTATGGGAGTCCGAAAAGCGAAAACCCCAGAGAAAATGCTGTGATGTTTGAGTACGAGAATGGCTGAAGAAACCCAGCTTACATCGACGTCATGCAGACCATGCTTCTTCAAGATTTCTTCCTTCTCTCCTTTTGTCGCCGCATTCCGAGCTCGACAAACGACCAATTGCTTCACTTTCTTCATCTCCGTTCAAACTGATTTGGGTAGGATATACTGGAAACACTGGGCAGAAGACCCAACATACGTGGGGGAACATCGCTGGTCAGTTATCATCAGCCCTTATCAGGTGAACAAACATGGCCATGTATGGAACAACTTGTACAGTATCTTTAATTCCTGCGTGCCTCAGTTGGTTGTACTCATACTTTTAAATTTCACAGCATTCCCAAGGTCCCGCGTTCAAACCCCGCACCCCGCCTACGGTTGGCGGGAAGGCCGCGGTTGATTTTGATTTTTGATTCCTGTCATCAGCCGTTTCGGGAAGGTGCCCGAGTGGCTGTACCCGGTCACCTCGCACACAAAACCCAGTGCCGATTTGCCATGGGCGCTTTGGTGCTTGAGCCATGGGCGCTTTGGTGCTTGAGGTAATAGTATAAATTTCTTAGTACTGCATCAATACATCTTATTTGTTACCCCAAACAATGACCCAATGCAAGGAGGATGTAAATAATCAACTTTGATCGGAAGTCAGGCTCTCATTCACGATCACATGACATCAGAAATTCGGGTCTCTGGTTGAGGACTGGCGAGGACAAGGCCAGTCTGATATTTTTTGGACGTGATTTCACGTAGCATACAGTCTAAAGGATATCTAATATCATTCTCAGGGAAAAACAGCGAGGTCTGGTGGAGAAACACAATTATTGAGTAGCTATTCAAACAAGAAGTGCTTCATACAGGCCGTGTAATTCGACTTGTGCCCGAATTAGAGGAGCCATTGCGTTAAATACTGCCCAGCCATTCAGCGCCTCCAATTTAGGAGATCCTAGCTCATGATACACCTCAAATGCAAGGCCATTGAATAAGTCAGGTACCCAGCGAAGAGCTTCGCTGCGTGGGGTATCAATCAAACCACGAAGCGCGTCTATTGCTTCTTGGGCAACCGGAACGGCAAGGTTCTCAAGGCCATAGTCTTGAGGCATATCAAAGACAACGTTGGGAGCCACACCCGAGGGAAGAATCCGACCCGGTTGTTTGCGAGTCTTCTGATTGTTGAAATAATCCAAAAAACTCGTCCAGACCAACTTGGACTATCTTAGACCAAAGCCAGCGAAATAGATGCCTTGAGTAGAGTTAGAGAACTGATACAGGTTAAGCAAGAATCATCACCTATGAATTAAATTTCCCGGGATGAGATGGATACGTCCTTCTTCAAGAATATCGCGAAGGCTGCGACCATTGAAAATGACCAGGCAGACTCAATAGAGATATTACTCGAACTCTTGACAGAGACAGTAGGCGGCCAGTCGACTATACTGAGTCGTGGAGCAAACTCTTGCCTAGGCCTGTTCAGAATAAGTTAATAAGTAATGTGGAAACGAGTTGACGCACCGTAGTGTTGTCTGGAATGCAGCAAGCCAGCCAAGCTCGCTTCCACCATCAAACGTGACTTGAACTGAGACTGCTGCAGAGATATCATGTATAAGAAACTTGTAAAATAATCAACCGGTTACAGTGACAGGGAGGGTACCTTTGTACTCAGTCACCATGTCCAAAATGACATGCCCAATTGTGTCGCTAAGCCGAGCATTCGGGACAACTACCAGCCAAAGAAGCTTCCCAACGTGATCCCGTGCTCCGTAAATATCAATCCCGATTCCATCGCCCATTTTCATAGTCTTGTGTTGCGGGGGTCCGATGGTGTAGCCAAAGTATTATCTAATATCATGTAAGCAGAATTTGAGTCGCTCTCAACAGCGCGATTTTTGTAGAGTTTTGGTGGGATACTGGATCTATATGACTTAAACTACGATCCTGCTGCCTCAGAATTATGAAAAGGGTGTCGCGATATCTTGTTCACAATACCCGCATTTTCGGTCTTGGGCTTTCGGCCGAAGCGGGTTCCGACTTCGCAGGAACACGCTCGGAACCTGCTTTTCTTCAAATAGTACTGGGCTGTAGATATCTCAAAAAGTGTTCCAGAACACTGCTTAGATGTTGTAAAGAGTATAATATCTTGTAATCAAGCTTGTATTGGGAGGAGAGGACCGCTAGAACAAAATTCGGAAGTTGCCGGCTTACATGATATTAGATAATAACATCAGTACACCCCCGCGGTAAACAACAGACTCTATGTAGCACCATTTTCAGTCCCCAACGTGAATCTCTTGAAATATGCCAATAGCATCGAGCGCGCCGCGCTTCTTGGGTCCGGTACGACTAAGGCTGGATATAGATACGAGTATATTAAAATATAATCAATTATAATCCTAAAATTATGAATAAATACACGTCTCCCCATAATCTTAAGGTCTGGGAGTACAAGCCGTTTCATTACATTACAGTACGATTATGATATGATATGGGGTCCGTATTTAATCATAATCTTAAGGATGGCCAGGCGTAATATAATGCCATATTATTGAATGAAACTTGTCTGGTGAGTACTTGAGGCCCTCATCTTACCATAAATTGACAGTGGGGTCCATCTAACTCACCCCAGAACTCAAATCCAACCAAGATTTGGCGGTGTTTGTGACCGGTGGGAAGCTTACGTGGTCCGTGGGACATTATTGATGCGTACTGATATTATGTTTCTTTGCGGTTCAAATAATGTCCAATGAGACTGAGAGTTGCTTCTGAGGGTTCTAACGCCTTCAGATATGACCTGAAACCTCAAAATTATAGGACTTCAGGTAAACCTGGCATTTGATCGAAGATTCGGCACCTAGAATGGAGAACAGTGGCGTCTTTGGGGGTGGAAATGAATTGTGGACTCTTTTCATGACTAGAGTTCGGATTCAGACCAGGACTTTCGAGCTGCAGTGCTTTTGAAATCGTATTCTGGAAATATTCAATTAAATTCAATTAAATACGATTATTCTATCATTATAATACATTACGATACCCTTACGATTAAATATGGCCTGAATCCTTAAGATTATATTACGATTACAGTACATTATGGGTCGGACACGTATTTAATTGTAATGTTCCAGCCTTAGGTACGACGGCCAGGACGGCGCATATCCGAAGGTCCCTGGCCAACAAGAGCATGCATGGTACTGCGAACAAAATCTCTGGGATAGACACGTCAATTTCAAATTCATGAAAGGAGGTGAAAACTTTGAAACATACCGAGGAATGATGATGTTCAGGCGCAATGAGGCGATCTTCTTGACAGTGTCGGGTCCTTGGCCTTGATTGACGTCACGAGAAATAATGTTGGCAATGGCTGCAGTAGCCTCTTCAACGGCGCGAAATTTGCGTACACTTGGGACCTCGAATTTGTTGTTCAATTGTTTCAACTTGGTTTTACTGCAGGATATATTGGCGATGTTGAATAGGTAGAGTAGATAAAGATAACTGACCCAATCTTGATCCCATGGCGTTCTTCCAAGTAGCGAAGACGAACAGCAAGTGACAATGATCGGCGCTGGAAGTCGTGCAAAATTTCTCGGAGCTCCTCATCCGGGGGAACTAAATTTATTTAGCGTAGAACAACAGTGAAGTTTAGAGGAAAAGGCTTACAAACTCCGTTGTCCACACCGTTTGCGCCAGTAGGATTAACCATGGAGAGGAGGGTGAACTCGAAGAGGAGATTGAACTTGATGCTTCGTCGAAGGCAAGAGCTTTTAAATAGTTGTCCGGGAATTATCTGGCTCACCGTATAATCGACATAAACTCAGCTATTTCAATTTTATTCCCACTCTACAAAGTAAGAACTGACTTGGAAGTCCCGAGTTACTGAGGTCAAACAATAGTATAATTGTTTCGTGTTTATTGCGCTGTGAAACTACCAAGTCAGTTGAATGATTGTGCCAATCTGTTCTCACACTTTTCCTCTGGTTCAAATTGCACCGGGAAATCTATGAGTCAGTGTAAGAGCCAGCGTGGAAACCACTCGAGTCGAACTTGAATCAACGCAACGAATCAACTATAGTACGGATCACATTCACACGGTTCATCAATCCTTGCGCCGACTCATTCTCATAGTTAGGTTATATTCTAAATTATACTGGGAAATACTGGAGTCATTTCGGACTTTGAGCTGAAAGTAGTACTGTGCCGGAGCGAGGCACGAGTCACTGTCTAGTCAACTCTGACTCGGGTCGAACAAGTGCGGATCATACTCCCACGGTTCATCAACCTTTTTGTGTCCTTGTTCGGAAAGCCGGAATTTTGCGCACTCATTCACGACTCATTTCTCTCACAGCCAAGTAATTCTTTTGTGCTAATTTTTTGAACCCTCGATCGGACCTCGATCACGGTGCTCGAAGTGAATCAACTCAGAGAGCTCTGTTATATTTAAGCGACAGGTTAGTGCGTTATATTCCCTACTTTCTTTTCAAGTTCTCCCTATCTTCTATTCTCTTCTCTCTGCTATTCATGTCCGAAGTCAATCCAATCGCTCAATGCTTCGGTGGTGAAGATGCCTGTCTCACCCATTTCGAGTACAAAGCCAGTGCTGGACGTTGTCACAAATGCTGTCTTCTCGCGAATAGCCCGCAGTCGGAGCACCAAAGAATTATGGTTCGTCTCGTCAAGAGTTGTGTATCTCTCATGTTATTTAACTCATAACTCCATACAGGACATTCCACAGTGTCAAGGGTGTGGCAATATCTCGACCCGACTCGCAACTGAATTCTGTAATGCATGCGAGCAGAAGAATGGTTAGTTTCTCTCTCTGTATCTTTAAAACTACAGCCATATTCTGACTCTCTTTATTCACGCTTGTCTATTTGTTCCACAGCCAAGCAACAGGGGCCGGTCACTGTGCCTTCGACTGCTCCATCGAATTTACCTCTTGCCCCAACCACTGCGTCAAATTTACGAAGTCAGTCTCCAATTAATCTCCACTCATTTCACTGCTAAATTGTACAATACAGTTCGAAACACCGGCCAATTCCATCGTGCGAACTGGAGGGAGGCCGCAAGCTTCAACAATTCGAACATCAAAGCTCAACAATCTTCGCTGGCGATCACTGGATCTAATATGGCTGCTCTTCGGAACAATAATCTGGCAACAACTGAATGTTACTCAGTCGTTTTCGAGCCTTATATCAACTCAAAGCCTTGTGATTATCTTCCGACCTTCGGAGGCAACACTTAAACTGTCAGGTGTGTTCATTTCAATTTAGATTTTGCATGCTGTTATAAATTAATCCTTCGCACTTCAGACCTCACGGATATGGCGGTCGTCTGCTATAACTCCAGCTGGGAGGAAGGCGCTGAAGCCGGACTCGACCGGTATGTTGTTCAGTACTAATATTGCGAGCAGCAACTGATTGACAAATAGTCGGGACATATGTCTGTCAAGGCTGAATAATGCTCACATAGATATTCAACCGCACTCCACCCTTCGCGATATCTTTCAGAGTGTTCTCAAGGACTGTGGTCAAAGTCCCGAGAAGACTGTCCCTGCCAAATTTCGCAGTCGGAAGCTCTTGACACTCTATCTTGAAGCCCATATTGATCTTAATAAGGTACGATTCATCTTGTGATGTTCAATGTTTGCAAAATATTTATGTTGGCCAAGTTTTATGATAGAACTGGAGTCGAGCCGCCCGCAAACGTAATGAAGGCAAGCAAACGACCTTGGAAGAACAGTGTTTCTGGTGGATCAGTTTTCAAGCGCAGTCGACTTTGTGCGTTACCGTAAATTTCAATTTGAACCAACAGTTGCTGATGTGATTCACAGTCTCTGGAGGGTCTCATGTGTTGAAGTCTCAGTTCCTCCTCAATGCTGCTTCGACTCCAGAGCCTCCCTCGACTGCAGTCACTCTTTTCTTCGCAACACAGACATCTGATGTAACTACTGGACTTCAGTCCTTCAGCTGGACAGTCGGGGATTGTGTCCCCAATTCTGGTACTCTTGCGAATGGCCCCATCAACAAAGGAAAATCGAAGCTTGTGTTCAAAGTACAAGGGGCACCCATCCTTAAAATCTTGGACACAGGGTCGGAAAACTGACTTAAGGCTCGGCCGACCCCCACCCCCCCATACGTAAGTGTTACATAAGCCCCAAAACGGGTAATTCCCATCAAAAACTGAGAAAATTTGTCCAAGTTTTGCCGTGATTTGGACTGTACCAGCACACTTCCGGGACACTTTGGTGCTCAAACGTGTTATCCCACACAATTTTGCTATGTACCAAGAGAAAAGACAAGCTCAATGTAGGGAGCTCATGGTAGACTGTCGTAGACAACAGCGTCGACGTCCCGACTGTGTGTCGCGCCTTGTTGATGAGTGATTGATGGCATCAAAACCTGCCGACTTGCCGCCGGCCTTCATGGCGGTCGTGATGGCGGTCTTTCGAACTCCCACATTTCCTCGGTGACCTGTGACACGCACGAAAAATTCGTCAACTCAGGTCCCTATGACGCGTGACAGGCGAATTGATCGAAATAGTACAGTATAGTATGGCAACGATTAGCGTTCTGCTCCGCCAAGCTCTGCCAAGCTGCAGATCCGAGGATGCCGACTGATCTCCGTAACGTCAAGCTATTCGAGGACCCCAAGGACCTTCCAGAGTCACATGTACAGTCACAGTGTGCCTGGAGTGACGGCTCTACTGGGTGAGGGACACTTCCTGATATTAGTGGGAGAATACGGGAGATTTATATATGCTGTATAGCTGACTCTGCCCAGCTACTCATAAGTATTGGTAGGGTCGGTGACGACGGAAAATGATGGCTTGCGATACAGGTTCAGTCTAGTGTTGTTGCGAGCAGCTGAGGTGAAGGAAGGAGAAGGAAGATACCAGGGTGGAGATGCGTTGCATGGGGGCGTCTCCGGAATTCCGATTATGTACATATCGCGTCGAAATGCTGTGCTCACTTATGTTTTGTGACTGTGCTTCATTCATGTTCATTTCGATCTATGAGAGGCGGACATAGTTCTGTGCGGGTGAGGAGAAAGCAGCCGGGGTATATAGTCACTGTACTTGTACTGTACTTTGAGCATGGAGAGACGAGGAAGACACAACTCTATCAATAGCCGTGTGCTATGACAGGTCAAAACAATTGGATTACAAAAGACTTACAAGATGCCCGAATTAAATTTCTTTTCAACTATTCAAAATCATGCCGGAGAAACTATTTGCTCGCAGCAAATTTCTGGGCATAAACAACTGTACTGGCCACGTGTGGTGTGCTTGAGCAGTGTATGCAAAGAAGAACATCTAGAGGCACGCCAACCTCGGATTGTTCAGCTATACTGTGTGTATGAGATACACTCTAGCGACAACTGAATTGTCAGCAATATAAGAAATCAGTGTGCCTACAGCATCGCTGGTACACGGACATCATTCCAGACAATGGATACTGGGAGCAACCCACGCCACCTCCATTTTCCATTTCCAGTATTAGACAACTCAATCTGTGATTCTTCGCCTTCGCTCGGTTCCCTCGCACAGGACTTTAGCAATTTTGCTATTATCTGCTTTCTAGAGCTGTACTTCCACCTGTCCTTCAATGCTCTCAGGCTTTCGAGCTATGCATGCTGCTTCAGCAAGAACATGTTTTGCATAATTTCTCATAGAACGACGGAGCTCATGTTACCACAGGCAGGACTATGGGCTCCCTGGAAGCTACACTATTGCATCTCACCACCTCTGAAGTTCTGTGTTTGGCTGTTGTTCCCGGTGCGTGTCGCTCGTATCATAACACCATATTGACGATTTCTGCCGTTGCGCAGCTGCGCGTTCGGCTCCTGTGACGACCAATCAAGATATAACTTATATCTTTTGCCATTACGTCCGTTCCTCGCCCGGCACGTTCTCGCGGGGCTCGGCGCCGGGCGGCGCGTACCACCTTTTTTCGGTTTTAAATTCATACCATTCGCATGGGTTGTTTCCCTCGTTATTTTAAGCCTTAAAAGCTCACCATTCAACCCAATTTTATGTTCATAGATAGATCTGAAGTGATTTGAATTACAGGTGAGCTCTGGTGATCTCAAAATTTCAACAACTATTTGGCCTAATGAACAGGTGTGGCAAATGTGATATAGTTCGGGTCAGAGAACACCGTCTGAACGTCAAGGAAAAACACACACCAATATTCGGACTTGCGCCGTCCTCAATTGAAGATGTCAATTCTCCGCTAGACACCCAACTGAAGCTCCAAACCAGCAGTCCTGCCGTCCGGAAAATTGAATACAACAAGCTCTTCCTCCTCCAAATTCCGAGCACGAAACGACGCAGGTGCGCTGTTGTTGTAAGGTCGAAAGTAGCCAGTTGGGGTGGGGCGGATTGCGGGTTGTGGGAAGGGAGTCAGCTGAAAGTGAGCCAGGTTTCTGGAAGGCCGTCTTCTTCCGGCATTCTTTCTAGCCCCTCCATTCATGCTTGCGAGCAACGAAGTGCGTAGAGCGCGACGCGACGAGGTACTCAAGAGACAGGAATTTGATTGACATCATCATTCATGTGACCCGGCACTGGTCGGATCACAGGAGTATGCCTTTTTCGGACATAACCCTCCACGGACATGATTAATGAGCCGAAAATCTTATGAGCCGTTCAACGGCTCATTAATCATGTCTGTGGAGAAGTATGTCCGAAAAAGGCATACTTGTGTGATCCGACTTGATCCAACGCTTCCGAGCCCACGTGATTGATGCTGTCAATCAACTTCCTTGTTTTCGTACCGTCGCGTCGCGCTCCTGTCAATGCACCGTGGGAAGCGACAGACTAATATATAACAACCGCAGGCACGAGGACTTTTTTGTTTTTATTGTCTGTTTATAAGAGACTAGACTTGGGGTGGGGTGGATAGCGGGCTGGAGAAAGGGAACCAGCTGGAAATGGGGCAGGCTTCTGGGGGGTCGCCTTCTTCCGGTGTTCCTCCTCGCTCCTCCGTTCATGCTTGTGAGCAAGGACTGTGTGTAGAGCGCGACGCGACGGTACGAAAACAAGGAAGTTGATTGACAGCATCAATCATGTGGGCTCGGAAGCGTTGGATCAAGTCGGATCACACAAGTATGCCTTTTTCGGACATACTTCTCCACAGACATGATTAATGAGCCGTTCTTCATCGTGAGCGAAATCGGCTTTCAACCCATCATATGAGATACGAGGATCTAGAACTAAGCCAAGTCAGAATACTGGGTGCATGAACTCGACGAGAAACACTCACGCGCGGCCCAGGTATAGTACGGAGACCCATCAAACTTATTGGGGAAGCTTGCTCCCCCCTTTTGTCTGAGGTTCCCGAAAAGTGGATGGCTGTGCAATGTGCCTACTCTCCCACGGGTACGCCATCAATACGTGATGTTAAACAGAGCCTTATAGAGACAAGTGGCCTACTGTACAGCGGCGCAATCAGGGGAAAGTGCAATAAAGAAATACTCTCAGCCTAGGGCTCGCATCAATAGGAAATTACTCCCGACTTTCAAAGAAACCACAAAGGCAGGAATACCATCAACTTCATTCCGAGTCCATCAATTCCATCCCCCCAAAAAAAAATCAGAACCATTAGCCTGGGCAGCAGTCAAAATTGCACACAACGGTTCCGAAATCATGAGCAAAACGGCGGGTGAGAGGGAGAGTAATCTGCGGAAAGCGTTCGAGGAGGCGGAGAAGAACTCCCCTGCCATCATTTCCATTGATGAAATTGAGTCCACTGCGCCTAAGCGTGAAAAGGTATAAACTACGTTTCTACGCCGCATCATATATTAACCGAAAATTCGTTTCATTAGACCAACGGTGAAGTCAGGAGACCGTGCAGTACCCCGTCGAGCACCCGGAGAAGTTCCTCAAATACGGGATGTCGCCTTCAAAGGGTGTATTGTTCTACGGACCTCCTGGTACTGGTAATACTATGCTTGCCAAGGCCATTGCCAACGAGTGCTGTTGAAATTCCGTAGCTATGCATCCACCTGAATATCCGCAGTTATATTTCATATCTTACACATGTTTATGTGGACAATAGCGTAAGAAATAGACAAACTGTATTTACTATATAATACTTATCTAGGCTATTCTGAATAATCACCAATTTATAGTGGTGTTATTTGGTAGTGGCTTCTGCACTTATTCGATGAGAAACGGCGAACGAAATGCTATTTCCATCCAATGTCTTCCCTCTTGAAATTGCAGCAAATGAACATGCTCAGCTTTGCCGATACAATTCAAGGTGAGAACTTACCTTCACTTCCGGAATGGCAGGCGACGGCATGCGCTCGGATTCTTTGGGAACAGTCTGCGGACGCCGGAAATTGGCGACAGACAAGGAGAAACAGTCTGGGGTCATACCTTTTGCTCGGCTCCATCCCACAGAGTTCGCGCCCCGTTTGATTTCGTTGTGGACTTAAGGAGTAGCAGGTCAAACTCGAGAAAGTTCAAAGAGATTCAATCACATGAACCTTTAATCAGTATCATCTTCGTCGTCGGCCATCCCATCGTCGGTAGATTTGCTCAAGAATTGCTGCTCAAATAGTGGTCTGGACTATCTTCCATTACGTCAAGCTCAGGAAACCCGAGGTTTGGGCCTACAGCGAGCAGCGAAATAAAGACAAGGTTCTTGTATCCCGGCCCAGCCTATCACGCACGGTGGTCAATGACACTGGTCATGCTCTGTGAACTATTCGAAAAAAACTAGGCAGCTCCCAAATTATACTCCCCATTGACTTTCGTGATTTTGACCACAAATTTGGCCATCCTAAAGGGAAAATTGATCCGAAATGGCTCTGCCGGGGGCAATTTGATGGCCCAATATGCCGCCAAAGAGTAGTGATTTGAGTATTGGGTCCAAAACAAACTTATAAGAGCTACTGGAAATCTCAAAAGCTCTCCCAAGTTTTACCTCAACGGTACTTCCCCCCCTTGAAAACCTGTTTCTCCGGCAAAAATTTGGCCATATCCCATCAAAAAGTTCCCACGGTCCAAAATTTCGGAAAACACCCACTCTTGGGTATTTCGAGTTGATCTGGCCAGGTTTCAGGTCAAAATTCCAAAAATTCCGGTGTGACATGAAGTCACGTCCCCCACCATAGGACATTTCTACGGCCCATCTGGATGAGTCGCTACTTATAAAAGTGCCGAAAGAGGTCACAACTGTTGACGCTTGTTGATACTCACGTCAAAATTGGGCGCCTCTTGATGACTGACCCATGGACCTCCATTGCCCCTCACAAAAAATCGAATTGGTGGATACTAACACTCTAGATAAAACTCTCTATGGGTTCCGAGCTTTAAAAGGGGTGATACCAGTGAAATTGAAGGAAATATTCAAAACCTTGTCCAAATGGCGTGAAAAACCGCTTTTCCAGGACCCCGAACACTTGATTATCACCACCACCCAGTCGCTATCCATCATTCAGGTTCTGAACGCCCCTTGAACGGCGCAGAAAATCCAGGGTAGTTTTAAATGGCACAGGAGACCTGTATTCCTCTAATTGAACACGTCTAGACGCAAAAGAACAACCAAATTCATCATAGGCCCCGGGAAGTGGCCTTGCTTTCCTATCCCTAAAAGTTTATCTTCCTCTTACAACGGTACAAGCCATCTTTATTCTTCTGTTGACATAAACTGATCGTTGTGGTATAGGGAGGGGAGGCTGAAGACGATACTAACGCCGACGCGGACGATGAAGCCGATGATGTCGAGGCCCCACTGTTCTCGCGCTACCACCGGCAATCTCGCCTTCGACTGAGCACCCACGCAAAAATCGACCACCTCCTCTTCAATCTCGGACCCAACATCTTCGAGAAAGCCGAGCACGATGCGCACGCTGGCGCCACACTTCGCACGCGCTTGGATGGCACTGACAAAACCCGGCACTGTCTCGGAGGAGGTCAAAAAGCTGACAATAAAGATAAACTTGAAGAAGACAAAGGCATGAGTAGGGCTAATGCTCTTAGATAGCATTGGCGGGGGCCGCCGATTTTTTAGGCCAAAAAAACGGATTTATTGCGATTTTATTATTCACGTGATGAACCTTGTCCAAAAAGCGGGTTTTTGAGCCTAAAAACTGCTCAACGAGTGGGTTTTTGAGGCCGAAATGGTGAAAATTTCCGAAGCAGGCTTGGCGGGAGCTTCCCCGGGCCTTTCATCATATTCTGGCCGATTTTGGCCCCACTTTGTTACACAAACTTGGTGGCTATCCAGCCAAAAGCAATGCAAAGACCCGGATTTTCTGCACCAGGCATACACGATGGAGGCTCTAAGTATTCCTATCCACTTACCCCATGAAACAATCAGTCAGCTGGGTGCAAAGATAGGAATTTCCATATCCAGCTGGTAAGTACATAATTTGATTTCACCGCAACTGTATCTCGGCTTGCAGACGGTGCGGTAGAAGTTATTGGTGCAGGGGACTTCCGCTTATGAACGCGCTTTGAAACAAGGCCTATGGTCCTGTACGCCTTTAAAATAATACTTAGGCGGGCTGTCCTTCAATTCCTCCACCATATCCACCACCATCGGCCGGACTACGCCCCGCTCTTTACTACCTTATAAGTTATAGGTAGCGAATATTCTTCGTCGGCGGTCTTCTGCCACTTCGTCTCTAAATCCACATCCCTCGCAAGAATCTCCAAGCCGTTCTGCACCAGCCGTAGACTACCCCTTTTGACTCCTTGCAGACTTGCCCCTTATGGTGGCTGCTTGAGGAGTCATGCTCCAACGGCAGGGGCTGTCCGTCCTTGTCTGCCATGGCGTATGTGAGGAAAGGGCTTGGTCTGAATTCATCGCTCCACATGCGCTTAACATCCTCAAGAGTACGACTAAAGCTTTGAGATTGGAAAATCGGCGGCAGAAAATGCACTGACCCCGCGTGCCACGGCTGTTCGTCTTGCATTTTCAGGTTCGAAAGTTGCAGATGGTTTCTGCTAAGGCCCCATGCGCATTATATACTGAAGACGGGCGGTAAAGAACAATAGAGAAATGGTGCTCTCTAAATATTGTCTTGAACATGCGTCCAACAATGAAACAATAAGATTTGATATCAAAGGCACGGGTCATCAGAGTTATCATCAAACATTGCAGCTGTCACCGCTTCAGTCGCTGCATCGCAAAGGATGAAAAGCAACAAAAAAAAAGAAAAGAAACAAGAAAAATAGCCGTGTTTACATACGCGTTGCGGCTGGTACCACACATGCACCACCACTACTCTTCAACGCGTTGACAACCCGTCTAAGCTCGCTATTGAGCCTTATAGCAGATACAGATTTACTCTTGTGGTTTAAGTTACCGCGTTTGAGGTCAACTGATTCAGTTCCGTTCGAATCCTCCTCCGAACGGATAAACTTGGATGCGACGGTTAGCAGCTTTTCCTCAAAGTGCGAGCTCAACTCTTCATACATGTCTTTGAGAGGATCTTCCGCATTTAATTCAATCGCCGTAACTGAGTCAGTAGCGGGCCCATCTTGAATTGGGACTCGCCGTCGAAGTCTTGAAATGGGGTCCACATTTGGGTGAACACGCCCAGCGCGGCGGATGATCTTGAGCCCAGGGTAGGCCGAAAAAACCGTTCCCCAAGTGAGAAGTCGTCGGTTGACATTCTGAAATGTTCGACTCCATGTTAGCGCTGCGTGGTCTGTGATAGCAGCCACAGTTTCACCTTCGAAAAAAGGTTGAAATTTGATTAGCACTTCTTTGAGGGCGAGAGCCTCACGCTCGGTGGGAGAATAGTTGCGTTCAGGTGACTTGAGAACGCGGGACCACTAACTAACGACTCGTCCAATGTGAACGGTCGTGTCTTCGAAGTTAGAGGCCCAAGGTCCAGGTGTAGGGTAACGAGGATTAGAACGGGCTCACTGTTTTTATATGCACGCTCCAATCGCTCGTAAAGACGTGTTCCGCGTAGATCTCGAATTAAAATGGGTTGAACTTGTTGCAAAATACCTGCGAGTCCGTAATCACACGCATCGGAATAAACGCGATAAGGCTTACCAGCCATCGCATATCCTCGAACCGGGGCGTTCGTCAGCACTTGTTTACAAAGGTTGAATGCCTCTGAATGTAGCTCGGTCTGAATCTTTCTTGAGTAATTGGAAGAAAGGATGCGCAATCCACGCGTAGAAGGGAACATACGATGAGAAATAAACTATCATACCCAAAAAATGTTGAAGTTCCTGGGTATTGCGCGGCTCATCAAGTTAAAGTATAGCGTCGACCTTCTCCTTATGAGTTGAAACGCGACACTTTTGACCAAGTAAGAGTAAAGATTGATCCCAATATGGCACGTAGGAGGTGAGAGCGTAATATTCGCGTCTGCGATAGCCTTGAATACGTGGTCTAAGTGTTGTACATGATCTTCAAAAGTTAACGAATAGATAACAATATCATCAATGTAAACCAAGGCGAATACCCACAGGAATGGTGCCAACACATTTTGCATACCGCGTTGAAATACGCTTGGCCCGTTGCGATAACCAAACGGCATTCTATGAAATTGTCCGCGATGTGTGCGGAGTATTTTCTCTGCAGATCCCGGCCCCATTGTCAACTGAGTGAAGCCAGCGAGTGCATCGAGTGTTGTAAGCCATTGAGATCCGGAGAGTACTTGAAGGATCTCGTCTTGACGAGGAAGCCCGAGTGCGTCGGGAACGACCATTTCATTTAGCTTGCGCAAGTCAATTTACCATTCGCGGCTTACCATTCCGGTACACAATAGAGGGTTTGCGAAGAGCCATTGGAGCCATTGAATGGCTACCGATCTCCGCATTAGGAGACTTTGATGGGCCAAACTTTCATGTAGAAGTTAAGAAGAGCTGCCTGGAATGAAGTTCGAGTACTCGGACTTGGTCAATACGTCGGAATTTGGACACTTGTTTAGCCATTAGCCATTCAATGGCTGCATCGCAAACAGGCTAATAAAGACACATTGCGCTGAGCTTTGAACGAGATATTGATGACTGACTGCACAGATTGAGCGCCAGAGTTAGGTCTCAGGGCTACAGAAGGGGCAGGAGTCGTCTAAATTGAGTGGTGTATGCACCAAACAACGAGAATCGTCGCAAGATGAAGCGGTAGAAGAGGAGGGTTTTGACAGCGGCACGGAATTTGCTTCCGTTGATCGGTCCGGAATCCGGTGATCAACTTTGATACCCGCTGTCGAAGCTTTCATTGCCTCGGCTCTCTTCGTCTATAATGACAGGAATAGGATCAATATCCAAACCTTCGATTGTAGCGGTCGCTTGTGTTGCACTAGCACCAAGAAACGATGAACCAGATGGTCGCGCCATATGTTTCCGCAGTTCTATGAGCGGTTTGACTGCGGAACTCGGTGAGCCTACCACTCGATAATTCACGGCGAGCTAACCGTCTTCCAGATCGTCTGTTCAGTGCAGATTTCGAATGAAACGTTGAACAAGCTTCAGGTATTGAGTGTGAGCGCAATTCCGAGTCATCCGATGCAATTGCCGTTGCCGATTCGTTCAAATTTCCGGATTTCTCCCCCCCCCCCCCAGGGCTGAGTTACTCGTTTCCTCGTCAAGAGGTAAAGAGGATTCAGTAGTCTGGAGGGGTTCTTCAAAACCCTGCTAAGAAAAGTCATCGGTACGTTCAATTATTTCGGACTCAGACTCCTCGTCACTTTCTAATCCATAATACAGATTATCGTATTCATCCAGTGCTTCACGATCGTCGCTGGTTGCACTCGCAAGGTTAGCACGAGCAGCTCGGTTGCCTTTGAATGAATGTTTACATTCATTATCCCAGTGTTTACCGCTTCCACAGTGCCTACAAGGCCGAGCGCCTTTTGATTCCGGAGCAGCTCGTCTCGAGACATTCTTATCATCCTTGGGGAATTTGGGCGGCCCAAGATTTGCCGACCAACCAACTAAATTCACTCGAGCGGAGCGCGGAGCAAACCGTTGATTATCCCGTTCGCGTTCACGATCTCGGTAAGAATTTTCTCGTTCGTGCCTATCCACTTGCATTAAGGCGTCCTCGTGGTAGCGAATAGCGGCTTGGAACTCGACGGCAGTGCGATACATCTGCGTGGAGAGAATGGTGTTCCAGGTTGAAGGTGCACCATCCATGACTTCCAACATAATTTCCGAATCGTTCATTGTGTAAACCATATTGAGCAGGTCGAGCTTACGAATGAAATACTCACTCGGTGTTTCACGCGAATGTCCCGCATCACGGTAAGATGCTCTATGGTGCGCATCGCTTAAACACCACCAAACAAGAACGAAATTTATAGCACCTGATCAGAAGCTTCCCACGACTGATCCTCTGGCCAAAACACTTCGATTAGGTAGTAGAGTAAACCCCCTAGAGGGATAATCCATCCGCTCAAAACTCACAATAAATAGTTTTTTCTTGAGGCGGATTTGAGACATCAGTGATGCAATCAATCAATCAGTCACGTGTACTTACGGAACACTCCCTATTTAGGTCATGTCAAGCAAGAACAATATTTTTGGATGTCCTTCTAGTAGCCTATAGTGTGTCTGCTACATACTTGAAGGCTGAAAAAGCTTGACAAAGGGGCCCTGACCTCCACCCAACGCTGAAAGACAATATATACTTTGAAAAAAAATTTCTCCGGCGATTTGAGACATCATTGATCGCATCAATGATGGGACCTATTTGGTGGTGTTTAAGCGATGCGCACCATATTCGCTCTCCCTTTCTGATGGCTGTGCACTCAACATGTTGAGTGGACCCAGTTGATCGGTCGGTTAACCCAACTACTTCTCTCAGGCTCCGTCGCGTCGTCCAGCGCGTCTGCTTTCTTCTCTTCCTGGCTGTCATCTGTCTGCGACTTCGACTTTTGGCTTCAATCTGAATCCAGACTCCTTACTTCTGACCCCCTGACCTCCATCCTCTCTGACCTCGGACTTCATGGCATCTTTTCCGCCATCGTCGACGTCGATATAACCTCTATACTGTACCGATTTGTATGGTAGCAACGTAACGCATAACGCAGGGCCATTTTTGCTTACAAATCGTCCCATATATAGTAATTTTGCACTGCTTTTGCACAGCAAATCACCATAAAATGGTTAGCAACGGCGCGTAACGCTCCTCAGAGCGTTGCCTCCATACAGATCGGTACAGTACCTTGATCAGACGACCTAAGTAAGCCTAATGTACCTACTCCTAGCTAATAGATATGTTCTTCTTCGGCACACCTGTCTAATTATTACTGTAACTATTACTTCACTACAGGCCTTGTCGCAAATTTATTTATTTTGTTATCGTGCCCGACCACCCGACCATGCCCGATAATACCCCGACAGGGCCCGACCGGGATGCTATCGGGGTGCGGTCAGGTAACATAAGCCCACCCGCCACAAAGTGGTCGACAAAGCAACGGTTAAGATTTTTAATTGCATACATGGCCTATAGCATTGAGCACGCGTAAAAACATATCACCGTCGACTACATCCACAAGATAATGAAAGTTGCGACGCGAGTTTGATGGTCCCTGAGCATGAGCCAACAATGCACCTCGGATGACAAAGTCCATGAGGAGGAAAGTCAAGTCTACCTCCTCCTCGAACACAACACAGCCGTCCCACGAAGTTTTCGGCCGCCACTTGTTGGGCTTCATATTTTGCACAACAGCAAGATCCACAACACGACCTGAGGGCAGCTGGCAGCGAACGAGGGATCGCAATCGAGCACATGCGACGCCCGGTTGATCAGAGTTGAAAAGGACACAATCGTACCGAGGCCCAGAATTGTACCAGTTACTGTTGCAGCGCAAAATATCCTCAGCATTGGTCCAGTCATCCTTTGACTGATACGCAATGTAAACACATTGAAATATCTCGATCTGTATGTGCGATAAGTTTGCGCAAGGAAAAAGAGAAAGAAACACTTGCCATGATCGTGTCCTCGTAAGTCAGATATTCGTCGGGAAATTGCGAGTGCAGAAATTCTCGAAGACGAGGATCAAGAGCACGGTATATGGGATTATTTCCCCCATGTAAATCCTCGTAACTGCGGCTGTCGCCATACTGCAGTGGCGAGCCAAAAATCCACTGGTTCTCCCCATTTGCGGGCGGGATCCGTGATTTCGGGACACGCCGTGCGGAGCCTTGTTTGAACTGAGCAACATCGGCTTCTTGATTTGTGGCATCGGTGTCGCTGCTGGCGTCTGACAACTCAGCCGTTTGCGAAGCGCGCCTGAAAAAATCGTCAATCAACAGGCGCGTCCGAGCGACAACCTCTTGATCCTCGTCGCGAATAGAAATCTGCTTATTCTAAGTGTTTTCATTGGAGTAAGATTCAACATTAGCTCACCTGGGCTTCCGTGTTGCGCTTATTTGTCTGGCCATAGTGTTGTTTGACTTCTTGGTGTATTCCCTCCCCCGTTCGAGTGGTACCGTTGCGCAGCACACCCTTCAAACGAACATCATCGAGGGCGTGTATAAGATAGTGTTGTTTCGGAAACTTGAAGTTCTTGTCGTAGTCCTCGGAAACGCGCTTCAGATAGAACTAGTCAGCAACTCGAGCTTAATGTAAAATGGTGGCCGTACCTTGCACGAACGACAAGCTGTCGACTCGTCGTCATCACGCGTAAGCCAAGCAACATTCGACACTTCAACAGGGCTCGGATGCACGGTATCAGCGTCGATTTTGGGGGGAGAATCTCGCAGAGAATATAAACAATACACTAAGAGGAAAGGGTTTCTCAGCATCTCCTTGAATTTCGTAGACAAACAATTGCCCAAACAAAACTCTGACCTTGAGAATATCGAGATGAGTTTGGCCGTCAGTGAAATCTTTCGTAGCCAAGTCGTTGATATGTTTGAGATTTCGCCAGCGAGAGAATTTTGCCATTCTATGACGGAAGTTAATTGAGTATCTACGCGGATCGAGAACATACCGTTTGGTGACTTCGGCAAGCAGACCGAGTTTCTCGAGGAGATCTAACGTTAGCGACCACAGGTGGTGTCCCCACTTGCCTGCCTCGAGAAAATGGAGGAGATCATAAATCAACGAAAGGTACGGGTCAGAGAAACGGATGTTCCACATGAAATGCTGAATAAATCAGTATCTAGACAAGCTTTCCAAATAAACTCATACCGGTACGTCGTGCAGACCGTGGTCCATCAAGAGCTTATCTCGTTGAGCTGCTGTGGGAGCACACGTGGCTCTTTCAACCACATTCCGCATCGCTTCAGAGCTGCGCAACGGAAAGAACTGATGAAGGCAGTCGAGCATCTCGTGAGAAACGAGACAGCGGGGGCAAGGGTGTTTCGCTCGGTTAGCTCGGCAACAGGTGAAGCTCCACGCCTCCTCAAAATCCAAGGACTCAATTAAGAACCCCGGATAAAGGTTGCGAACCACATCATCACCGCAACGGACAGGTTCCCCAAACCATGACTTTTTCCAGATCGTTTCGAAGAGCTTTTCCATGACTTGCTGGTAGATTTCACGCTTGAATTGATTGAATTCGTAGTTTTGACGCTCCGTACGATTTTTGGAATGACCAGGGTCTTCAACCTAAGAAAATCGAATTCCAAACGAATTCTGCTTTCGCTGAGAGTGAAGAAACACACACCATAATCATGAATCCAATTATGACTCCGCCTCCATTGCCCGATGCGTTTCTGATCTCGGACGGCAGCCAGAGAGCACGGAGCACGATAGGAAACATCTTGACGTGGCTCGTTACAAGACCCTTGTCCAGCCAGATGTGAAGCGGTAGCCAGCAGTGCATGAGTGGATTTGCGGCAGGAAGTTCGCTCTGGGACTGAGGCATGAGAATTGGAATCGAAAGAAGATGTTAACATACGTCAACCTCGTGCCAACGATCCGCAGTGAATGGCTCATGAACATATCTTTCCATCTCTCCATTCTCGCAGTAATATAAACGCCGTGACTGCCATTGACTGACACGAGCCAGTCCTGGGTCCGTCACCAGTGATAGAATCCATTCCCAGGGATCCCGATAATAAAATGTATATTTTTTCGGCTCGCCCCAGAGATCTGCCTCGACGGTTGCGTTCAAAAACTGGTTGAAAAGATTACAAATTTTGAAACACAAAAGAAAAATCGCACTCACTTTGACGCCAAGGGTACGTGCTTTTGCCAGGTACAGTTTATAATCTCTATAATCCTTCATCGTAATTCTACTACCACCAGGATTGGACCACGGTCCCGACAATCCCTTCAACTGCATGTCAATGATGTCTTTCGAAAGAACACCCTTCACGGCGCTTTCCGTGTAGCCAAAATCAGCCAATGAGTTCCAAGGAGCCCAAGGACGACCAGCATCAAGGGTGTTCTCGAGGCGACGAGCTTCAACTTCGGCGATGTCACTCGCCTCTTTCGGATGAGATAAGGAAATGATTTCGCTGAACAATAGTTTTCTGTTTTTCGGATGGGGTACACTGAGAAGATAAACATTGGGAAGTGCTGGTCCAATTTCCCCTGAAGCAAGCGAAATTAACTGCAAGGCTTAAACAGAGGATTGAGAATTACCTGTTTCATCTGATTCTGATTCTGAATTAGTTGCAGCGGATGGAATGCCGCCCAAATCAGAGTCAAAGGTAGGCAAAGATGTTGCCTCGACATCCATAGGTACTACATCGCCGTCGAGCTATTTGTATTCAGCCCGGGAGGGATTTCAAAAGCGAAAATTCACGCACAGAATTCAAAGAGCGACGCGTCTGGCGTGATCTGGCCCGTGATTTTTGCCGCTCAATGTTGCTCTTGCAAAATCGTTCGTGAGGCTTTAAGCCTTGAGCCGCAATCGTAGCACCACAGTGTCGACAAGACGGGAGCGCGTTCGGCGGGTGTTTTGCAGTCTTTCGCGCCATGAGAGAGGGAACGCGGTCACGGAAGAAGAGTACTAGTGTTGACGCGTGGAGTGGCGACGTCATCCAGGCAAAACGTCACCGGTGGAGCTGTCGCGTGCCTTATTATTTTGCGTCCGACTTGACTTGTCTTCGACTTCTATCCAGTGAACGACTTCGACTTCTATAATGTCGCGAGAAAACGAACCCCCTACTCCGGTCGACGACATGAGTCGCGATCAGCTGCTTGCCGTGCGTGCATTGCACATTTTCAGACAATCCTTGACTAATGACTTGCCTTGCAGCTCGTACGCGAAACCCAGCAAAAAGCAAGCGAGGAGAGCCAACGGGCCAATCAAGCGGAGAAGAGGGTTAGATTGGCCGACACCACCAATAGACCCCGTGGTCGGCCCAGAAAGCGTGCACGTCGCATTGTCGACTCCGACGACGAAGACGATGCGAATGAAAACAGTGATGGGGAGGGAGAAGGAGATCAGGAAGAGGAAGGGGACAATGATGATGAAAAGAAAGTTTGGCTTGCTGCACACAAGTACGTGATGACTCAAGGGTTGTGGTTTGTGCAATCCCCAAAGAAAGTGTTGGGTGCCATCGAGAACACGTCCTATAACGAAAAGAATCGTTTCGACAACATGCGTACAAAGGTGCAGGGTGAATTGCGCGCCGTCCTCGAGGTTCTTCCAGAAGAACTGCATGGAGATGTTGGCAAATCGTGGCTGGTGCATACGGTACGTGCCAAGAAAAAATCTCCGCAAAAAACTGACAAGTCGGTTCAGTTCAACAAGGCGATGGATAGGCAGCGGTCAAATACCTCCAGTCGTCTTCGCAACGATATTGGAGCTGTCTTCGTCACCCATCTACACCCTCGCGTTGGCGATGCTTTGGACATTCAAGATATGGCGCTCCGTGCTGGGTACGCCGACCTCATTGGCGGGAGAAAGGACGACTCCGGCAAAATAACATTTCATCCATTTGATGCACCGGCCCTGCATAGCGACGGCGCGGACCGCCTCAACGTCGAAACATTCCTGAAAAACAAGCTTGTCATGCATGTATGTATCATGAAATTGTGGCGCGAGTTGTGAAACTTACATTTGCAGGTCGCTGCCGCCGTCATTTATGGGAAGAAAAAACCTATCAAGATGGCGACCAACAAGCCATGCGTTTCCGGACCCCGTTGCATGCAACAGATGCACAATATTTCGAACTCCACACCAGGCTTTGTTGCCTGCGCAGGTGCTCTTGTGAGTCCGAATACTTTGACAGCCGGCTGACACTTACTTCTATGCGAGACGCTTTGGGCCCTGTCGATGGACGTCGAGCTCAAGAAGAAAGGTCAGCAAACAGGAATCAATTGGTACTCATGCTACGAATCGTACCTGCGTTACCTTCTTGAGGGGCTTCGCAATCGCTCCAAGCCCGTTCTCGCACTTTTCAGAGAGTGGGATGCGGAGCTTTTCCCGGACAGTGAAATGAGTCTTGGGGATGTCAGAGTCACGAATGGCGCTGCCGGTGGTGACGAGCTGGATGCTGCGTTGGATGCGATCAGAAATGCCGAGGTCGAGGAGGAGGAGGACGTTGACATGGACAATGCGGGGGATGGCGAGACCGGTAATGACGAGGAGAGTGGTGATGACCAGTAAATCACTCGAGCAATGCAATTGGAACAAAAAGAATATATTGTTTCGTATGAAAAAAAAGATTTTAGTCATTACATCTCCTCGTCAAAACCTTTCGCTTCGTTGGGGATGGTGAGGCGATGTTCTCCTTGCCTGAGATGTAAAGCTGGGGGGATTTGGTGCCATAGATTGCAGACCGCACAGATTCTTCAAGCTCCCGACTATTCGCATCCCGTTCCGGAGTGCTGAGACGTAAGGAGCTTTGATGGATGAGGGGCGAGTCGATGCGACTGAGTGGGCTGTCGTTCCCAACACATGCGTCGTGATGGACGCGGAATCGCTTGGGCGGAGGAGTAGTCGGTGGACTGGCGGTTGCACGCCGAGTCACAGATAGTCTAGAGAGTTTGCGGTGAGCCGCCAGAAGCCACCTGGCGGCTCTAATGGCATGCGGATTGGAGCGGCTATGCTGTCTGGCGGCTCGTTTGGTGGCTGGTAAGACTGGTTCAAATTTGGTTTTGCAAGACTATTAATATTCTTAGTACTTAGTCATCTACAGCTGTTTTACGGTTTTTGTCCGGTTTTTGATGGAGTGGGACATTTCGTTTCTTGTTTACACCTGTATGCCTCCGAGTCGCCGTATGGCTCCACTCTGGCCTCAAATTGGGCTATTTTCGGCATTTTGCTCCACCAGTGAATGCAGTGGGGCTGCGGTGGACAAGCGGTGGAGCGGCCAAGCTGTCGCCGGCTGCTCGGCGAGGGCACGCACCAGCAATCACAGGTAAACAACTTCTGAAGAGCCCCACTGCATCAGAAACCGGACAAAAACCGTAAAACAGCTGTATATCTTGAGCCATACACACACGAAGAAAATCCGACCCGAAAATCTGACGCCATCACACATTTGTTCGGTTGACGCTGGAAATTGCTTCAATTCGAAACAATTATGCACCTTTGGACAACGAACTCTCATTGGCTGAAGGTATAGTCAAATATACAAAGTACCCAACCTCGAAATTGTGCTAAGGACCGCGCGCGACGAGCCGCTGAACGAGCCGCCACATGACGTAGCCGCTCCAATCCGCATGCCGTTGGAGCCACCAGGTGGCTTCTGGCGGCTCACCGCAAACTCTCTAATTTATTAGACTCTACTTCAACTCAAGTTCAAAGTTCAATCATCATTACAACTTATCACTTCAAAGTCAAGTACTACAAGCCTGCTTGCAACCAAGCGACTTCGGACTGAATGAATAGAATTTTCTTGTTTTTCATTAGTTCTGGAGTAGTTGGAGATCGTGCCCGAAAAGACATCATCGGGCTGTCAGGCTGTCGGGTACGATATGCCCCGATCGTTTCCGAGCCCCTTCGATGAGGCGGCTGTCAGGCTGACGACCTGAAGCTCCCCGATAACAAACGACCGCGGACGACCGTCGCCGGTAACAGGAAAAAGAAATTTGCGACACTTCGAGCATTTGATCCACCTCCAAAACCTCTCAGCGGCACCTACATACGAGTCTGACTGCGCTACTGGGAACTACAATCTGTCTTGGCGGAACTGGAATCGCTTTGAACCTTGGCGGGCTGATGAACAAAGGAAGAACGACATTGAACTCAAACTAATCAAAACCTACAATGGACTACCGGTATTCGTCCGCCAAATTCATTACGTCTGTTCTCGAGCTCGTACTGGGGGAGAGAATTCAAGTCCCATGAAAGTCCCAGGGAGATTTAACATCGGTTTCTCTCTTTTTTGCCCCCTCCTTTCCTTCCTTCTTGCCTCTCCTGACAATTACTGTTATTTAGGAATCTAGCCCAATTTTCATGCATCCTTGTTTGCTTTCGAGCTGACGAGACTCTTGTGAATGAAAGGCACGACACCGCCTCCAGCAATTGTTGCGCGAACAAGGATATCGAGCTCTTCGTCACCACGGATGGCGAGCTGCAGATGGCGAGGTGTTATACGCTTTCGGCGCATATCCTTCACCGCGTTGCCTGGAATAATCGGATTCAACGTCGTGGTTGGGGGAGTTGTGAATATACCGGCCTGCAAGTTCAAGCACTTCTGCGGTCAAGTACTCCAATGTTGCAGCCGTATAGACAGTGGCCTTGGCTCCAATTCGAAAACCTCGCTGCGTCCGCTGCTTAAGGTAACGATGGATACGTCCAACCGGAAACTAAACAAACCAAAAAAAAGGAAAAGAAAGCAAGATGAATCCCACTGCAATAACAAGCAACTGTTCATGCACCTGCAAACCAGCTCTTTGACTCTTTGTGTTCATTGGCATACGCATCATAGTGGGCGCAATAGGAAATGGGGAGCGGTAGATGAGCACGATAGTCTTGTAATCAATGCAGACGGACGCTCAAGCACAAATCCGGTGTTGGTCGTTCCGATTTGTCAGGTGCAAATCGGTCTGGTGACCAAAATGACCGATTTTTCTCTCGCCGCTGTCACCAACGCTCGCCATGACTAGTCTCGGATACCCAGACCTTCCTGCGTAATCCTTGTTGGCGTAGTTTACGCAGAGCCGGAGCTTTTTCCTAATCTGTAATTCCAATGACAGTTTTGACGTTTGATTGATTTTCGTGATGATGGATGTGGGGACTTAGGAAGGTCTGGGCCACTTCCATTGGAGGACCTACCATAACCCCGCCGCTTGCTATGTCCAACGTCGACGCTGTATTAGGGCACTCGTCATCGAGCAATACACAATCTACGAGCTCAGAACACATCGAAAGCTTCCCACGAGCCGCCGCCGAGTCAAAGTGCTCTGTTACAGCTGTTTTACGGTTTTTGTCCGGTTTCTGATGGAGTGGGGTTCTTCAGAAGTTGTTTACCTGTGATTGCTTGTGCATGCCCTCGCCGGGGAGCCATACGGCGACTCGGAGGCACACAGGTGTAAAACATGTTGGGTATGTGGACAATGGTCCACATAGGAGGGACAAAAACCGTAAAACAGCTGTAACAGAACTGAGGATCAAGACTCAGCTGCTACTTGCCCAGAGTTCGACAGGGCCGTGACTTGCGAGCAAGGCCCAAAACAAGGGACCAGTGGCACTTGATGTGGTACGGCAACGCCCCACAAAGTGGTGCTCCCGACTTTACCGATGACAGAATCGTCAACAAACGTAAGCAGTGCACAAACGAACGGGCACCACTCAATCAAAACCCGTATATTGTTTCCAAAACGGCTGTATATGGTGGTCGTGGAAATCTTAGGTGAGGTTGATCAAACTGTGACACCTTGTGATTCTAGGCGTTTGGACCACCGAAAATACGTGCTTTTCATCGATTTTTGCGGCGTTTTTTCTTCAGCTCGTGTCCAAAGTCATAATGTTCAAGAATACCTATAAACATGAGGTGTAGCGGACACAGTTGGCAACACAGGAGGCAACCCATCCCAAATGGGATGTCACGCCGCAGAACTTCAGGAGATGATGGATTACCACGGCTACCATATAAGGAAAAGTGTAGTGTAACGGTTACTGGTATTCGAACAGGCTCTTGCAGTAGTTTTCATTGAAGTGAAAACCGGTGGGTCAAGGCTAAAAGCCAGTGGAATCCGCTGGGATCCATCAACTTTCTGTCTTATGTCGGAAAAACACAGTTTTGCTTGTAACGGATTGACCTGGCTTACGGCCTTGTGGAGCCTTGCAACTGGTGTGCGGGGTGGATTATGAGCCGTTTCAACTTGTTCAAAACCCTTGTAACTTGCCTAGTTTAGACCTAGCACAATATGAAGCTCCAAGCATGCTAAATCCTGAGATAATAGTTATCTCGCCTTGAATTCGGGCCATTCATAGTCATCGTACGCAGGTCCCAGTCGCGCAAAAGTACTCGCAGTTAACCGAGACCTGCCCTCAAGCGTTACGGCACCATGACGACAACGCCCCACAAAGGTGCTGCGGAGCGCCAAACACAACCACCACCCTTCTCTCCTCCTACCACCGTGTTCTTTCTTTCACCATCCAAGCACTCCTCGCCCACAACACTCTCCTCGTCGTCAAGTCGGCCTGTCTGCCCAATCCTCCCCTCTCAATACTCAGATCTCAGGGTTCAAGGAAACTTGATCCAGCGCGTCGAGGTCGATGACTCGATGCAACGTGAAGACTATCCTGGATTGTATGTGCGCTGTCGAGCCAAACAGAGAAGGTGGCTGTAGGAAACAGGGTCGTAGTTGCTGCGGCAAGTGAAGTCGAGCTCACCTTGTATTTCCGCTGGTGAGTGACTGCGGCATACAGTGGCTGCAGAAAACAATGCAACAAGGTGTTTCGAGTCATTGACGTGGTCTCTGGACTCAAACAAAGTGCAGGACATGAAATCTGAGTGAAATGAAAAATTTTGAGCCAACGACCCAATTACCATATATGGTAATCGAGCCACAGTGAATTTTTTCATGTGTTTTTTTACACCGCACTTTTCAGCGGTGAACCCTACGGTAAAATAAGCATCATAGGATGAAAGTACTCCTAAAGACGATCTCAGTCATATCTGACTTTACCTAGTTTGCTGCCGATTTGACCCGTAATAGTTGCTGTAAGATGGCCAAAATTTTGGCCTAAAAATGCCAGATTTATTCAAAACATGACCAAAATGACCATCTTCAAACAGCCATTGCGGACTCAAAACTGAATGAATCTATGTCAAGTAACATATGACTGACGTCGTATTTGCGAGTACTTTCGACCTATGAAGGCCGTTTTTTGGTGGGGTGTAGCACGGAGAAGTGCCCTGAAAATAAATCCGTTAAAAAATTCATTACAATCGAATTACTATATATGGTAATGGGGTAACTTGCGCAGAAAAAATAATTTCACTCGTATTCCTTGTCTAGCACTTTGTTTGCGTCAAAAGACGCACTGATTACCTCAGAACCACGTGTTGCAGTATTTTCTGCGGCCACTGTATAGTGTTGCCTTTGCTGAGTTGCTATAGGTGTTCCACCGCAGGGCCGTCAAGTCAGAGGTGAGTCGTTCCAGCGTGGTTTCGAAGCCTCCTGTTGATCAGTCATCCAGCGCTTGACTTCAACGTACGCCGGAAGGATCGACGGTACAGTGCTGTAAATTAATATCATTGTTTCTATAATACAGAGGAAATGTAACATTTGTTCGTTGAAAACCACTGAATTCCGTGTGAGTGGAGGGCAAATAGTGCCCAAATGTGCTGATTATTAGGCGGGTGAGGTGGATTGCGACCTTGCGGCGGCTTAGGATACCGTAATCCGTTGGAGTGGCTTAAGAGTCTCGGGGTGGATTAGAAGACTCCATAATCCCGAAACTATGCGTCATAAGCCACGCTCCGCTTACGATCTTGTAGTGGCTTGGGACCCAGCCCAAGCCGCCACAAGCAAAACTAGATTTTTCCGACATAGCAAAATGCAGCGGGTGCGGGTTCTGGCAGAATCCGGTGGGTTTTCTTGACTGAGCACAACACCGGTGGGTGGAGAACTCCGGGACTTGACATACATTGGCGGCGCCATCTGATGCCACCCCTCAAAAAATGATGTGGCCCAATCAGCTCCATTTGCATCAATAGTTCCAGAAATAGCAGGTGGTGATGGGTAGCTCTATAAATTCAACTCGATTGCTTTCTTGTACTGTAGCACTTTGTATGGGTGAAACAGACCCTCGAGCGTGACTGGAAACGCTACGCATGGAAACCAGAAACGGCCTCAGCGTTATGCGTGACATCATAGAATTTTGGAAATGGGCGGGCAAACACCGATAAAATCTATTTCCAAACGTTGAACGGATTCTGGGCAATTTTTAGCTCTCGTTTATGCTTTCTTTGTATCCATAGCCCTTTGTGATTGCATTTCTCCTGTTACGGGCCCCGTAATACACCTTTTTTCTTTTTCATGAACACTGCGCCGTGGTGCACGCTCAGACACCTAAACCAGCGACGGGTCCACCACAAGTCCTCTTCGAGCGACTAGTTAAACTACCCACTGTGGTCGCATAACCCCCTGACTTTCCCATAGTTGGTTCACAAGGTTTCAATGGGAAATTCACCGGAAAACTCCGTGAATTCCACTATGGAGTTGTGAATTTCACGGAGATATTTTCACTGGGTCCAACTATGTGAGTGGGACATTCCATGGTGTTAATTCACATGGTTTGGGAATGATATCCACCTCATATTCCAATGAAAACTCTTTCACTGTGTTGGATTCTTTTCCAATACTCCCGAAAGTCACTTGAAAAATACGTGAAAACTGCATGAAAAATCTACTACGTACCCCTCGCTTTGACCAGTGTCAACATACAAGTATTAGTCTTATCTCTTTTGCACGGAAGTACTTACTGAACAAGTACAACAAGTCTTTACTAACGATTACTAAGTTACGGTATTCAAAGTATTGGGGAAGAATCCTGCACACACTTTCGTCGATGCCGCTCCAACTGCCGAGCTCAATCTTCCGGATAGTCGTTACGAAGTTTCCGGCCAGATACTGTCCTTGGTCCCCTTCGTCGACCAGTATAATACTCTCTCTTGGGCCTGGAGCAAAAAATGCATTGGGTTTGAGTCGGCAAAAGCCAAGCACGCGAATTCAAACTCAGCGGCGTTGCAACGACATCTAAGCATCTGTGTCAATGGACGGCTGGCTTTACCACTCTCAACTCCAGAAGTCATGCCAGCGCGAGCATTGCTGGATGATCTCGCTGCCGATGTTCTGCCAGATGCCGCGGAAGCGGTGGAAAGTACTTATTCTCGAACTCTCAACTGGATGTAATGAAGAGCACTCTATTAGCACGAGGTCAGCAGGAGGAGATCCGCATGCAGATCCCAGTATATCCAAAAAAATTCGGAGGAGAATTTGGCCAGCACAGCCATAAGATAGTCATCTCGGCACGCTTCGGCAGCTCGCTCAAGGGTGGGACCTGTCAAACCTCTGCGGCGCAATAAGTGACAGAACCTCCTTGCAGTGTGGAAGGTGCTTTTCAAACCAAAAACCAAAATCTCAGAGCCGAAACAGCGAGAATGTCTTCTAAGTCTGTAGGTCAGCCCTTCAGGCCGGAAAGAGCACGATTTTTTTTTTTTTTTTTGCGCGACTGGGGATTTGACCGTGGGAACGATTAATAAGCGTTACATAGCGTGCTTAAGTAAGGCGCGGGGATCCCACGCTCTCTATCTTATCCGAAGTCCGAGGAAAGGTGCTTGTTGTTGTTGTTGAGATCAATTAACGTGCTCGAGCCGCTGCAAGCGGCTATAGTACACGACATGCCGACATCGACTACATGATTAATTGTTTCCAGTCCGTCCTTATGAATCTATATGAAGTTTGATTAATCCTAACCTCCTTTCTTGATGTGATATATAAACCCTGTAGTTCCGTAGTTAGTAGGCTAGAGAATAGTATCCCTACGCCACTCACCTCGTCTGAACGCCCTCTTGAGACGATTCTTCTGTGTGCCGGAACTAGCCGCCCTTGTTAGGTCTACTTTGGGCAGCTCTCCGTCACATCTTTTTGAGTGCTCGATAATCTGTCGCTACTCTGCTGGTTACCCCTCTGGCTGATCACCCGAGCATACCACACTGTCGTCGACACCAACCCCGACTAACTGCGGATATTGATATGAACTCACCTATGGATTCGCGAGCGAGCTCTCCCACTCGACATCCCTCTCCGTTGGCTGCGCCTAGTCCTCCAGCGTTGTTCTTTGGGTCCATTGAGGCTGGTACGTCCCCTTCACATACCGCCACTTCGGTGGCGAGACGCACCGTTGCTTCGGCGACGCGGCCTTCGGGCGATACCTAGTCTGTATTTTGCCACGGAGGTGGGGATAATGCCGTAATGTACGGATTGGGAAATAGTTCCCACACGCTATTCGCCTTATACCACAACGGCGCTCATGTTCTAGCGCTTCAGTTTTGAGGTAGGTGCTCAGATTAACATTGCTGAACAGATGTTTAAAGTTGAAGTAAGTTATTTCACTCGCAGCAACAGGAATTGATGATTCCGCTGGTGGCCGGCGGCCAACTCACCAAATTCCAATCTCTCTCAATTTTGGCCCGTTTCTTTTGATTCAAGTGAGTAATATGATCAAATTGAGTCGTTAAATGTACTCCATAGAGCAGAATAACCAAGAACACGTAGCAGAATGCAAAACGACGCGATTGATTCAAATTGATTCAAATCATTACGGCATTACGCTCACCTCCAATCGCGAGTTGACAGACTACAATACACCGCAGGTACGAGGACCTATGTATTGCAGCGTCTGTTTACAAGAGACTAGGCGATACCTCTTCGGAGAGACCTTCCGCTGCTTTGTCAGCGAGAGCCGTTGCTTCGGCGACGAGATATACAAACCCAAACCCAACCCGGTTGGCGGACCCCTCAACGGTGAGATCCCGTAGTGCTGTCAGCACCAACGAATCTCTGGATTTTAGCTTGCGACCCGCAAGCATTGATACTGATGTTTTGGTGGATGTTTCTACATCAGCAATTCATCAAACTGGTTGCCGTGTTGTCGGCGTTTTCCGGCATTTTGCCGTTGTTCTGCCAAAATCTGCTGAGAACTGGACTCGATAGGACGGTCATACCCATTTGAATTTTAGAGGGAATATGTACTTTATCTATAGCTCACATTGTGCACTTGAAACAAAATTTTCTGCCCAGCCGCTGTTGCGCGCAAACGAAAAGAGATCAGGCGTTGTCAAAAAAAAAGGCTTGGCGTTGTGGTCACCGTGCGTTGTGGCATTTTGGTGCGTTTTTCGGCGTTTTTCGGTGTTTTTCGGTGTTGTACAACGCCGCAACCAGTTTCGTAAAACACTGATGTACGCCGGATGATATTGTTGGCGGGGCTCATACCTCCGTCAATGATGATAGTTTATTGTTTCATGGTAGCCCATACCTTGGTGATAATCATACGTTGAGTAACGGATTAGCTACCCGTTCCATTATCGACATGAGTTATCAAGAGCTACATGAACTCGCTGAGCAGCACGAGGCTTGTGCGGCTCAGCTTCGCGTTCAGATGCAACACAAGAATGCCAATGATATGTCTCCTTGGGGAGACGTAAGTGTTCTCGAGAATTTTGTCTCCAAGGATTATGAAAATACCTTGGGTGCCTTGGGGGTAGCCGTGGATGAGGGAGGAATAGTGGGGGAGAACCGCTTTAAATAGTTGCCACTTACAGGTGTGCCACTCCTATCGCCATTTTGTGCAGCTTGAATCCTTCGCCAGACACGGTGGTGACGCGATGACCCTGTCGTAGAGGTGGAGGTGCATTGACGCTGACCTAGGGTACGGAAGAGTCTTGCATGTGGGTGAGATGTTGAAGTGACAACGGCAGTGTAGTGCGAGTGGATGGGAGATGGTGGTGGTACAGTGTCACTGTCAAGAGGTGTTGTTGTGACATTTCTCATCACGTGGACTCCTGTGCGCCCCAAATTTACTGGCTTTTTTGGAGAACAGACATCTCCTCGCAACGCATCTGAGCCAAACCCCAAGAGACGCAAGCTCGATGTATCAAATGTGCCGGAAGACCGGGGTGAAGGGACTTCCACCGGTCGTCGCGCAGGGGGTTCCAGTAACAGACACTAAAATGAACTTTATTAATGTATATTCACTCTGTAATACAACTTTTTCTCGCTGTAATTTGCGTGATGAGTCACACCGTAGCGTAGCACGGGTAACTGCTAGTCGTCAACAAACGTAAGCACAAACGAACGAGCACCACTCAATCAAAACCCGTATATTGTTTCCAAAACGGCTGTAGCAATGCGATCAAATATCTTGATGTTGTTGGCGTCGAGAACAGTAGCAGAGAACTTGTAAGATAGAGATGCGTGCGGTAAGGAGGATCCGGATTCGTCGTCACTATCGTCACTAGTAGAGTCGGAGTCACAGAGTCGCCTATTGAAACGTCGTCCTTCCGTCTTGTTGTGATTCGAGTTGCTTGTGCGCTCGACTGTTAGGTTATAATCCACTGGAGCTTTAGGCTTCAGTGGTCCTGTATTTATGGGAAAGCTTGCTTCCCCATTCATCGGTATACAGTGCAACTGGTGAAGTACGTCTACGTAGTGCAAAATCTGCTCAGTTACAGTGTATCTGCATAGTTGGCTATAGAAAACCACTCAGACTTACCAGAAATCAGTCTCTCCGCATACTGTCAATTTATACTGTGCTCTACTATCGTATCGAGCCCGTCACCCACATAAAATTGCAGTTTACATTGATTTTGCAGTGGTTTCAACGGGGAAAAAATATGTGAAGGGCTAAATAGTGTCTGAGTGCAACCACAGATACATGAGGTGAGGTCCAGACTGGATTCAGGCCAGATATGAGGTGCAATTCAAGCTTCATCGAAGAAAAGTCCAGCTTACATAAGTAGGACCCCGGACTACCGATTCACGTAACGGAGGTTGTCCATGTCTGGGATTCCAGGGACCGCGACCCCTTGTGTTTGTCTGATCATTTGCCGACACATCCGATAATGCCGACCATGGGCTGAAAGCACCAAACACCAGATATTCCGTTATTTTTTGTCTAGATTGTTGGGGCAACCCTTCCCCTTACGCTTACGCTTGTTCAGGAATCGCCGACTTTCCTTTTGGAGAAAGCTAACTTGCGGGGGACTCGAGTTGGCCGATTCGATTGCCGAGTCGATTCCAAACTCGAGTTTGACTCGACTCGACGGCAACACTTGGGAGTCGAGCCATCAGTGTTCTGCTTGTACATACAAGCTTTAGCTCCCTGCCTCCGGCACGGCCGACTCGCTGCGCTCGCCGGCCTCCCTCCGTTCGGTCACACAGCTTGTTAGGGCTGGCCGCCCCAAACCCCGCTGCGCTCGCTCCACTCGCGACGTCTCGTACGATCTCAACATCTCGACAAAGACCCGTGATTTTCTGTCAAAAGTCACGCGACTGATGGCCTGGCCCTCTTTTCAAGTATAGGATTGATTGATGACGGATCTCTGCCAAATGCCATGGCCGACACACGACGTTTTGTGGGCGGCAGCCGTATCATAGAGGCAAAGACGTAACTGAAACATAAATCTAGGATTTGGCCGAACGGATTTCTGGATTCTAAAAAACTGAGAAAGTTAGGTGTTGGCTAAAGACCATATCTCACTAAGAAATTCATTTCTCTCCAATCCCTTCGGCCAAATCCTAGGTTTTTATCTCACAACCAACTTTGCCACTCAAAGTTTATGTGCCGGGGCCGGCACAGGCTCAAAAATTTCGTCCCGTCCTGTCACTCTATGCGTGCACTAGATGTGTGACACAGCGTGACATTCCTCCGAATTTCCTCTTGTTGAGTTTCCCTCAACATTGAATCAATTCTGACCTTACTATTGCTTCAATCAGGACAATATCTATATAGATCTGTGTATACCTCAGCTGTATAGCCACTATAATCGTCAAAGTGCAATATTTGTAGCGCGGCGCCATTTGATGTGGCTGTGGGACTTGCCATCAGCCCATCTGATCTCCATCGCTGCCGTTGAACACTAGGCAACCTGTCATTCACTGTGTGCCTTCCCCGCGGCGTTATCTGCTCATGCACAGCCCCATCTCCATAAGTTATAAGGACGAAAATTTTGGCACCTGTCAGAGTTGGCCAGCGCCCCAGAAATTCATACGACTCTCTAACCAGCTCTAGCCTTAACTGTGATGGGTGACCGAGTCCCATCTGAGCAGGGAGAAATCGTTGCCAAGGTATACGAGCTGTGCAGAACTTTTTACGAGGATCTGGTAACATTTTGTCTGTTACCAACGTGGATGAGTCTCAAACACCTTTCAGAGTCAATGTGGCCATTCAAGGCCAGACTTGGGGGCTATGTTGAAGGAAGTTACCAGTGACATGTTGCCTAAGCTCAAACCCGAGCTCATTGAGCGGTTCTTGACGGGAAATTGCCCCCCATTCAACGACTGGGAGTCATTTGCTGCTGACGAGCATACGCACCGAGTGTATGTCTATGGCGGTGTTCGTCCCCGTGACAAGAGCCTTTCGCCCACCCGTGATTTTTATTGCTTATGCTTAAAGACGTTCAAGTGGTTCAAAGTCAAGGTAAGTGTTTCAAAACCGCTGTAAGCCATTCAAGCAGATACTTGACAAGCATTCCATGTAGCCAGTATCGTCGGACCAGCAGCTGCTCCCTGCACTGGGAGAGCCAGCCGTAGCAATTATGACCCTAAACAGCAGATCATACATGTTTCTGTTCGGCGGGTTTGATTCTAGCTCGCGGGCAACGACGAACCGCTTAATTTCCATTGATCTTGAGACTTACATCTGGCAGTATGTTGATGTGTCAGACTCTTGCATTCTACCGCGCATGTCAGCAGCCATGGTGGGTGTAAACGATGAGCTCTTCATTTTTGGGGGAAGGCAACTTTATCATGATGAGCTACCTGGTATCTTGCCCTCGTTTTCCATCGCCACTTTTCAGCAAGATAGAGGGTGGACATGGGTCGTGAAGGATCAGGTGTACCCCTCAAACGTGCGGCTGGGCCACAGCCTTAAAGCCAGTCTGATCGATAACCGAGGTACCGTCCTACTTTCCCGAGGGTGGTTTGACAATACAAAGGTGGATACAGATATTCCGTTTTGCGCAGTACCCTCTGACATTTGACAGGCTTTTGACCTATCGCCAGAGGGAATAGTACTCTTCGATACACCCAGTCGGAAATTGTATTCGGGATACGGAACGTTGGGAGAGTTTCCAAAGGAAATGGCCTGGCATCTACATGGTCCAGTCAAATTCTCCAGTAAAGTTTCCGGGACCTGTTTTGCTGCATGGATTCCATACCCCAACACCAAAACCCTGATCCCGGAGATTTGGCTGTATGTTCCTCCTCCTATTAAACAGTTCTACTGTCTCGGTCTTCGTGACGCACTTTGGGAGATGGGGTGCGACATGCAATCCTTGATCACGGTCGGCGGTCGAGCATTCATAATGGGTAGCCAAGAAGGCCACGACGACGACACGGGGTATGAAAGTGCTAGGATTGGGGAGACAGAGAAACAACCTCAACCATGTTGGGATGTTGCTGTTGAATTACTGAGCGGATAGTCCTACAGTGGTGGCAAAAAAGAATGGCCGTGGGTTTTTCAATACTTTCTGGTCATGTACCGGGCCGAATTGGCTGAAATAAAATGTAGAGATGGAAATATGATTATTTTTTGCCATCTAGGACACTCGTTTGGACATAATGTGCTGCAGATAGCCTAATACGAAAATAACTTCAGGTTTTCCCGATAACTGAATGAACTCTCATCGGAAATCTGTCAAAATAGCCTGAATGTACTTGAAAAGGCTAGTTACAGCGCTTTGCAAAATTGATGACAGTCGGCCGAAAAATATATATATAAACAACTATTTGATGGCTCCAGTTCCTAAGGCTATTTCCTCAATTTTGAACGGTTTTCCGAGCTTCCGGAGGATGTAAAACGCGTTCCTGGCTTCTAAACTCTAACTTTATGGACTTGAATGGCTCCAAACGGATCATTTGAACCTTCAAACCGACTTGTTTTGCCCTTGGTTTTGCCATGAACTCAGCAGTTTCAGCGAATCTTTTAAGAAATCCGAGTTCTTAACGCCATTTCAGCTACTCTGCATCGTTTTTAGAGATAGTTGGAATACATTTAAATTGTTGTACCCTAATACTCGATACTAACGTCTTGATGTGTCAAAACTGGCCACTGGAAGGGTCAAAACTGTTGTATTTTGACTGAGATCACTATTTTCACCTAGGCAAGCAAAACTTAATCGTTGGTGGGGAGTTTGAAAGGTCGCAAGAAATGTAACTGACGCGGACTGACGCGCGCGCGTCAAAACGTCAGTGCCGCGTCAAAATCCCTTTGCCCCTATTTTCAAGACTGAGTGATTCAGATTCCTCAACCCAACCTCCCAAATTCACCGTCAACGTCGACACTGTCAAAATAGTATCGATTGGCGCTTATCTGGCGCCTATATCAGACTTCAGGTCTGCTCGGGCCGTAGGCTCAACCCCATCATTCAACAAAGCCAAATCTTCTGCTTCTTGCTCGCTTCCTTCATCTTTGACTATACTCTGGCTCTCACTCTAGCTTTCCCTTTCGCTCCCGGCGCTACTCTGGGACTATCCGATGCCTGCCAAACGAAAAAACTCCTCAAAAGACTGTATCTCCTGCCCCCGTTGCGCGTGCTTCAGCTAGAAAACCCAAACAGAGTGCACGAGCTAAAGAGGCGGATCCCCCTAGAACCAGAAATGCACGTTCACGCACATCTGAATCCTCTGACGCTTCTCGCGATATTTCCGAGCCTCCCCTGCTGTCCACCCCTCCTGCTGAACCTGCCCGCACCCACCCGAAGCCGAAAAAGTCGAAAAAGGCCACACTTTCTGAAGACTCTGATGACGAGGGAGAGGAAGAACCGGAACCTAATGGAGACTCGGGCGAGGAGAATGGTGAGGGGGAGAGTGAATCAGAAGAAGAACAGCCCAAAAAGCGCCGCAGAAAGTCCAAATCCGGTTCGTCTTTTTTATCTATTTTATCGTTACATTCATTCGTGACGATCCTCGATGAAGACGACCTCACCCCTAAATCCATCACCATCAGTTTCACCGTCTACACACAGCAAGAATTCGCAAAACCCGAAAAGAAGCGCGTTGACCTCGGCTCTGCCATCATGACACTCGATTTCGACACTCCTTATCATAGATTTCTCAAAATGCTTTTACCGAAGGTAGCCCGCACTGCACGACTCGGATCTGAGCCCGAGGTAGACGAAGTTGAGCGTCATTTTCAAATCCCTCGCCTTGTCCCGAAACACGTCAATCTCCATGATTCTGGCGATTACACACTGAGGCGAAGAAGGCGAAGGATCCCAACATAAATGTGATAGTTGTTCCGGAAGATGTACGTGAACTATTTGCTGCTAATTTGTCTTCAACTCAACCATTTACAGGCGCAAGATACTCGAAACACCGAGGATGATACCAGCGGTAAGAAAAAACCGGCTAAGAAATCAAAGGTCAGTCCAGTTCCCGACGTATGTGCGTATATTTATTGGGATATAGATACCTTCGGAGAATGATATTGCACCGGCGAACAGCGAGATCAACAACAAACGGGCTTCGGACGAAATGGACCTGCAACGCGAATGATTGGAGCGATTGTTGCTGGGTTCGCCCAGACAGTCGGGAGCATATATCCCTTGGCAACGCACACTTCCGGCTCTGGGCGGCTGCTTGGGTAAGAGTCTCAGTTCAATCTTCTGCCGTCCCCTTCTTATGTCTGACGGTGATTCTTTTCAGGTTGCCGGTACCGCAGATCTCATGACGCCACCAAATCACAGGTTATTTGGGACCGACACTGAGAACGGCATGGCGCCACCCTCCCTCCTGCAGCGTCGTATGGCGGCAAATCAGGCGCAGTCTTCCGCACCGGTGATCAACAATCATTTTTCGATTCCTGACGCTTTCGTCGACATCCTTCGTGGTTCTGTCCAGCCTCAACCGGCAGCACCTGCACTTCCACCACTTCCCCTGCCATCTCTGCCTCAGAATAATTGAATGCTGCTCCCTCACGGCATGGATAGTGGCTTCCCCACTCCCATTACAGATTTTTGCGCTAAATTTGCCGAAAATGGATATCGAAACACGTCGACGTTCTATTTGATCTCGATCGAAGATTTAGAAAGCATGCAGTTCCGTCGCGGAGAGATCGCTGAGCTCATGGAGGCTGTTCGTAAGTGGGCGTTGCCATTGTAGATAGAATTCGCTGTTTATGTCGTGTATGCTTTCTTGTTGTCTTCACTGCATGTATTTTTTTTTGACCACTGCTTCCGAAGCATTGAAATTGAGCTGTACCCCGCGTGAGCGAAATAGCCCTCAGCATCGTCGGTCACGCGTCACAGGCACTTGGATTGACGAATATTTTCGCGCCTGTCACAGGTCACCGGAGGGATTGACGAATGTGACCGAAAAGTCGGGAAAATAGGCTCTAAAATCCAATTTTTCGCCCACACACCTTATTGAGCCCCCAAAACAAACATCTCCAGCGCTTTTTCCCAAGCTTCTTATGTTTGGTCTCTGACTGGCTCAAATGACCGCAAATTCCAGCCATTTTTCGGTCTTTTCAAAGCAAAATCTTGCAAAATCAACCGCATTCATCCGAGTAGCAATTCTCAAGCCACAAATTGTTCAAATTGCTCTGAAAGGAGGTGAGTAAACTTGACCCAGTTTCAGCGCCATTGACAAATATTTCGAGGCGTCACGCTCGCTTCAGCCCAAAGACGAACCTCAAATTTCGTTTCGAGGTGTCACAGGTCACGGGCCGGGTGAATTGACCGAAATGGTACAGTAACTGTTTCCATCGCCAGAAGTCATTTTGATGAGAGCTGTGTTGATGGAAAGCATTCCGGCGAACCTCGGCATCCGAAATCCTTGTCCTTCATTTGCGCGAAGGGGACCAACCATTCGCGTCCCCTCCCCTCCCTCGCTCCGCGGGGTCCCCCAAGCCGGGGCCGCTCAGGTTGGCACTCTAAAGCCTCGTTCGCGGGGATTCTTCTGTTCCTCACCCCCACACCCCCCCGAACCCTAACCACTAACCCAAACCTTAACCCTAACCAGGTACTAACCGAGTAATTTTTTGGGCTCATTAATCAATGTCGCAAATTTCTTTTTTTCACGACCGGGCCCGATAGTGCCCGATTGCGCCCGAGCCCCTTCGATAGTGCCCGACAATATTTCAGGATGATCTACATCCAACTTAATTCTGGTCTCCATCTTACCATCGGGCACTATAAGGGGGCGTAATGTGTTATCGAAGGGGCTCGGGCGCAATCGGGCACTATCGGGCCCGGTCGTGAAAAAAAGAAATTTGTGACAAAGTCTGTGGAGGATTATGTCCGGATAAGGCATACTGTCCTGATCCGATTTGATCCAACGTGTTCCGGTCAATGATGTGAATCAAACCTCGTTCTACTTCATCCTTGCACCTCATTTAAGTCGACGAAGCCATCCTCTGAGTCTGAAAATGCACGGCGGACCAAAAAAAAAGTGTGCAGGCCCCCAAAACAAGCTAATTTTGATCTTCTCACTTTCCCTTGAACACCCGTAATCTGCCCACCCCAACTATGGTGCGCGTCACTCCTCCTTTGCACTGTTGCCAAATCGGCCAGAGGCCGAAATTTTTTCAAAACACCCTATTGAAGCCTGGATTTCGACCAATTTGGAGACTTTTTGAGTGGACTTTTGATGCACCTACTGGTGCGATTTGGGTTTTGGCATAGGAGTGGTGCTTAATATCCCTCGTATTGAGGGTTATGGAGCCTGAGGCCAGCAAGATCGAGTCGGTTGCGGGGCGCGAAGGTCCCCACCAGCCGTGGGCGGGGTCGGTGTATGGGCAGTTGAAGGTGGGGTGCCACGAGCATTTGCACGTTCCGCATTCGAAAGGTCGGCCGGCGGCGTTAGCACGAGAGATAAAGCTGTAGAAGCCACTGGTGATCGGCATGCGGCGCATGATAGAGTAGAGGCGCTCTTGGTCGTCGGCATTCGTGGTGGGGAAATCCATGAACGCTGAGAAGGTGGGTGTTCTCTCATGGTGGTAGTGCTCGACGTGGATGGTGTTGACGACTTCAAAAATGCCCTTGTCCGCTACGCCGGGCTGCCCTTGGGTGTGTTGGTCAATGATATGGCGACATCCAGGGTCGTAGAAGACAGCCTCGACGAGGCCGACCCGCAGCTCATCCGCCGCGTCTTGGGCGTCGGCGGCGGGGCGGGCTAGGGTCCAGTATCCGATGCCCCAGTCCCGAGCCCGCTTCAACTCCTCGTAGTCGTGGAAGAACATCGCCAGCCCGGCATGGCAGGCGGCAAGCTCCAGGGAGGTTATGGCGACGGCGGAGGCGGCGTCCTCAACCTCGATGAGGAGCACCGCAGGGCCAGCGAGCCCGCCGGAGGTGGTTGTGCCCGCAGTGGTGTGCGTCGACCAGACACGGCGGATTCCTGGAGCACCGACTGGGACGATGGTGTCAATAACGGACGTGGCTTCGACGGTGACGGCTGGCTCGCGATCCTTGGCGAAGATGTTGTTGCCGCCGTTGGCCAGAACAGCGACAATTTTGATGTATTGGCTGCTTTCGAAGGCGTCGATCACTGGTCTGGCGACGTCGCGAAGAATTCGCTGGGCGGTGACGACGTGGCGGGGTGTGCGGCTACCTACCTTCTGGTAGAGCGGCTTCTGGAGGATAGGGCAGTCGCGGGGGGTGCCGGTCTGAGCGGCCATGAATTTCAGATGGGGGTTGTTCGCTTTGGAGGGGGGAACAAGCGCCTTGATATCGGCACGGCAGGGCTTATTGAATTGGGCGGCCTGGACGGGGGGAGCGGGGGGTTCCTGCTGCTGGGGCTGGGGTTGCGGCTGGGGTTGCGGCTGGGCCTGCGGCTGGTCCTGTGGTGGTTGTGCGGGTAACGGCGGCGGCGCCTGCTGCGGCTGTGGGGGCGGGCTCTGCTGCGGATTGTTGTCGGTCATGTCGACGTCAGCCATGGATTCGAGAGGGCTAGCGGGGGGCGGGGTGCCTGCGGTGGTGGAGGGGGCGGGGGTGGGGGTTCTGTGAGGGAAACCGTACCGAGCTGTAGGTGAGGCTTCGTCGCCTTCGGAGTCCTCTTCGGAGCTTAGTGAGAGCGAGCTCGCGGTGGAGATGTTGAGGGAAGTGCCACGCGACTTGCGCTTGTCTGGGGACTCTCGAGGTGGAGCGTTGCGGTCTGCGGGCGGCTGGATGGGCCCGTCGAAAGACTTGAGTGACTTGTTAGAAAGTGCCAGGGTGCTGAGGGAGTAGTTTAGATTAATAATTATCTAGCGCGGGGGCAGGGACGTACATTTCTTCGCTCAGAGGATGGGCGTTCGGGACAGGACAGTTTTTCCTCCCACCTTCTCTTATAAAGGCAGACTTTTAGAGTTTGCGTGGGAGACAATATATTTATCCATGTTTACCTATATAGTCGGTGTGGGTTGTCTGCGTGCGGGAGGGCGGCGTCGCGGTACGTTTAGCCTAATCTTTGGGTAGTTTTGCATCAGAGCTGGTAGCGGGATACTCGAGAGGGATTGAGACAGTTCAAAGACAGTTTGTTGGCGACGCGTAGTATTTCATCGGTATTTCTTTTGAAACTTGGCTACAGGTTGCGAGAGACAGTAGAGTACGGTGCAGTGGAGACGGAATGTGTGTATGGAAGGCACAGACGGGTCGTTTGCAAGTCTGGAAGAGCTTGAGATCTCTTGGTGAGGCCACTATTTTTCTGGGCATTCTCGATACGGATGTCGTATACGCGGGATTTTTCTGCTCGCGAGACCTCTTGGTCCTCCATGTTGGTACCATGGGCCCCGCTATGTGCAACGGGGTAGGGGCGCTCTTGCTCCCTACGCTGCGTACGTGCAGCGGGAGGGCGCTCGCGACCAATTGCCAGCCATCACCCGGAGATGGTGGTGGTAACGGATCACGAGCCCCATGACAATAGGTATTAAAATGCTGTCAATACCACAAGTGGTACTGACGAGGCGGAGACCTTCCGTCTGTTGCCCGGCTCACCCAACTAGCGAACAGTGTCCTAAGCCGTTCCCGTCATCTGGATCGCCAACATAAAATTTCCCTTATTGTGTGTATCAAACACATACATGCGCAAGATCTAGAATAACCAACCAAATCGAAATTTTACCGAGCCGTACACTGCGCATCATCAGGAAGCGGCAGCCCATAGGGCTGCCTGATGCGCAGTGGGAGGTGAGCTAAAAAAACGTGGCCAAACAGTTATTCCCAGGTCACTATTTAAAAACTCTCAGCGTCTTCGTGTTGACTTTATTCAACGCGTCACCCAGAGAACCCGGCTTTTTGAAGGAGGCAAGAAAACGATCTTCAGACTTTCCCAGACCGCATTCAAACCATGCTTCACGCAGGATCCTCCACATTGGGGTAAGGTCTACGTCCTCCCAAAGTGGATTATGAGTGAGTTTCAGAACATACAGTCTAGCGGAAGAATCAGAGTTTCCGGTCTCTGAACGCGCTATGAGGGCTGTAGGCATCTCATTGCTGTATGACACATCTGAAAAGACAGCTTTGAGCCATTTCCCTGGGTAACCTCGTGCTCGAAGGCGTCTGAGGAAGGAGGCCTGCACAGTCTTAAAGTCCTCGGCTTTAGAACACAATAGAGCGTTTGTGCTAAGCGGCGGGGCCGCTTGACAGGCATGTGGAGCGGGGTCGCTTCGCTAAAGCCAGGTCGCTCGCATTTCCTCGGAGCAGAAGATTCTGTTGGGCTTGACACTCAGTAGGGTTTCAGAAAGGACCCTTAAGAGTGCCTACCTCAATGCGTTTAATAGTCTGCGGGCGGAGTCCTGTTTAAACGACGATTTGTTAGCGGCCTGCCGGGAATGACGCCGTTGGTTGAAGCGGCTCACCACTGTGGAGCGACCCCGCGGCACATGCCTGTCAAGCGGCCCAGCCGCTCCGCACAAACGCTCTAATCTGACATTTCATCATGGACGTGGGGCCCGGAACAGGCGGCAGCCTTCCAGAAACTTAAGGATCGCATTGCCGAGGACGTTTCTTAGCATTACCAACAGACGACGGCAAGTTCCGGCTCGAGGCGGATGCGTCAGATGGAGCAACAGCAGCCAGGAGCAAGAGGGTGTGTGGAGACCGGTGGCTTTCATGTCTCACGGACTTAATGAGACAGAGCGAAATTACGAAATCTATGAGAAAGAGATGCTCGCGATAATGCTCGCCTTGGAAGAATACCGACAGATGCTGCTAGGAGCGAGGCAGACATTTGAAATACTTACAGATCATCAGAATCTGCAGTATTTCAGGAAACCACAGAAGCTCAACAGACGTCAGGCGCGCTGGATTGTCGAACTGTCACAATACGACTTTTCCTTACGGCATCGACCGGGAGCCCTTAACCGGCAGGCCGACCTAGTCTCGGATACCCAGACGTACTACCGCATTTACTAGCTGCCGGATATCTTTCCGGATATGGTCAATAGAGGATGATTTTGACAGCTGATTGATCTTGGGGGGTGGGAGAATTTTTGGGCGGTAGTACGTCTGGGCCGATTGAACCGTGACACCTACCATCACCTTTTCCGCTCGTATTGCTCTGTGCGCGTTGGGGTGTTTCTTGTGGCCTGGATCCTCAAGGAATGCCTCTGGGCAATGAGGAATGGCAGCCTGCCCTCCGTCCACGCTCAGATGCCTTCTAGGAGCTATAGTCGGCACTCACTTTACACGAAGATAACGCGGGCAAGGGGTGATGGTAGGTGCCGCGGCTCAATCGGCCCAGACGTTTACAAGCCCAACCATTTTCCCACATGCCAAAGATCAGTCAACTGTCAAAACTGTCCTCTATTGACCATATACGGAACGATATCCGAACCGTGTCCTCCAACTCGAATTGCTTGTAAACGTCTGGGTATCCGAGACTAAGGCCGACCTATTATCTCGCCGAGCAGATCACGATCAAGGAAAAGGCGACAATGAGAATGTCACTCTCTTGAAACCCGAGTACTTCCGAGCACAGGAGATTGTGGTGGAGGGGGTAGAGAAGGAGATTTTGGAGCAGATCAAAAACACGAAAACAATAGATAAGAGTGTAAAGCTGGCGCTTGAGAAGAAGCTGCCTGGATGGGAGAAAGTGGAGGATGTTATCTATTATAATGGCCTCATTTATGTTCCACGAGATGACGATCTCCGCAATAAGATCATTGGATTACTTGTAGGCAGGCTGGATTCGAGCCTCAGCTGAAAATGCAATTTAAATTTGGAATTTTTCCGCCAGTCGATTTGAGACATCACTGATGGCATCAATGATGGGACCTATTTGGTGGTGTTTAGGCCGCGCGCACCATAGCCGCAATCTGCCGCAATCCGAGAGGGCTCGGAGCTCTTTCCTAATTTGTGATTACAATAATACAATGACAGCGTTTGACGTTTGATTGATCTTGAAGGCGATGGGAAAGTGGGCGGCTAAACGTCTGGGTCACTTTCCTTAGCCGACCTACTATAACCCCCTCTCGTTTCACCCCGTCGACTCTGCTTGCTTGCGTCGCCGCCAACTGCAGGAATTGACCGTCACCCCGCCCTCCGTGAGCGCTCTCAACAGCTCCTGGAAAGTGCGCGACGGCGCGCAGCTACCGACTACGGCTACCATTCAAAGCATACGCGCGACGCAATGAGCTCGGTGTTCCGGCAGCGCACAAACAACACCGCACACGACTGGCAGCTAGACGTTGCCGAGGCGCTTCTGTTGAGGCTCGACAGTTTGGTCGTCGCAGGCACGGGCATGGGCAGTTGGCGCTGCTCGGCTGTACTACCGGAACGTCTGGCGCCACCATGGCCTGCCGGAGAAGTACATTTCGGATCGTGGCACCCAGTTCATTGCAGAGTTCACGCGCGAGCTTTGGCGCCTCGTTGGGGTCACCCCAGCCACCTCTACGGCCTACCATCCGCAGACCGATGGCCAAACAGAGCGCGTTAACCAGGAACTCGAGCAGTACGTCCGGCTCTTCACCAATTACAAGCAGGACGACTGGGATGAGTGTAAGGGCAACCTTTAGGACCCGAGATGTCTCGAGGGTCTAGCGAGGGAGAATCCAAAGTTAATTAAGAAGCTACTAAGAATACATCACAGCGCACCTAGCGAGGGAGAATCCAAAGAGAAGAAAGGCTGAGGATTCCCACGCTAGGTGCAGTAAACATATAGTAACTAGTTCCCACAAGCTCGGAGCAATCGGCAATGATCCCGGGCCAAGTCACATGCCTTACTCCACGATGACATAGGGCTTTGGGGATTTGACGGGAAAGTGGGAAATCTGCAGGAGGCCTGCGTCATAGGTGGCTGTGTAGTGCCAAAAGAGGGAGTTCCCCTGACATCATCCCCCCCTTGGAATGCGGCGCCTCGACGCATAGATCGCACCTGAGCTGGAGTTGACAAGCGGTCACGGAAGGGAAGGGAATCGAAGGCAGCAACAGCAATGGAGCGAGGTTTGGAAGGGTATTTGCGGTAGAAGGCAGCGACAGCGTCCGGGGCAAAGACATTAGAGTGCTTCACCCATTGATCATGGGACGGGTCATAACCCTTCCAGCGAACAAAGTACCATAGACTCCCATAGCGGATCTTGGCATCCAATATCTCCTCGACCTCCCATTGCTTGTCGCCAGGCACGTCAAGGACTGGTGGCGGCTCTTCGTGTCTGGGGCGAGTGGGGAATGGATCGGCTTCCACAAGCTGAAGTTTCACGACGGGGAAGACAGGGTGGAGGGCAGAGTACCGGGGCGGCAGCTCCAGTTTGAAGGCACCGTTACCGACGACCTTCAGAACCTTGAAGGGGCCGATACGCCGGTGGGAGAATTTCACCGAAGGGCGGGTGGTGCGGATATCTGAAGCATCAACCCACACCCGGTCACCAACCTTGATGTCTGGAGCTGGCGTCCGCCGGCGGTCATAGTACTGCTTGTACTCTGCTTTGGCCTTGACAAGTGCTGCCTTTGCCTCGGAAACTCCTGACGCAATCCGATCGTGGAACTCGTTCACAGCCTCCAACCTAGAGCGTGCAGCGTGGGGCTCAAAGCCCATCCGTGGAAGCCGACCAGTGTCCGTCATGAACGGTACCTGCTGCGTGGAGGAATGCATGTGGTTGTTGTACGCAAACTCCGCTGCAGGTAGCAGCTCATCCCAGTCGTCCTGCTTGTAATTGGTGAAGAGCCGGACGTACTGCTCGAGTTCCTGGTTAACACGCTCCGTTTGGCCATCGGTCTGCGGGTGGTAGGCCGTAGAAGTGGCTGGGGTGACCCCAACGAGGCGCCAAAGCTCGCGCGTGAACTCTGCGATGAACTGGGTGCCACGATCCGAGATGTACTTCTCTGGCAGGCCATGGTGGCGCCAGACGTTCCGGTAGTACAGCCGAGCAGCACCAACCGCGTCGATGGTGGTGTGACACTCCATGAAGTGCGCTCTCTTCCCAAGGGCACAGACAACGACCATGACTGCATCGTATCCATGGGCCTCGGGAAGCTCGACGATAAAGTCGACCGACACGGTGTGCCAGCGCTCTTCTGGGATCTCTGTGGGGTGGAGCTCACCAATCGGCAGTTGACGAAGCGCCTTGGTGCGGCAGCACAAGTCACAAGTCGCGACATACCGACCGACATGGCGCGACAGCTGGGGCCACCAGTAGTTCCGAGACACGAGCTCCAGGGTCTTGAAACGACCGGCGTGGCCTGCAACACGCGTGTCATGGTGCTGCTCCAGGATGCGTCGGCGGAGGTCCCTGTCTCGGGGGACGACAATCTTCCCCCGGAAGTAAAGGAGTCCACCTTCAATACGCCATTCCGAAGACCGGGCAGACCGCACACCTCGGGCCTTGAGGAGTTCCTTCGCAGTCAGGGCGATGGGCTCTTCAAGGTCGGGGTCTCCAGCAAGCGCATCACGAATGTCGCGCAGGAGGGGAGCCTCAGGGCCAGCAACAACCAGGGCCTCGGTGGCCCGAACGTGGAACAGCTCGGGTCGAAGCAGGGTAACGTCCTGGTTATCGTCCTGCACTCCATGGTCTGGTCTCCGAGAAAGCGCGTCGGGGCGACCCATGAGGCGACCCGGTTGGTGGTGCAGCGAGAAGTCGAAACGGGAGAGGTAGAGAGACCACCGAGCTTGGCGACGGTTGAGCTTCTGGGCCTTCCGGAAATATTCCAGGTTTTTGTGGTCCGTCCAGATCTCAACCGGGTGCTGCGCGCCCTCCAGGAAGTGGCGCCACTCCTCAAGGGCTCGCACAATCGCAAGCATCTCCTTGTCGTGAATCTCGTAATTCCGCTGCACCTCGTTCAGGCTTCTGGAGTAGAACGCAACCGGATGCCACTTGCCATCGTCGCCCTGCTGGGAGAGGACGGCACCGGTGGCATAGTCAGAGCTGTCAGCCTCGAGCCGGTATGGGCGCTCGGGGTTCGGAAGAACCAGAACGGGGTCCCGAGTCACCCGTCGCTTGAGCTCGTCAAAGGCAGCTTGCTCTTCGGGCCCCCAGGTCCAGGCAATGCCCTTCTTGGTGAGTCTGAAGAGGGCTTGAGCAACGTCTGAGAAGCCCGCAATGAACCGGCGGTAGAAGTTTGTGAAGCCAAGGAACTGCTGCACATCCTTCTTATTCTCAGGCGCTGGCCAAGCTGCCACTCCTGCAACCTTTACAGGGTCCATCTCGACGTGGTTGTGGGAGATAATCACGCCGAGGTACTCAATGGAGGTCCGCTCAAACTCACACTTCTCGGCTCGAAGGTAAAGCTTGTTTGCGCGAAGCCTCCGCAGGACCTCTCGGACGATCTCTCGATGCCGACGGATGTCTGAGTGGGCAATGAGGATATCGTCGAGGTAGACCATGACGTCGCCAGAGAGGATAAGATCCTGGAAGATGTCGTTCATCATGGTCTGGAAGGTTGCAGGGGAGTTGGTCAGACCGAAGTACATGACCAGCGGCTCAAACAGTCCCCGGTTAGTCCGGAACGCTGCCTTCCACTCGTCGCCTTCACGGATTCGAACGTTGTTAAAGCCCCATCGGACATCGAGCTTCGTGAAGTACCGGGCTCCCCTGAGTCGGTTGATGAGGTCGTTGATTAAGGGGAGCGGGTAACGATTCTTCACAGTCATAGCGTTTAAAGCTCGATAGTCCTGTACGAACCGAAGTCCGCCGTCCTTCTTCTTGACGAAGAAGACGGGTGAGGCCATAGGTGATTTTGACGGTCGAATCCGGCCAGTGCCAAGTCCCTCCTCGATGAAGGCATCAAGTTCCTTCTGTTCGAGAGGCGAGATTGGGTAGACCTTGCAGTTCGTGGGTTTAGAGTCCGGCACGAGCTCAATGGCATGGTCCCAGGATCGGCGTTCAGGCAGCGAGTCAAAGGACTCCTTGTTGAAAACATCGTCAAACTCTCGGGCCCATTCGGGAACGTCCGAGCGCGCCGGGGCTGAGTTTTTGGCGTATGCCTCAGCCAGGCGCTGGGAGACGGTGCTTCCAGCACGGATATCCTCAGAAGGCAGGAACTGGGTGTAGAACACCCGGTCTCCCGGCTCAAGGGGGTCATCCACTTCATCCGCATCATCCACTTCATCCACATCATCCTCGTCGTCATCCTCGTAGTCTGGGAACAGCTCCGGCAGGTCATCGTATTCATCTTCGCCTAAGTCTATGGCACAGATGGATGGAAGGGGACCAAGTCGGAGCTGCCGGAGGATCTCAGCGGCCAGGCGAGACTCTCTGCGGGCAGCACGAGCCTCCAGGCGAGCCTCAGTGCGGCACGTGGAGCACTCGCTGGGGCATCTGCTCATCTTGACCTCTCGGGTGTCCCAGTCGATCTCCGGGTTATGCTTCCGGAGCCAGGAGTAGCCGAGGATGAGCTTCTGCTTCCCGAGACGGGTAACAGCGAGCTGCATACGCTCAGAGTGACCACGATACTGCAGCACAACGTCGGCCACCTCACGAATCGCACCAGCCTCATTTGGGGAGCCATCCACGTTGAAAACCGGAATGGGCTGTGCAAGGCGGCGGAGGGGGAGGCCAGACTTAGCTGCGAACTCAGAGTCAATGAAGTCTGAGGTGGCACCGCAGTCGACGAGACCTTCGAGAGAAAGCTTAGTGGCGTCCTGAACTGCCTGGATCTCAAGGGGGAGATGCAGGGAGTTGGCACCAGGTGCAGCAGCAACAGTATAGCGCTGAGGAAGTCTACGCTCCCAAGGCTTTCGCCGGATGCGTGGGGACCGGAAGGGGGCAGGGGGTACGTCTTTCGTTTCGGCAGGTTCAACAGATGTAACATTGGCAGACTCATCATACAAACATGCGAAACGATTAGGAGACGCGATCGAGGGCGTACCGCTCACTCGTCGCGTAGGAGAAAACCCTGCTCTTCCTCGACGGCCACAGACTCTGGCTCAGCCAGCGAGTCGGTGGTGGCAACCCGAGCCACCAGTTCGGAGAGGAGCTCGGACCCAAGCTGACGGATGACCTCGTCAAGGACGTCAGCAGCTCGGACATCAGCAGGGGTGGGGCAATCCCGCGCCAGGTGCGGGCCGCCACATCGGTAGCAGCCACGGGGAGGCCCTCTTCCGGAACGTGTGCGATCAACGTCCATGGGGACTACCTGCGGAGGGGGAGCAGGGGCTGGCATGGCACGAGGGGGAGGCGCATGGGCAGGGACAACGGGGAAGACCCCTGCTGGACGCGAGCGAGAGGCTGGCGGAGCCGAGGGGGCCTTTGGGAGAAGCCCAGCAGCACGAGCCCGCACGTGCGATTCGTACTGGCGGTATGCTCGGGTCCGCCAAGCCATGTAGTCGCGGAGGTCTGGCGGGTCGCTGGACGATGTGATGGCCGCATTGATGGCAGGGTCAAGGCCAGAGCGGAACTTGGTGACCTTGACCAATGGGTCAGCAAACCCAGCAAGGTCGAAGAGGTCTTCGAAGTCATCAGTGTACTTGAAGACATCCCGGGAGCCCATATAGTATGCCCTAGACTCGAGTTTGTGTAGGGCGTGGTCCTGCTCGTTCTCCTCAACAAAACGGGAGCAGAACTCCTTGGTAAAGGCGTCCCAGGTGAGGAAGGGGAAAGGGGTTTTGGAGGACATGCGCTCAGCCCATTTTTGCGCAGAGTCTTTGGACATGAAGGACATGGTGAAACGCACTGCCTTTTCCTCAGACATCTCGCCGCCTTCAACAAACGCCTCCGGAACCAGTCGGATGTAAGTCCGAGCTGAGTGAAGGAAGGCCCGGCCAGCCGAGCGGTCGCCGTCAAAGACGAAAGGGGGGTTCGGTCGAAGGACCGTTTTTGCTGCCGGTGTGAGGTTGGCAAAGAGTCCTGGACTCTCGGCCGGAGGCTCTGGGGGAGCGGCAGGGGTCGGAGCAGTAGTAGTGGGAGGATTGGCAGCGGTTTGAAAAAGCTCGACCAGACGGTCAACAGTCCTCTCGAGCCTATCCATCCGCTCGGCGGCGGCTGCAGCAGCGGCGGCAGAGTCGGTCATGGTGGGTTCTAGAGAGGGGGAGGAGGGGGCAAGATTCGCGGTTTGCGCGTCCGAGACAGCAGAGGAGGAGTCCGACGAAGCGTCTGAAAAATCGCCAAAGCGCGCAATCTTGACCAGTTAATCCCTTGGAGCCTTTCTTCTGCTGTAAGGGCAACCTTTAGGACCCGAGATGTCTCGAGGGTCTAGCGAGGGAGAATCCAAAGTTAATTAAGAAGCTACTAAGAATACATCACAGCGCACCTAGCGAGGGAGAATCCAAAGAGAAGAAAGGCTGAGGATTCCCACGCTAGGTGCAGTAAACATATAGTAACTAGTTCCCACAAGCTCGGAGCAATCGGCAATGATCCCGGGCCAAGTCACATGCCTTACTCCACGATGACATAGGGCTTTGGGGATTTGACGGGAAAGTGGGAAATCTGCAGGAGGCCTGCGTCATAGGTGGCTGTGTAGTGCCAAAAGAGGGAGTTCCCCTGACAATGAGCTGCTACCTGCAGCGGAGTTTGCGTACAACAACCACATGCACTCCTCCACGCAGCAGGTACCGTTCATGACGGACACTGGTCGGTGTCCACGGATGGGCTTTGAGCCCCACGCTGCACGTTCTACTCGGTGTGACCAAAAGTAACCGGAATTTGGCTTTTTAGAGGGGAATTTCGAAACTCAAACAGCTTTAAGTAATACAGGGCTCTTCTAAATTATTTATTCTACTACTTTCATGGTATGGGCATGGCATGCAATGTTTTGTTTTGAGTTGGTGATTTAATCTTTGAAAGTGGACCAATTTGGAAATATTTGCGCTGTCTGAAGGAGAGATGCCGGAGTTTCGAGCCAGTAAGTACCTCAGAAAAGTGCTTAGTATCCCAATAGTCTATAGATCCAATATTTAAGGTTGGGAGGTGTTTCCCGTTGTTCAGAGAGGGAGGCAACTCGGCACACCAATTTCCCGCCTCAAAGCATACATAAAAGAATGTGTAATAATAGGACAAAGAGACTATGCAACCTTTTGCCTGCTTCTTATGCAATCGTATATGTTCATACACTGCCAATTGGGCCAATTTGCCCAGCAGTCACCCACAAAATCTGGTTGAAAACACGCAATTTCCGATTCCGGTTACTTTTGGTCACACCGAGTAGGTTCGAGGCTGTAAACGAGTTCCACGATCGGATTGCGTCAGGGGTTTCCGAGGCGAAGGCGGCACTCGTCAAGGCCAAGGCAGAGTACAAGCAGCACTATGACCGCCGGCGGACACCAGCTCCAGACATCAAGGTTGGTGACCGGGTGCAGTGTTGGACTTAAGGCTTAACCCTTAACTTAAGTTAAGTATGACCTCATTTTTCATTAAATATTCGAGCTTCGATCTGTAGTTTGCAGCCGGAAGCTGAGCGGTATGAAGAGCATGAAGATTCAAAAACTCCAATTTCATACTTGAAGTGCAGTACCGGTTGAAGTTATGGGTGCGCACTTGAAGTTCAACTTCGTTTTTGCTTCGTTTGCATAATTTCAATCATTTGGTGGCCTCGGACCTCGGTTGCCATCATTTCATCAGTGATGGAACAGGGCCAGATCCCTAGCTTCTACAGCCGTTTTGGAAACAATACTCGATCAAAACCCGTATATTGTTTCCAAAACGGCTGTAGAGCTTATAGCTGTTTTACGGTTTTTGTCCGGTTTCTGATGGAGTGGGGTTCTTCAGAAGTTGTTTACCTGTGATTGCTGGTGCGTGCCAGGCCCCCGGTCACTGACATATAGGTCTGTAACATTGAAAACCCGAATTTCGGCCTGATTTACTCTATTTTTCGACCACTGTTACTGCCCTACTGGAGCCTTTGGATGATTTCATTGCCAATCCTCCGCCCCCAACCAACACTTTGCTACCTCGTCTCTTCACCGGTAGACGCGGCCGCCCACAACACTCTCTGGACATCGACCGCGCTTATCGCCTCCATGATCTCGGCAACACTTTCGATGAGATCTCCCGTGCTATGGACGTAGGGCGCAGAACACGGTACCGACATTTCAATCGGGCTGGAGTCTTGAGGGCTCGGCGTGAGTTCACCGAGATCGATGACGATTCTCTGGATGAAATTGTGGCTGAAATCTCCCTTTCTCATCCGTTTGTCGGGTCTGTGATCGTATCTGGTCATCTAGAGTCTCGGGGAATACATCTTCCCGGACTTCGTGTTCAAGAAAGCCTACGTCGTGTAGACGAAATAGGTGTGCTGGTTCGGTAAGCTATGTCTACCTAGTTGGAGCAATTCAGGTGGTCAAGCATAATCAAGCGTCGGGTCTATAAAGTCCGGGGATCCAACGCCCTCTGGCATCATGATGGAAATGGCCATGGGGTTTCTACGTGCACGGATGCATTGACGGGCATTAGCCTGTTTGCGATGCAGCCATTGGATGGCTAATGGCTAAACAAGTGTCCAAATTCCGGCGTATTGACAAAAGATACCCCCAGTCTGAGTATCCGAATTTTATTCCAGGCAGCTCTTCTTGACTTCTACATAAAAGTTTAGCTCATCAAAGTTTCCTAATGCGGAAATCGATAGCCATTCAATGGCTCCAATGGCTCTTCGCAAACCCTCTATTCCCGGCTCATAATCTATTTAGCGTGTCAATCCAACAAGCGGTAAGCCACAGTTGCGGAATTATTTCTGGCCGCAGTCGCAGTATTTGGATGGCCGAGTCGAATGCGCGGGGATTTTGGGACAGAAAACAATGAGGTTGAGCGTCTGAGGATCGCTTTCTGGGGTGTCTTGCATCGTGCTTATCTTCGGGGGCGGTGGGTGGATTGACTATGATGTTTCAGATTGTTCCTGATCTACCAATCCAGTTCACGTCATAATGTACGCATTGAGCGTCTGTGGCGGGATATTCGAAAGGATGCACTCGAAACATTCCGCCAGATTTTCGACTACTTGGAGCAGAACGACCTCCTGGACATGGAAAATCCAATTCACAGCACTTGCTTGTACCTGGTGTTCCACCGTCGCATTCAAGCCCCTCTCGACCGGACTCGTGATGCCTGGAACCATCACCGCATGCGCACTCAGCACGACAAGACCCCGGTTGCGATCTACGAGCTTAGCCGCACTGCAGCGATCACTCGTGGCTACTGGACTGGCGACCCCGGAGACAGCGTTGACGAAGTCTCCAACGACCCATTGTATGGGTACGATCATCGATGGAGAGGAGCGAGCTCCACCTTCCTCTGCCGTCCCTGACGAGCCGCTGGAGCGCGCTGAGCAGCCCACGGGAACGACAGCTGAGCGGGATGGAGGGATTTTAGTAAATGGCGAGGACGACTTGGACTACGCAAGGGGAGTTCTTGGAGACTTTGATTATGACTGGGAAGATGGGAATTGGGGACCGAGGTTTATTGTGAGGCAGTACTACTCATGATCACACGACTTCAAGAAATGCATGGTTCCGATTGAAAACACGGTCTCGGTGAAGCACAGTATCATTTATACCCAACAAACATACTGTACTACAAAGAGAAGCTAACCCTAGTTATTCAGTAAGCGCTCTTAAGACATATAACAACTAGAAGCGTGATCCCAAAGGTACAATGCGAGGATCGTCGAGTTTGCGATTCGCGGTATCGTTTAGAATTTGAAAAAGAATTCCCGCAATACGCAGCCAATGTGGCCCACCGCCGATATTACGGTCACGGTGGTATACCTAGAAGAAAGGCTAGATTAAGAGCAGCTCGGATGTAACGGATCTACCGCTCGCATCAGCTCACGGCGAGATTTGCCCGAGTCGTTGCCAAGACTCAATACACAGCCTCCATTTTCTAGTATAAGTAGTTAGCTGATTGTCGTAGATTCCTTTCCCTTGGTCAATCTAAGACTTACACCAGTTCTTTTGTTTGATCCACTTGTGCCGGAACTCGACTCGCCTTCGCTTCCGTCACATCTTTTGAACTGAACCAAGTCTCTAGACTGTCGACGCTCTTGACTACGCTTTCCCCGACCTTCTCTGACCCCTCTGAGCTCGACACCGACCCCGATGACTGATCCTGCTGGCCGCGCTCGTTACCCGCTTCGCTCTCACGCACACCAAGCCGTCCCTGGACTGCCTGCGTCGACTGGAAGACCTGCTAGTGCTGCCAACACCGCGAGTCCGCGCTCTGGGACTCCCCGACCGGAGAGCCGTGCCTCCTCGACAAAATCACGCCCCGTTTCCCCTGACTTCTCCTACAGTCAGGCGGTCTCGGGTGGACGACCATCGCCTCGTGTAGATACACCGCTGCCTTCGGGCGGCGAGACCCCATCACCTTCGGGTGGTGAGACCGCTTCGCCTTCGGGCGTCGAACCGTTGCCTTTGGGCAACGAGACTTCATCGTCGATACCCTCGACGCATACCAAGCTCACTGAGCCCGTGTTGACCTCAGCCGTAGATTGGTGGATGCTTGACGGAGGCCTTGCCATGCCTCGCATGGCAACACCCGGTCGTCATGCTTCGGTGGATTCACTCACTGTAATAAACTCTCAAAATGTTTTATCCCGTTCCACATCCACCGTCTCGCGTGCGATTCAGAATATGAGTGTTGACGAGCTTGTGAGTGTTGCTCGCCGCCATCAAGCTTTGGCCCAGGAAGCTTTGGCTGCTGCGTCGGGGCGCGGGGTAACTATCCCACGTGAGATCCCGCCCGTTGATGAGAACACGAACTTGATAGATATTGATGATAGATTGGCAGTGAATGTGCCTGAAACTATTGTCAGTCCGGCCATACCTCATGGTGTTGGAATCTCCCGCCAGAAAGGTAAAGGTGCTGACCCTCGCAACTGGGGTGCAGCTAACCTCTCAGAAGATTTCTCTGAGCGCGATATCGACGCGCAAAGAACCGCTCTTGAGAATTTCGCCGAAATTCGCCGTGCTGTCAAAGAAGAACAGCTTTCACCGCCACCTGGGTTCTTTGATCAAATGCCAATCACCTTGGCTTCTGAACGGACCGAACCCCGAACCCCGAGATCATTGCTCAAGCCGATGAAAGATTCCATTAACTCTGGCCAGAGTATAGACGAAAAGATTGCTGATCTGCAAGCGCAGATCAGCAGCTTGCAACGTTCTCAGATGACGACGCCAAAGGTTGAATTAACCAAGGCGCAGACTGCTGTTAAAAACAGCATTGATAGACAGATCGGTGCGGATCACGGAGCTCGCGGATCCCGACCCGAGCCCACTCCTGCTACGCGCGTCGCGCCAGGCAGCTTCATTGAGCGCACCCTGCGCAATGCCGAGCGTGTGGATGGTTCACCCACCCCATCCGAACCTTCTGATTCGTCGAACTCAGACTCTGAGTCCTCAGATGGTTCAGGTTCCGGGAGGTCATACCCCTCACGTCATCGTCGCAAGCGCCGTTCCTCTAAGAAGAAACGGAGTTCTCACAGGAAGAATAAAATGATTTTGAAGCCTATTCCTCCAAAGGAATATGATGGCTCACCGGATGCCATCGCATTCCATCGATTCGTCAAGGAAGGATCGAATTATGTTCAACTCGGAAAAGTTCCAACGGACCAACGAGTGTTTTACTTGTCGTACTACTTGACGGCTCGTGCAATTGAATTCTACAACAGTAAAGTTGAGAATGACGAGCATGTTTGGACTTTGAGTGAATTCTTCTGGGGTTTATTCAATTTTTGTTTTCCTGTGAACTTCCGCGAGAAGCAACGCACTCGATTGCAATCTTGCCTTCAAGGCACCAAGTCAGTGTTGATTCACAAGGCCGAATGGGAGCGGATATACAACACCATTGGTCTTGAAGCCAACCAGGAGAAGGTTGTAATGTTCTGGCGGAGCCTCAACGCCGACATACGCAAGGAAATGTTTCGGGATAAACTCGATCCGGAAACCTCCTCTTGGGCTGAAGTCACTGCTGGTGCTGAGAGCGCTGAAATTATCGTCAAGGTTGACGATGATAACGATGAAATTGATATGGCTGAATCGAGTAAGACTCAATTCAGACCCGATGAACCCAAATTGGAAACAGATGTGAACGAGAAACGTCGTACCGGAGGGCGCGTTATCTCGGTTTCCAGCGCTAAACCCGAACCTCCCAAGTCGAAATCTCGTGACAACGGCGGCCATTTGTCTGCCAAGAAGCGGAGTGAATACCTTGCAGCCGGCTCGTGCTTCAATTGCGGGGTGCATGGACACCTTTCCCGCAACTGTCCTGAATTGAACACAATGGTTTCCAAAGGTAAACCTCCTGGATTTGCGTCCCATGCTGTTGATTTCGCAATGACGGCTGATCGCGATGCTCTTTTGGAGAGCACGGAAGTTCTTGAACACTTCTAAATTCGCACGATTTCCTTCCTCAACATCGATGGTCGTCGAGGAGGGCGAGGATACCAGAATGGTTTGATTTTGATTTTTCGAAGACCATTTCGGACGTTGAGTTGACTTTGAACAAGTTTATTTATTTTTCTGACTAGATATTGAGCTCGTCGTGGTCGACGATCTGGAGGGCGGATGTAACGGATCTACCGCTCGCATCAGCTCACGGCGAGATTTGCCCGAGTCGTTGCCAAGACTCAATACACAGCCTCCATTTTCTAGTATAAGTAGTTAGCTGATTGTCGTAGATTCCTTTCCCTTGGTCAATCTAAGACTTACACCAGTTCTTTTGTTTGATCCACTTGTGCCGGAACTCGACTCGCCTTCGCTTCCGTCACATCGGACCTCAATCAAAAAATTAGCGACATACCAGAGCTAGCCTGTGGTATTGCCTCTTGCGAGTCATTCTAGGCGCCAAAAGGACACAACTCTGACCTGGATTGACTTCGGCGCCGTCGTTCCTTGGTGAGCAGACTGAAGTTTGAAGGCCCCGTTCGTTCATTCGATATACTATAGAGTTTGGGTGTTCGATTTGAAAACTTGAGGTTGGATTGAACTTGGCACAAAGTGCGCACTGCGAATGTGTTCACTACTTGACTTAATCCGACTTGATTTTGCCCATTAGGTCTTCATCGGATCCTTTAGTTTGGCCTGATACCAAAATTTAATCTTTATACTTCTCTATACGAACCGATTACTGACTTCACTTTTGTATACCCTAAAGCTGAAGCCTTGCCCCCCGATTTCAACCCGGTGTTTGCTTCACATCCAACGCCGAAACTAGGCCGGCATTGTCCCGGTAAGTTTGATTTCGACTTGTTACTCTGAGTATTGACTTGAATCCTGAAGGGCGAACCTATGGCGGCTTTCTGAAGACAGGCTTGAGTTGGATTTGGTTCAAGGTGTGCATCACCATCCCGTTCGCTACTTACCTCAATCTGACTTTAACCTTCAAAGCTTTTTGTCGTACACCTTAGCTTGGCCCGAAACAGAGATTATGTTGGTATAAGTTGAGGTATGTCTTACTCTTTGTAATTTTCTACACGAACAGATTCCTGCCTTCCATTTTGTACACCCCAGACGCCAAACCGATGCCTCTCCGCACCAAATTCTCCGTGTACAGTACGCCGAAACTATGCCGGTTTGATTTCAATTTCTCACTCTGTCTGACTTGCATTTTGATATGCCCGTCAATCGCGCGCGTGCACCCTACACAGCCAAAGGTATACATACATCTCTTTCATTGGTTCATGGAAGTGAAATTCACCTTCCTTTATGTTAACTCAAGTTGACTATAACCTTCCTCTATAACAGCGCGGGGTCAACTAGACAAGAAGCAAGCTTGGACAAGAAGCAAGCTCGATCAACGTATAACAACTCACGCCGAGGTAAGCTTCCCTTCGTTCAATTCAAATTGAACTAATGAATTCAGCTGTGTTCGATCTTCAGCGTTCTATTCTCTCTGTTCAGCACGACCATCGACAATACTTCAACTTTACGGTTCATTGAATCGAACCCGAGCTCACTTCGATTTGAGGTGAGTTAATTCATTTTGGTTCGTTTTGGTAGCAAGGCTTCATCTTGGAGTTCAATTTCACTTGTGCAAGAGTTCTTCACTGCTCCTCGAAAGCATTACTCAAAGACGGACAAAAGCGAAGCAATTGAACACTTATCGGCGATATTAGTAAATAGGTGCACGAAATAGTCCTCTCAGAATCACCTTTCCTCCTTCACCGTCAAACGCAACCAGATCCTGGAAGGTTCTTCTAAGCCGCCAATTTGTTGGTGTCCCATCGGATGATCATAATAGGATACAGAAGTCACTGATTCCCGACGTAGTCGCTCCCAAACCCTTGCATCGTCTTCTAAACCAGCGGCTAGAATGTGTTGATTTCAAACTGACTGTTGTACTGCTTGCTGCCAGTGACTGGTGCATATCTCTTAGAAAGCGAATTGCACCCTGTGCATTTCTTTTGTTGGCGCCGCGAAGGTGTGTAAACCTGGTACGCTCTGGCCTGTGCGTCTTTTCGGTGCATTTTCTTACCTGCGCAGTAAAAAAAAAATGCGCGGAGCAACCTGTGCGCTTTTGTTGTGATGAAGCAAGGGGTGTGAATATTTTCGAAAATGTTGACTTGTGCACATTTTCTGATGCCTCGAGGTGTGTAAATCACTAAAACCAACCTGTGTGCTATTTCGTGAAGGGGTGCGTGTTTTTTGTACAACACTTCGAATTATGGCCCAGTATTACTGCCAAATTGGTGTAGGATTTGGGTTTTGGGACTGCAACACAAGTATGGTGTGTGTGTCTACCACTGAAAGTCTTCTTCCCTTTCCGGGCTTGCCGGATTCGGAAAATGATGAGGTAAGTCAATATCTTCACCTTTGCGGCTCTTTTGAATTCGAGGTCAAATCTGCCGATACATGTACTAAAAGCATCCAATCAAAGTGAGTTGTCGTTTTTAGCAAAAATTTTGACTGCCCGACATGGCCGACAACAAAAACGTTCGGACGCGTTCGAACGCCGAACCGAACCTGAACGCGGCCGAGTTCAGGTTCAGGTTCAGCGATTGGCCAAACGCGAAGGGGCGTTCTCAGCGTTCATGACAAAGTGCCCCGAACCTGAACCGAACCGAACTTTCCCAACACTAGGACAGAGGAGGAGGGAGTAGGGTCCGCTATTGGTGACTCTGTTCTGCTGTAACACTCCGGCAGCGGATTTGGATTTTTGATGGGATTTGGAGCTGATGGGCACCAATCAGTCACGTTGCCAACTGATGACGAGACTGTTCCCGCCAAACTGCCTCGTCGGCATTTTCCCGCCATCCCGCTCCATTTCCCGCCGTGCCTGCGCTGGCACTTAAGGGGTCTGCTATAGCAGTAAAATTGGGCAGGCAACATATAGTAATCAAAGCACACCATTTTCAAAAAGTGCGCCGTTCTGGAGGCAAGCAATGGGCTCAATGAAGGAGCTCGTCGTCGTCGCCGACGAGCAGGCATGTTGCAAACACAACGGCGGCTAACGTCGGACATTCCGGACTACGTTACATACAGACATCAGTTCCACCATCAAGTCCAAATCCCATCAAATCCAGATCCTGCTCCGCTGCCGGAGTAACCCTAAGGACAACAGCTGCCAGGGCCTGAGGCCCGAGGTACTCAAGAGTCCAACAAGCGCTGGGCAGAGGGAGAATAGAGAGTTTGTGCGAGCGACCCAGGTCGCTTTTCGACCGCTCAGATCTCCGCAGATACCAGGTGGGAGCTCTAAGCGACCTAGAAGAGTATTGCCATGGGGCATTCCGAGGTCGCTGGGACCTCACACCTGTGACTGCTCGTTGTCGAGATCTGAGCAGTCCCAAAGCAACCCGGGTCGCTTTGCACAAACCCGCTAATCCTTAGAAGGCTAGCTACAACAAGAGGAAGAGTGTCTACTCACCTGGGCAGAGGGAGAATCCTTAGAGAACAGAGTAAGGACTCGGAGTCTCCATGCCCAGGCGTCACAGTAAAAGGGCGCATGACACGTGACTTCTCACGGGTCGTGGGAACTATGCAGTAGCACAGCATCTATGATGTGATATCAATGATCAGATGATCCAACAGTAGCAGGGAGCCAGGGATATGCCCAGGAGGGGAGGATCACAATACTGGTCTAGACCAACGGAGGCGCGGGATACCCTGTGGTCCGGGGGCATGGGAAACCGGAGCCGAAGTCCGGAGGGCCGGGTCTCGGAGCCCGGAGGACCGGAGGAATAGAGCCCAGGGGACCCGGGAAGGGCGCTAGAGCTAGGATGAGACGGCGGAGCATCTGGGCTTGGGCGATAGAACCGCTGGGGCTTGGCCCAGGTCCGGAGGAGCATGGGAAGCCGGGCCGGGGACCGGAGAACCAGAGCTCGGGGTACCAGAGCTCTCGAAGGGCTAGAAGTCTGACAGGGAGACCAGTAGGGAACCGGGTTGCGCTGAGCACTAGCTGTAGGAGCGCAGGGTCGACAGGAGTCAGTCGAGGAGGGGAACGGGGAGTCGGAAGGAGGAAGACGACAAAGGGGGGAGTCTGGAAGGAGTAGCGTTCCCAAGAAGGCTGAGTGATGCAAGGAATAGCGGAGCGGGGGGTTCCCCTGACACAGACACTGGGAATTGAACTCATAACCATTAACTGATGGTAATGATAAATATCGGCAATTATTCCAAGGAAGCCAGAAGACCTTTACAAACCGGCTGGGTCAGCGGGTAGGGTACGGGTCTGCTCAAATTCCAACAATTGAAACTCGAGACCCGTACCTGCGTGACCCGACCCGGAAAGCCGCCGGTTTACCCGTACCCGTGTCCATGTCAGGGGACTCCACAGCTATGACGTCTTCTGACTTGGGCAGAAGTTCTCTGTCTCCAAGACATCATGCTGTGCTCACTTGTGTCATACCTTACATCACCTCTTGTATATAAGTAGTCCGCTGGGGATCTCTGATCCCCAGGTTTGTTATCAACTTGGCTCTTGGGCCCTTCTCCCCTTACAGTCCATCACTACCGATCTGAACAACAGGCATCAGCGAGAACCCCCACTCACACGTGAATAGGAGGCAACCCCTTATCTTTTGATTTGGGGCTTGAGGCTTTGATTGTGACAACATGAGGACATGTAACTAACCGAGCCCCACTTGCTAGTCCCACGTACAAATTTTTCAGTTCAGACACAGCTAACTTTGCCCCTTCCAGTAGCTGGAATAAACCTTAGAACACAGAATGTCACAGTGATCAAGTTTGCTAAGTGAAGTGGAAGTCAGATTTAAAGTGATTGTTCATGCATGGTGCTCACCCGAGTACATGAGCACTAATGCCCACCACATCCATTGTGACCATTCATCTATTCCCTTCGTTACAGTCTTACATTGAGAGCAGAATACAAAGGGCATGCACTCGCACACACAAGTGCCTCAGGTGCGGCCATTGCAATGTACAGTGGAGTAACATGCCAATACAGTCGAAGCTGCCGTAACCCATAGGCCTCGGTCGAGCCAAAAAGGTATGGGGTATGGCAGAGTTATGGGTTTTCACAGCCAAAAGTCGGGCAAAGTCCCCCAAAAATGTATGGGTTAAGGCCGATTATGGGTTATGAGAGCTATGGGTTATGACAGCTTCGACTGTACCCACATATCTTTGTGCTCACCAGGTTGGTCATTGACAATGAGTGCATGACTGAAAACTCACTGCTTCAGAGCTCAGCCATATGCCGCTGGGTTATCGAGTCAATAAACACTTAGTTTACAGCTGTCCGCTTCATGTCACTCACTGGGATAATGTAGCGGCTGAGAAAAAGCAACAGCTTTGAGAGACATGTTTGGTGCGGCCGAATTTTAACTTCGTCCCCTGGTATTCAGGTTCACAACTCTGTTGAAGATCAGTCGTCTGCTCAGTGCTCAGTGGCTGGAACATACATTCTCAAGGATACTGAATGCAGACAAGTGCGCGTGGAATAATTCGAATTGGGGATGCATTTATGCCCAAGTCGTGAAAGAAAAGTGTGAAGAACGTGGATGTCACGTGCCCGCTCCATGCGTGGGAAATAAACTTACGTAGTTCCCATAACTGTACTATTACGCTCATTAGTTCACATAACGCGTAACGGCACCCTGTGAAACTAATTTGGCCACCGTAAGAGCCTGTTCGGTTGCGAGATGCAGATGCAGATGCAGATGCAAATGCGAATTCCCTTTTATGGTAGTCGTGGGAACATGCAAAGAATTTTGATCTACCAAGTGACATCGGCCGAGACCGATTCTGGCTCAAATTTCGTGTGCTTTTGGAAGGAATTCGTGCGCGCAGCGCGCCAACAGTCGTGGTGCCAGTCTTTCCAATGTCGGGGATGGCCAATTTGGTCGAAGGCAAGATATATATCTCGGCCCTTTTGTCTAAAATCGTATGGCTGTGCTGAGTTCTACAGCTGATCTCCCACGGGTACGCCATCGGTGTTGGCATCGCACATCTGCCACATTAGGCGGGCAAACGACTGAAATACGAGCGACTGAAGCGCAGAAGCCCGAGATCGACGCTGATCGATAGCAGTGGATTGTCGGCTCGCACAGACTACCCAACTGCACTGGACTGAAGTCCCGTAATCCGTTGGAGTGGATTAGAAGCGCTCATTTACAACGAATATGGAATACTGACCGAATAACACCCCTCGCTCATTTACTAGTTGTCGCACGCAATAACACCGAAGCATTTATCAAGAAGTGCTGTGATTCTACCGTTCAGAAGTTTGTGATGAGAGAAGTTCGGAAGGACGGGTCGAGCGGTGCGGCAGCGAAATTTCGTGAAGCTCTCGCTGCGCTTCAGCAGGAGAAGTCGGAGGAAGGCCGAAGCCGATTTCCCCGAAACTTAAAATCAAAAAGATTGACCCAAGAAATTTGGCCGAACACCTAAGGGCCTGATCGGGCCCGCGGGGACGGCTCAGCCAAATTTCAGTCGTACGGTACAACCGTTTTGGAAACAATATACGGGTTTTGATCGAGTGGTGCTCATTTGTTTGTGCTTACCTTTGTTTTGCTTCCCGTCACCAGCTCCGCTTCGGCCGAATCTGAGTTTGCTTCCGTCACCTAGAGAACACCAGGTAGGGTGGCGGGAAATAGCTCTGGCGCCTGGTTAACCGAGGAAATTTACCAAAGCCTTCTCGGACGGGCCTATTTGACCTAATTTACCGGGCTGATTTACCCAAATTTCCCACGCCTCTTTTCGCTGCAAGAACCACGAAAATTTTCCCAATTACCGCTGCTATTGAGGGCAGAAAGGGATAAGAAACTCAGCAAGCGCATGAGCACTATATTTTGCCGAGGGTCCGACCGCATCTCCCCAATGATGTCAGGGTGGGAAGAAAATTCGACAGAATCATTGAGAAATCGGACAAAAATGGCCGAAATTGACAGAATATTGGATGTCGTGAACCAATCGTGGTTTTTCTTTCAAGAAAAAACCCGGTTAAGGCTGCCCAAGGAGGTGGATTTAGCCCTCCAGACCACGGTAAATTAGCCCTATTTTACCGGCCATTTTTGAGCCTCCGAAAAGTTGGGTAAATTAGCAGGTAATTTACCTGGTAAATTTGCAGATGTAAATTTCGGAGGCCTATTTCCCGCCACCCTAACACCAGGAAAAGAAACAGGGGGTTAACAGAACTGAGGATCAAGACTCAGCTGCTACTTGCCCAGAGTTCGACAGGGCCATGACTTGCGAGCAAGGACCAAAACAAGAGACCAGCGGCACTTTCCACCATCTTCTTCTCTTCACCAGCTTGCGGCTGTTCTAAGTGCTCAAAAATTTCTCGGGATACTCTATGAACATACAATTCCAACTTCGTCAATTTATTTCGCGTGAATGAAGTCGCAAATGGCCGAGTAGCAAAATGGCAAGTAACACCGGCGCTTGGCAACTAACATTGCCGCCATCAATCAAGCCATCAATTGCCGCGCTACTTGCCCGCTCCGTCTTTGTCTCGTCGTCGTCCTCGTCGTCTCCTCGTCTCGTTTCGGCCAGAATTTCTATCGGACTTGAGCTGTTCAACACTGCAAGCTATCTTTGGGCTCTCCGACTCTTTTGAGGCGTCGAGACCATCATGAGTCCGTCGGATTCTTCAATGCTCAGACCGAATTGCGGGCGGCCAAAAGGATCGATACTTGAAAGACGGACTTCGCGCTGAAGGCGCACCACCACGCGGACGACCCAGGACGCGTAACAAAGCTGACTCGGACTCGGAAGGTGTGTTCCATGCACTGAGAAAGAGATTGTATTGAATTGGATTTTGCGCGGTAGATGGGAGCGAAAAGCGGCTTCCTAAAACAAGGCCCAAGACTTCTGACAACAGAAAGTGTACCTTCCTAATACCAGCTCGACAAAACTTGGATCTTACCTTCTGCAGCCACAACTGTGGCAGTCTGACGCTCGTTGGCGAAAGAAGCGGATGAATATGATCAATATTTCGACACCGACCAGTTTACAGCCGCACAGCAAGAAATAGATAGAATTGAGCGCGAGGCCTTGGGAGGTGTGTGTTCCATTTTGATTGATGGCCGTCTTGCTCACCAGCTGCTACTTGGAACCAGACCATTCACCCGTTTGCTTCCACATCAGCTACTGCCCCGGCGGCACGAACATCTTCTGGTGCCCAGCTAATCAGAGTCAACTATATAATAGACCATTGTCAATGCTAGATAGTGATACATAGAAACATTCGCAATAGAAGTTGAGAAAATTCAACATCTCTTCGTATCCGGCGCTATTTTGAATTCTTTTTTAAATCCTCCTGGCGTGGGACCCAGTACATTGAAAAAAAAAAACCACTAGCGAGGCCAAGCGACATAGATCTGTCACAATTCGTTTTTGCATCATTCAAGAACTAGTCTTTCAATTTTACAGCTTTCTCTCAAGTCCAAGTTTAGGGACATCGTAGATGGGACTCTCCTCAGATCTGTTGAGCCAGATTTTCTATTTTCTTCTTAGCATACGACGAACGGACTATATCTTCTCGAAAAGGCTAAATCACGTCAGGTGCCTCTTGATCTCTTACCACGATGTGGTCGGACAAGAGGGGAGTCGGGCTTGCGCCCCGCTCTCAAAATTTCGACAGCACCTCGTCGTCCCGTCGACCCCTTCATTGAAGGATACAAGCATGCCATTAAACTGGCGAAATCGTTCCCCCCAACGTCATCCGCAACGCCGAGGTGCATCCACCTCATTTCGACGCTAAACTCGCTGCAACCCACGCTATCTGCTTCCATCCGGTTTCCAAACACTCAGACAGCATCGTTCACCCCACACGACGTCCTGCGATAGCCAATTCATCAACCATGTCGCCCGTCCTTCGACACCCTTTACGTGTCACACGCTCCCGCGTATCACTCGCTTGCTCACGCACGCCCCGCTCACCTGCACAGTTGTTCGCCAAATCCGTCACTTGCGTCGAGCTTGCTCCCACATCCCTGTCCCCCTTCCATTCATCCATCACCGACCCCAGAACCGCGACGTACTGGACCGGCCTGCCCAAGATTCGAGGCGAGCGGCTAGTGTACAGTGCCGGACACACAAAGTCGACAAATTTGATCTTCCATTTATGGCAGGTGTGACACATCCCCAGATGACTTGTTCTATGCATAAATGAGTCGCTAAGGACCCAAAGAACAGTTTGGCACGAGCCGATTGTCTGAAAAATCAAAAATTACGAAGCATACCTGAAAATTTTGGCCGTAACCCAAAAATCGTGGGAAAAACTTCGGACATACTTAGCGCAATCGACTGCTTTCATCGAGGGCATTCTGTTTATGACAAAAGAGAAAAAATTCCACGAGCCATTTGAGGGTAAAATGCCTGGGAAAGCATGCCATATTTGGCAATTTCTGGTCACGTTAGAGGAGATAGTGTCGAAAGACTAGATTGCTCACTTGAAGTTGCAGCGTGGTTCAAGCAATGTTGAGGCATGGCAAAGAACCTGAGAACCTGTCCTAGCCCTACTACTAGGAAAACTCCCCTCAGCTTTCTTTCCTGCCTTCCTTGACAATGGAGCAGGAAATTCTAATGCAGCTAAAAGCTGCAATCAATACCTTTCAACAATGCCGCAGTGTTCTCCGGTTTGATAATTGCAACTTGTGTCCATTGCTTGAGCAAGAGGAGGTCCAGCCTCTCACTGTAGTATGTCTGTGTGCTTGTCAGCTCGATTTCTTCTGAACTTATATAGCGGTGGAGGAAGCCACAAGCATTTGCGACAAAAATGCTTGGTGAAGCGAATGAAGCCGCGGGCCAACATCCGCGTGAAGCATCCTTGGCCCAATTTTGATTCATATCATGCGACGCGAGCGGCGGCATCGTCGGATATGGCGGAGACAGAGCAAAGGAATGGGTAGCGGGGCGTCGCATCACTCAAAATTATGTATTTTTTGTTCCCCGAGGCTCAGAGAGGTACACACAATTTTGATTTTTGACCCCAAAAATTTGGCCACAGCCAAAATGTCGTGGGAAAAACTTGGGAATCCGAATCTGAACTCAGATTTACACCAAAAATTCTGGTTCGCCGGCAATCAACCTTGTCGACTTTGTGTGTCCGGCACTGTACCGACGTTGTCGATAGGCCGCCGGGAAACACGCGGGGGTGGTGCCCCGTTTGTTTAGCTCCTGGCCAGTAATGCTGGTTAAACCAAGGTTTCACAGCAGTTTCAGTTTCCGTGGCTCGCTGGCGTGGTGGACCCGAGTCGATGGGATCTTGCGATGCGAGCAGGTTGCCTCGCTCCAAGGCCGACCTCTCTATGCCCCCTTTTCTTTTCTTTCTCTATGTCCTTATGTCCAGTTGCCGTTCCCAGTTGGTGGATACTTTCACCCACCCTCTCACACGACTATACTCTACATACCACGGACGAAACTTTTACTCTTACCTTGTATTACCTATCGCCTTCGGGCACCGCGTCTTAGCACTAAGGGTTTTGCTTGTTGCGGTATAGAAATGCAGAAAAAAAAAAAAAAAAAAAAAGGCTAAATCACGTGGGGCAACCGTACTTGGTTGCTCTCTACCGGGAACTTCTCCATTCCGATGGTGATGGCAAAACGGTCGAGGTTCCCACGGTGGGTCATTGTTTTTCCTCCTCCAAGGGGAAATCCCTCGGCCGGGAGAACGCGTTTTCGGCACCCAGAAAAGCCTCGGAATGACCGATTTTTCCGCCGCTCACTTTGCAACTAACTCGCGTCCCCTCGCGTTTTCGTTATTACCATATCTGAGAGGAATCAACGATCAAGTCTAACACATCTTCGCCGCAGTTGGGATTTGCAGTTGAGCACAGAGTATACTCCATCCACCCAGCACTGGCACTGAATTGTGAGGGTATGAGGTCGTTTGAACAAGTAATGTTAATTCCATATTGAGATTTATGTGTGGATTAAGATAGTATACGGTAGGCGGGATGGTCGAGGTTGGTTTTGACATTTTGACATCCGAGTTCCGAAGAAGTCCGAAGTGCCGCGGCTAAGTACGTGATGAAACTGCCAAATCAGGCAAATGCCGAGTCGGTCGGAATCTAGAAAATTCAAGCACCACTTTGCCATGGGCATTGTAGTGCCCATATAGATAGTATGTAGCTCTTTCTTTGAGCCTATAGGACATCTTTTGTTAAGTTGAATGGTGGGGGGAAAATTGTCGGCCGTTGAATGGGGAAATAAGGTGCATCAATTAATCACTATCATCAATCTCGACCTCAATGCGGATCGTATGCGCTACAACGCTCAAAATCCATTTGCGTCATACATTGGAAGTATGCTCAGAATATTGAAACAATTTTGTTCTCTTATTGCTGTGTTCCTTGACTGGGAGCCAGACTGCCGGATAGATCAATCAAGTCTGGTCAGTCAGGAGGTACTAGACGACGCTCTGCTGTTAACTTAAGATTTTCAACGGTACCGGTGCGGTCCGTATTAATCTCAGGGTAACTCTTATACACCGTCTTCAGGAAATCCTCATAAGTTCCTGTAGTGTACTCCGGCAGTGCTCTCCACTGCTCCTTCTTCTTTGCACCAAGGTAATTGGTCAAATGTTCTTTTCGCGATTGGTTGGTAGTGATACCAGCCAACTCGAATATTTGCCCAACATGATCTACGAAGGTTTTTAGGTCCTCATAGTCATCCGTGGCGAACTTGGGAGCGTTTGAATCCCAAGCATAAGGAATTTTGAAGCTCGCAACCCTAGGGTTTTGAGCGTTCGGTGCGTTTTCGTCAGCCATCGCGTTTGACGATGATTGAGATGAAGGTAAGGTTTGCGAACTTTGTGTAGCAGAAGGAGAGTCTGGAGGAATGGTTTGTTCCTCTTCAACTTCCTCCTCTATGGTAGATTGTGTGTTTGGATCCGACAGAGTATTCGTGATAGCTTTTTGCTTTCCTTTGTACGCTGTAACCCGTTCCTTGGCTTTGGCTCGAGATTGTGATCTCCCTGCCTCAGTAGGAGTACGCTTTTTCTTCCTAGGAAGAGGATCTAAGTCTGTTGGTGTACTTAACCGACTAGACCGGCGTGGTTTAGGTTTCGCGAAAGATGTGGAAGCAAGTTCGCCGTCCGCAGATATTTCTGACGAGTCTGGTTGTACCGAAATGTTGACCTAAGTCAACGGCACTTTTAACGAATAATTCGTTCTTCCTGGATGTAAGTCCAAGGTACATATAATCCTGTATAGGAAGGTAGAGATATTTCTATACGCAACAAGTCCAAACTTGGCTTGAGATTTCTACTTTGAAGTATAGAAATAGATGGATGAACCCCTCGCGGTGGGCTCCAGATGAAACGCTGACTATAGGGCAACTGTGGAAAACACCCAAGAAATGAAAGGAATTAAATCCCAAATCAAATCCCAAATATAATCCTAAATCACTATAAGATCGACGTGCGAGGTTCGGGGTTCCAGTCCAGTATAGACTGTGGCAATCCAACTATTCTAATACTCAAAATATACTAAACTCGAGCTTTCGCGATTGCTGACTTTGTACAGAGAACGTCTATACGAGTCCTATGTTGACACAGGAAGTGTGGGTTTCAACATAGGTTTGAGATGTAACTCTTCTCAAGAGGTTTAGGTGTTTAAGTCGCTTGTTAAGCCAATATATTCCACGCGTAAGATGTCCGATAACTGTTTCACGCGTCCCGTAGGTCAAAAGTTCTTATAATTCCACGCGTAAGTTCCCAAAAGTTTTCAATATTCCACGCGTACAATTCAAGAGATGATCCAACAGACAATATATATTGACGAAACAAACCAAAGAAACAAATAAGCTTCTGGAGTTTATCTCGAATGGAGTCCAACTTCTAGTTGTTCACGAAGCCGACACTGGCTTGACGCTCACAACGAGAGGAGGGAATCCACTAGAGAACCAGTACAGAATACAATGCCTTTTATACCTTTCACTAATAAATAATAAGAGACCGAACAATTGACAAACGGGTATATTGTGAGAGAAACTAGGGCCCGCTATGCCCTCGCCCTATCCTTATTGGCCAGAACAGGAAATAGATCAAAGGTTCATTCAATCCAAGTCCTTATCCCGATCATTATGTTATGGGCCGCAGCGGCCCAATCAATATTGCCCAACTTGGCAGTAATACCCTTGGTATCATTGTCCCTCTTCGGACCTAGCTCCGTGATCTTAGTACGGCGGCAGCCAACTCGGCATGACGTGTAGTTCCTTTGTAGGAATATTCTACTTCCGCAAACCCTCGCAATTGGTTTATAGAATTATTCGTGAAAGCCTCTTGCCTCCAGGAAACACTCCTTCTGGCCTTTCCGCAGGTTTTTATAAGTCCCAAGTTATATCCCACTCATTGTGCCTTTGGTCGGAACACAGGGCGACTCCCAATCCTATTCCGGATGGTTAGAGACCTATCGTGATAGGTCTGTTCTGGAATATTATAACTTCCACGCTATACCAGCGCAGTCGTAGACAGTGCCAGACCTCCCACTAGTGTATAATCCTTTAACTGGCCGCTCAGGCAAACGCCAGTCCTCATACGAGCGTATTCCCGTGGTATTTAATGTATTACTCTTTTAATACAATAGCACTTGAACTGAAAATGAATAAATTCAGCCCTGGCCCAATACCGGGTCTATCAACGCAGCCGCAGATTCTGAGTCTGGGCGTCGATGGTCAAGTCCATATACTACTTAAAATGGCGCACACATTGAGTACCGGCCAACCACAAGCAGACGTCTCAAGAATGACCGCTGTGCCTTCTCCGACATCCCAAGTGCTGCATCATCTATATCGATGATAATGTCCACAGCACTCACCAGATGTGGATCAACACAGGCCATGACAAAAGACGACCCTCTTTTGGTGGCAGAGCTTCAATAGAGAGGTTGTGCGAGCGACCCAGGTCGCTTTTTGACCGCTCATATCTCCGCAGCGACGGATACCACGTGTGAGCTCCAAGCGACCTAGAAGAGTATTGTCCTGGGACATTCCTAGGTCGCTGGGGTATCACATCTGATACTGCTCGTTGTGGAGATCTAAGCGGTTTAATAGCGACCTGGGTCGCTCACACAACCTCCCTAATGTAGGCTTCAATCCCCAATACCGAGTACACAGTATTGCGCGCCGTAGAGGCCTTGCTTGAGTAATGTGCAGAGAAGATATTTTCGAGAAGAGGACTGGAATGTGACTCCACATAACAGCCTGAGACTCGGGAACATGGTTAGCGAGGGCGGAGTCCTCGACCGTCGACCTGTGGGCTAACGAGGCCGCGTCTGCCTGTTGGTGGAAGGGCCTCGCAGTGAGCGGAGGGCGGCGGAGGCCCCATTGTCGTCGCCCGAGGTTGCCATGGGTGACTCATCAATTTTGGGGCCGAGCGACACTCAAGCCCCGTCCTCCCCTCTTTCCCGCGTTAGGAGCTCGTTGGGAGCTGTTGTAGCAGACATGTTCAGGGACCGGCTGTGAGGTAGAGTGCAGAGGCCGAGAGAGGTGGGCAGGAGAAGGCACTGAAAGCAGCACACAGAGAAAACAGACCACCACCAGATTTGATCTGACGACGACGACGGGAATTCGCACGAAAAGAGTGAGCGAGAGCTCGATATGTTGTCCAAAGGTAAGTTATGGGAGGTCTCTTGAGCACACAGAGCCCAGGAGCGAGAAGTAGCAAGACTATTTTGAGATGATGGTGGTTGACAGTACTACACATAGACTAAGTGGGAATTATAAACTACTAGCAGGAACTCGTGCTCCGCTACGAAGGAATAAATATAATTGAAGTATACATTGCCCAGATTCAGAGCTCAAGCAAATTCAGGATCCATTAAATATGTGTTCTTGCCTCGTCTGGGTCGTAGCTGAAGGGCCGCTTTTGACCACGGCTGAAACAAAAGCTTGCATTCCAGGTTCCATGGACACTCGTCACCAACCTGCGGTTGGTTCCTCGTGTCCTTGTATCCAAGATCTCAGTCCCAATCCTTATTTTGAGCCCCTTCTCCTCTGATGAATCCAGTAGGACAATCAGTGAGAGCAGCGAGCAAAGAGAAAATGACTCTCGTAGGAATTGCCAAGGAGGTGCAGGATGGGGAGTTTCGATTTTTGATCACTTGAAAGTGAACACAGAGAGAACTTTGAACAACACACATACAGCTCAGAGAATGAACAGAAGAGATTCCATGTGAAAATCAAATCCGCCTCCTTCCTCGCTCTCTCACTATCGCATAGTCTTCTGCTGGCAGGGGACTGGATGTTGCGCAGGGAACCTTGAGGGAGAAGCCCTCCTTAGTCCTCATGAGCTCATCCGCCGAATTTCAGCCTACCGACGTGTCTAGTTTCTCATCTACTCCGACTGCTTCGACATGGTCAGTTTCTCCACCGCTTTTGGGGACTGCCGCCTACAAAGTACACTTTTTGGACACGGAATTCCTCTCATTGCCTCTCTGGGACACCCAAGCGCTGTGTATACTTCAAAATATACCATTGGGCTTTTTTCGGGCTCATTAGAGAGTTTGCGGTGAGCCGCCAGAAGCCACCTGGCGGCTCTAACGGCATGCGGATTGGAGCGGCTACGTCATGTGGCGGCTCGTTCAGCGGCTCGTCGCGCGCGGTCCTTAGCGGTTGGGTAGTGGTTGTGTACCTTGCATACTTAACTATACCTTCAGCCAATGAGAGTTCGTTGTCCAAACGTGCATAATTGTTTTGAATTGAAGCAATTTCCAGCATCAACCGAAGTCTTCGGCTCGAATGCGCGATAGCGTCAGATTTTCGGGTCCAATTTTCTTCGTGTGTGTATGGCTCAAGATATAAATGACTAAGTACTAAGAATAGACTCACAAAACCAAATTTGAACCAGTCTTACCAGCCGCCAAACGAGCCGCCAGACAGCATAGCCGCTCCAATCCGCATGCCATTAGAGCCGCCAGGTGGCTTCTGGCGGCTCACCGCAAACTCTCTATTGATGTCGCTTCAATGGTTACTTTTGGTACTATTCACAATACTCTATGTACGAACGACCAAACTCTTGATTATCCGCGTAATTGCCGAAATTGATTCGAGAGATGCCTCCGAGATGCGCGAATATGAAGCTGAAACCCGCTTTCTGAGTGGAATTAGGCCGTAGGAGCTCACAGAGAGCCGATAAACGAGAGAAAAGGGGCGGCGTGGTGAAGTGGTTATGCTCACGCTGTCTGGCATCCGATTTATTTTAGATGCCCCGGGTCCCGCGAGGGTTCGAATCCCGAAGACACCACTTCAGCGGGGTCAACTGGCTTTCATGGATGCGCCAGAATGTTGATCCGGTCGAGCCGATGCGCCGGCCGCCGTTCGGAAGCTGTTTCCTTCGGCCGCGGGTTGAAATCCCGCACTAAACCATCAGGGAGTTTTAGTGGGTATTGCGTGTCAGCCGAGTCCCACAGTACCATCAAAGTTGCGAACAGGAAAATCCTGATGGCACGGCAGTCTCTACAAAAGGGGCATATGCCTAACGATGGTCTGCGTAAATGCATTTCTTCCTGGAGTCGTAGTCACTCCCATATCCGGGTCTCGTTTCCCATGATAGACTACTTGTGGCAGTGAATTGACGAACCAATGTTGGCCCAAAAGGGGGCTACGGCCTAGACCCAAGGGGGGTACTTATCACGCGTTTGATAAGGCTCTTAAGTCACTGTGTAAACACACCTCAAAAAAAAAAAGATAAACGAGAGAAGGAATGAGAAAAGACTGAATTTCCTTTTAGGGAAACGCGCCAAAAAATTTTGATGTTTGCCATTATGTATTTTCAGGAATTGCAGTTGTTGTTGTTGAGATCAATTAACGTGCTCGAGCCGCTGTAAGCGGCTATAGTACACGACATGCCGACATCAACTGACTACATGATTAATTTGTGATTAATCGTTTCCAGTCCGTCCTTTCCTCCCACGTCACCCTTTTTATACAACCAATCAACTCCCAGTGCCTCGGGCATGAAGTCCCGGTCCGACGGCCTTTGGCCAGTGCTTGCCGAGGTTGCGATCCCCGTAGGATGGGCGTCAAAGGATCAAGGCGGCAGCGTACGCCTGATCAGACAAAGTGTGATGGATGATTTGTTGCCGTGCGTCTGTTAAAGTTGAATTTCCCAGCCGCCGGCCGACCGGGGCTTGAACCGGGAATTGCAGTAAGATCGCTCACCTCTATACACCACCGCGAAGTTGACACGCAAATATGGCGTGTGACATGATGTCACCCGGACAATGAGAGGTCACACGTCAAAATCACATCAGCCTTAAGCTGGCCACGACGCAAAAAACATGCACCACGCTTTTTATGTAAGCGCTATTGTAGCGTCCCGTAGACATATTGAAAAGCAGCAAGCTGATAGCATTTCTTCCATTCCATCATATCACACTGACATCTCACATTTACAGCAGTTTGCAGATGTAATGACACTACGTTGCATCACATGTAAAGAAAGCACGAAAAACACGTCTTCTTGTATCGCCTCGTTCTTGCTCGTTTCTTGCCCAATCTCAACTATTCTTGTATGCATGAGGTCGCCTTAGTCCGGGCCTCGAGACGCTGGTATTTTATTGGCAAAATTCCGACTTTCTTTTTGGCCGACATCCACTTGACATCCAGCTTCTCCAACATTGTCGCGCTCGGCGCGATTCTGGACGGAATCGCCCATGTGTAGGCGCACTTGGAAGGCATTTTTCGTCGCTCTTGGCATATGTGCAAGTTTAAATTGTGGCTGCCGGGTGTATATAACAACTTATCAGAATAATTTGTTTGGGACCATTTGATCTTACTCCATGTGCATAGCAGCGTTATGCACACAGAATGAGTCTTGAGATCTCCAGAAAATAGTCATCTGGCATGCTTAGTATTGTATGTGTGGTACAAAGTGGCTAATAGTAAGTAAGCCACGCAGGCTCCAGTGGCAAACGAGAAAAAAAATAGAATACGCCACAGCGAAATTTGGCGAAAAATTAGCGTCCTTTCCTTTTGAGGACGCACCCCACTGGTGCTATACACCGCACGGTAGAGAATTGCTACACGCGCCTGAGAAGGAACAAAAGTTACAAAACCAGAGAACAAAACTGTGATCACGGTGGAAGTAGAGAAGAGACACGAGAACAACCGGAATGCGCGCTACAAATGCATATAGATTGAAAGCGACTAGAACTGCCTTCCTAACGCGCCTACACACGAGGCATTCTCTCCAGAATTGCGTCCAAGACGGCGATGACGATGACGAGCAAGGTGGATGTCGGCCAAAATGAAGTCAGGATTTCGGCGATAAAAGATAGTTGTTTTGAAGCCTGGATTACGGCGAGTCCTCCGATACCAAAATCATGCTATTTGTCGTCCAAACGAGAGATACACGAAGGAGAGAAGAAGACGTGTTTGTTGTGCTTTCTTCTCATGTGATGCGACGTGGTGTCATTACATCTGCAAACTGCTGTAATATACTTGATTGTGTTATCATGATCACATTTGGATACAGAGCTCCAGGAAGGGAGAAATGAATTGTGGCGGAAATGTATATACATCGTACAGAGAAGAATTACAGAGAAGAATCCATTATGCACAGTGACCTCCAATCACACCCAACAAAGCTCACCTGCTCACCATAATGTTCTGCCCTCCCGAAGAGCTTGACAGTGAAGCGGCTGCACTGTACAAACTTTGGCTGAGATTAACGGTGGCACATTTAAAGAAAACACCATACACACACCTTATTCCTGTTGCCACTTATAACAATTGAAAGCAGGAAAGTAAGAGCTGTTGGTATGTCAGTTATGGGGAGGGCCCCAATGATAAGCAGACGCACCAAGGGTGTATGCGAGAGAGCAGGAGCTTGAGAGGGCAGGGTGGCAGGGGATCTATCAGAAAAATCAGACCAAGCTCAGGCCAAAGGAGGATGGAGAAGTTACATGGCGGATTGGGTTAACTCAGAAGAGAGCGAGAAATTGAGTGGTGGAGGAGACGGTGGCAAGGAGGATGGTGGTGGTGGGAGAGGGAGAGGTGTGGTGCGGTGTTTGTGACGTGTCAACCTTATTTATAACCGAGCCGGAAGTGGCCGGAGAAGACCGCGGGCTTGATGTGAGAACAATGGCCGCCGGACATGCAAAATTTACGCAAGTGGCCTGATTTGCATCCAGTTGGCGCTTCAGTCCACACGCTAGGGAGATGTCACACATCACACGCAAACTCAACATCACATTCCGTCGGTGGTGTAGTCTCGTAAACCAGACTTTCCCGGGCGATGAGAAGACAATCGTTCTCAAGGACCTAAAGAAAGTCTGGGCCTTGATGGGGGGTATGTCAGTGAAGCGTCCGTGGGAGTGATGAGCATGGTGCGAGGGCTGATGGGACTGACGGCCCGCAAAATTGTATGTTTCTTGCGTTGACATGGCGTAGTAGGAAAAGTGCAGAGTCTCAACAAGAGCTCTTAGGCAGTATAATGCTTAATTTTGGGGAATACAGTCGAAGCTGTCATAACCCATAGCTCCCATAACCCATAATCTCCCTTAACCCATACATTTTTGGGGGTTTTTGACCGGTTTTTGGCTGGGATAACCCATAAATTTGCCATATCCCATAGCTTTTTGGCCCTACCGAGGGCTATGGGTTATGACAGCTTCGACTGTAATTGGCATCCGCTGCGTGAATCTGGGTATGGAGTGCCCGTGGCCATCAGGATTCGGCATGGCTGAAATCACTCCCACGGACGCTTCACTGATGTGACATACGAATAAGGCAATTTTTAACGCGCAACATTTTCGGCCAACAGTTCGGCAAAGTTTGGCATAAGGTTGGGATCGACACACTACACCTTCTAAGCGAGCTTCTGAGCGGACTGAGTACTTTGGACGTCCAGAGTATAAATCAAGACGTTGATTCCGCGAAACTTGTCAGTAGGTGACTTGAAGGAGGTCAATACCATTCTTTCCTTATTTTGCGAAGGGGACCTAATCTCAAGAAAATTGGGGCGCAGTTCTCCAGCTCTTCCGCATGTACTTCGTTGTATCTTCAGCACACCTATTTCCTCTTTAGCACACATAAGATTTAACATACCTAGACGAAAAAGGAAAGTGGCAAAAGAAAGAATTGAACACACGACCTTCCTACAACATCAACAGCTCCCTTTTAGAAATGGCAAACCCATATACCACCAAGGAATATAAGCCTGTGGTATTCTTTGCCCTACATGGCGCCAGCTCTTGAACACTATGTGGGCTGGTCTGATCGCCGAAATTTGTGCCGCGATCAAAATTCCCTTATTCGGATGTCACATCAGCGGCGGAATGTCAAGAGTGCACTGAATACCCCCCGTCAAGCTCACCTCTTGGCGTGAGCCGCGTGACGCTAACCATAATACCAACAAGCTTAAGCACCCCGCCTTCGGCAGGGCCGGCTCGCTGCGCTCGCGTCCCTCCCTACGGCTAGTGCACAGCTTGTCGGGGCTCCGCCCCAAACCCCGCGAGTTTTTTTCTTGCTGGATTGCATGCCCTCGGCGCCGCACTACCGCTCGCGTCGGGAAGGTTCGTGGGAACCGGGAGCAACATCTCGACAGCCGGCAGCGACATCTCGACATGGTCCCGTGGTTTCGTGTCAAAGTCACGTTACTTTTCACGTGAGCTGATCCTTGTGTTTTCATGTACAACAAGCTTAAGCACCCCGCCTTCGGCAGGGCCGTGCGCTCGCGTCCCTCCCTACGGCTGGTGCACAGCTTGTCGGGGCTCCGCCCCAAACCCCGGTTTAATTTTTTTGCTGGATTCCGTGCCCGCGGCGTCGCACTGCCGCTCGCTGCACTCGCCGGCGCGCGGCGCCGGGGAACCCGTGATTTTCTGTCAAAAAGCACGTTACTTTCTGTCAAAAGTCACGTTACTAACGTCACCTTGTGTTTTCATGTATAGGAAAAAAAAAGCTTTAGCTCCCTGCCTCCGGCACGGCCGACTCGCTGCGCTCGCCGGCCTCCCTCCGTTCGGTCACACAGCTTGTTGGGGCTGGCCGCCCCAAACCCCGCTGCGCTCGCTCCGCTCGCGACGTCTAGTACGATCTCAACATCTCGACATTGACCCCGTGACTTTCTGTCAAAACTGATGGCCTGGCCCTCTTTTCAAGTACAAGTACAGTGGCGGAGGACCTCTGTTTATCCCTATCAATGCCAGATCCCGGTTCGGACAAATTTTGGTGGGGCAGGGCCGGGAAGCCTAGATGCCGTTCGGACAAAATTTGGTGGGAGAGAGCCAGGGTACCTAGATCCGGTTCGGACAAAGGTCCGGCTGTCGCAGAGGGTTGAGTTGGCCGAGGACAAGCCGAAGGTCGAGGAAAAAGCAAATTTCTCGAAACCCGTCGAGAAAATCGCTAAATTTGGTTGAAAGAGCGCAAAAAACAGCTCGGGAAGAAAAATCGAGCATTTTTGATGGCGGAAGGCCAGAAATCACCCGCTTTTGGGGACTTACGGCATGCTAGGCTGCATCCGGTTCGGACAAAAAACCCCCAATCTGACCCAAAACCGGTTCGGACAAAAAGTCGGGGTTTGGGCCGATCCGGGATCTGGCCTCCAAAGGGATGAACAGAGGTCCTAGTGGCGGCGGGATCTGATGCCACCCCTAAAAATAGAACAGCCTATTTCTGGAACATTTGATGCAAGTGGAGTCAATTGGGGTCACATCAATTTTTTGGGGGTGGCATCAGATGGCGCCGCCACTGTAGGATAGGACACGTTGCGGATCACATGACTCCAGCTTCTTTCCTGCATGGTCGGACAGTGACCCACTGTCATTGGTCCTCACTCGCAGGGCGACTATCGCCGCCAAATTCCCCTCTCCCAGAATTCCCAATGAGCTTCTGGACGACATTCTTCGATATCTAGTTCCAAGACACTTAGCCACCGTCTGTCGCTGCTCGTGGTCCGTTCACAGCATTGCCATACCGATTCTCTATCGATGCGTCTCCTTCAACAGTGTGTCGCACCTCCAGGGATTTCTGCGCACAATGAAGAAAAAAAATGCCCCACATCTTGTGAGACAGGTCGCTCTCCCTGGAAATGCCTACGAGTACACCCGCTTCTTGCTGTATTGAACCTGACTAATAACCTAGTTAGCAGCACAATTTCCCCGCGATTGGCATCGGACATCACAGAGTGCATCCTTCGTTTCTTGAACCTAGAAACGCTCGATATCAGGCTTACGCGTTTCTTTGACTTTGGTCCGCTCCTTGCGAACGGCCACTTCGGACGTCTCAACACATTTCATACGAGCCTGTATGCCCAGAATCTCGACCCTTTGCTGGACTTTGTTCTGCGACACAAATCAACCTTGGTCCATCTTCTGGTTGTATCTCCCGCCTTGATCAAGCCGCTCGACCTCTCCGCTCGAACCATACACCTTCCCCTGCTTCAGAGCCTCGACGTACCTACATCCCTCCTTCCTCTCTTCGATCTGGGATTGACATGTCCCTTAACTTGCTTACGGATCGACATCAGGGATGCCGCGCTTGACTCGCAACTCATGCGGCCATGGCCACTGGGCCCGCAAAGAATCAAAAGCCTCGCTGTCTCCGGCGCATCATATGGTGCAGATAATGTTGGAAACGTCCTCGCCCAAATCGTCACCCTCTTGCCATGCGTCCAAACGCTGTCTCTCAATTCTGGTTCTTTCCGCCCTCTTCGCATCTCCGCCGTGAGTCTGCCACTACTAAGATAACGATTTTCTGCTCATGCATTCTGTCAAGAATGACGATGTGCAAGCGATATCAGCTCAGCTCCTCAAATTCTCCAAGCTCGAGGCGTTAAAATTGGGTGCAAAGGTGGTGGAGAACAGCCGCCCGATCAACAAACGAGAACAAGCTCAAATCATTTGTGGTTGGCATGACGTATGTAAGACTCTTCGGTCTGTTGAATTAGGTGTGTTTCGGAGCATTGAGTTTTTCTATTCCCATTTATGTAACGTTCTGGGCAGACGAACAACGATGGGTGTATGACGTGGACGAGCAGGGCTGGAATCGGACTTTGTAGGCTGTCGATGATTTGAGGCGTAACCCTGATTCCTAAGGTAATCTTCCGCAGTTATGCACCAGAAACTCAATCAGCAGAAATGTTGAATGTTGATCCCTACTAGATTCACTGAAGTTCATTCAGGGTGGAATCAAATTTCTTGGAGTATTTGTCTAATTCGTTGGATCAGCACAAGACACGAGGAATCTGGAATCGTGACGTGCAGGGTTCTTGTGCTCACTTTGTGCATGGATTCCGGCAATCATTGTAGTGTTATAAGGTCTACCGAGCCTTACACGGCCTCATAAGGCTTGCGCAAGAGGTTTAATGAAAAATATCTGACCACCGGCCACCCCCAGGTCTCATCTTTGGTGGCCGATACCGGACAAGATACCGACTTATACTTGGTCCCTCAGCAATCATTGTGATTCCCAATCAATCCTTGCGATTCCTTGCTGTTCCCAGTAAATCCTGAGCCCTCCCAAGGAATCCTTTTATTTCCTTGCTAATGAATCCTTGAATTTGCCGTCTTTACGTTTGACTTTGAATCCTAAGGAAAATGGCTCGTTCCTGTTTTTCTTCAAGATCAGCTTGCACTTGTGTTCTGAGATGTTCATTTGCATTCCTTGACATTCCTCATCAATCCCAATTGTGCTTGTGTCGTAATTCTGATCTACCATCATTGGCCCTCAGCCTGAATGTATTCCAATGGTGCCGGTTCGTTTTGTTACCGACCATGCACAGTTTCTCCGAATTACGGTCAACGATCCAGAAAAACAGTTCTTGAGGCTACAGGACCTGATTTCGGAATTCCAATTCCCGATTCTCTCTCGAAACCTTCCGTTAACCGCGATGAGGAAGATAATCTCACAATGTTTGATATCAAAAAATTCGCCCGGTATAAACGAAAAACGAAAACGAAAACACGGCCAGCTGATATGTATCAGTCGGCCTGTGAGGCCATCAAATGCATCAAACACTGCTGCCCAAAAACGAAAATGACCGGCATTGACCACAGAGCACACGGCGAGGTCTGCCGAGGCCTCGGCTGATGTCACAGATGTAACAGGTGATGTAATACATCTGTACCGGCATATTTTTGTGTCGGGTGTTTCCGGTTTCGCGGTTCCAAATTGGGAAAGCTCTCGTCCCCCAAAGAAAATTGGAGCCGTGTCGGTATGACGCAGATGGATTTCTGGGCGCACTTCTGAGCCTGTGAGAGGAGTGCAATGTCTTGTGACCAGCGGAGTGACGTGTGACGTGACGCTCCTCCTCCCGACTTCCATGACCGACACACGGCACGACGCGCTCAAGCTCTCTGCGCTGACTGTGTCCTGCGAAGCGTCAAGCCTTTCTCTCGTCATTCTTGCTCCGCTTACCTAGCCTGCTGCTCTTCGCCCTCTGTTTCGGATTTCACTTAGGGGCCGAAATATCAGCCTGGCTGCCTCAGGCTGAAATCTCACAGACGACTACTTCTCGTTATTGTTTCCGGGAGAGATTGTCTCTCTTTTCGACCATACTGTAGCACTTTGTATGGGTGAAACGTAACGCGTAACGCCCGCCCTGTTTCGTTTCAACGGTAACGCATAACGGTCGGGTGGTTTCCCTGAGGACTGCGTGACATACAAAGATGTCGAATTATCATGTTTCTGGCTGTAAAATCTAGCTGAATCTACTGCTATAACCCTCCTCCTCCTCACTGCACTCAATCAGTCTCTACAATCTTGTCAAGATAGAACCGGTACGGTGCATCGGAAACCACGGGCAAGGTGCTGGGAAGGTGTACCAGAAGCTGGCCGAGGTAGTTTAACTAGTCGCTCGAAGAGGGCTTGTGGTGGACCCGTCGCTGGTTTAGTAAATTAGGTGTCTGAGCGTGCGCCACGGCGCAGTGTTCATGAAAAAAAAAAAAAAAAAAAAGTGTATTACGGAGCCCGTAACAGGAAAAATGCAATCACAAAGGGCTATGGATACAAAGAAAGCATAAACGAGGGCTAAAAATTGCCCAGAATCCGTTCAACGTTTGGAAATAGATTTTATCGGTGTTTGCCCGCCCGTTTTCAAAATTCTATGATGTCACGCATAACGCTGAGGCCGTTTCTGGTTTCCATGCGTAGCGTTTCCAGTCACGCTCGAGGGTCTGTTTCACCCATACAAAGTGCTACAGTACTGCTTCTCTCCTTTGCGGTTTAGGCTACCCCTGTGTCAAGTCAGACGCTGTCGACTTGGGGATTTTTGGCTTAGTTTTGCGTCAAGACCAGCGTAGGAATAGTTCGGGTGAGTCTTCATGCCCTCATTCTTTCTCAGTCCATTCCATCCCCCCATTGTATATTATCCTTCCTACCTTTCAATAATTGATCTCATTATGGATGCATTCATCTTCCGATTATTTTCTCCCTCTCCCCACCCCTTCACAAATGCATTTCATCATTCAATCACTACGTGCACTTGCTAATACGACGTTTCATACCCGCGCCTACATGCCCCGAGCCGTTATATCCGGACGGGTTTTAGGGTTACATCCCCACGATTTTGCGCCTAAATATTGCGCTTCCCACTTCATACCCGCGCCTACATGCGCAGAGCCGTTATATCCGGACGGGTTTTAGGGTTACATCCCCACGATTTTGCGCCTAAATATTGCGCTTCCCACTTCATACCCGCGCCTACATGCGCAGAGCCGTTACATCCGGACGGGTTTTAGGGTTACATCCCCACGATTCTGCGCTTAAATATTGCGCCTCCCACTTCATACCCGCGCCTACATGCGCAGAGCCGTTACATCCGGACGGGTTTTAGGGTTACATCCCCACAATTTTGCGCCTACATGCGCCTCCAATTTCATACCCACGCCTTCATGCGCTGAGCCGTTATATCCGGACGGGTTTTAGGGTTACATCCCCACAATTTTGCGCCTCCAATTTCATACCCGCGCCTTCATGCGCGTTACATCCGGACGGGCTTTAGGGTTACATCCCCATGATTTTGCGCCTAAATGCGTCTCCCATTTCGCCCCCACGCCTCGATACCCGACCTTTATTGTCGTTCAACGTGGTCTCGATATCCTTCAAGTTGTGATTACCTTTGTGCCCACATGTACTAAGCGGTTACAAGCCGCTGGGTCTAACATCTTCACGGGCACATTTAACTTGCTCTGCGGCGCCTGAAACTGCTTCTGATTTTTGTGTATCAACGGCTCATGTCATTAATCCTATCCGTCATTAATCCTAGCGGTCTGTACGGAGATTTACTGCAACCCACATTCATATTCAACATGACATTTCTTCGATAAGTAATCCCGAGCTGTTTGTGGCACTACATGCTTGGAATGGAATACTTCCCATTCGAGCAGTTTTGGGAGTCCCTAGATTCTCATCCTCTCCGCAACTCGGAAACACATACAGAGAGTTGCACATTTGCGCTTTCGATCTTTTATCGGATCTTCTTGGTCGATAATCTTCTGCGTGTCATCCAACCTACATTTCTATCTCCGTATCGAGTCTTACATCTCAGCCCTTTATTTGTGTTACCTCCCTAATTTTTCTGCAGTCTCATGAGCATCTAAATATACTCGCTTTCTTCCGCGGCTTTCCATCCCGTTATAATCTTCCGCTAATACATACTTCTATCGAGCGTCTCAATTAAGCTTCGCTTTTTCCTTCCTGTTTTAATTTCCTGTCCACCTACACTTTGTGCCGGCATTTCGGTTTCTGCGTCTTCGAGCACACGTTCGGATTCTTGATAGGAAGGCGCTTGATTAATCCGAATCTCAGTCATGTTCTTTCGACCAGCATGTTTGCTTCCCCGCAATATTTACTGCGAATAACTGGGTCCTGCAGATGAATGCTACTGTTCACCTTGATCCTCGAGGCGTACTGTTTTGATTCCTTCGAGCTCAATCATTTCATTCATGTGAACGTACATTCCTGGCATCTTGAATTGCTCAGGTTTCAATGAGGCTCTGTCTTCATAACTTCTGTGAACGGGTGAATTCTGCTATTCGACCGCTATATCTACAATTTTGCATCATGTAGTGCGAATTTATTCACATTAATTCGTACCCGGAGAATTTACGATCTATGATTTTCATTTGTTGGTTTTCTCGCATCTTCGGTTACCAGCCTGGGTTCAGAGTCAGTATACAGTCAAAGCTGCCATAACCCATAGGCTTCGGTGGAGCCCAAAAGCTCTTGCCTTCCCGCTCACGCTTACTATGTGGAGGGTGATTTTGCAACTGTATGCTCAAGCCGGGGCGCTGTCATTCTCGGTCTAAATGCCTCCCTAAAATTATATCTTCGCTTTGAGGCGAACATAACATGAAGTCTAGGCTTCTTATCTGACCACTCGAGATACGAGCCTTCGATAAATTGAATACGAACAGTAATTTAGATAACTCCACATTCTAACGCTCGATGCCGTTGGTACATTCATAAGTTGCTTTGATTCCGAACCATGCTGCGTGGTTTTGCTCAGTATACTTGCCTCCGAGTCGTATTTGTTCAATTCTTTCGACTCCATAGCGGTTTCGATGTCCAGCTCGGACTTACTCAATTCATGGTTCTGCTTTCAATGTTTAATCTATCTACTTCGAGGCAAACCATAACACTGGTTACTGAGTCCATGTTCAACATCAATGTGGGCGTTAACACTGACTCTTTTCTTGGAATAATAATCACCACCCTCGTCCTAATTTCGGTCGAAGCTCCGTCCTTTCTAGTCAATTCATTTTGCATGCTTAATAGTTTTCGTCCCTAATATCGACCCCCGATCACAGTCCTCGTACCAAATACTCATCCTATTTCCACTGACCTTTTATCTGGACAACCGCGGTCTCGTTCCTCGGATTGATTGGCTCAAAAATTGCCTTAAATTATGAGTGCCCGCTTACGCTCTCAACCATTGAATTTGACCGACAGACTACGCCAAATACTTATGCCAACAGCACAATTCCCCGTCCAACTTCTCGAAGTAGGCTTGGATCTTCTCTATTTCATTTCAAGTCGTCCCATTACTAGAGCTTATGTTGCTCACCTTCATTCGTCTGACTTATAAAATGCTCTGCCGACTCGGAATTTATTCGATGTGTATTGCTTTCATGGGCGGCTACCACTTTTTACTGTTCCTAATACTGACTCGAGTCTGGCTTAAGACTGTTTTTATATCTGATATCCGTCGAATTCTTGTTCCCGGTTCGATATCACTTCTGTGTTGGATTCCGAATGCCTCGTAGTAAACCGTTCTAAAATGTTCGACTATGTGTCCGCTTCGTGCGGGTTTCTTTCTTATATTTCTCATCCAGTTCCTATTTACTTTGCAAAGAGGACAGCTATAATACATGTCCTGTTTCTACCCCATATCCATAAAATTATTGGATCGGGTTTGATAGCTCCACCGTAAAACCTGGTCATAGTCATTTGCCTCGCTGGTAACAATTCGGAAATTGTTTGAAGTACCTGCCCTGCCAATTTATTCTCAAATTCGCACTCGGGTTTGAAACTTGGGAGTCTTCTGGGCCTTATCGCGGACCTGGTTATATAACATCCATCCTTCCCACAAATTCTCCTGTATTTTTCACAGATCGAGGAATTCTTTGCCGATTTAAAAATCGTCGTGGCTCGAATATGCCATTTCAAGACACTAATGATTATTAAAGATTCGCCTCCAATTCCCTCTCATGACCTGTTTGAAGCTCCGATCAATTCGAGCGCGTTACCTCAATCTCTGCTAGTTGTGCTATCTACTCTGCCAACATCAACCATATTATAACTGTGCATACTGAGGCCGAAGTCCCGCTTCGGGTCCACAAATCTTTGATTAGGTGGTATTTGCGCTCTTTCCATCCCGCTCATTAATCTCAGTTCAAATTATTGGCCTTTGCCTTGGCCCGGCTGTTCTCATTTATTTGAGGAGGTTATACGACTGTGATTCCGTTCTAATCGCCACTCCTGCGTCAAATAAAATTTACCAGCTTAGCCTGTTCGGAATTTACTTCTACGTTGACATTCCAAGTCCCATGGAACTTCAAAATATTTCATCTATTACTTGTAGTGCGATCTCAAGCCATAGGGAATGTCATCAGCCGCCTTCTTTTGGGTTAGTCGTGGTCTCTGGAGATGCCCTCGCCTGGCGTCTTTTTCCTTTGGGTGCCTTCTCGCGCATCCCTTCGCCCACGACCAGGAGATCAGCCGGTTAGATTCCACCGGCTGTCTTCTCCTCACCCGCACACAACTACGGCTGTCCCATGTGGAATATAGAATGAATGAAGCGACAGTCACAAGATGGGCGCACTTCTGAGCCTGTGAGAGGAGTGCAATGTCTTGTGACCAGCGGAGTGACGTGTGACGTGACGCTCCTCCTCCCGACTTCCATGACCGACACACGGCACGACGCGCTCAAGCTCTCTGCGCTGACTGTGTCCTGCGAAGCGTCAAGCCTTTCTCTCGCCCACCCACCTCACCCTTGATTTTTGACAGTATTGGGATTCCGCATGCTCAAGTTCAAGTTTGTTTCCATGCCAGCCAAATGCCAGCCTTATAGTCTTAGAATTTGTTTTTTGTCGTATTTATTGTGGGGCAGTGCGTAGAGTGGGCGTTGGGGTGCCTTCTCGCGCATCCCTTCGCCCACGACCAGGAGATCAGCCGGTTAGATTCCACCGGCTGTCTTCTCCTCACCCGCACACAACTACGGCTGTCCCATGTGGAATATAGAATGAATGAAGCGACAATGGATTTCGAGCGACCGTACGCCAAAATCCATTTGCGTCATGATCTCCACCAGCATCTATATCTCTTTTTTCAACCTGTCCTCGCAAATAAATAAATATATGCTAAACATCATAAAAGGAGTGAATCCTCCGTGGCTGGGTGGCGAAATCTGCAGCCACTGCGGCATTCCTCTTGCATTTAGTACCGCGCGCTTAATAATAAATTTCCATTTTTATAGTAACTGCACACCGTTTACGGTGTATGATGCTACTCTAAACATGAGATTTCTACTATCGATTGTATATGGGTGGGAGTGGTTTTCATGGGTTTAATAAGGAGTAATCCCGGGGGTGAGGGAGCGCAGGAAGATTGTGAAAACATGAGGGTGCAAATGCAAGAGGGAGAGGGCAGGGATTGGCATCGGGAGAGTTACTCCGGACTAGGGAACAACGGCCCCGATGCATGGTGCTCGGCCGCGATGCGAAGAAGAATCGACTGACGGACGGGACATGCAGGATCGGTGGATCGGTGCTGCCCGCCGCATCCCCGAAGGGCGCATTTGAGCACGATGTGGGAGCATCCAGCAGCATTGGTGCGACAGGGAGTTTTATGTGGGCAGTGGCAGTTGGAGGTGGGGTGGTCGGAAGCGCAGGTGCCGCAAACAGCAGAGCGTTTACACTGCGCAGCAATGTGTCCAAATCGGTAGCAGTTAAAGCATTGGAGGGGCTGAGGGCAGTACTTCTCCGTGCGATGAAGGTGGCCATGGAGAGCGAGCTTGCTTGTGATGAAATAGTTCGCTACATCCAGGTCATTGAAGTGTAGGACCAGTGAGGAAAATTTCTTGGTCTTTCGGACCTGCTCGCTGGATCGGCGTCCAATCCAACGAACACGGACCAAGTTCTGATGGTCCATTTCATTCGCGTCTGCCAGCTCCAAGATGTCATTCTCCCACGAGTCATTGTCTGCATCCACTGTGCCATTACCAACATTGAAATCAGTGGGCACACGATGGATGACGACTGCAAAGGAGGGAGAACGAAGCTGGAGGAGACTGGAGAATGCAGGCAGCCAGTCGTCGAGAAAGTCCCGAAGGACGTTCACCTCGTCGACTCCCGTGAGGGTGAGACGGATGTCTCCAATGCGATATTTCGCAACCGCACGGGCGGATGGATGGACAGGGGAGTCAAACTCCATCTGATTCATCAGTGCATTGAACTGCTGTTGGATTGCGAAGTGGGTGTCGTTGGCGAATGCCTTATGGAGGCGATCTTTAGGGGTCAATATAAGATCACGTGATGTATCACGGGTGGCGTGGGAAGGGGCCAATGACGTGGCGGGTGAGCCGGCGGCGACAGAAGCATAGGATTTCAAGTTGTCTGGGGAAGTGGTGGATGAGGGAGTGGTTTGGGTGGCTAGATTGGGTAGGGATTCTAATTTGGTCATGATGGTGTCGAGTTTTGTGGTCAAGGAGTCGATGCGGGAGGTATTAGAGTGGGCAGCAGGCTGCTGTACAAGTGCGGCGGCAAGCGCTCGAATGTTAGCAAGTGGAACGGAGCAAGTTCTAGCATTCTTGGTCTTCGGGAGGGTAACAGCGTAGATGAGTTTATGAAGGTTCTGGATAGTGGTCTCGGAGCAGGTGGTGGTACCGGATCAAGAGGCATCCGTACCGCGCGCTTACAGTGCCAAGCATCACTTCTCCAACACTGCTTTTTCGGCCGAACATAAATTTTTGTGATTTATTTCTGATTTTCTAAGGAAGGAAACCGACCAAAAGAACGCGTTTGGCGTCGAGACCTCACTTTTTCCCACCGTGTTTCACTTTTTTCGCGTCTGGAAAAAATAAAATCATGCTTTTGGCTCTAATTTTGGATGGATTGAGGCCAGGTGTGTTCAGTAGTCATGCAGAAACCCAGAAAAAGTGGTAGCCGAGTGTAGCCGAGTCTGCTTTGACCCACTGGGGTGATCCGCCGAACGTTGGGGCGGCAAAGTCTGGGACGCACGTGACCTTAACCCTAACCGATATGGGAATTTGATGATGGCATCAGCTATCATTAGGGTTTGTTTCACTTTTTCGGCGGTGAAAATGCAAAAACTTGTTCAATTGCCTTGCAAAGCACAAGATGAGTTGCTACACATCCATAGAGACGTTTTACACTGTTTTTAAGTTGAATGGTGATGACGGCATAATGTAGTTTCGAGTTCAACTTTTGATGCCGTTCCCTGCCAAAAAAGGAACCGTGATGTGATGCTTGGCACTGTACGTCTGGAGCCTCTTGCCAATATGAGGTTCAAAATGTCGTTGAGCGGGAAAATACAATTTTCCAATTATTTGAGCCTTGGAAAAAAATTCTGGCTCTATAGGACGGGTTGAAATATGAAGTTCTGAGGGCCTTCCTGTGTCTTTTGAGCAAGATACAATATGCGGTTGCCAACTTTACCATCAGCGTATGATCGTAAAGTTGGCAACAGCATTTTAGTCAGGTGATCCACCCCATGTTCGAATGTTTTCAACTCATTTCAGATAACCGTCCGTTGAAATGGGTCAATATTCTCAGAATGCATAGGTTACTTCCATTATTCTCATTTTCTGTCGCTAACTTTCCCCCGTTGCAGTTACTGCTCACTTGAACTCGACTCGAACTTGACTTGAACTTCGGAAGCAAAATTATATTCTAGGCCACATTGTAATGTATTCTACTGTGTTGAAAACTGGCGGAATCAGGATTATTCATCAATACCTGGCATAGGATGGTCCCGAATGATTTTTTTGAGCATTGGACTCAGGACATCGGACTTGAGTGCAGCGGCATAGTCAAATTCATCATCGGAGTTGTATAATGCATCGACATCGATGATGATGGAATTCGATGGGGACGGGGCTGCTGATAATATGAATTGGGATTAAAATGTATGAAACTGAACCTTACAAAGTCTCGACGAAGTGGCAACAGGCAGAGGCCGCTTTGGAGTGGAAGGAGGATGTGCGGTGCTAGCCTGAGTCAGTGTGGCGAGTTGCCGGCGCAAATCCTCGTTTTCTTGTTCGGTAGCTTTGATCCTATCCTTGACATTCCTCGATTCTTTGCGTGTGACGAGCTCGGAGTCGGCTGCCCGCTTTTTATCCAAGGCACGAGCCTGTCGTTGAGCCTTCATTTTGAACCGTGCCTGGAGCGAGTTGTTCGAGTTTTGCAGAACTCCCGAGGAGATCATTTCTTCTATCAGGTACGCTGTCTCTGCATCCAAATCCTTTGCACTAACCAAAGATCAGCCCGGAAAGTGACATCGTGGATCAGGAGACTTACAGCAAAATTGCTTCCAGCAACGGACGGCTGGTGGGTTTAATTTGGTTGTCCTGGGCGTGACTCCCTTCGATCGGAGGTGGTATCGACCATGATCCACATGGCTTCGAGTGCCAGGTGTGCAAGATAGGGATTGATAGTTACAATGATATGACCGTCATCGGCTTGGGTGTTGACCGCATGAATATACCTGTCGTTGATATCCAAAGCTCGATCTTTGTAGAACTCGTGCAAAACACCTGAAATTCCAAGTATAAGTATCAGCCGCTTTGAAGTGTGAGTTGGCGAGTGTAGAACTCAGTAACAAAGAAACGTACATTGATCAACTCCGAGCGTTGTTCGACGAGAAAGAGGAACCTTTTTTGCCAATCCCGAGTATTGGCGTTGGACTGCGACTGGAATTTTCGTACGAGGGAAATTCGGATGGCAGTGAGCCACACCCGCCAGAGGGATTATAACAATGCGCAAATCTTCGGGGTCGACCGGGATGAACAAAGACAATTGGGCGTTGCATTCACGCTTGTGAAGCTCAGCAATGACATGAAGACCGTTTCTGTAATGGTTTCGAGCTGCGATGTTGTGGTTTGAGGGAGAAGGAATCGAAGAAGAATAGGGCTGGGACATACGACAGAGTTCTTTATTTGGAGCATGGGACGGGTGATAGATTTGTTTGCATTGGCCGGGCAGAACATGTGTATCATCGTCTTGTTCGTCCAATGGCTCGTTCCGGTATAATTTTAACACAATAGACTCACGCACTTCGCGAGGAATGGCTATGAAGCGATGAGGTGTAGCCAGATTCGACGAGTCACTCGACCAATTGGAGCATCCAAAAAAATGCGCTTTGCCGTTGATTTTCCCCTACAAAATACGAAGCATTTCAGAGGCATGAACACGAATGAGAAAAACGAAATACCTGACGGAAACATCGCAGAATAGCTTCGCCATCACAAACCTCGTCAGAGTCGACAAATAGAGAGTTTGCGGTGAGCCGCCAGAAGCCACCTGGCGGCTCCAATGGCATGCGGATTGGAGCGGCTATGCTGTCTGGCGGCTCGTTTAGCGGCTGGTAAGACTGGTTCAAATTTGGTTTTGCGAGTCTATTCTTAGTACTTAGTCATCTATATCTTGAGCCATACACACACGAAGAAAATTGGACCCGAAAATCTGACGCTAACGCACATTCGAGCCGAAGACTTCGGTTGACGCTGGAAATTGCTTCAATTCAAAACAATTATGCACGTTTGGACACGAACTCTCATTGGCTGAAGGTATAGTCAAGTATGCAAGGTACACAACCACTACCCAACCGCTAAGGATCGCGCGCGACGAGCCGCTGAACGAGCCGCCACATGACGTAGCCGCTCCAATCCGCATGCCGTTAGAGCCGCCAGGTGGCTTCTGGCGGCTCACCGCAAACTCTCTAATGAACGTGATCGAGAATATGTTCGGCATTTTCCTCTTCCGAAGGAGGAAAAGAGGCACGAGTCATCTTGCCCTCTATGTAAGATTGATATACCGGCGGCTTAGCATTGAGTTCCGCCGTAGATAGTTTCACACCTGAAATGTGACCGACCCTTCCGAACGAGAGCGCGCAGCACAGGGTAGCCTAGATGCCCTAGACGCTGATGCAGCTCCTCAAGCTTTGAGGTCGGAGGTCGAGACGAGGTGGAAAAAAAATTCTCCGTCGACGAGGAGGAATCGAGGTGATAGAGGCGATCGCTGCCGAGAGAGGCGGTCAGAATAACCTTCTCGGAAGAAATGAGGTTGCGGATGAGCTTGCCACTGTCACCCTTCTCAAAGGTAAAACAGCGTCCACCGCCAAAGACGGTGTAACAGTCCGCCTGATCAAGCCGCGACACTGATATAAGCGTCGGCTGAGAGTCAGGGACATAACAGGTATCTTTCAACCTGAGTCGGACGTTACCACCCTTAGGATGGGACGCTAGTAGCTGTGCTTCACCGCGACCCTCGATTTTCCTCGAACCATTGCCGAACCCGCTGATATTTCCGGATACGGCTTGGGCGTAAGAAACGAAGTCGCATCGAACGGAGTGAATGTGTGTCGATGTACCGGAATCGATGATGGTAGACACACCCGCTGTACGTGCACTGTACGCGGAGTTGTTGGTCTGGGAGGATGACGTCGGAGGTGTAGCCGGAATGCTCTCATCACGCAGGGAGTAAGAGGAGAAGTCGGCCACGGAGGCCATTAAGCATTTCTCGAAGCGTACATTGTTGGATTTTTCGTCTCCCCCTCCATCTGTATTGTGGATCGGAGGGAAGAGTGGAGAGGAAGATGGCGCTAACGATAGGACCGGGGATACTGAATCCGGCCTTCGTAAGATGAGTCTGCGCTTTCTGGAAGTCCTTCACATGCTGATCGAGTGCGAGCGTGTCATCGTCAAGGAGGGGACGAGTGAGCTGACGGAACCAGAGCATAATACCCCCAGTCCCAGTCTGCCCAAACTCGGTCTCGAGAGCGGTCCAAGCTTGGTGGACAGTGTCATAGTCTGAGACTTTGACGACGAGCTCGCTGTCGACAGAAGACAGCAAATATGGGAGTGCGGACCTGTCCTTCTTCTTCCAAATTCTGTGCTCCTCCGCAGACGCCTTGTCCCCCGGCTTAGATACCGTGGAAACAATATCCCAGATTTCGATTGTCTCGTACGCTGACTTCATCCGTTTGGACCACGGGAAGTACCCGGTTTCGTCCTTGAGGCGGTCCTCCCCGCGCGGAAAGAAAGTCCCAGCGCCGTGGGGTAAATCCCAGGAAGAAGCCGTCGAAGTTTTGGTGTCCGGATCGGGCATGACGTGTCAGCGAGAAGTCGACAAGTTTGGTGTAAAATGTGGCGGGAAGCAGGGTAGATGTGGGGAATGAGATAATAAAGAGAGTCATCGAGTTTTCGACAAGTAGCGGTCCGGTACTGGCTGAGATTAAGCAGAGGCGCGGTGGCTCATAACCTGATAGAATACAGTAAGTATAAACTCAGTCGTGGAGGAAACGACTCGTGTATTATATACCTGATAGAATACAGTAAGTATAAACTACCAGGAGAATCAGTAAGCTGTAAGGACAGTAGATACGAGTGCACATACCTCAGTCGTGGAGGAAACGACTGAGGAATGTGACGGTGACACAAAGCTACTCGTCATCACAGAAAGTAACCGGAAATTTGATCGGTTTGGGCCAAATTTGTAGTTTTTTGTGGTGAATTTTTTATGAACATAATGTTTGGCATCTACTGACATCTCATGCACTGGTCATCTCAGCCAGGAAGATTCAGTACAGCTCGTAGACTAAGAATAACTTTGACACTTGTGATTTTGCGCAATTCGACAAAAGCGCAGCATTGGACAATGATTTTGGCACATAGTTATGAGTTTGATACTCTTGGGTAGTAGATATGTATAAAATGATTCCACAGCACAAGAATTGGACCGGAAAGATAAGTGCAAATGCAAAGTCTAGGCAAGTTTTGTCCGAGGGCACACAACAAACATAAACAGATTTGCGTGCTGCAACATTTTCACAGCTGAAAGTCATGTTTTGAAGGGCAGTTGCTTCCAAACTGTCTGTAACTACAAGATAAGACAGTGAACTAGTATTATGCGTCATTCGTGTACCTTCCAACAGTTTCATTCGAACCAAAACCACAATTTCAACAATTCTGGCTAAGATCTTTGCATGCACCTTTTCTTGCCAATATTACAGGTTGAAGGTCATACAAAAGGCTGCTCAGGGTACCCCTAAGTCTGAACAACTACCATATCACACCACAATCACCCTACATGCGTCTCAAACAGGGATTTGGTTATATTCTCTGCATTATTCACAGTCAAACTATTGCAAACCGAGGCACTCTCGAATTTGTGCAGACTCCTGGTCAACGTATACAACGGCAATCTTCTTCAAACTCATACGGGGTAAATGGAACATACCAAACTACAATATAGGATACAAGTTCCGTGAGAAAAACACGTGACCGCGTCAAAATAGCACAATTTCCGGTTACTTTCTGTGATGACGAGTACATAAGGAATGTGTGACGCGTAACGGAACGGATTGCGAGTTGGAGAATGTAAGGTATGTACGGTAAATGGAAGAGAAATAAATACTTCAACAAATGCTGCCATAGAGGGCGAGGTGTCTCCCATCTGCTGGTGGCTACGTTTGTTTAGACGGGGGGAACGGCGGGGGTTTTCGCGTGTATATTGCGCAATGCTAGCTGGGACATCTTGGAAGACCATAACGTCCAAGACAGGGTTGTTCCGCTCCTGGTCAACGCCCCCGACCATGTTGGAAATGCGCAGATAGGGCATGAGGAGGGCTGAAGAATCGCAATTGGTCCAAACAATATCGCCCTGCAGCCGGTTTGAGATATGGATGAGCAATTCAAGAGATAGCGGACTGACTGATAACACGGGGGCACCAGCCTGAGCCTCATCATGAGAGGCACCGGGAATTATGGTGGTGTTGACTTGAGATACACAGAGGAACGGCGACTGCCAAAAATGCAGAGATCGGTGTCGATGATCAGGATATCCGCGTGCTAGAAACGCGTCTAGTGTCACGGAATGCGCGTAGGCGCAAAACAAAGGCTCCTAGACGGGTTGTGCAACACGCGTGTGTTTGAAGGTGGCAAGAATAGCGAGGGCGACGGTGGCAGGAATGAGGAGGGGATAGGTGCCTCGAGACGCTGGTATGCAAAGACGCAATATCTACGTGGCAGTGGACAATCTCACCCCCAGGCGTATTTGCAACGATCAATTCGGAGGAACTGCTCTATCCTTACTTACTGTGGGCCCTCTATAGGCCCGCTTCCGAAGCTGTTGCTCCCGTTCTGCGTGCGCTCGAGCTGCCTTTCTCTGGCTATAGCACGGCAGACGCTCTGAACAGGGGGACCGAGTCGGGGACCACCGACCTCGTGCACTTTCTGCCGCACTGTGACAACCTCTCTCAACCTGAGCTGCCTGCCAAGGATACTGTGCAGACAGCGCATGAAGTCAAAAGAGCCATGGTCCTCACCAACGACAAACTCGTGTTACTACATGCCTATGCGACACAGTCTTGGATGGTCTGGCAGACCAAGGGGATTGGCAAAAGGTGATCTCATCAGTCACATGTCTCCTCATTCTCTTCGTCTCGCCCACCTCCGCACATCGCGCTTTTGGCGCGGCGACTCCGTCTCTTTGAGACTTTCCCTTGTCCAGTCCCCCTCCATGACCCTGAGTCTCGTCCCCTGCTACTAGTCTTCTCCCCCCGTCGCCGTCATCCCTCTTTTCTCGTGTTTTCTCCGCCTTTCTTCTGGGTGCTCACGCCGCTCTCTCGTCTTCTCCCCCACCTTCGGCTGGTCGACCTCGATGCCTTCTCTTCGGCCCCTCCCCAGACTTATCAATGTTGATGGTTTCTTGCGCTGGGGGACCCCCGACCGGGGACCATGGACTCCTCCAAACGATGGTAGAATCTTGATGATTGCTGGGGCTCCAGTGCGTACACAGATCTGTTGGGGCCACAACCGTGTTGGGGGTTGCTGGGATGGTCGACGTCGATGTCCTCGTCGCCATGTCTGCTCTCATTGTGGAGAGCGTGCCCATATCGCACCTTCATGCCCTCGTCGTATGTCAACGCCCCCAGATGTGGCTCGGCCTATTCCGCCTCAGGAAAATCCCCCTGCTGGCGTGTTAGTGAAGCCGGGTGAGCGAGGGGGAGATGCTTCTGGCTCTCCTCGCTCGGAATCGAGCAGGGAAGTCTTGTCTCCCCCATCATCTGCCAAAATTGTGGAATCTGACCATGCTCCCACTTTTGAGGTGCCACCACCACCACTGCTTCCTCCAGCACGCCCTAATACAGACCTCCTCTTTCCGCTCACGACTCCTCATTCAAAGCCAATGCCGCCCTCAAAGCTGCGCCCCGAGGCTTGGGCGCACGCCCTCATTGATTACCCAGATCGGGTGTTCGCTGAGACCCTCGTCTCTGCCATCCGCCATGGTGTCCTTCTAGGCGTAGATCCTGCACGTATGCCTCCTCCCTCCTCCTCTGCCCCTGCCCCTCTTCCTTCTGCACTTGCATTTCCCGAGACAGTAGATAAAGACATTGCTCACGAGATTTCTCTGGGGCGTATTGTCGATATCACAGACTCTGCTGTGAAGCCTGTCCTGTCCCCGCTGGGCTCCGTGCCCAAGAAATATAGTGAGAAGCGTCGTCGTATCCATCATCTCTCGTACCCTCCTGGCTCATCCGTCAACGACGCTATCCCAGCGGAGTTTGGCCATCTGGTGTATGAGGCTGTCATGGGGGCGATTGAGCGCATCCGGCAGGCTGGCGAACGGTCTTTCCTCTACAAGGCAGACCTTGAGGCGGCCTTTAGGCATATTCCCATTCACCCTGATCATATACACCTGATGGGCTTTGAGTGGTTAAAGCGTCTATTCCTCGACATCTTCCTGCCCTTTGGGGTTCGTACGGGACCCCGCATCTACAATTACTTTGCGGAGGCCCATCACTGGGTCCTCCTCTCTCGGGATGAGGTCATGGCACTTATTCAGCACTACCTAGATGATTGGCTCAATGTCACCCCCGCTTCCAGGGGTGTGGAGTATGCTCGTCATGGTCGTGCTGTCTTCCGGGCAGTTGCGGAGGAGCTAGGCTTCTCAATCTCCAGCGACAAGGAGGAGGGTCCGACCCACTGCCTTGAGTTCCTTGGCATTGAGCTGGACACCATTGCTATGCAGGCTCGTCTGCCCAAAGATAAGCTTGCTCGCCTCCTTGTCTTTCTGGATGGGTGCCTGTCTCGTCGGACTGCCAGCTACCATGACCTAGAGAAACTCTGTGGCCATCTCGTCTTTGCTCAGTCAGTGATTCCCGTTGGACGATTCTTCACCCGCCGTATCCGGGACTTCATGCGCCGCCTTTCACTTCTCCCCCGTCACCAGCGCCGCCGTCTCCCTTCCTCTGCTCGACTCGATATTGCGTGGTGGAACACCTTCCTCCCGTCTTTCAATGGCATTTTCGCCATTGGACCCCCGCGTCCCACCATCGAGATCTTCACGGATGCTAGTGGTAAGCTGGGTTTGGGCGGTTACTGGGGAGGTGGTGACCTTTTCTTCACTGAACCTGTTCCGGTGAAGTATGAACGCCATCCAATCCATTGGAAGGAGATGCGTGCTGTGCTACGGGCAGCGGAGGTCTGGGGTCACTGTTGGGCTGGGTTGGAGGTTATCTTTCGTATTGATAACGAGGCCATCTCTACCTGTCTGCAGTCTGGCTCTATTGATCATCCTCCTACCCAAGTGCTTTTCCGCCAGTTCGCTCTCCTTGCTGTTCAGAAGGACTTCACTTTCCGCCCTGTCTGGATCCCAACAGACGAAAATTCCGTAGCAGATGCCCTTTCGAGGTTCCGGTGGCTCACGCTAGCAAAGCTGTATCCCCACTGGCCCCTCCCCAAGTCCGGTACCCGCCCTGCCCGTGTCGCCGTCACTGCCCCCTCTATTGTCATTGTGCGTTCCTAGCACCCCTGCCCCTCTCCCCCTCCCCCCCCCCTCCTCTCCCCTCCCCTCCCCTTGTTGCTGTCCATTCCCCTCAGTTTCTTGTGGAGCCTGTGGTGCTTCACCCTGTCTTCGCCCGCCTGTGGCTGCTTCATGGTGAGCTGTTGGTTGTGGGCTGCCTTGGCTCCCTCGCCTTTGAGCGGAGTGCAGCGAGCTTCGTTTTGAAGTTCATGCCCAATATATCAATGGCTTGCTTACGAATCCTCTCTCTCGTGAAGCTCAGGCCAATCCTGGATGGTCTGGCAGACCAAGGGGATTGGCAAAAGGTGATCTCATCAGTCACATGTCTCCTCATTCTCTTCGTCTCGCCCACCTCCGCACATCGCGCTTTTGGCGCGGCGACTCCGTCTCTTTGAGACTTTCCCTTGTCCAGTCCCCCTCCATGACCCTGAGTCTCGTCCCCTGCTACTAGTCTTCTCCCCCCGTCGCCGTCATCCCTCTTTTCTCGTGCCCACCCACCCACTCCTAGTTAGTTTTGCTATTTTCTGCGCACTCACATAGCTACGGTTTTGTTCTGTATCCTGTAGTTATGTAGGGGCTGCCTTGGCTCCCTCGCCTTTGAGCGGAGTGCAGCGAGCTTCGTTTTGAAGTTCATGCCCAATATATCAATGGCTTGCTTACGAATCCTCTCTCTCGTGAAGCTCAGGCCAATCCTGGTCATTCCGATCATCTGGCAACTTTCCAATCGGGCGCAGGCTGCTTCGCCAGGTGCGCACTGCCGTGTGCATGATATGTCTTCTAAACCCTCCTCAGGTGCTCGCTGAGCTTGAACTTTACGGATTGGCGCACATCATTGTGACAACTGAGACATACTATGTCCTCGTCCATCTCAAAGGACACATCTTGCGCATGAGCCCTATCTATGACATCCACAATTCAGCATCTCAGGCCGAGGACGTGGCCGAGCTTGTCGGCAATTCAGCAAGATGTACGAGTCGGCTTTTGCACCACGATCTCGTCGTTTCCTGTGTCATTATTCAGGCCGGATTGTGGAGTCCTATGTATCGATGGGCACAGCTGGCCAACAAAATTGGTGCCGGCCACACCTTCTGGTCTACTCCCATCGATACCTTTACAAATTGTTGGGTTCGATGGTCACTGGCGCCACCGCGGCGACGTTGCCATAGCCTTCATCCATCTATGGTGCGCGTCACTTAGTCACCACCTCCTTTGCACTAGTGCCAATTCGGCCGGAGGCCGAATTTTGTTCGAAATACCCTATTTTAGCCTGAATTTTGACTCAATTTAGTGCTTTTGGAGGGAACTTTTGACGTACCTACAGCGCGATCTTGGGTGCAGTGAGCGCTGACACAGGTAGAGTGCTCAATATCGCTGTATATTGAACCTTCCGGAGGCCAAAAAAATCCGATTTTGGCCTGTAGTGCCAAATTGGGTGGGGTGAAAATTTATAACTCCTTCAAATATTTAAATTTCGAAAATCCCTCTTGCCAAAATGTTCGTCTGTTGAAAAAGAGACGTTTTGCAAGAGGAAATAAAAACTGGGTAAAAATTGCGGTCACAGTTGGCGTTGTCACGAAGAGGTGGTGACTAAGTGACGCGCACCATAGTGTTTACTGTCGTTCGGTGCAAGGCGGTTGCGAAGGTTGCGCGCAAACCAACTGCGTCCACTCGCCTCAAGCGCGAGTACGACGTCTACGATGCACTTGGGATGTTGCAGGGTATTTCCATCCCTCGAATTTTCGGCATGTTTCGCACCCTCGGCGACAGCTGTTGGGTGCTCATCATGAGCCACCAAGGTATGCCGTTGGGCGATTTCAATACCCTCAGCCTAAAACAGCGGTCTGCGACTCGTTCAGATGTATAGAGCAACAACTCATGTTCACTTCTAGGCGTCGTCTTTTGTCGCATCTGATTCGAATCCATGAAGCCGGCGTAGAGCATTGCGCAACAGTGAGATTTGAATCCAGGCAATGCTTGTACAGTCGGTGAATGTCCTCCAGAGCCAAGGCTCTTGCTGATGAGGAGACTTCACCAGATTTGGCTTTAGTTTTCTCGAGTCCAACCATAAATTGACGAGAACGAGTCGGAAGACCGCGCCTAGAATTAACATATACTTGGCTATGATACCCGGCCGATGCAAGAAGACACGTACCATGTGTTAGTCACTGAATCAAGTCGCCATTCCGTGAGACTCTCATTCGGACGTAGATTTTTGTACCACATTGTGAGTGCGGCCCGTGTTGAGACTGCAGTTGAATACTGCAATGCAAGCACATATCAAACTCCGATTAAACATTGAATTGGAACCTACCTTTCGGCCTTCAAAGCCCTCTTCCACCGGGCCACATTTCTGAGTAATAAATGCAGCAATGTCATGCGGTGTTTTGTCATCAACGCGCGTCGCGTCCCATTTTTTATTGCGGCGTAAATGGAAAGTGATGTAGTGTTTGATGATACTATTCAACATTTTGTCAAGGATTCAACAGATGAGCAGTTAAACAAATTTTACCGTAGATGACCATCTCGGGTTCCGTCGGTAATACTTGCCTTAGTCATTTTAGCTGCATACCGAGCAGCCTCATCATCAAGCTGATCTTCCGGGAACTCATCCAGATGCTGTGTGACAAGATCTTGAACGTGTAATAGCAGCGAGTCGGCATCTTCGAGATCTAAGAGACAGAGCTCATCATCAACCTTCAATTTAGAAATGAGCTCGCGATTGGACACCGTTGATGATGAGAACAATATTTTACCTGTTCATCTGTAGGTACGGGCTTCTCCTGTGATATTGGATGGGAATTTTGCGTTGACATGGCGGGTACTGAGAAAGAGGGAGGAATCGAGAAACAGGAGAAAAGGGTGTCTCAAAGTAAGTGAAGGTTACCTCCCACACGCGTTTCACGCGCGTTAAGACTCGTACGAGGGTCAAAGAAGGTTCATGATGTAAAATAAGGCCCGCATTGCCCGCATTTGTGCCAATAAAAATATTTTGACGCGTCCTATTGATTTGGCTCAAGCAAATAAAATACACCAAGAGAAGCAAAGCCTGTAATCAGCCTCTGTACCGGTAAAAGGATAGGTATTTCTGCAATGGAAGTGAGCAATGAGCCGTTCAATATCTGTCATCCATACCTCGCATGCCGCAATTCGCGCAAGTCATCCCCGTGATCGTGTTCAGCCACGTAAAACCGCCTGGTCCAGCCACAGCACGCCACACACGTCCTAGCTATCTTCCCCGGGAATTAGGGGCCTAATTCCGTACCAAGGGGCCTCAAAACAGCGGAATTACGGGCAACAACGACAGCGTGGGAGGGAATTAGGGGCAACACATGAAAAACGCCTCCAGAATCTAGGGAATTAGGAGCAACAGCTGGAATCAGGAGCAACAGGAATCCTCCCAGAATCTTCGCAGTGGAAACAAACACACAATAAATATAGTCGAACACAGCACCCTATAAGAAATCAAAAGGACAACAGAATCTTATAGTCACCAGCCAGGCCTTATAAGAATTGCGACTCACTGCCCAAAAAAATTATAAGCCAGAGCCAAGGCTTATAAGAAATGCAATTCAAATAGCCGACTCTGAGGCCTTGTAAGAAATCGGGAAAAATGGTGGAGACCAAAAAGGTGCCAAATAGCCTACAAGTCAGCCTAGTGTCACCGCAAACACCCGAACAGGTCTCGTTGAGGTGCTATATTGACTTGAATGGAAAACGTAAGGCTTGGACCGAAAGGTTGGTACGACAGCCAATTGAGCACCGATTGCCTTGGGTATAGGCCCGAATGGAAGTGTTTGACGAGGACTATAAGATTATGTCATCAGCCCTCGAGTCGCAAGTCACCTGACATTCCTAGCTATCTTCCCCGGGAATTAGGGGCCTAATTCCGTGCCAAGGGGCCTAGCTATCTTCCCCGGGAATTAGGGGCCTAATTCCGTACCAAGGGGCCTCAAAACAGCGGAATTACGGGCAACAACGACAGCGTGGGAGGGAATTAGGGGCAACACATGAAAAACGCCTCCAGAATCTAGGGAATTAGGAGCAACAGCTGGAATCAGGAGCAACAGGAATCCTCCCAGAATCTTCGCAGTGGAAACAAACACACAATAAATATAGTCGAACACAGCACCCTATAAGAAATCAAAAGGACAACAGAATCTTATAGTCACCAGCCAGGCCTTATAAGAATTGCGACTCACTGCCCAAAAAAATTATAAGCCAGAGCCAAGGCTTATAAGAAATGCAATTCAAATAGCCGACTCTGAGGCCTAGCTATCTTCCCCGGGAATTAGGGGCCTAATTCCGTACCAAGGGGCCTCAAAACAGCGGAATTACGGGCAACAACGACAGCGTGGGAGGGAATTAGGGGCAACACATGAAAAACGCCTCCAGAATCTAGGGAATTAGGAGCAACAGCTGGAATCAGGAGCAACAGGAATCCTCCCAGAATCTTCGCAGTGGAAACAAACACACAATAAATATAGTCGAACACAGCACCCTATAAGAAATCAAAAGGACAACAGAATCTTATAGTCACCAGCCAGGCCTTATAAGAATTGCGACTCACTGCCCAAAAAAATTATAAGCCAGAGCCAAGGCTTATAAGAAATGCAATTCAAATAGCCGACTCTGAGGCCTTGTAAGAAATCGGGAAAAATGGTGGAGACCAAAAAGGTGCCAAATAGCCTAGCTACGGTAATGGGGAATTACGATCGTAATTCCGTGAAAAGGGTCCCCAAACCGGTGGAATTATGGTTGCAATTGACAGTGTGGGAAGGAATTATGGTTGACGTGCTTAACAACAGGTCTCAAATGAGTCAAGTCTCAGGAATTATGGTTGCAGTCGTGATTCAGCCACCGAAACGAGCGGAATTCTGGTTGACGAGTGGAATCATGCACCACACCCCACGTCAGACATAGAACGAAAGAAAGCAACCAACTCTTATAGTCACCAGCCAGGCCTTATAAGAATTGCGACTCACTGCGAGAAAAAATTATAAGCCAGAGCCAAGGCTTATAAGAAATGCGATTGAACAGCCGACTCAAGCCATCGGGAAAAATTGGTGGAAACCAAAAGGGTGTCAAATAGCCTGGGAATCAGCCTAGTATCACCGCAAACGCCTGACCAGGTCTCGTTGCCGTGCTATATTGACTTAAACCGAAACCGTAAGGCAAAAAGCGAAACTACAACAGCACAGTCAATTGAGCACTGATTGCCTTGGTTGTAGGCTCGAATGGAAGCGTTTGAGCAGGACTATAAGATGGTGTCATCAGCGATCGAGTCGCAGGTCACCTGACATTTACTACTCGGTCAAACACTAGCTATCTTCCCCGGGAATTAGGGGCCTAATTCCGTACCAAGGGGCCTCAAAACAGCGGAATTACGGGCAACAACGACAGCGTGGGAGGGAATTAGGGGCAACACATGAAAAACGCCTCCAGAATCTAGGGAATTAGGAGCAACAGCTGGAATCAGGAGCAACAGGAATCCTCCCAGAATCTTCGCAGTGGAAACAAACACACAATAAATATAGTCGAACACAGCACCCTATAAGAAATCAAAAGGACAACAGAATCTTATAGTCACCAGCCAGGCCTTATAAGAATTGCGACTCACTGCCCAAAAAAATTATAAGCCAGAGCCAAGGCTTATAAGAAATGCAATTCAAATAGCCGACTCTGAGGCCTTGTAAGAAATCGGGAAAAATGGTGGAGACCAAAAAGGTGCCAAATAGCCTACAAGTCAGCCTAGTGTCACCGCAAACACCCGAACAGGTCTCGTTGAGGTGCTATATTGACTTGAATGGAAAACGTAAGGCTTGGACCGAAAGGTTGGTACGACAGCCAATTGAGCACCGATTGCCTTGGGTATAGGCCCGAATGGAAGTGTTTGACGAGGACTATAAGATTATGTCATCAGCCCTCGAGTCGCAAGTCACCTGACATTCCTGACTAGGTCAAACACTGTGTTCGAAGCCATACGGAATACACAAGACAACCCCAAAGCACGGATGTTAAGGTTTGGGACAACTACCCAGCACGAACGTTAAGGTTAGTGGTCCCACTCCCCCGATGGAATTCACTAGAATATAAAATTTTTTCGGCAGCTTCGGAAAGGAAACGGCGGACCAAGCAATCCAGCAAGGCAATGCACGGGTTAGATGACGCAAACCAGCAAGACATTGGCGAACTAGCCGCTCACAGCTGCCCGCTAGAACGTAAAGGAAGTCGCGGGTGACCGAGTCAATGGAAGCACGTACTCAAGTGTACAAGGCAATGGTCAACCATACATCAAGAAGTAAAATAGCAAGCAATCAAACCAGTCTGACCCTAGCTATCTTACCCGGGAATGCAGGGCGGCATTCCGTGAAAAGGTCTCTGAATCTACTGGAATTCACGGCGTCGTTGGGATCGTGGGAGGGAATTTGCGGCGCATCAATTCTAGCTACGGTAACGGGGAATTACGATCGTAATTCCGTGAAAAGCGTCCCCAAACTGGTGGAATTATGGTTGCAATTGACATCGTGGGAAGGAATTATGGTTGACGTGCTTAACAACGGGTCCAAAATGACTCAAATTGCAGGAATTATGGTTGATGACTGGAATTATGGTTGCACCCAGAATCTTCGGACTAGAAACAAACGCACAATAAATATAGTCGAACACAGCACCCTATAAGAAATCAAAAAGGACAACAGAATCTTATAGTCACCAGCCAGGCCTTATAAGAATTGCGACTCACTGCCAAAAAAAATTATAAGCCAGAGCCAAGGCTTATAAGAAATGCAATTAAAATAGCCGACTCTGAGGCCTTGTAAGAAATCGGGAAAAGTGATGGACACCAAAAGGGTGCCAAATAGGCTACAAATCAGCCTAGTGTCACCGCAAACACCCGAACAGGTCTCGTTGACGTGCTATATTGACTTGAAGGGAAAACGTAAGGCTTGGACCGAAACCAGAATACGACGGTCAATTGAGCACCGATTGCCTTGGGTATAGGCTTGAATGGAACCGTTCGAGGAGGGCTATAAGATTGTGTCATCAGCGGTTGAGTCGCAGGTCACCTGACATTCCCGACTTGGTCAAACACTAGCTACGGTAATGGGGAATTACGATCGTAATTCCGTGAAAAGGGTCCCCAAACCGGTGGAATTATGGTTGCAATTGACAGTGTGGGAAGGAATTATGGTTGACGTGCTTAACAACAGGTCTCAAATGAGTCAAGTCTCAGGAATTATGGTTGCAGTCGTGATTCAGCCACCGAAACGAGCGGAATTCTGGTTGACGAGTGGAATCATGCACCACACCCCACGTCAGACATAGAACGAAAGAAAGCAACCAACTCTTATAGTCACCAGCCAGGCCTTATAAGAATTGCGACTCACTGCGAGAAAAAATTATAAGCCAGAGCCAAGGCTTATAAGAAATGCGATTGAACAGCCGACTCAAGCCATCGGGAAAAATTGGTGGAAACCAAAAGGGTGTCAAATAGCCTGGGAATCAGCCTAGTATCACCGCAAACGCCTGACCAGGTCTAGCTATCTTCCCCGGGAATTAGGGGCCTAATTCCGTACCAAGGGGCCTCAAAACAGCGGAATTACGGGCAACAACGACAGCGTGGGAGGGAATTAGGGGCAACACATGAAAAACGCCTCCAGAATCTAGGGAATTAGGAGCAACAGCTGGAATCAGGAGCAACAGGAATCCTCCCAGAATCTTCGCAGTGGAAACAAACACACAATAAATATAGTCGAACACAGCACCCTATAAGAAATCAAAAGGACAACAGAATCTTATAGTCACCAGCCAGGCCTTATAAGAATTGCGACTCACTGCCCAAAAAAATTATAAGCCAGAGCCAAGGCTTATAAGAAATGCAATTCAAATAGCCGACTCTGAGGCCTTGTAAGAAATCGGGAAAAATGGTGGAGACCAAAAAGGTGCCAAATAGCCTACAAGTCAGCCTAGTGTCACCGCAAACACCCGAACAGGTCTCGTTGAGGTGCTATATTGACTTGAATGGAAAACGTAAGGCTTGGACCGAAAGGTTGGTACGACAGCCAATTGAGCACCGATTGCCTTGGGTATAGGCCCGAATGGAAGTGTTTGACGAGGACTATAAGATTATGTCATCAGCCCTCGAGTCGCAAGTCACCTGACATTCCTGACTAGGTCAAACACTGTGTTCGAAGCCATACGGAATACACAAGACAACCCCAAAGCACGGATGTTAAGGTTTGGGACAACTACCCAGCACGAACGTTAAGGTTAGTGGTCCCACTCCCCCGATGGAATTCACTAGAATATAAAATTTTTTCGGCAGCTTCGGAAAGGAAACGGCGGACCAAGCAATCCAGCAAGGCAATGCACGGGTTAGATGACGCAAACCAGCAAGACATTAGTTAGGTTAGGTTAGGGTTAGGGTTAGGTTAGGGTTAGGGTTAGGGTTAGGGTTAGGGTTAGGGTTAGGGTTAGGGTTAGGGTTAGGGTTAGGGTTAGGGTTAGGGTTAGGGTTAGGGTTAGGGTTAGGGTTAGGGTTAGGGTTAGGGTTAGGGTTAGGGTTAGGGTTAGGGTTAGGGTTAGGGTTAGGGATACGTCGCTATTCGGCGTTCGATGGTTTCCCTGACACTTTGTGAGAAGATATACGGACAAAAGGCAAGAAAACACACCGTGCTTTTTTCACCCATCCTTCGCCTGAAGTTTCGTAGGATCCGTGTCTGACGGGAAATTGTTTGAGGCCGTCTAACTCGTACAAAGATCCCATGATGGGCAGGTAGACGACGAAATGGTACGCGTCTTCTGAACTTTTTGGAAGACCAAGGCCATCAAGAGAGATAGCATTAGGCGGAGTGAGAGAATTATGGGCTTCTCGCAGCCAATCTGCGCTGGTTATCACCATGCCACGCGTTTGAGGGTCCATTCCAGTCGTGAAAGAGTTTAGCTCAGCAAGTTGGGGGCCAGTAGTTAATGATGGTATGTTTCCCAGAGCATTCAAGACGGCGAGAGTTGCACACGCGTTGTTCACGACTTGGTGGGCAAAGAAACCTGGGAAATCACGGTCGTATTCACCTCCCGAAGTTGCGGAGGGACCATCGCCCGAAGTCGATATCCATTTGAAGAGGAATATGAGAGCATGCAATGGTTGAAGGGCAGCGAGAGACTCTGGATCCAGAGAGTACAGATCGTCGACTATGAGAGGAACGCCGAGAGTTTTCAACAATTCTCTGGTTGAAAATTTAGTATGGATGCACAAAAGGACGCGATATGTCTGACGTGAAAACACCGGGGTCTGACTCGGTAAGGTTCCACCCATGAGAATCGTCGTTGCCTTCTTCCATATGTATGAGCGGATAAATAAAAGTTGGCGCAAAGGTTGACAATGAGAGGGAATCAAGGGGGAATGACGCGGTCTGCGTGTTACGTAACGTGCACGTGGACCAAACATAAGATTTCAACTCTTGACGCGAACATGGAGAGTCAGACTGGGACTGTGGCGGCAGAGTCAGATCCCAGAGCAATCAATCGCGCGCGCTTCGAGCTTGAACTCGAATTCGTTCAAGCATTGGCTAATCCTTATTATCTGCACTCATTGGCACAACAAAACATTCTCGACCAACCTGCTTTCATAAACTTCTTGAACTATCTGCTGTATTTTAAAGAAAAGGATTATGCTCGCTTCATACAGTTTGTCTTGTCACTTGAACTCGGAGGATTCGCCTCATCTTCACAGTTACCCCCACGCTCTACATCATCTCGAACTCTTGCAACACGCAAAATTCAGAGCAGATATAAGACAGGATGAATTTCGCGATATGCTCAACCAGAAACAATTCGATCAATGGGTTTGAATCAAAGTCTTCTGAGAAAAATGAAATCTCAACTCATGGTCCTGGAGCTTACAAACAGGAACGGTTCCGCTGGACCCTCGGGGCCCGCTGCAAGTGTGGAAGAGAGTACGGCGGCATAGACCCGCTGTACGTCAAATAGTGGTGTGCTGCGGACTTGTCACAGTCCAAATCTATTCGCAGTAGTCCTGTGCTTCAGGGCTGACATTCTCGGGATGAAGGTGGGTCTCGTAAATCTCGGCGTCGTCCCGAACAACATGTACCATACTGCAGTAACACCCCGACACGGCCATGTACAAGCGACCTTCTGTAAATTCGAACCGTGGCTGTTCTATTTTCGCTAAGACCAGCCCGCTCTCTTTTTCCGCCGATGAGTGGATACCTCGCAACTGCTATTGGCCATCACCGTCCACAATGACTGTACGAAAGTGTTGCGAATCTGCGATCGCCAAGTCTGCGTGACATTTCATTATACGGTACCTTCCGTCCATGGCGTTGG